>OX596356.1:11250000-12450000 GCA_951394395.1 Colostygia pectinataria | reverse complement strand
GAGCATAGCTGCGTCTTCGTACTCTAGTAGTAGAGTTTAGAACATTCCTGTTTAACTATACTCTTATTAACAAGATGACACAAATAAGCTGACAAAAAAAAGGCTGCGCATTAAATGTGAATCAGTCAGTAACGAAACATATATTTCGATAGATTTAGAGCATATTGCACATACTCTTTGATCTTTGGCGCGCCAGTGTGATTTCAAATGATGATGACATGCAATATCTATTAAGAAATTTGGGAAAAAACCTCGATATTTCTTAGAAATGTTTTCATCACTTTAAACCAATAAATTTTTAAATTAATAAAAAGTAGGGGTAGTAAAACAACACTTTAAATTACTATAACATATTTGTTTATTAACAAATCGGGATCATATCACAGATCGCTAGGAGAATGGTAAATTAACAATGGGAAAGGGGAGAGAAGGGATGAGTATTTTTGGACTAGATTGCTAAAAGATCAGCGAGAACTTATTGGGCGACGGGAAGATGAGCTCCCTGAGGCTGGAAACCATTCTCGTTGGCGATGTAGGTGACGGTGTAGATGACGCCGTCGGGTCCGGGGTAGGAGAACTGGCCGCGGACCTCAAGAGCCTCGTTTTCGGTGCCGGCGTTCTTGAGCACACCCTGTTCTTGCGCGGCGATGCCGTTTGAGGTCTCAACACTGCAAATGAAGAATAATGTGAACATAATTATACAATACTATGTCGATGATTTGACTGCTGTAACTTCTTTTATAGGTATATTTTAATGTTTGGTGACATGATAAAGACACTTACGCGTAGTTGAATCCATCAGTTCCGATGTTGTCGCTGTCGTAACGGAGGATCTGGGCATCAGCATCGGAGCTAACAGGCGCGGCGACGGCGGCGGCGACGAAAAGGGCGAATACGATGAACTGCAGACCAAAATACAACAATTAGAACAAACCAATCCAAAACCTACTATTAATAGCACAAAGGTACTTGATTCACGATCAAGCTGGTCACTATAATTGATCCAAAATTCACTGGAGCACGAACCACTATTGAAATAAGGAAGTTAACGTACCGATTTCATTTTTAGGTTTTTTTTGTTTTTTGGTGTTTGTGATGGGAGAGCAATCGAGTGACTGATGATCCAATGAGGCGGGATCGGCTTTTTATACTGCGCCCGCGCTTGGTGGCTTGGCAAGGACGCGCTGTGACATTTGAACTTAGAATCTTTGACTCTTCTTCACTCTCGGTAAAGGTTCTAACATGTCCGGTTACGTGGTCCACCGCACACTACCGCTTTGACCCAGATACATCAATTCATCCTTAAAAGGTCGTAAGGATGGTTGTAGGACTTGTTAGTCTAGTTAATTAACTTTGAAAAAGGTTCGGGGTTCCCATCCCCCGTGACGTCTGCGTTGCACTTCCTGCACCCCTGTAAGCTCGCATAGAGACGTCTGAATTATTTGGTTACCTTAAGCAAACAAAAATCAAAATAATAATTTATTCAGACGTCGTAGCCCGCATGTATCAAATCTCACCTAGTTAAGATCAAACTCTGGAACAAACAACCCAGCATCCTACTAATACAGTCTGTTTCCGCTTTGTATTTTTTTGGGTTGCTGACAAAAATAAATACTTTTCTTGTTTTTTTTTCTTTCTTTCATTCTTTTTAATACGAGTACCTTAACACCGAAAGTTTGTATAATTGTATGCTTGGTTCGATATAAATAAAACTTAAGATGCTAATTTATTTTCTTTTATTGTCTTCTGTTTCAGTGTGTATCGCATTAGCCGCTGCACTCTCACATAATTTTACGGCAACCACAGAAAACCAGCGCTATGGCATGAGTTGTTCTGTCATAGTACATGCTGAGTGGTGGCCATTTTTGTTACTCTATATTTTTAGTAATAGCTGATGTAATGTTTTTAGTTGGTAACGAAATAAACGTTTTTATTATTATTATTATTATTATTATTAATTATTATCAGTCATCTAGTACCCATAACACAAGCTCTGCTTAGCTTGGAGCTAGATGATGATGTGTGGATTGTCCAGCATTATTTATTTATTTTATTATTCTGGGCCTGGGCAAGCAGTCTCGACATAAAAGCAATAACTGAATTCGACAGAAATATCATTTTTTTTTCCTACCTAAGTCTGCCCAGGGATAATTCCAAATTCATAATTTCCTAATTCATTTATTTGGAACCAAAAACTAAATTGTTACAATTATGCACTAGTTCATATGCAAAGCTGCTTTTTACCTGGTACATATCATAATGTGAGCAAAGCTGCGGACAGGAGCCAGCGTCTACATAATTATCATTGTTGATAGTTACACCTATTAACTTTTTCTGATGGACAGACTAACAAACATTTAATTAACAATTCAATGGTAAGCATAATAATTTTATGGTATCTCACTGTAATTACCTGTAACAGTTGAAGTACTTAGAGCGTAGCTTGCTTATTGCTAGTCATATTATTAGGCAACGTTCAGAGAGGTCGCCAATGGTTAAGGATAGAGGCCGTTAGTGGTATAATTACGTGTTTTTATTTTTTGGTCGTGACAGAGACCTTCGATTGGTCTAACGAATTCTGCTAATAAGCAAAAGTTTTATTAAGGCGCATACCCCACCTAAAGTGGCACCGCCACCTTATTTATCTTATTATTCCGTTTAACAAAGGAATTTTCAAAAATCCATCGACCAGTTTGTGATACCTATCATAAGCTTTTTTTTAATGCCTCTGCAATAGTTTTATTATATTTAGTTTAGGCAGAGATACGAAAATAGCTTTTGGTGGCCACCAAGGGCAACTGATGAACTTGATGTGCATTAAATTCAGGAGATGCGATGTTATCGGTGCGGTAAAGCATTAATTTTGAACATTTAATGCATATTGTGTCATCACTAGTAAGTTATTTTATAGATTACCTCGACACGACAGCGTAAGGGCTTTTAAATACTCTGAGCTCACAACAACCTTATTTTGGTGACCTCCAAAACGCAGCGGGTGCGCAGACAATGTCGGTGCGGATGCTATTACCGAAGTATTTGCAAATGTTCTGCTTTCTGATGTATCTACATATTGTAGTAATGGTAGTCTCATTTTAGTTCTAACGCCCATCAATAGTAAGTAAGATTTAAGTTTTTATTCAAAAAGCACACAGAAAGGGTTTACAGACAATGTCCAAAGCACCCTAACTTTAGTCTTAAGAGGCCTTTCCAAGATTTAGCGATATAATTCATGAAGTTCGCCTGAATATATCTTTATATAGTATAAGTAATAGTGCGCGCGACGAGGAGCGATACATCCTCCCGCAATAAGCGCTCAGCGCGGTTTGAGAGTCGGTCTTTCGATCGATATGATTATAAGTGCGCTAAGGTGTGATTTTAAAAAATTCGTATTAAAAAAAGTCAATGCTATTAGACTATTTTCTTTGTTGTATTTATTTAATAAAAACTTAAACTTTAATTTAGTAGGTGTATTTTTATTATATGTGGTGTATAACTAGCGTAAAATTGGGAAAAGTACGCGTTTTTTAGACCGTCTTTTTTCAAAAATACTGAACTAACATGTTGTATTTTTCTCTGTACACTTAAATTTTAAAACTGTGATTATTATAATTGCATTTTTGTAAATATGTTAGACTTTGTTATTTCATAGAAAACATGATCGAAAGTTGACTGGAATTGCTCATTTTACGAAACGTGCGTTACTAATTATTTTTTTAATCAGTTGTGTCTTGAGTTAATTAATATTTGTTCTGTTGGCTTACATTTTAAGGGATAAAGCTTTTATATGTTTTTATTTTTGTTATAATATCTTCAACACACGAGCCACAATAGTGTTCGAAACTTCACGGGCTACAAGAAAATTCAAGGATTATCAAGGATAGGGCTCTTAATAAATAAATAAAAGGAGATGTTATGGTAAATCTAAATAAATAAGTATGTTCTTATAGCTAAATGTGGTGACTGACTCAAAGTATGATTTACATTGACTCAGTAGCAAAGTCAGTGTCTGTACTGACTTTGCTCCAAATTCGAGCAAAGTCAGTACAGACCCGCTACTGACCTAATGTAGTCAGTCACTGGGGGGCGATCTCGTGCCATAGATAAATGGTCACATGTGACATATATCGTCAAAACTGTCAAAAATACATAGAAATTTTGACAGTTTTGATGATATATATCACATGTAACCATTTATATATAGACGAGAATCGCCCTCCTGATCCTGGGGCGTAATTCGCTATGACATAGGAAGTTCCGTGCCAATAACGTGACTTCGTAACGTTCATTATGCTCCATGGAGTGAAATCGTGAAATGGTATTCTGTTTCAGTATTTTATCAATAGCGATAGTTTCGCTATCAATGGTTGACCTTGGCAAAACAGTCAGATGAGCCCTAAAACGTGGCACGTCAACGACGGTTCCACGCAGATATCGACGACCCGCTTTGGGTAATACGTACAGTTGAATCAAAAAGTGTAATAATAATAATAGACTTTAATTCAGGCATCAATAGAAAAGTCATCAAAAATGTTTTCACTTCAAGTACAAAAACATGAAATTATAAATGTTGGTAATACTATATTACTAAAGCGCAATATATTGTGACGAATTCTGTAAAATTATAGATACGATCAACTTACTACGCGTCACGACACGCCACGACAGAATAATGTACACGCGGCTTAAGTCTACAAAGTGACTGTGATAATAAAAACAACGGCCCGCTAATGTAAATAATATAATGGAAGAAATAGTCTATTACTTAAATAAGTTTAGTTAACCAGGTTTGAGAGTGTCACTGCTATTCACAGTGTCACTGTCCCGGCCTGTAACGCTCCAGTGACACACTTTTGAGACTAACTTATGGGACGAGATGCTCAATATGTCCCTTGCACAATGCCCTTGGGGAAAAAACGCATTCGACTTCCATCCACGCAAAGTGTGCCAGTGTTCTTTTGCTAAATAAAATTCTCATAAATAACGATACGATTCTGCATTGTTTGGCTTTATTTTTCGAATTTTCAATCCTATTAGGTCAAAAAAACTAATTCGAATATCTTTTGATTATATTACATTGTTTGCGTAAATTAAATTTAAAATTTTTGCAACTTTAAGAACTGTAATATTGAAAGACAATTCACATAGAGTCATTTAGCCCCAAACTAGCCAAGGTGGTAGATATTATACCTCTAGGTAGAGATTATTTAGTTCGAAAAAGTTTGTAGTGTATAGGTACCTTGTAGAACTTTTTCGAACTAAATGGTCTTTGCGCATTACAAACGGCTAACTTTACGACAGCCAAGACTGACTATAACTATGCTAACTAGCCGCAAGAGTACCGTAGACTCAAAAAGCGTAGACAACTTTTGGCTCTCCGGAAGTGTCTGAACCGAAGATAGCCATAATACAATACAATTACAATACAATATATTTATTGATAACACCAGGTTATAAGTCGAGCAGGTACTAAAGTAAAAAAGTAATCTAAACTATTTAAGTTTAAGCTAGGTTCACATTGCTGTGTCGGGGTGTGATCAATTACGTTCATTTACTATGACTAGAATTGAACAGATTCACATTAGTAAGTTGTGTTGTGGCGCGTGAGGAAACTGGCGTGTTCCGACACACCCCGACACAGCAATGTGAACCTAGCTTTACTTATGCTGGGCAGCCTTTTTCTTATCGATCGGAAGAAATCATCTCATTCGCCGGAAGATAACCTCGCATTCAGGTATTACGCTTCTTATGTAAGTCTCTGCTTATCCGGTGCCCTTGAAATAACGAAGTAAGCCCTCGTCGCCGGCGCCGTGCAGCCATTTACACGAACCATAAATACCTTTAATATATTTCATTAACTAAATTACTAACTGTTGCCCGCGACTTCGTTCGCGTGGAACCCGGAAACCGTCTTTTCCCGGGATAAAAGAAAAGAAACTTTCGCATAATTTAATATATTTGTGTGATAGTGTGGAAATGTAACTCTTTATTGCCTCATAACACCCTAACGGCGGTAAGACGGTAAGAGTGAAAGGTTGTCGCATAATAATAGCGACAGTAATTTTAAGTTAGTGCCATTTCGAGATGGAAAAAAAAAAAGAAAAAAAAAACACCCTAACGGCTGACTAGGTTCGGTTTGGACGACTAAGATATCGTATTTTGATTTCAGCTTTTTAGTTCACCGTGATTGACAAAACTCGATCACGTGATTTGGATTTTGCTATCATTTTGCTCCCCTGATTTTTTATCTTGTTAGAATGTTTTTGCTCTTTTTTTTTATATACAACTGAAGTGGCAACCAAGCGTACGGCCCACAAGATGGTAAGCGGTTACCGCAGCCTATGGACGCTTGCAATACCAGAGGTATCACTCGCGGGTTGCCACCTTGAGGCTAAGATCGAAAGCCTCATGTGCCAGTAATTTCACCGAAAACCATACCCTTCACACCGGAACACAGCAATGCGAGCATTACTGCTTTGCGGCAGAAATAGGTATGGCGGTAGTCCTTCCCCGGACGAGCTCTATCACAGAGAACACTACTACTCTTGAGTTCACGCAGATTGTGGCTAAAAACGCATAGTAAACCTTTCAAATCCTTTCACTGTTTCTCAGCAGCTGAGTCAAATCAGAAGAGGTCATCGACAAACCTTACAAAACGTAAAACTATGATCCACGTGTGTGCATAAATGCAGGACCGGTTCCGAAGCGGTGCAATCAGTCTGACGGGCCATCTTGCGTCACTACAGAATGTCTGGCGCCCTTGGGAAGGAGAAATTATCCGCCTTAGGTGTTCTTTGGAGATTTACAAATACTGTAGTTGTACCTACAACTTATATCTTAGAATCATGAAATAACTCGTCATTGCAGTGCCATTGGGAAAGAGAAATTATTCGCTCTGGTGTCCGAGATTTACATTTTAAATATCAGCAGTAGCAGCTGAAAAAGTTCCACTATGATTAAAAAGTGACTTTGGCACCAGCGCTCGACGCAGCAACACGTCTGCCGGAGAACAAGTCGATGGTCCTGATGATGTCCCGTGGAGGGATGAAACACGTGTCGTTAAGCGGAGTAGTACTAGAGATTTTTCGTCTGTTTTCTATCTTTTAATGGATTTCCGCAAAGTAACGCCTGAATCTTTCAATTATTAAAAAGTGTGTTTAATAAGTTCTACCTACCATCGTATACGACAAATAACCGTGAATACATTGAGTTTAGGTGCGAGAGTAGGTATAGTGTCAGCAAGGCGCGCACCTCAAACGGAAGAGACAGAGAGCACGTGCGAAAATCCTGTTTTAATAGCGCTTTACTGGCACGACTCGTGCCAGTAAAGCGACCAATGACTCGTGCCGCACGAGTCATTGGTCACTATTTAATTATATTTTAGTATGCTCGCATGTGTATTTAGTACCTAAATTTTTTATTTTTTTTGAAATTTATTTCATAACGATGCGCAAACGTCCGAATCCAGATTCCGATCCAGAATGTTCTGTAAATCGATGTGGAAGTGGATGAAACACGTCTTGAGTACAGGATTAGCGACGGAGCGAGCGTATCCTCCTCTGGTACCTAAAGAGGCTTTTGGGCGGCCTACAAACTCTATCACCAGAGTTGGCCACTGACTCATACCAATCAAACCAACTTTTCGGCGCAGTAAATACCCCGTTTTTGTGATAATTATTAATATTATTATTTGTTTTTTAAATTCACAATAGGCATGCGCTTGACCACTATCTCGCCTGATGTTAAGCGATGATGTGGCCTACGGTGGAGCACGCTTGCCTAAGAGCAACCTATTCACTCGTGACTTGAAGACACCCACCAAATTATGTTAATATTAAGTTTTTTTGATAATATTTTTAGACAAATCAAGTCATTATAATAATCAATACTAATACCTAATTAATGAATTATTACTTGGTTAACATTGATAACACGACCGATGTGGCGCAGCGGGCGCAGGTCCGCCTGCGACGCAGAGGTTGCGGGTTCGATTCTCGCCTTGGGACAAATGTTTGTACGATCTACAAATATTTGTTCCGGGTGCTCTGGGTATTTTCTATATATAATAAAAAATATCTATCTATGTATTGTATTGTATTAAATATATATCAGTCATCTAGTACCCATAATACAGCTCTGTTTAACAGCAGCTTACTTTGGGGCTAGATGATGCTGTGTGGATTGTCCAGCATTATTTATTATTTATTTATTTATTTATTTATTTTATTTATAACATGTCTTCATCTTTGTAATAACGAACCATGGAATTTTATGATCCTGTTATAGTTATAATAACGTTTATTGGTTTTCGACGATGAGGAAGAGAATTCCAAGGATAAAAACTAAATTCTTACGATAATGTTCAATGAAACTAATTTTAGATGTTTTAAATATTTATTAAATTATAAATTTTAATTTACGATTAACTGTAATACGATATAGATAATCCATACCCTATAAAATACTTCATGACGGCCTTCTAATGTTCCCACGGTGTAGCTTGGTGTTGGAAAACATTGTGAGGAAACTGGCATGTCCAAGAACTAAAAAATTAAAAGACATTTTTTTTTTTATACTACTATAGTGGTAACCAAGCGTACGGCCTACTTGATGGTCAGCGATTACCGTAGCCTATGTACGCATGCAACATCATAGATATCACTTGCGTGTTACTACCCTAAGACCTTAGATGGTAAGTCTCATGTGCCTGCAATTTCACCGGAAACCATACCCTTCGAGCCGGAACACAGCAATGCGAGCATTACTGCTTGGCGGCAGAAATAGGTGTGGTGGTAGTCCTTCCCCGAGCGAGCTCTATCACAAAGAACTCTACTACTCTTAAAACATTGTTCCACTACTAATCCACGTTGACTCATTCGCATTTCGAGAGTTTACCAACTATGTGAAATCATGATAGTAAATTGATGATGATATTAATGCAAGTAATTCTTGGATTAAATTTCTGCAAAAAATGTACTCATAATATTTATTTGTATACCTACTCACTGTTGAATAAAAGTGAATTTTACTTGTGTAGTAAGTACTTGAAACTTGTTTTGCGACTGTTTAGCTGGACCTTTACTGACACACACTTATGCAATTTCACTATAATCCTTTTCAATACACTCCCAGTATGATTCACAATGACTTCATAGCTCAGTGAATCACAGAAGGTCAATTTCTATTTAAATTATGTAATTTCTTGCAGCATTTGTCATCATGTGGTAGGCGATCGTATATCTTATCAAAACTTTTGCCATGTTATGAAATCGGTAATATCTGGTATCTGGATAATAATATTATATCACTACAAATATTTGCGGATCATGCAAATACTTTGTCCTGCAGTGGAAATCGAAACTGCAACCTTTTATTTTAATTTGATTCAAATTAAATTTAATTCCAATGGTTTTTTTTTTACTCATGTCCCACTGCTATGCAAAGGTCTCCCCCAAATCTTTCCATCTGTCGATCTTTAGCAATCTAAAATATATTCTACTTTATTACCTAGTTAAATATAATTTAATGAACATTAAAGGATACGCTATTAAATTCTAGTCTCGCTGCAAAAATTGCAGATCATTATAAGCATTTGTCTCGTAGTGGGAATTGAACCTGCAAGACACCGCGTGGCCGATCGGTCGTTATGTAAGTGACGTAAGTTACCATGCTTTGGGTTTTCTAAGTCCGGGTATCTGGTAAAGGTCACTCAACCAACAGCATTGTGTCCATTCAGAATAAAAACAGACAAGTGCGAGCGACATTCTTACTTTGAGGGTTCCGCAATGTGATTAATTAAATTCTAGTCTCGCTGCAAAAATTTGCAGACAGTGCAATTCTAAAAACTCTCTTGACCGCATACACCTAGCAGGTACCTATATGTTTTAAAACCGTTAGAGCTCTTTTCAAGTTTCAGAAAATTAATATCATTACAAGAGTAGAAAGCTAAAAAATTTTCAATTGAAAAAAGTTTAATTAAATTTTTAGTATAATTATGCGTAGCTGTTCAAGGGACCTTACAAATTATTATTGTGGGGTAACTCCCATATAATTTTCATTTTTACTTTATTTTTACAAAAATTAGACGCATTGAGAAAAAAATAATTGAATAATAAAATTAGAAGCTTGATTATTTAACGGCACTGCAAGCTTAATAATTGATGTTCAGTATGAAATTTTTGTTCATATTATTAGCTGATTCTGAGAAAAAAGTAAATAATCTTTTCAGACAGACAGACAAACAGGCTGATAGACTACAAGTGATTATAAAAGGGTCCCGTTTTTTTCTGCTGAGGTACGGAACCTTAAAAATAGTGGATTTCCTCTCATAAACCTTATTATTTTATTCTGCTTTAGAGCCTTTTTGCCGCCATTTGAACAAGTCGCCGCTGTATTTGGGGAAGCCCTACTAATTTTTTAAGTTGGCTGTGTGGTTAACCACGAAGGTTAGGTATTTCTCAAAATACCAGCGTCTTATTGACGATTAAGTACCTAATCATAGTTTTGAGCATTCGTTCGACGGACACATAACCTATAACTTTAGATTATTGTCATAGATAGGCTAACCCTTAATCCTCAAACATTTATTCATAAAAAAAACCTTAAATAACTAATAAATAAATAATACAATACATAGATATTTTTTCGAACCCGCAACCTCCGCGTCGCAGCGGACCTGCGCCCGCTGCGCCACATCGGTCGTCAAACGATGTTTTTTGAATTCCGTTTTCCGACTTAAATTTAAACGTTTAGACTAGAAAAATGTAATGGTGCAACGACAGGGATCGAAACTATCTCTAGATCACTTGCTCTAGCATTATTGTACGCAACATTTAAGAAACTTGTATAGTGTAAATCAAGCTTTATATTGTACATAACTAAGTGGTAATGACCTAATGCATCTCTATACATAAGCTTGTTATACTGTTTGCTAACATTAGCACTGAAAAGTGTTTGAACACACATAGGTGCATCTTTTTAAACACAATCACTTTTTAAATATCATTTGCGAAATAAATTATTCACTTTACTATTTCATACTAGCCTTTCGTAATTACCTTTCACCAATCAGCAAATATTTAATACGCAATAATAATTTCGATTCATACCGCATGCACGCAGTCATGCACATTTTGATGCACATTTTTATTTTTACAAAAGGTTATGTTTCACCACAGAACTAAATTTAAGTAGAATGAAAGAGTTTGTCGATTTGTATGGAAAACGAGCGTGTAACATTTGCGTATTTGCATTTTACACACAAATGTATTTTAGTGATGGGAAACATAAGCCGCGCGTAAATAAATGATTTAAAAGCATCGATAAGCACGCGGCGAAGCGATTCTAGGCACTGGCACACCACCACACCGCCCCCGGTTGGAAGCAGACTGAGTTTCGCGGCGAGTAAAGAGGTTCTCTGCCCTCACTTAGCCCGTTTTTTCGGCACGCGAGGTACATACACTCACTCAATCTACTCAAATATAGTTCTGTGTGTTTCACATTGAAGGAAAGAAAAAGGCAAACATCCGCTCTCTTTGGCCGATTCTGGAATATTTTGCAGAGACAAAATGGTACGAAGTTTTCATGAAAATGAGTTTTTTTTTTCAAAAACTAGATTAATATTTGTTTTGGAACGTTTTAAACTATAGTAGGGCGTTGATATTCTCACGATTCAGCGGGTATCACCGTTTTTAATTGTTTCTGTATCCTTTGTTAACATGTTAAAAAAACTAAGCCTAATTTACAATTAAAAAACAGTAAAATTTTTCCATACATCTATTTATGGATATCAGTGATGGTTTGAGAAAACGAGCGCGCATTCACGACTCACGCCAAAGTCGCGCGGCAGACTAGACTAGTTAGGCAAATGAGCAAAGCTTGTACTAATTATTATGGTATGGGAACCGGGTAACTCAGAAAGTTATCATAATTATATTTCCACCAATATTTATAATCCATTTATTTATGGCCATTATCTTCTTTTTCTTTTTATTTATGGCTATTAATTTATAGTTTGCTACAATTTTGCTATAAACCTCAGTTATTCTTTATTCTTTATTGTAGGTACACAAATAATACATTAAAAAAATTTATAGAAAAGACATATACAAAGGCGAGCTTAACCCTAAAAGAGTTTTCTTCCAGCAAACCATTGAGGCTAGAGAGAGGTGATTATAGTGGTAGGTACGTGTACAGAAAATAGAAATAGTATATGTTATTTTATTTGTGTCTTACAAATTTGTCAACGTCTTTGTACGACTAAAAAACTGTAGTTATGAGGAGCCGCTAATAAAAACCGAACTCAATTCGTTTGTTTTTGTATACAGCAATTACTTGACACTGACAGAATTGTCTGAACAGACAGACTGCCATTAAAAAAAGAATATATATTTTTATATAAGGGTTTAAATATTTTATTTTTGCTACGCCCAACTGACAAAAGCTAAAGGCTAGAGCACACTGGAATGCGCTTTCGTGACATTACGACGCGCTCACCTTGACACGAGATGAATGTCGCGCCTGCGCGCAGCAAAATTACAGAATAAAATAATAAAAAACTATAACTCCGCGGTATTCAAGCTAAAGACATCCATTCACTGCGTGATTCGCGCGTTCGCATTGACGAAGACGATACGGCTGCTCTACCTGGTGGTAAAACTTTTTAGCCGTCCGTCTGGTGGTTACCTATATACCTATTGTGTTTAGATTTGAAGGTAAAGTAGCAACTGTAAGCTACGTTGGATTTGCTCGCTTGCAATGACGATTGTGCAGTACTATGCAGAACTTTTAGGTGGTACTGCAACAGTTATAATCAGTTGATAAAAAATATACTGTTTGAAAAAGTGGTTCTCAAATCCATCTCGAAAACTATTTTTCATAATTTTTGATTGGCACAGTTAATTAGTTAAAAAGAAAAAAATAACAAAAGAAAACAAAATTATTGACCCACACATTACAATGTATGCCACCAATTGTATGCCACCGTCCATATAATGTTCTAACCTATCCAGTCCATCCAAAGGTTGCCAGGAAGAGATCGCTTTTTAGCGATAAGGCCGCCCATTGTAACACTTTTTTGTTGTTTTTTTTTTCTTTGTTTATTTTTCTTTTAGTATCATAAGGTGTGCAATAAAGATATAATCTATCTATCTATCTATCTACAATAGCAAAACATAGAACAGAAAGTAGGTAGGGTAGGTACGAAAGAAATTAACTTGAAAATGTTAAAAACATATTACTCAAAACTGAAAACTTTATATGGGTAACATTTTAAATTTAAATATTTATACTTAAACTGAAGTACTTCATATATATTTTATAAGTTTGAAGGTTAAAATAAGCTTTAATAGAGACAATGGAATAACACATTCTAACGACACGACTATCGCGCGATATTCGGCATGCATAATAAATCCGCCTACAATAGAAAAATGATTACTAATCGCAGCGCACAGAACTGACAGATTAAATAACACGCATCTACTATGCCTACCCGGAGCAGGTGCATGTGACAACCAAGTAAGTTTCAGTACGAGCGGTATCGTAGAGCTAGTATCAGTAGTCCTGATGCGCCGGTTAGTTAGTTCGGTAATCTGACCCATGCCTTAAAAGCAAGGACTTTTAAAAAGTGGTTAATAAGAAAGCTTGCAGATTACAGAAAACGCCAAAAGACCAACACGGGAATACCTCTTCAAATGAATTGCCGTTAGCTCTATTTTCATTTAGTTAGCTTGTCTTCTTCTTATATTACGTCCTTACGTCTTACCACGTCTTTGACATGACACTTGTCTAAACCATTATAGCATTTGCTCGCAACAATATAGTGGACTAGCAGTAACATAATAAGACTCTAAGATTCTACTAAGAAGACCTGTAGGCATTTTTTTAAGCAAAGTGATCATTCTGTTTACTAGTTACGTAGATGTTCTTTGACGCTACTCGTTTGTGATGATTTTTACATTAGGAAACCACCTGACACAGTTGCGTTGACAGCTACCGCTAAATAAATATTTGTATGGTAGTAATGACTTGCGAAGTTTAAAATAAATATACTTTTTTGTGAAATAATTACTCTGATTGCAAAATTTCATCATATCTATTTGTTAGTTGAGTAGGATTGAGTTCATAAGTCAATAATCAATTCTGGTGACGGAATTGAACCCAACTGAAGGCCTCTTTCATGGCCTAACGACATTTTGAACCCGGGACCATTTAACGTGATCTCAAAAGCTCGTGAGTGCTCAGATGAAAATGCCCCTGTTTTGTTTAAATAAGTCTGTAATAAATAAAAAATATTTACAGTAAATTATTGTTAAGAAAAACGATAGAAGTGCTCTTCAGGAAAAGAAATCAACAAAATCTTGTGACCTCTGAGGTTAAGTAAAAAAGATTAGGCATCGTAACCGTCAACTTTAGAAATAATACAAAGGACATTAATATTCATGTTTCTTCTGTGATATTCATGTTTCAGTGGCAATATATAACGGTTATATACAAATAATGACATAATATCCATTGTTGTAATGTTTCATAATGTGAAAATACCTTATAGCGCCCACACACGTTTCAAAATCTTGTCATTATACCTGCCTAGGAGCGCTCGTGCCGTAGCTGGCTAAGTTGTTCTTAACAGATCAACGAAGTTAAGCTCTGCTCCGCGGGGTCATCATTTGGATGGGTGACCGCCAGTGGCAATTTCAACTGAGCGCTCCCGTGCTTCGGGAGGCACGTTAAGCAGTCGGTCCCGGATTTTTCAAAGTTGTTAGGCCATGACAGAGGCCTTCGGGTGGCCTAGAAACTCTGTCACCAGAGTTGGCCACTGACTCATACGAACGAACGAACAAACCTGCTATTGGAAAGAAATTGAATAATAAAATATAGGTTAGGTATAGTATAGAACAGCATGCGCTACCGGTGTAGCTACGAACCGCTTATCTCACTTCCAAAAGATGAATTTCCCGTTATTTGATATTTGAAAATAAAACTATTGAACTACTGGACATTGGATTCAAAATTCAAGATATTTATTTGCATATTATAATAAAAGAGTTATAGGTCTCACAGCGGATCTCGGCCGTAGTTAAATTAGCCGTTTCGATGCGCAATGGAGCTTTTTCAAACTAAATTGTCTTTGCGCATTACAAACGGCTAACTTCACGGAAGCCTAGATCCGCTGTGCGAACTATACATTACAGTGTAGGTCTTAAAAAGTATCTATATAGAACTTATTTCCCTTTTCAGGCATCGCAAATTATATTAGTAGGCTACCTATGCTGGGCGCTAAGCTTACATAAAAGTACTAGTACCTATGTACTTAGTGTTAATAGATGTACTGAGTACACCATGCTCCTTAGCAGTTATAAATGAACATAAGATAAATCTCATCATCATCATGACAGCCTTCTAATGTTCCCACTGCTGGGACACTGGCCTACTCTCCAGCGAGAGTGATTGGGTCTTAATCCACCATGCGGACCCAATGCGGATTGGTGGATGGCACATGTCATTCGAATTTTTAGTTCTTGGACATGCCGGTTTCCTCACGATGTTTTCCTTCACCGTATGAGAGCACTGGCATTGCGCACATAAATTTTTCGTAGCGAAAAATCCATTGGTGCACGACCGGATTTGAACCCACGACCTTAGGATCGGAAGGCGGGGTCACTACCACTAGACCACCGGTGCTCACTAATCATAAAGATAAATCTAATTAATCTTATTTATGTATAGCTTTATTATTCCATTAGTAGATTACAACCACGGCATCGAATTTTCTTTATACAAACTTATACAAATGAACAAACTCTAAATTGGAGATTTACGGTTACGGTCTGTGCGTTGATTTTCAGTCAGACAGTATCCATTTATTATACTATTTAAAGACTTATCAAGTGTTACAAAACCACTTTCAACTTTTTTTTTATATACCACTAAAGTGGCAACCAAGCATACGGCCCACTTGATGGTCAGCGGTTACCGTAGCCTATGTACGCATGCAACATCATAGATATCACTTGCGTGTTACCACCCTGAGACGTTAGATGGAAAGTCTCATGTGCCTGTAATTTCACCAGAAACCATACCCTTCGAACCGGAACACAGCAATGCGAGCATTGCTGCTTGGCGGCAGAAATAGGTATGGTGGTAGTCCTTACCCGGACGAGCTCTATCACAAAGAACTCTACTACTCTTAAATCATTTCATTATCTTAGTTCATTTTGTCGACTTGTTTCTCTTAAAAAATACTCTGTGTAATGGTGAATATTCACAAGCTACTGTCTACCTACCACTATGTTTCACCTTTGATCTCAGCCGCGCGTGTCGTCACAAAGAGATCGCAGATTCTCTAGGATTCCGCACGAGCTCGCAAAATGGAGTTCCGTGGTGCAAGGGTGTCTTGGTTTTTGCGTAATGATGAATGAGCTGTGATGTTTTAGAAAACGTCACGTGTGAAATGAAAATGGCGCTATTTTGAAACGCTCTAGATAAAGCCGGGGTTACATTATTCTGTCGTAGCGTGTCGTGATGCGTCATAAGTATATCGTATCCATACATTTACAGAACGCGTCACGACACACTGCGCTTATTTTGCGATACATTTTGTATGGTTAGAATTATATTACTATAATTCTAACCATAGAAAATGTATCGATACGATATGCTTATAACGCGTCACGACACTCCACGACAGAATAATGTAAATTAGCTAGTTAAGTATTCAATTACTTATATAAAACTATTTAAATAATGTGTACTCATCAAGCGTAGTGTGTATTGCTAAAGAGCTTAATTTTTCTTCATTTTTACATTCTTATTTTCTTGGCATGAGCCTCACCTAGTTCAATTGGCACCACACTGAAGCTTTATAATGTGAGGGGATCATTAAAAAGGTAAGAACCCAGCCGAGTTTGTTGCCAGATTCTTTTAGGCTGCAGCGTAAATTCACCTAGCTCTAGGACGTTTTAAAATGATCCTTATGATTGTTTGAATATCGATTATTGTTCTTTTTTTTTAATTTTAAAGTAAATCAACATCAATAATGTTCTTGAACTTTTTGTTTGCTTATGTGAATTTTAGTTGCTCTTACAATGAAAGCTTCTGTGCCTTCGACGTCACATCCAAAGGCTTTGATTCTGACGAATACTTTGCAAAAATACAACAATAATTTCAACAAACAGAAATTAAATCGTTTACATTTACAAGGTATTGAAGGTTGAAAGGTAATTGGCATATAACGAGAATTACTGGAATCCTATAATTTGCGGATTCTTCAAAATACACTTGTTATTAAGCTAGTAGAACTGATGCGACTTTGTTTACATATCTGCTGCAAATTTTGTTCATTACTTATATATTTATAAAAAAACTTCTTAGTACAGCAAATAAAATATATATATATATATAAATAAGTATCGCTGACATTGGCGGTGAGACGTACTTTTCGTCATTTCGTATTATTTTCTTGGAAAGTTTGTCTTACAGATGCGTCTGTTTTTTCATTATTAAAAAAAACGCAGGCATTAAAATAACAAAAATATGTCAAACAAAATATGACATAAATCATCATCATTTAGAGTCATATCACAAAACAAATGAAAAATAAAATTGTGTTAATAATAGTTTTGATAATTAGTTTCATAGTTTGGAAGATATTCTCGAAATCCAAAGTCTCTAGATCTAGGAGTTTTGATGTGCGTTGATTGTCAGCTAGTGAGTCAGTAACTATTATATATTTAGAAGATGAAATATTAGAATCGTGCCGGCGGGTCGCGGGTCGTGGGATAAGTCCCACCGGACCGTCGGGCTCTTTAAAGGGCAAACGTAAATGAATTATTATAAGACAATGCGAAGCTATTTTGTGTGATATTTATACATCAAGCTAGCTCCTTCCCGCGTCTTCATTTGCACTTCATTTTGTTTCATATTTATATTAAAAATATCCTTGGTCATCAGTTTATCTTGTGTGGTTATTATTTGAATGTAGACTTAGTTTTCGTTTAAGGGAAGTACGATTTACCCACGAAATATCGTTTTGCTTTTATATTGTCTAGGGTAGGTAGGTACGCAGCATTTTGCTCATATTTATCTGAAGGGACTTTAAAAGTACCCTTTGTAGAGCGTGCGATGCACAAAGAAATACGGATAGAAACTGCGCTGAATATTTCAATCAAAAGTTAATACATAATATCATGTTTATATAAAACACAATAGCTACAAAATTGCACTTATTTTGTGTTTAACAAAATCAGCTAAAGAGATACAGCCGTAAATATTACCGTTAACGGCTACATGCGGTATAAAATTCATCCCTCAACCCCTACAAAGTTATCCCAGCTAGAGCTGTCTGCGCAGTTTTTGCTCTCACAGGTGGTGGATTAGACGCGAGACAAGAACTATCGGTGGCAACCCGCCGCGATATTGGACATGGCCGGCTTTTTGCGATGAAGGTGTGATTACATGGTAGACCTTTTTAGATGACATATTAGGTACCTACTATCTTTTCGTAAATTCAAAGTCAAATTCAAAATAGTTATCACATCACACTATCACACTAATATTATAAATGTCAAAGTTTGGATGTTTGGATGTTTGTTCCTCTCGACAACCACTAAACATATTTAGCTGAAATTTAAAACATAGATAGATAATAACCGGGAATAGGATATGGATTACTTTTTATCTCGGACAAAAGTATGGTTCCCGAGTTCCACGCGAACGAAGTCGCAGGCAACAGCTAGTAATCAATAAACTCGTTTTTCTTTTTTATACAACTAAAGTGGCAATCAATCGTACGGCCCACAAGATGGTAAGCGGTTACCGCAGCCTATGGACGCTTGCAATACCAGAAGTATCACTCACGGGTTACCACCCTGAGACGTAGATCGTAAGTCTCATGTGCCTGTGATTTCACCGAAAACCATACCCTTCGGACCGGAACACAGCAATGCAAACATTACTGCTTGGCGGCAGAAATAGTTATGGTGGTAGTCTTTCCCCGGACGAGCTCTATCACAAAGAACTCTACTACTCTCTCTCGATTCGTTGAATTCTAGTTTTCGGCTGGGTGGTTTAAGTTAGTTTAGCATTGGTTCACCTTTTTACGATTATAACTATAATAACGTAATCGTTATAAATCACACAAACGTCTTTGCTAATACTCAGATTGAACCCGTAACCTTTGTCACCGCTGCCGGCTAGACCTCTTCACCTCTGAAGTCATTTTAAAACATAATTGGTTTCGCCACACCACAATAAACAGATCCTAAACCAAACCTGCCATTTCGTAGATTAGAAAAGGGTTCAAGATATTTCAATAAATCCCCTGTCCCCCCACCTGCTGTCCATAAACACGCCATAACTGTCTCCAAGTCCCATGATGGAGGGCACACCACCTACTCATAAAACTTGGGAATTTATGGCGAAAAAACACCATTGTCTGCGAGGTGATATGTGAAGAAAGGTATTTTTTATGATTTTTTTCAATAGTTTCTGTTTTTCGAGATGCTATTTTTTGTTATACGTTCTTTTGTTGTTTTCAAAGGTATTTTTGCGAGTGAAATTGCAATAGAACATAAAAAAATACTTAGGTAAGTATCTAAGTATTTTTACTAGTTAGTACTAAGTATTAGTACTAGTTATACTAAGTATTTTTACTAGTTAGTACTAAGTATTAGTACTAGTTATACTAAGTATTTTTACTAGTTAGTACTAAGTATTAGTACTAGTTATACTAAGTATTTTTACTAGTTAGTACTAAGTATTAGTACTAGTTATACTAAGTATTTTTACTAGTTAGTACTAAGTATTAGTACTAGTTATACTAAGTATTTTTACTAGTTAGTACTAAGTATTAGTACTAGTTATACTAAGTATTTTTACTAGTTAGTACTAAGTATTAGTACTAGTTATACTAAGTATTTTTACTAGTTAGTACTAAGTATTAGTACTAGTTATACTAAGTATTTTTTTGAACCTACGCTTTATTTGAATTCGGTTAAAAATAAGTGCGTAGTTCAATAGTAATGATTATATTCAGTACCAATGATCAATATCATTTTATTATAGGCAATATTCTGTGTAATATATATAAAAGTATTTGATGTTATTGATTGAATGCCAAGGCTCCACGCAAATAAAACTAATGATGAATGGCCAATAGATGGATGGATGATATTGATATGTTAATTTGATTTTATGCAATTTACATACATCCATAGTAATATGTTAATCATATAAACTATTTTAAAAGTTCATTTGTTGATTATTTAAACCTATTTATATGCAAATGGAACAAGAAGAATGACAACCGTAACAAGCGGAGACAACTCACACAAGGCCGTTGAGACAATCCAATAACTATACCAACAGCATAAGATCAATTTGAGCACCGGTCTGAGCACCGGTGGTCTAGTGGTAGTGACCCCGCCTTCCGATCCTAAGGTCCTAAGGTCGTGGGTTCAAACCCGGTCGTGCACCAATGGATTTTTCTGTTTGAAAAATTTATGTGCGCAATGCCAGTGCTCTCATACGGTGAAGGAAAACATCGTGAGGAAACCGGCATGTCCAAGAACTAAAAATTCGAAAGACATGTGCCATCCACCAATCTGCATTGGGTCCGCGTGGTGGATTAAGACCCAATCACTCTCGCTCGAGAGTAGGCCAGTGTCCCAGCGGTGGGAACATTAGAAGGCTGTCATGATGAAGATCAATTTATAATAATAAATTTATGCGTTTTATATTTATCTAAGTAAATAAACATTCATTCATCAGTCATTATCTAAATATCTTGAATCTTCAGCAAGAGTGCTAGTATATTTTGTCTCCGAGCAGAAGCGTTTTCTCTCTCTCTCTAGCTCTGTGTTTAAAATTTAATTGCAAATTTAATTTTGCATTACTGGACAAAAAAACAAAGACTTATTAACTACCTTTTAAAAAACCTGCGTCTTCTTCCTTACACACTAAAAGGAACAAAACAATTTAAAAAGGAACTCTTCAAAATCTCCTCTAGCATTACTGTGTTCCTGGTGGAAGTTTGAGGAAATCAGAGGCACATAATAATGAGACTTTCGATTTCCACGCTAGAGAGATATTTGTGATGTTGCAAGCTTACTAGGTAACTACTACTACTCCGGTAACCACTTACTATCAAGTGGGCCGTACGCTTAGTTGCCATTTCAGAGTGGTATAAAAAGTTAGTAACACATTGGATATTATTTAGACGACACCAAGAGTCAAAGCACAGAACAAAATTATTAGCACTACGTACTGAATGGCCATTCCCTACCTTCCACCGGTTTTACTTAAACCACCGGTCGCGAGCTTTTTTTTTATGTCAGCAAGTGACAAGATAATCAAGGCGCCCACCTGATGTTTTCAAGTGTTTGCGTGGCACTGCACTGCGCTTATCACCCCGAGACATTGTTGTTGACTCTTTCGTCCAGTAATTTCACTTGCTACAGTGCCCTTCAAACCTTAACACAGTAATGCTTGCACACTACTGCTTGGAGGTAGAATATCTGACACTGTGGTGGTACCCACCAAGACGAACTCTTGCTGAAGAGTCCTACCACCAGGTAAGTTTGACAGCACCTTTCGCCGGCACTGAATCTAAGGGCTATTCGGCACGCGTTTATTTTGATTTTGTGTAGGTCCAAGCGCACGCATTACGACGCGAGCGCAAGTGTGCTATCTCGCTCTTGCTATAATATTGGGTGGGGCCACAGAACTATATTTAAGTAGAATGAAAGAGTTCGTTGATTTGTATAGAAACAGAGCGTGTAACATTTTGCGTATTTGTATATTACATACAAAATGTATTTTAGTGATGGGAAACATAAGCCGCTCGAAAATAAATTATTTAAAAGCATCGATAAGCACGCGGGAAACCGATTCGAGGCACTGGCACACCACCACACCGCCTCCGGTTGGGAGCAGACTGAGTTTCGCGGCGAGTAAAGAGGTTCTCAGCCCTTACTTAGCCCGTTTTTTCGGCACGCGAGGTACATACACTCACTCATTCTACTCAAATATAGTTCTGTGGGTAAGGCCATCCATGACCATAACACACACACTTACAAAGGGATCATTACACGTAGGTACACAAACCATGCATGTGGTGATTGCGACGCGTTTGCTTTATAAATTTTATTGAGTGTCCGGAGTGTGCTCATAGGTATACCTACTTACGCACGGTCAGATATACCTACTTACGCACGGTTAACTTTAGTTTTACCTACATTTATTCTTAACATTAAATTCTGCCTAGCTGCCTACCTACTTTGAATTATATAAGTTTACACATATCTAAGTCCTAACCTTTTTAGTAATTTCAATGTACTGGAGACCACAGCTAAGAGGAGGCTCTTCTCATACAGGTCATTAAAACTGACGAGCCCAAAACCCTGTAATATTTAAAAAGTGTAATTTAAATGAAAAATATTTTGTTTATTTTTTTGTTTTTTTTTATAGGTAAAGCTGCCCCGATCCTAAACAATCCACCGTAAAAGTCATTACAACGTGTAATAAGTTAGCGGCGGCTAAAATATTCGCAGACCTATTACAATGGCAGTTATCGTCGCCGGTGCCTCGCGGCATACGCGTGCATGCTCGCTACACACAAACGACCCAACATAGAGAACTAGCTGTTGCCTGCGACTTCGTGCTGTGATCCCTACATCTTTAGTAATGTTGCACGCATATGGTGCTGTCAGCGTTTTCTAAAACTCTGGACAGTAACAATTAGCATGAGGTTCGTCAGTCTGGATCAGCTCTCCGCCCGGACCCTTTCTTTTCTTGATCTCGAAATATAATATCCAGGGTTTTCTAACAGGTTCTAAATAAAAAAAAAATATTAAAAAAAAATGTTTATAAGTGATTCTTTAAGACTTCGATAACAATTCGCGTGGAACTCAGGATCCGTAGTTTTTTCAACATGAAAAGATAGGACTTTCTTTATTATCCGGTCATTATCTATGTTTTAAATGTCAGCAAAGTTGTTTCAGTCGCTGTCGAGTTATAGAGGAACAAACAAACATCCAAACTTTTGCATTAATTACAGTGTGATCTAAAGACCGAGACAATAACATTATAATATGTTCTAGTTTTATTACATCAAACGAAAATTTATAGCGTTTTTTGGCAGATAACAGTGACGCAGTGCCGGCTTTTGCCACCTGAGAGGTGATAAAGTCATTTTAATGAATAGGTATTAGGAATTGAACAACCGAGACAACATTATGCCCTAGTTTTGAAACATTAGTCTCGAAATAATAGCGTTCCTTGATAGATTTAAGTAATAAAGTATAGTAAAGAGTAGTAAAGTTCTTTGTGATAGAACTCGTCTGGGGAAGTACTACCACCATACCTATTTCTGCCGCAAAGCAGTATACTCGTATTACTGTGTTCCGGTGAGAAGGGTATGGTTTCCGGTGAAATTACTGGCACATGAGGCTTTCGATCTATGCCTCAAGGTGGCAACCCGCGAGGGATACCTCTGGTATTTGCAAGCGTATAAAAATAAACACGGCTTTTGTTACTAAGTGAAGTAACAATTTCGTAATAATAAGATTGGCAATGTCAATTGTATGAATATGTTGACAAGCAAAATTCAAAATACAAACATATTTATTGATTTTTTTACAATAATTGATAGATTCAGGCGTTACTTTGCGGAAATCCATTACAAGATAAAAAACAGACGAAAAATCTCTAGTACTATTCCGTTTAACTTTTTAACTAATGAGGTCACACAGTTACCACAGTTAACCTCAAAAGAAAAATATCGACACGTGTTTCATCCCTCCACGGGACATCTTCAGGACCATCGACTTGTTCTCCGACAGACGTGTGACCTCATCGGTTAAAAGGCATGAGGCTTTCGATCTTAGCCTCAAGGTGGCAACCCGCGAGTGATACCTCTGGTATTGCAAGCGTCCATAGGCTGCGGTAACCGCTTACCATCTTGTGGGCCTTACGCTTGGTTGCCACTTCAGTTGTATTAAAAAAAAAAAAAACGTATCGTAAAATACTCTATGATTATTCCAACCAACTGTTTGAAGACATTTTGTCGCGGTGCCAAAGTCGCACTGGTGTCGGGGGCTTAAACCCACGTTCAGATTGTATTATTTATTGAGCAGGTAGTTTGGCCCCCCGCCAGTAGATAGCTGCAAGATTTTTAAGCCCGCGCTCTGTTTCGGAAAGTCGTAATTTTAAAAACATGAATCACAAAAAGGTTGAAAATAAAACGAGCTTATTGCTGTTTTTGTTTACTTTTGTTTCGTCTGGAAGAACTTTAACTTTTCGTGTGAAAATAGTAAGCTATAGGTAGGTAAGAGTAGTAGAGTTCTTTGTGATAGAGCTCGCCCGGGGAAGGACTACCACCATACCTATTTCTGCTGCCAAGCAGTAATGCTCGCGTTGCTGTGTTCCGGTTCGAAGGGTATGGTTTCCGGTGAAATTACAGGCACACTTACCATCTAAGGTCTTAGGGTAGTAACACGCGAGTGATATCTATGATGTTGCATGCGTACATAGGCTACGGTAACCGCTGACCATCAAGTGGGCCGTACGCTTGGTTACCACTTTAGTAGTATAAAAAAAAAGAGTATTTTAAGGCATAACCTTATAGGTAAATATCATTTAGAAAAATTAATAAATTATGAATAAATATTGTGTGAGGATGATAATGAGTAAGAAAGAAGTGAGATGAAGGGTGATAGAGAGAATGAAGAAAGTAACAGGTTGTGCCGTGGTTGTGCCGATCCCACATAACGTGGGAAAATGAAACAAAATTAAAGCAAGACTATGGAGACCAGGTAACTGACGAAGACTTAAATATATTTTATTTGTAAATACATGCAACCCAGACCCGGGACAAACAATTTGCAGATCATGCAAACATTTGTCCCGCAGCGGATATCAAAACCGCAACATCTCGCACTCACCGGGCACTCACCCACCGCTCCACCGAGGTCGTCAAAACTATGCAGTCTAGAGAAATCACATTTAATACGAGCGCTTACTTAATTATTCCACTGATAGTACGAGCTCTTGTGTATAAAACAACTGTTTACAAGCCTTCAGTACCTGAAATGTTAAAGTTAACTGAACTCGCCCCATTACCTCGCTTACAATGTTATTTGTGGCGCTTTTGGATAGTCATATGCTGTACTGAACAATTTTTTTTTATGTCAGCAAAGGACGAGACGGTCAAGCCGTTTGCTTGATGTTAAGCGCCACGCCTGACTATAACATTTAGTAGTACCCAATCCTTTAAATTTTAAACTTCTGCGTGGCATTGCACTGTGCTTGTCACGAGAGAGATTTTTAGTATTACTGTTAATTGAAATTGTTAATATTACTTAGTAAATTCACTAGCTACATAGCAGTGTAAAAAAGGTGGGTAAATAATATTAATAAAACATTATTTTTAACAGTTTTATGTCATTCTGTCTACCTAAAAAAGTTTTTTCTTTTATTTTACAGTCATTTAAAGGTTTAATAGTTTTAACAAATTATTTATAACAATTTATTTTCTTCCTCACTACTGCATGAAACCATCCAGTTCAGACAACAAGCCTACAAGGGCCAATAAAGACACGGGAGGGCGCGTTAAGCCAGTCATCTTGTTTTTGTAAACATCCCCAACCTGGCTACGGAGCTACGCCGTAGCAGGGGATGGCTACGATGCTACAATCTTGCTAGTATAGTTTGGAATCTGGAAATCAAAATACATTTTTGCATTATTTATATTATTTACAGATTATTTGCCTGCTACGATCTGGGGGCCTTACTCTATACACGCGTTTGGTATTAGACATGTATTGGAATATGACATTTCGTACCTTTGAAAGCAAACCTAGTGCTAAATTCAACCTTGTACATGAGTACAAAAATTTGACAGCAGTTAATTGAAATTGGGATTGGATCGGAATTGTCATTGGATTCAAGAGTAAGGCACCAGGTACCTAAACTTATTAGAAACTAAATAAAACAATGAAATTATAAAGCTATTGTCTTATCTTAAAACTATACTATTATCCAATTTCCCGGAAATCATACCCTTCGAACCGAAACACAGCTATGCGAGCATTACTGCTTGACGGAAGAAATAGGTATGGTGGTAATCCTTCCCCGGACGAGCTCTATCACAAAGAACTCCGCTACTCATTTTTTTTAAAGGTTTTATTAAAGCCACGTTTCTAAAGAGTCAGTGCCTCAAAAACTCAATTCGCTTTTATCACCTCCCAATTAAGTTCCCATAAACTCCGGTTTATTTTCAATTCCACGAAACGCGCACTAAATCATAATCCGGCAAAAGCCGGAGTACCGGTCACTGCGTTATTTTTCCGTCGTTAATTATTTCCAGTTAACAAGGTGTTCTCTCTACGCTTATTTATTACTCTGTGCGCGGTGAGCGGCCGGCGTTGTGTTCCACTGTGAGATAACACCGTAGACTTGAAGATATATTAATCATTACCTGGTGGTAGGACTCTTCAGCAAGAGTCCGTCTTGGTGGGTACCACCGCAGATATTCTACCTCCAAGCACTGTGTTTAGGTTTGAAGGGCACTGTAGCAAATGAGATTACTGGGCGAAAGAGACTCAACAACAATGTCTCGGGGTGATAAGCGCAGTGCAGTGCCACGCAAACACTTAAAAACTTTTGGGTGGCACTGCATCTGTTATAGTCAGGCGTGGTGCTTAACATCAGGCGGGCGTCTTAATTGTATTGTCACTTGATGACAAAAAATTAAAGATATTAATCATGGATGTATTAAGTACATAATATTTAATATACTTTAGGCACTTTTTCATAATTTCACAACCTCGGTGGCGTGGTGGGTAAATGAACGGTTGAGAATCGAGAGGTGGCGGGTTCAATTGCCGCTATACAGGTTGAGTTTTTTTCGAGGGCCGCTGAAAAGTCTGAAACCGTGAGAGATCAAAAAGTCAAGTTAAAAGTTACGTTCTGCATTAAAAAAAAGTAAACATTTGTTTACAGTTTCTGAGAAAAAGTAAGCTTCTTTGTTTGATAAAAAATAAAAAACTGAACTGACTACACATGATGGCACATGTCTTTAGAATTTTTAGTTCTTGGACATGTCGGTTTTCTCACGATGTTTTCCTTCACCGTATGAGAGCACTGGCATTGCCCACATACATTTTTCGAATATTATGTGCGCAATGCCCAGTGCGCAATCTTTTCTATTTTTGACATAAATGTTATAAATACTACCTACCTATTTTCATTTTTATTCATTATCATCGCTACCAATAATCAAACACATAAATTATTTAGATAACTTTATTGCGTTTAAATTAACAAAACAGAGCAACTTTTCAAATAAAACCTTGAATTTAAAGATTTTACTAAATAAAAGCAATGTGTGGGCAGTTTATCTACGTTAATATAGTTGTTTATAAGGCTGAGTGCTCACGAGCAACTGTTGCCAGAGCATCTATGTAGTTATTACTTAATTTGTTTGTTGTCAATTTAATTATTAATATCCGTAACTTTATTAAGGAAGAAGGCACTGTCTCCTGTAACACATGTCTTTGAACCTAACTCAGGATCCAGAATATGTTTTAAAAACGCATGTACTTATGTAAACTACGACAAAAACAACCAAACATACTTGAGTCAGCATTGTATTTGTGGTTAATAATAAATTATTTGTAATATTTGTAAAAAAAAGTTATTCACCAACTTATTTACGAAACAAACTATAAAAACAAATCATCATCATCATGACAGCCTTCTAATGTTCCCAATGTTGGGACACTGGCCTACTCTCAGGCGAGAGTGATTGGGTTTAATCCACCACGCGGACCCAATGCGCGTTGGTGGATGGCACATGTCTTTCGATTTTTTTAGTTCTTGGACATGCCGGTTTCCTCACGATGTTTTCCTTCACCGTATGAGAGCACTGGCATTGCGCACATACATTTTTCGAACAGAAAAATCCATTGGTGCACGACTGGGTTTGAACCAACGACCTTAGGATCGGAAGACGGGGTCACTACCACTAGACCACCAGTGCTCTATATAAAATGAAGAAAAAATTACTAGCAACTATACGCTGCATCTACTGTTGCTCGCGGGCGCTCAGCCTACTAACACACTTAACACCCACATGGGTCGTTAATATGTGCTATGTTAAGATGATTCTTTTTAGGTAAATTAATTTGTAACAGTTTTAGTAAAGTTCAGGGGCAAGTACTGAACATCAATCATGTTATATATCGAAGGTTGTTACATGTAACAGCTAATATTCTGACATCACATCACATAATCAAACTAAATATTATGAATGCTGAAGTTTTGTTGTATTGATGACCTCGGTGGCATGGTAGGAGAGTGCCCGGTTGGGAAGCGTGAGGTAGCGAGTTCGATCCCTGCTGCCGGAAAAATGTTTACACGATCCTCAAATATTTATGCAGGGTAAGCGTGTTAAATGTATGCATTTACAAAAAAGATATAGTATTCTATAAGTTGGTTCCCAAAGTACAAGTACAAGCATTGCTATCTATAATAAACAAAATAAAATATGTACATAACTACTTACATTACATTACAAAATATTGCTTAATTTGAATCACAGAACAGATTAGTACTACGCTGAATGCCAATTTGTAAAAATGTCCGTCAGTATTTTCATTTTAATAAATGTGAGTCCAGATAAAAGTTATATCAAGTTCACAGCTCTATTAGAGCAGCGTATTAAGCTGAAGGTAGCGGGTTCTAATCCTGCCTGATGATAATAATCTTGATACTAACGTCCGAAATTATAAATTGATAGATAGATAAATCATTTATTTGTATCTTCAAAACACACGTACATTTTAAAGTGTAAAAAGGCAAACCATACAGTTTCTTAACACTAACCTGAATCAGGTAGGAATGTATTTGCCCTAAACATTGACCTCGTAAAAACAACCTACCAATCATATTTTTTTTTTCTTCCTCATATGGATGCTATGCTGTGCGAACAAAATCGCTTATATCAGTTCAGTGTCCCCGACCCTTTATGCAATGTTTTACACCGAGGCTCGTTAGTCAGGGCACCTCGCAAAAGAATTAACGGTGTATTTTGACACTTATTACTTACAGCATAAAGGCTTTTTATTTCAGCAAGATTTATGGGCGCTCTGCGGCGTGTCTTCTACGGATAATGAATGTATTTCAACTGCATTCTGTTAAACAATAAAGGAAAATTTAATATAGTTTGCTAAATATTTTCGGTCATTTTCTATTTCATGAAAAAAAACTAGAAATAAACACAACACAATAGCCAAGTCATAACTCTATTTCATATTTCATTTATTCATGCTCAATGTACATTCAGCTTAGGTGTAACATAGTATGCTGCAGGTGAGTACATGGACCCTGTAAGGGCGCTGCAAGTAAATATTTCTAGTTCAAATAGATAATACAATCACTAAAAATACCTAATAATAATATTCTATAATTTACAAAGCAACATAAACAATAATAGACTGTCAATAATTTATATTGAAACAAAACAAATTAAATCAAACTCTACACTAAGATTCCTTATAGTCGTAGGTAACATTATTTTGTCCAGTCCATGCACCATGATTGATTAATATTTCTTATCTTTTTTTCTCGTTTTAGTTGAAAGTTGTAAGTATTTTTACTAAGCTGTTGTCTGTAATTTTATGTTTTTTTTTTTATACAACTGAAGTGGCAACCAAGCGTACGGCCCACAAGATGGTAAGCGGTTACCGCAGCCTATGGACGCATGCAATACCAGAGGTATCACTTGCGGGTTGCCACCTTGAGGCCAAGATCGAAAGCCTCATGTGCCAGTAATTTCACCGGAACCCATACCCTTCACACCGGAACACAGCAATGCGAGCATTACTGCCTTGCGGCAGAAATAGGTATGGTGGTAGTACTTCCCCGGACGAGCTCTATCACAATTAACTCTACTACTCTTAGTAAATAGTCAAAGCAATACCCATTAGTTGACTTTAGTGTAATGATGAGAACTGTTTATTTATCATCATCATCATCATCATCAACCTATTGCAATCCACTGCTGGACGTAGGTCTCTCCCAATGCGCGCCACTGAGCCCGATCTTCGGCTTTCCTCAACCACTTTCTGACTTTCTATGGTGGTAGTCCTTCCCCGGGGGAGCTCTATCACAGAGAACTCTACTACTCTTGCTAAAATGCTGTGCATGCCTGTAATTGGCACACATTTCATAGTATATAAGCTGTAATGTTGTTTATATAATGTTTTCTATGTGTGGCGTTGCCTAATAAATAAAATAAAATAAAATAAATAAATGATCACGGGACTCTCGTAAATAACCCGTTTTTAGTGAAAATTATCTATGTCTTTTATTTACAAAAAAAATAATATGTTTGTGTGCTCATTTCTATCAGTTATCGGTTCCCATAGTACAAGCTTTGCTTAGTTTGAAGCTAGATGGCGCTGTGTAAAAATGTCTACCAATATTTGTGAACCCGACAGTGTAATGCCGGCGCCTTACATGGGCTATGTTGGCTCCAAGTTATACTGTTGGATCCAACACACCAATGTGAGGATCGATCTTGGAACAATATCGGGTAAAAACGGAATATTGCGTCCAATAGCCAATGTCAACCCGACTTGTGTCGGTTTTTTGTACAAGTTCAAAGGCGAGGGGAGTGAAGTATGTAGGCGGGGGGGCAACTTGGGTCCAACGTCACTTCTCGATCCACACATTGGTTGCATCAGTACGTGCATTTTTATCATCCAGAATCGCCTTTGGCTTCTTTTTCCTTTGACTAATTAAATAATAATAATATGTGCTCAATGCGTGTGCGTAAGTAGCCAGAGCGAAAAGTGTCCCGTCCGACATGACTTGCTAGCAATAAATTTGATGAATAAATGATACCTGCTCGAATGTCCAGCTTCTAATGCTCTTGGCATGAGTGTTTGCCCAATTATATTGGAGCCCATATGAGGCCGCGATCTTGGTTGCAATTCTTGGCCATTCTATTCGTAGCCAGCGTTGGAACCAAGTCATAAGCCCATGTGAGGCGCCACCATAAGAGTTAAGTGCGGGGCGTACCTGATTCACCTCGCAATATATTGCTACCTTTAACTGCAATACGTCGACCGTTTCCGATTCACGCCCTTGCCTTTATTCTTATTTTATTCATTGTACATTATGTGTCGGCAACAGGGGTATTGATATTCTGAATATGTTTTTTTTTTTATACTACTGAAGTGGCAACCAAGCGTACGACCCACAAGATGGTAAGCGGTTACCGCAGCCTATGGACGCTTGCAATACCAGAGGTATCACTCGCGGGTTGCCACCTTAAGGCTAAGATCGAAAGCCTCATGTGCCAGTAATTTCACCGGAAACCATACCCTTCACACCGGAACACAGCAATGCGAGCATTACTGCTTGGCGGCAGAAATAGGTATGGTGGTAGTCCTTCCCCAGACGAGCTCTATCACAGAGAACTCTACTACTCTTATATCTTATATATGTGGAAAAACCAAGAAAACTAGCTTAGTAGTTTTCTTTTATACCACTAAAGTGGCAACCAAGCGTACGGCCCACTTGATGGTAAGCGGTTACCGTAGCCTATATACGCAACATCATAGATATACACTTGCGTGTTACCACCCTGAGACGTTAGAAGGAAAGTCGCATGTGCCTGTAATTTCATCGGAAACACAGCAATGCGAGCACAACTGCTTGGCGGCAGAAATAGGTACTATGGTGGTATTCCTTCCTCGGACGAGGTCTATACAATGCAATTTCTGCTGCAAAGCATGCTTACATTGCTGTGTTTTGAATGGTGTGGGTTACCGGTGAAATAACTGTCATGTAAGACTTTTGATTTACGTCTTAGAATGGCTACAATATCTGGTATTGCAAGCGTCCATAGGTTAACCACTTACCATCAGCGACAAGATTATGTGACTCTAATGACTACCATATTTGTGGCAAATGAGTTTATCATTCATTCAGGTGGGCCGTATGCTTGTTTTCTATATCTGCAAATATAAAATATAAATAATCCTTTTATTTATAGCCTATATGCGTAGGTATAGGTGAGGTCAAGCTATGCCTGAGCGACACACAAACCTGCAGACTCAGCAATGAGGCGGACGAAACGCCTGTACATCTGCTATACGTTTTATTCATCTGGGTAAACACATCCTTCAAGCAAATCTTTCAATTCTTAGTAACAGCAGGGCTCTAAGATGAACTATAAACGCCCACAAAGAGAGACAACACAAGTGTCAACACCGGTCATTACCAGTCCTTGTTAGTTCACCTAGGTGGACCACGGGCACATTTATATTCCCGTGGTTCACCCAGGTGGACTAAAGGTGGACCACGGGCAGATTAATTTTGGTCTTTACCCGTGGTCCACCAATCCGCATTGGGTCCGCGTGGTGGATTAAGACCCAATCACTCTCGCTTGAGAGTAGGCCAGTGTCCCAGCAGTGGGAACATTAGAAGGCTGTCAAGATGATGAAGATGACCCATGGTCCACCCACAATAGGACTGTATGGCCGCAGCCGCACTAAAATTAGTAACGTAGTTGAATTAGTTGTAGGTTTCACTTAACTTTTTTTTTTATACCACCAAGAAGGTGACAAACAAGCATACGGCCTACCTGATGTTAAGCAGTTACTGTAGCCTATGGACGCTTGTAATACCAGAGGAATCACTCGCGCGTTGCCGACCCTTTCTAAAAATTTCAAAACTTCTTTTTTGAAGAACCCCCATACTGTAAATAAAATAAATAAATAAATAATGCTGGACAATTTACACAGCATCATCTAGCCCCAAAGTAAGCTGCTGTTAAACAGAGCTGTATTATGGGTACTAGATGACTGATATATATTTAATACAATACAATACATAGATAGATATTTTTTACTGTAGTCTCCAGGGTAAACCTCAGCAGGTAGATCATTCCAAAGCCTAAGTGTACGCGTTACGTTAGGTCATTATCGTCAGTATGAATACTCATAATCTACATCTTAATTACCTCATCCAGCTTTCAAAGAGGAGAAAGCTTCCTGTCTTAGCTCGTAGATCATTAAGAAGCGCTTTTTTAAAACTCCTTTGCAAAACACACAGCGTGTGAGTGTGCGAAGTGAGTCAGGTACTTTAGATTAAGCGTCTAGACGCCCGGTGTGTCGCTGCCTTTATTTATTGCCAACGAAACATGTGTTTTCAATTTAGATACAAGAATTTCAAGTTGTATTGTTTCGCTGGCGAAAGTAAAATAAATCAACATGGAATTAAGTTCTTGGTAGTTTTGTTTGGTAAGATTGAAATGATAAGACGCTGCATTTTCTAAAATAAAGCGTAGAATATGTATTTATTTTGGTGTATTCCACATTTATTCGACGCGTTCATCTGACAGCTTTTCAATTCTTATTTCATTCGGAAAAGTAATACTTATTTTGATTTACATTTTGTGTAAAATGATTTTAATGGCATAATAATGTTAAGAGTAGTAGAGTTTTTTGTGATAGAGCTCGTCCGGGGCAGGACTACCACCATACCTATTTCTGCCGCCAAGCAGTAATGCTCGCATTGCTGTGTTCCGGTGTGAAGGGTATGGTTTCCGGTGAAATTACTGGCACATGAGGTTTTCGATCTTAGCCTCAAGGTGGCAACCCGCGGTGATACCTCTGGTATTGCAAGCGTCCATAGGCTGCGGTAACCGCTTACCATCTTGTGGGCCGTACGCTTGGTCGCCACATTAGTTGTATAAAAAAAAAAAAAACTTCTGATCATAGCGTGGCATTGTATTATTTGCTTGTACATATATTAACGTACAGCAGAGTGATTGCGTAAGCCACTGAGCTTTTGTTTGATGCTCTCATCAAACACATTGCTCACTTGCATTGCTTAGAGTCTAAACGGTAACAACTATGCAATCGAGTGAATGAGTTCCATACCAGCGCTAAATCGCCTCAGTAAGTTGCTAGTAAGCGTATGTATAACTATGGTGATGGAGTTAATAGGCCGCCCGAAGGCCTTCATCATAGCCTAACCATTTCGAAATAGCTGGAAATTTAATCTCTTTGTTTTCCAGATCTTTTTAAAACAGTTACACTTGCTCAACGATGCCAAAAGTCGTTCAGAAACTACTTGACTTTACTCAAAGAAAATCACAATACCAGATAGAGTAAAGAAAGGAAGAGGTTACTCGACACCTTTCGAGTTTCGAATGTAATAGCACTCTGGGCGGGCGGGACCGGAAGCGCGGCCATTTCCGCCCAGCACCTGTCGCCGCGACGACTTCCGGAGTCTTGACCGCTCGGTATTGCTTTATCGACTGTCTCAATTTATGTCCCGATTTCGTTGAAACGGGCTTTAGTGTTAACAATGTCTTTGTTGGAAGATTAGGTTAAAGAGACTGCATGGTTACCTTTTGACGTAACCTTAGGGATTTATTTAAAAAAACGGGTGTTTTCATATACCGGGATATCGATAAAAAGGCGCCGACGCTCGACTCAATTTCTTAAGAGTAGTAGAGTTCTTTGTGATAGAGCTCGTCCGGGGAACTACCTTTTTCTGCCGCCAAGCAGTAATGCTAGCATTGCTGTGTTCCGGTGTGAAGGGTATGGTTTCCGGTGAAATTACAGGCACATAAGACTTTCCATCTAATGTCCCAACGTAAACTATTTTGTAAGCTTAGCCTTCTGAGCAATACGGCATGTGTCTTGCTGAAATAATTATAGTTTATAGAGAGACACATGAGAACAAACTCTATTATTTTGAAATTGACTCACAACACTGAAACAGTATGTAGCTAACTTTATAACTCTATGAAGTAACTTCGTAGTATAACATTTTGAAGAAAAATAAAAGCTTAAATGTAAGGCCAGCACCTAGGCCACCCTAGGCGGCTTAATTCATGCTAGCGAAGTTTGGCCGGCGGCCAAGGCGCTCTCGCATGCTACCTGCTATTGTTCCTTAATTTCTGTTTATTTTTTGCTCTAAATCACTTTGCAGACAGTTTACGAGAAAGGTTACAAAGTAGAGTTGTTTCAAATTGCCAAAAATTGTGTGAAATGATATTCTTGCGAACCCCCGCTGTGGATGTGTACAGATAACTAGCTGTGACGTAGCTGGCTAAGTTGTTCTTAACAGATTAACGAAGTGAAGCACTGTTCCGCGGGGTCATCATTTGGATGGGTGACCGCCAGTGGCAATTTCAACTGAGCGCTCCCGTGCTTCGGAGGGCACGTTAAGCAGTCGGTCCCGGCTTTTTCAAAGTTGTTAGGCCATGACAGAGGCCTTCGGTCGGTCTAGAAACTCTGTCACCAGAGTTGGCCACTAACCACCAACGAACGAACGAACTAGCTGTTGCCCGCGACTTAAATCGCGTGGAACTCGGGAACTACTTTTTACGGGATAACAAGTAGCCCGTCATATTCCCGGTCATTCACTCGTTACTGGCGGGGTAACAGATGGCACTTTTCAATAAAATAAAAGTGCGACCTGTAAGCTACCACTAGGTGACAGATGGGTTTTTTTTTTATACTACTAAAGTGGTAACCAAGCGTACGGCCCACTTGATGGTCAGCGGTTACCGTAGCCTATTTACGCATGCAACATCATAGATATCACTTGCGTGTTACCACTCTGAGACGTTAGATGGTAAATCTCATGTGCCTGTAATTTCAACGGAAACCATACCCTTCGAACCGGAACACAGCAATGCGAGCATTACTGCTTGGCAGCAGAAATAAGTATGGTGGTAGTCCTTCCCCGGACGAGCTCTATCACAAAGAACTCTACTACTGTTAATAATATTGGTAATATGGGAATAATCCATATTACTAATGTTTTTAATTTCCGTCAAATCGGTTTAGTGATTGTTGAGTTAACAAACAATATAACTCTATTTCCTTTTTATAGTTTTATAAGTTACATTGCACATTTAGATGTGAAAACAACAAAGTGAATCCACCATTTCTTAAAGCCTTAATCCTCCATTTAGCCACAACATTCAGTCCTTTCACCTTCCAATAACCTAAATGCCTTTGCTCCTGTGGACCCTTTGTGTGGAAAATGCGATGTTTTTTCCTCAGCCATTGTGTCCAGGTATGGGGGATATTAACTCAGTCTAGACGGGCTCTATGTCTATGTCTATGAACTATTAGGTTTACGTTTTGAGAGCTGTGTTTTATTTTATAAACGTACTTCAAACCTCATTAGTTAATATCTTTCAAATCTATCAACATCTTTGTTTATAACTAAACTTAGCGAACCGCTAAAATGGCAGTTATTTTGATTAAATAAGCGGTGTTAGTTTTCGTTATAAAACTCGTTAAATAATGACCTACCTATAGTATATACGGTGAAGGAAAACATCGTGAGGAAACCGGCATGTCCAAGAACTAAAAATTCGAAAGACATGTGCCATCCACCAATCCGCATTGGGTCCGCGTGGTGGATTAAGACCCAACCACTCTCGCCTGAGAGTAGGCCAGTGTCCCAGCTGTGGGAACATTAGAAGGCTGTCATGATGATGAATGACCTACCTATTTTTATGTTCCATTTTTATTATCTATTTTCTAGGTGAGGTTTGCAGAAAGTAATAAAAAGAGAAAATGAAATTGCAGATAAATTATATGTTTTGTACCTTATCAACCTATTCCTAGGCCTCGAGGCGGCCTATTAACTCCTTCACCAGAGTTGGCCATTGACCTAGACGAACTTCATTCCTTCACTATTGTAAGTTTTCACAAAAATTTCCGACTGCATCTATCAAATTGTTACTCACAAAATTATTTTTCAACCTATCTTGCCCCACTGCTGGGCAAAGGTCAGCCAGTCCATTCACAAAGGTTATTATAGTTTTATTTAAAAAGACATCCTTACTGCTGCTTGTATGCTCTACCATTGCTACTCTATAAGTGAATAAGCATTATAATTTTGTACAACTTTTAAACATTTATCGTAATTATGACGTCATTTAGGCAAACCACGAATTTATCGTAAACCTTTATACAAACAATCACTAGTGGGACGCTTCGCGACTTTGTCTGAGTTGAGTTTTATTTTCACACAAACGTTGTCTTTCTGTTGCGTCTTTTAGGAATTTCTTTCAAAGTGTACCGTAACACATAAAAAATAGATGTATCACTAATAAATAAATAAATAAATAATGCTGGACAATCCACACAGCATCATCTAGCCCCAAGGTAAGCTGCTGTTAAACAGAGCTGTATTATGGGTACTAGATGACTGATATATATTTAATACAATACAATACATAGATAGATATTTTTTATTATATATAGAAAATACCCAGAACCCGGAAAAATATTTGTAGATCGTACAAACATTTTTGTTCTGAGGCGGGAATCGAACCAACAACCTCTGCGTCGCAGGCGGACCTGCGCCCGCTGCGCCACATCGGTCGTCAACTAATATTATATATGTGAAAGTTTGGATGTTTAGATGTTTGAATGGAGGTTTCTTCCTCGATAACTCGGTAACCACTGAACTGATATAACTGAAATTAAAACCTAAAACATAGATAGATAACGTAGGGAAAAAGGACATAGGCTACTTTATATCTCGAAAATAAATTCGGTTCCCAAGTTCCACGAGAACAAAGTCAATGGCAACAGCTAGTTAATAAAAGTAAGTTAAGAGTAGTAGAGTTCTAAGAGTAGTAGAGTTCGCTGTGATAGAGCTCGTCCAGGAAAGGACTACCACCATACCTATTTCAGCCGCCAAGCAGTAATGCTCGCATTGCTGTGTTTCGGTGTGAAGGGTATGGTTTCCAGTGAAATTAAATAAATAAATAATGCTGGACCATCCACACAGCATCATCTAGCCCCAAGGTAAGCTGCTGTTAAACAGAGCTCTGTTATGGGTACTAGATGATTGATATATATTTAATACAATACAATACATAAATGGATATTTTTTATTATATATAGAAAATACCCAGAACACCCGGAACAAATATTTGTAGATCGTACAAACATTTGTCCCGAGGCGGGAATCGAACCCGCAACCTCTGCGTCGCAGGCGGACCTGCGCCCGCTGCGCCACATCGGTCGTCGAATTACTGGCACATGAGGTTTTCGATCTTAGCCTCAAGGTGGCAACCCGCGAGTGATACCTCGAGTGATACGCAAGCGTCCAAAGGCTGCGGTAACCGCTTACCATCTTGTGGGCCGTACGCTTGGTTGCCACTTCAGTTGTATAAAATAAAAAAACAAAAAAAACTCCAACTTTCAGGTGTCTTGGACTTATGGTTGAGACTGTGCGTTAATTTGACGACCGAGCGATGTGACGCAGCGGGCGCAGGTCCGCCTGTGACGCGGAGGTTGCGGGTTCGATTCCCGCCTCGGGACAAATATTTGTACGATCTATAAATAATTGTTCCGAGTGTTCTGGGTATTTTCTATATATAATAAAAAATATCTATCTATGTATTGTATTGTATTCATCTAGTACCCATAACACAGCTCTGTTTAACAGCAGCTTACCTTGGGGCTAGATGATGCTGTGTGGATTGTCCAGCATTATTTATTATTTAAGTTCGTTCGTTCGTATGAGTCAGTGGCCAACTCTGGTGACAGAGTTTCTAGGCCGCCCGAAGGCCTCTGTCATGGCCTATTATTTAAGTATTATTATTTAATTGTCAGACAGTCATTCAGTATCGCAACGATTGTATGTTTAGATGACTTCATTTGACCCCATAGCTTTGACCGTGTAACTCCGTATTGTCAAAGGATTATGTTTCCCATCGATTTACTGAGTGTGTAAGGTCAATATACAAAGCAGACTAATATTTTGTAGTTATCATTCAGACTGGTGAAGTCATCTTCTGAGGTAAACAAAGGTCAAAGATGAAAAATCTCTTGCTAAATGTTTCTTTAATAAGAATAAATCAAACAATAATTTGAATTATTATTGTTATTACCCATGGATTTTATCTTCATTGTAAAACTAAATTAATGAACAGTAATAACCTATTTTACTGTGATTTATCTAGAGAGAACTGGTGGTCTAGTGGTAGTGTCCCCGCCTTCCAACCCTAAGGTGCGAACCCGGTCGTGCACATCAACTGGCAACAATGCCAGTGCTTTCATCCGTATGAGAGTACTGACTTCTTTACTGTTGAATGAAAATATCTTGAAGAAACCGGCATGTCCAAGAGCCACAAAATCGAATGTGTGAAATCCACGAATCACATCACTTTCGCTCAAGAGTAGGCCAGTGCCTCAGCAGTGTGAACATTAGTAGTCTGTCATGATGATGATGATCTAGAGAGGAAATTATCTATGTTGTGTAGTTTATCTGTGGCATCCAGGGGGTTTATTCGCTATGACATAGATATTACTTACTAATAACGTGTAACTTAGTAACGTGTTCTATAAGTGCCGTGGTGTAAAATTTTAAAATTGTTTTCGGTATCTGTGCTGTTTCAATAGCGATAGTTTCGCTATCGATAGGTTGAGTTTGAAAAACTGTCAGACAAGCCCTAAAACGTGGCTCGTCGACAACGATTCCACGCAGATACCGTAACGAGCCCGCGTTTGGTCATAGCGAATAAGGCATCCAGGTTGGGTCAGATCAAGTTGTAAATCATAGAATGCAGCCGGCCGTCACACGCACCTTGCCATAAGTTATCGCCGCTGCCTCATGAACTATGCCAAATATATTGCAGGTGACTAAATAAATAACCCAACGAACGCCAAACGCAGGCATGACCCTTAACAGAGACAAGTGCATGGTATTTAAATACTATTAGTACATATTACACACAGATTACACAGATACAGATTAGTAAAATAGTATAGAAAGACTACGAGTGGAGTAAAGTTATAATTTTTCTCAGTGAGTGATTTAAGTTGTAATTCTGTGTGTGTGTGAAATAAATAATCATAAACCGTAAACCGTATTTATTAAAGAGAAAATTATAAAGTTCTAGGAATCACAGTAGTTAGCTGAAAAAAGAACAGAAATAAATTGCAAACCTTTAAAAAATAAATGTGTAGACTCAGAATTTATTGAAATTTCATTGAATTCTTCAATTATCTGCGCTAAAGTTAGCCTCTAAGGTGGATTTAATTGTCCGCCTATAATGCCACCTTAACTTTGCAGCCACTCTGTCTACTGATAATGGGCGCTTTTCCATTGCTTTCGACACAAATCAGAGATGGTAAACTACTAGTAAAATGCGATTCTAAACACGAACAGGTCTTTTTTTGACGTGGTTACTGTTTTGAAAAGTACCTGCATACTTTACTAAGCTGTTAAGTTACGTTCTTGATACGATGAACTAAAGTATACTTACAAAAACCAATAGTTATTGAGAGCTTTCTTAAAGAGAAGGACATTGAAGGTAAAAACGCGCAAGTGATATTTTCTGATGTTGCTTGGTCGTCATTTATGTGGTGTATAAAAATAATGAACTATTTTATTTTTGGGCGCTACAAGCACGTTAAACGTCGGATCCAGTGGAAAATGCGCCTTCCCGGTTCCCGGTAGAAGCGACGAAGGCTAATAAAGTCGTCTCAACGTTACTTTGCGCTAATCCTGTGCTCAACCGCGGTATACCCACACCTTATGTCATGGCACAAGACACGAACTTCTACATGAACCTTATGGAAAGCCAGGAAAACGTTTTTTATCTACCGCATTGTTAAAAGTGCCACACGGTTATGGCAAGTCTGAGCTAAAATATGGTTTATTATTGTGGGGTATTATTAGTTATCGTGGTAAATCAGTGAACACTGTCTATATAGTCCAACTGACCTGATTTAGAGTTTAATCATAGTACTACTCTGTAATGATGATATAACACGAGCTCAGGTAAACGCCTGCTTATAACTTGTCCCACACACAAATCCAGGACTCGGCCAGACGAACGGTTTAAACTAATCTCATCGCACTTCAGTACGTTTATGGGATCACGGAGAGGGGCCACTTAGGTACCTATTGTGGAGACCAGATCAGGTGAGGGTGGTAATTCTATTGCTTTCAGTAAACTTTGGGCTTTGATATTGAAACCAGAATTAGTAAAATTGTACTGGATGGACCGGAGGATGATAGAAATGGGATATTGGCATGCAGTTTTTTGATGCTTTGATGTTAGTATTGCTAAGCTATCTTTAATGGCTTTTGGCATATTCCTGATCGTGTGGAGTAGGATACCTAACCTACCAAGGTCTTTTACCATCTATTGAAAATATTTCTACAGTATCCAGTGGCAAGTTAATCTTGTTGCCCACATTGGATGTGTGAAGTACAGATGATGTAGTTCCTGGGACAGGTTTCAGAAGTAGGCTTGTGTTAGGTATCATATCCCTGAAAATTCTCGCTAGCGCTTTTTTTTTATTATACAAGATAGGTTAAAGAAGATCTAGTCAGCCTGACGACTGAATGTTATATTGAGGTTATTCAAATCCTCAATCATACCCTTACAATTGAATCCAATCAATAGGCTCCAATCAATCACGCTATCATCATGATGTATTACGGAGGCACGGGAGGATATCATTCGTCAGGATTACGTACTTACCTATTGTACCTTGCCACGGTAGGTTTTAGAAACGGATGGAAGAAGATTGATGGTAGGAAATGAAAATGGCTTTGGTTTTATTTTTATTTATTAAATTCGCGTCCGCTGCTGCGATAGAAGATGCTGCTAATCTGAATCAGTTGAGCTATCTAAAGATAGCTGTAACGGTTGGTAGATCAGTAAAATGTTCGAGCTGACCCGCGCGTGTTCACCCGCTGTTTTTCAGTTTTTTTTTTTATAAACCTATCATATGAATAGTCAATTTATCCGGGATAAAAATTATGTGTTATTCCAGGACTTAAACCATCACTTTATCCTACACTACCATAATTATTATCATTAACCACCTACTGTAAACTGATAGTAATAAGAGACTGTTGTACCAAATTACTCTAGGAACTAAATAAATACATCTTTAAATCTTTTAAGTCACGGAGATATGTTTTAAGTAAATTAAGTTCGTGTGAGTCAGTGGCTAACTCTTGCGACAGAGTTGCAGATATGTTTTTTTTTTTAATACAACTGAAGTGGCAACCAAGCGTACGGCCCACAAGATGGTAAGCGGTTACCGCAGCCTATGGACGCTTGCAATACCAGAGGTAACACTCGCGGGTTGCCACCTTGAGGCTAAGATCGTAAGACTCATGAGCCAGTAATTTCTCCTTCACACCGGAACACAGCAATGCGAGCATTACTGCTTGGCGGCAGAAATAAGTATACTGGTAGTCCTTCCCCGGGCGAGCGGGAGTATGTTTTAACAAACATGCACACAGACTTTCGAATTTATAAAACTGAAGTAAAATCATTCCTGGATTTTACTCTCCGCATGTTCTTAAAATTAGCTAGATACTTATTAACATTTACCAAACTGTTTTGTTACGTCTGAGCCAAGATCTGCTGCGAGGCGCACCCTGACTTTCAACAAACCGCACTCAACTTCACAAGAACTTATCCAAAGTGCTCATAAAACATAAGTCCTGCATCGCCACAAGTAGCTAATATTTTGCGTCATAAACCTAAATAACTAGCATTAGTTATTCATACTTTCGAAATGCCAGCGAGTGCGCAAATCACACTTTAACACACTAATAATATAATAAATGCGAAAGTTTGCATGTTTAGATGTTTAGATGTTTGGATGGATGTTTGTTCATCTATAACTCGATAACCACTGAACCGATTTGGCTGAAATTTAAAACACAGATAGATAATGTCCGGGAATTAGACATAGGTTACTTTTTATCCCGGAACAAAGTAGGATTCCTGTTCGTTCGTGTGAGTCAGTGGCCAACTCTGGTGACAGAGTTTCTAGGCCGCCCGAAGGCCTCTGTCATGGCCTAACAACTTTGAAAAAGCCGGGACCGACTGCTTAACGTGCCCTCCGAAGCACGGGAGCGCTCAGTTGAAATTGCCACTGGCGGTCACCCATCCAAATAATGACCCTGCGGAACAGTGCTTAACTTCGTTGATCTGTTAAGAACAACTTAGCCAGCTACGTAACGAGGATTCCTGTAAATGAGTACCGACTCTTGTAAATGATGTAGGACACCGAGCATTGGAACGTAAACTACAGACGTTTTTCTGATTGTACTGAGTAACTAGGAGGCATGGTGGTGTCACCTGCACGACACAGCGGACATTGCACTTCAGACAACACAAAAGCTTACTGTAATTAAAACATTAAATTATTAATTAATGCTGGACAATCCACACGGCATCATCTAGCCCCAAGGTAAGCTGCTGTTAAACAGAGCTGTATTATGGCTACTAGATGACTGATATATACTTAATACAATACATAGATAGATAGATATTTTTTATTATATATATAAAATACCCAGAACATCCGGAACAAATGTTTGTAGATCGTACAAGCATTTGACCCGAGGCGGGAATCGGACCTGCGCCCGCTGCGCCACATCGGTCGTCATAAATAAATAAATACTTGTGTTTCCCCAGCATGTTGTTAGCATTTTGCCAGTAGTAGAGTACCTTCTCGTATTTTCTGATACTCAGCCATTGTTAACATTAACAATAATGTCCGAACCGGTGCTAACTCCCAGTACCATGGCGACGTTTGCACAAAATATCTTACATACCAAAAGCAGAAAATATCTGTATGTAAAGCAGAAAAGCAATCCACTTATACCGTCGGTTACCTGCACGGCGCTCGTCCGTTACTTGCTACCACTTACAGGCGAACAGAGGAGCCGTGGAGTGGACATTCAAATTAAATTATTATTTTTCTTCATTTTCTTTTTCTTCGTTATACTCTTGACAGAGAGGTCGTGGTCGTCACTTCATGGGGAGCTGTGGCTCGCTTCACAATGTTATTCTTAAAAAGTTTTATTTAGTAGAATTATAATAAACGTCTAATCAGGCTGGGCCTAGTATAAATTCGATAACTTTGTATACAAAGCTATCGAATTTATATCAGTCCCAGCCCTAGCTTAGCAGCACGAGCTGTGTACGTTTTCTGACCTGACATAATTTTATATACTTAATTCTTTTTTATTTATAACTAATTGTATTTTGAATTTTTTACTCATGTAAGTACAACAATGTATTTTAATTTTTTAATTTGACGTGTATCTTTTCCCATACCAATAAATGGCTGATTACTAGCTTTTTTGATGATCCTTATAAGCACGAAGTTCTTGCTAGTAATTTCAGGAGGAGCGAACCAAATTTTATTTGATCTACCTCTCAGGATGGCTACGCGCATACGATACCTCTGGTATTGCAAGTATTGCAACCATCCAGCCTACGGTAACAACCTACCAACCTCGTTAAGTACTCTATTATTCGCTATAGTATGGTACAAAAACCGAAAACATCTTATCCTGCTAATATTATAAATCCGACAGTTTGAATAATTTTCGTCGTCTACACTGTACGCTGGCTGTAACGTCTGTACCACTTTGGATAAAATTTGGCATAGTAGTTCTGGATCTGGAGCATAGGCTACTTTTACTCAAAATACGTGAACTAAGCCAGGGGAAGAACCTAATTACTATAAATTGTTGTAAAAACATTAGTTTTGAAATTTCGACACACGCGACTCTATGAGTTTCTGTCTGCAGACAATTTGCCGAGGACTTACCTCTTCATAAAGGGGGTTGGAATTTTTCTTTATTGTCCGGATTATTGAGCGCCCTCGAAAGGTTTACGCGATCTCGAGATGACGCGATCTTTTACGATATCAGAACGTTAGACAAACGGACATCGAAGACGAAAAGCTAATTAAAATAAATCATTAGATTCACTTTTAAAGGTTTTAGAAAATTGTATACGTGACGATACGATACGATTATAATGCGCGTTTCATTAATAGAGAGATCGAGTGATTCAAGAGGAAGGTTAAATATAAGAATAGTTTAAGTCCCGTGTGGGTTTTTTTTAGTGGGTTTTCAAATAAAATAGAAATAGAGATAAGAAGAAGAATAGCATAGAATAGAATAAGGTTTATTTGCAACGTAGGTACACAAGAAAATACATAGGTGTACAAAATATGATAAGCTAAGTAGTTGCAAAACGGACCCTGGGTCCTGACTCATCATGTGCTGATCTTGACAACCAGCGCTGCCCTTCCGTCCGTCGTTAGGTGACATCACGAACATCTGATCTTACACTTACAATAAAAAAGCTCGTTCTGCGTGTGCCCCGCATCCCATTTAAAATCTTTTAAACTTAAACTTAAACTTAATTAAACAAAATCTGTCTCAAAAAGCTTACTATAAAACAACCGATTACCTAGATGATAAAAAAGCTTGGGACGAATGTGCTCCAACTCTACTTGGAATCCATAACAATAGCAAGGGTCGTGCCAAAAAAGCGATAGGAACCCAGCCGGTGTTGTTGCCAGTTCTTTTACGGCATGGGCGCGTTGGAACTGGTGTAAATTTTCCTAGCTTGTAAGACGTTTCAAAGTGATCCTTGTGATTCTACTGAATAAATAATTTTTGATTTTTTTGATTTTTTTTTTGAAGTTGTTTTTAATTATTTAGTTAAGCTATAACTTCAGCGCCAGTTCACCTCTCTTTTCGTTTTCAATCGCCATTTGACTAAGAAGAGGGCCTTGCGACAGTTCACCTTTATACCTACTTTATATTAAGTTATGAAGGATTACTTTGTCGAGCTTTTAATGTATTGATGGGCGATGGGGCTTCGGTAGGCATTATACTATCATCTGTTCTATGGCTTCGGCTTTATTTTATTTTATTACAAAATCTACAGCTTTTGTCAATTTTTATTCTTATCTTTAACTTTACTATATCTTTAAATCCTAGAGCCAAGAACAGATTTATATTATTTATATAAAACCTATAATGACGACAATCACTAATTAATAGTTAGAAACAACTTATGTAACTAAACTAAATAACACTCTAGTGAGAGTATGTGTGTGTGAGGGTGAGTGCGAATGTCAGAGGGCGTGTAAGGTGAGGGTGTGTATGTTACTTCCAGTTTCAAAAGAGTCTGGCTATCACTGCGGGAAGCCCACAACGTGGTGGGTGTGTAACTTTACTTTGGATTTGGTGATCGGTGCTTGTTAGAAGTAAATTTTATTACCTGTTGTAAGACTAGAGTTTAGAGCCTGTTAGAATAACAGAAAATACAAGGATGAAGGAAAGAGCAGAGAACTGTAGTAAAAATGTAGGTAACGATGTAATTTAGGTACGGTGATTTTTAGCATTCTTTAAGGCTGACTTTAGACATCTTGAATTTAGATCCGGAATTCTTAGACATGTAAATAATGCTGGACAATCCACACAGCATCATCTAGCCCCAAGATAAGCTACTGTTAAACAGAGCTGTGTTATGGTACTGATATATACTTAATACAATACAATACATAGATAGATATTTTTTATTATATATAAAAAATACCCAGAACACCCGGAACAAATATTTATAGATCGTACAAACATTTGACCCGAGGCGGGAATCGAACCCGCAACCTCCGCGTCGCAGGCGGACCTGCGCCCGCTGCGCCACATCGGTCGTCAAACACATGTAAGCATTCCTGGATACAATATACAATTTAGAATAGAATAGAATAGAATAGAAAAATATTTATTTAACGCCACACAATTAACATAAAAATAAAAATAACAATAAGAATTAAAACTTAACTATTGTGACGAAAAAAAGGCAGCCACTCAGCATGTGCTGCAGACATAATGTGTCTGTAGCGCTGGTTTTCAGTGTAGCCTACGAGTAGTAGTAGCAGCAATTAGCTGCGACACGAGTCTCATATTAATTTGGGTCATTATTATGTTTTTCCTGCTATTTTATTTTTAAACAATCACAGAACTGAATTTGTAAGTAGGTGAGCATGTAAGTGTAATGAATGTAAGTGTTCTTATGTAATGAGTTATTAAATTCCGATTTTGATATCAGTTTTTTATTACCGATTAGGCGGTGTGGTCGCTCAGCGACAAAGCCTTTTTTTTATTCAAAAAATTAAAAAAAAAAAAAGATATCAGTTTGCGAGCACAAATCAAATCATTTAAATACAAACTACTGTAAATGTATATAAAGGTATACATTTTTTTTATTTGCTAATATAGATTATTATTATTTCTTATTCGTATTTAATAAATAATGTATAATTATCGTGTTGTAAAAAAATAGTGTTTAGTTATTAAGTATAATGAGTAAAGACATTTTTTCTAAAATGCTAATCCACTAGCCCGCTTCGTGGGTCCAAACAGACGAGGGGTTAAAATGTGTACCTACCTATACATATATAAGGTCATTCATTATCAACCTGACAAACTTAAGGGGTAGGTTCCACACAATAAAAAAAAATACTTGTACTTTTTTTTTTCTAAACGTTTTTTTTTAATTACGTAATTCTGTTTAATAATTAGTTATCTTTTTTAGAAATCGAAAAGGCAGCGCTCGGCACGTGTCAGTGACCCGCGCGGCAATGAACCGCGGTACCTATACAAAATCAGATTTCAATAGAGAACAAGCCTCCGATTCGCGTGCTTCCTTTATTAGCCGGGGGGAACATCTATTTCATATTGAATATCGTAAGGTATACAAGGATTATGATGATATTTTCTGAACTTGAGCCTTGAATATTATTTACTAGCTGTTGCCCCCGAAATCGTACGCGTGGAACTTGGGAACCGTAGGTTGGTAACTCTTTTTCGGAATAAATGTAGCCTATGTCCTATTTATGGTCATTATTTATACTAAGGTTTCAAATTGCATTCAAATGGATTCAGTGTTTATCGAGTTACAGAGGAACAAACATAGTATAATATAAAGGACCAATTTCATAGTGGTCTAGGTCTTTGTAACACCATAGAAAAAATATAAGACAGTGACAAACAATTTTATTTTTAAGTAGACAAACAAAGTTCTAAAGGAAAAATGTTTATTGTGTTGAGTTTCCTAAAACGGGAACACTAGAGGTCCGCCATGACAGCTATTAGCCAATGATCGTGACGCATCTTGAGTTTGACAGTACCTAATAACCCAGTTGTTCGTTAAAACCGCCATGTTGTTTAGCATTGTGTTGCACTCCTTCACAAAATAAACTTACTTTAGATTATAAAAGAAGCCTAAATAATATAAATAAACAGTGATAAATGGTTTCTTTATTGATTATCTTATTAACTAGACCCCTACAAAAAACCAGAGCCCGGCTCCATACTGCGTAAAACAACTCCTTTCGCATTTTTACTTTAATATTACTGTGATACCGGCATGGCATGACAAAATCGTCTACGTAGGTAGGTATCTACCTAAACCTATTGTACACTTACAATATTTTCTATGAACCCTATTGTGAAAAACTATTGTCCAATCTAAAGCAGAGATAGTAAGCAACAGTAGAGTAGAGATCTCAGTACAACTTATTCACAGAACAAATAAATTATCATTAGAGTCCGTCTCAGGTCATGCACTCCGTGCAGACAGAAGGTGCGGATAAGGCAAGAGAAGAAGATGAACTCTACTATTAAAGTGCTCCCTCACTGGAAACCTGGAACATTTGCTTGTAATGTAACGATACAGATTTGTGCATTATATAATAATAAATAATAATGCTGGACAATCCACACAACATCATCTAGCCCAAAGGTAAGCTGCTGTTAAACAGAGCTGTACTATGGGTACTAGATGACTGATATATTATATATTTAATACAATACAATACATAGATATATATTTTTTATTATTTTATAGAAAATACCCAGAACACCCGGAACAAATATTTTTAGATCGTATAAACATTAGTCCCAAGGCGGGAATCGAACCCGCAACCTCTGCGTAATAGTTAAAGATAAATATGTACAAGTGCATAAACTACCGTACTTATGGGTATAAGTAATAAGTAATACAAATGACAAATAATGCAGTAATTAGATAAGGACTTTTAATAGCATAATCCAATTTTGACTAAATTATGTTTAATTTTATTTGATGTTTTTTTTTTAATAATTTATTCAATTAAATTTTTTTTCAACACATTATCTTTAGATGATTGTAAATTGAATTGCACGCCCTAATAGGGTAGAATAACATTGAATCTAGAATTATCTGTAACACCTCTGTACCTACATGTAATTCAGCAATAAATATACTTTGACTTTGACTTTAACTTTGTAATAAGTAATAAGTATAAGTAATAATAAGTATATAAGGTCGCAATTCTAGATAGATTTTGAAACTCAAACTTGACTTGCAAACATCGTATCCACATTTCCAGCATCCGGTACAGTGCGACACACATGCACTTACCGTGCGAACGGTACAAATTGAAAACTCACTGGACGGTAAACGACACTGATTTGTTGACGGTACTCTCCAAATTTACTTTTAGCTAAGAGTTTCGACTAAATATTAGAATAGCTTTGTGTGTCCTCTCCTGAATTTATACTCGCTCTGTGTACAAAATAATAGTTTAAGACTCTACATTCTACAAAAAATTGGTGAAAATTTTAGCCTTAAGTAATGGTGATAGTAAATAATAGGTTGGGTATAGAATAAGTTTCTGATGGGTCTAGAATGAGGTACTATTAACCTACCAGAAACATGTCATTGAAATTGAAAGCAATTGGTTATGCCAGTCATCTCAGAGCCCATCAAAGAAAATAATTAATTTTATAAATTAGGTAGAAGCGTTGTCGCCGTAGCCGAAATCGGCTTGGATGACATCATCATCATCATCATCATCATCATCATTAACTTACCATGGGACATGGCATCTAAGGAAATTTAACAGCTGATGGCTTTCAGAAATCCCATGGCAAATAAAAGCAAATAACTTTATTTGCTCATTTTAATATTTATAGTTTTGATACAACTTGCTAATCGTTAGCGTGCTAATCCCAATTAAACATTTTTAATGTTAAAATGGAACAAAATATCTCTGGAGATGGGCGTTGATAGCTGCATCACAGTCACATTAGTAGACTAATGTAGTTGTTATCGTACGTAAATATTCTTGTACATGTGTTTTTGTTTCTAATAAAGCATTTTGATTTGATTTTGATTTGATTTTTGTGCAAACCAGCTTAGAGTAAGCTTAAGCATTCATGATTTTTTTGCGTTTTTGTTTATTAGGTAAGTATGCTTAAACATTTATGATTATTTTGCGGTTTTTTTTTATATTTTGTTCAAACTTTTGTTTAATTATATTTTAGAACGGTTTCGGACTAGCGTTACATCTTTTGAACTACGCAACGGATTTAAATGCGGTTTTCATAAATAGATAGTGATTCAAGAAGACTTACGTACAGTTAACCTGTGTGAAGCGGGTCGCTAGTAATCAAAAAATGAATTCTTAAACCCAATTGTAATATTATATACCTACAGTCGATTCAATGTTTCATCCCCATTTTCACGGAAGCTTTTAAAAGTTTTCCTCCCATCCAAGTTCCCGTCAGTCTTCCATCATGCTCGCGGGTACTCAGGTACGATTTTTTATCTTCACTCAAGTTAGCAGAAATCGAGGGTAAGTAATCGACAGTAGAATTAATGTGGCGTCACTAACTCGCTCGACGCCGAACACTTTTAAAAATCCCTCTTTTCTTAATTTTTACATCGTTGCAAGGTGTTACAATCTTAGTGATGGGAGAGCCCACTGTTTGAGTGACTCAACCTGTTAGAAATATCGATATCGATGATTGTTAGACACAATGGCTGGCTTACACAAACGGCTAACTTCACGGAAGACTAGATCCGCCGAGAGAACTATACATACCTCAGTTGTGACTTGTATGTAACCTTTGCCAAAACAAATAGACACCTAATTTTTTTTTATAATAATAATAAGACTAGGTCAACTTAAAATTACTCATTAGCCTAAACGTAAGGCTAGATTGTAATAATATTGAGTACATTATTTAAAAAAAAATAAAAATAAAAAAAAACATAATAATCTATGTAGAAAAAAAGCAGAAAATCAACAAAATACCGATAGCAAAACCCTCAAAAGACATCCCTATTCCGTCTACGTAGGAACCTATTAATAATTTGCGGATGGAAAAGTTTATAAAAGTGTTTCGCCGTACCTTCGAGGGAGGGCCATTAATTACATGACCTCTTGCTGATGATAATGTTGCATTCTTCATGACGGAGGGTGAATGTTTTCCAAATTGTTATGTTAACTGCAGATTTACAGATTTTCAACATCATTGAATTTTAATGAACACAATTTATTTTGGAGGTGAAATAAATATAAATGCGAATATATTATTTCGATGCTTAGTTTCGAGAAAATACAAATTACAAATCTTTTGTTGCCTTGTGTTGCTAATAGGTCTTCTATTAAAAGTAGGTAGTTTCAAACATAAACCCTGTTAGATAGATAGATAGATAGATAGAAAACTCTTTATTGTTACACCAAAGAAAAGAAACAGTTAAAACTAAAAATAAAATTAAATAAATTTGTGGTGGTACAATGGGCGGCCTTATTGCTAATAGCAATCTCTACCAGGCAACCTTAGGATGGACTGTTAGGGCATAGCAATATATAAAGAATAATAGAAAAATAGAGGCTTAAGTAATTAGGGTATGGGAACTCAGCTTTCTGGTAGATTAAAGAAGACTTACAGTACTAAGGGTGATTACTCATTGAAACGGAGCACATTACGGGAATTTTGATAGTTCATTTAAATAAAAAATATAAATTTAAAAAAAAGTTACACACCTAAGAGCGCTGTAAAAAATGTCATACTAATTATGACGATTCTGTCATTTCGCACAATTTTGAGATTTTTTGGAGGTTCTTTGGACAGAACAATGTTTAACATTGCCCCACGAACAATTTAAACGATCCTATCCAATATCGTTGTGTACACTAGTGTTGTATAAGTTATCGTGAAGGTGCGCACCTCTGTAAGACGCTGTGCTCTTGCCGGGGCACGATCCAACTATCGACACCCGCACAGACGTGTCCGCTAGTGAGGGGACAGTATTTTATCGATAGGTTTTGAAAAATAGTTAAAATGATTAACCAGCATTCTCATTTTCACTGATAATTTTTTGGCTGTCTTTAATTTGCATTGGGTTTCGGTCTTCGTGGTAGATTACTCAATCGCTCTCGCTCAAGAGTAGGCCAGTGTTCTAGCAGTAAGAACATTAGAAGGGTGGTCATGTTGATTGTTTGTCTGAATTCAGTGATTTTATTGTTTTTGCCAAAAACTTATGTACATTTTAGAAAAAATGGGTCTCTCTATCTCCACAGATTTTTATCACATAGTGTTTGAATAGCATGTCGAGGAATACTTTTACTGAAACACTATGAGTAAGTAGGTATGTTTGTAAAATAAGATTTAAGTACGAACACACTTTGACCGAAAGCGCGTAGGTATTAAACATAAGGTTATGCAGGTATTGTAAAAGCAAATTGTTTACTTACTCTAGGTAGGTAATAAAGTGCCTTCTTAGATATAGAAGGAGTTGATAACTTTTGAGAAGTTGTCTATGTCTAGTTTAGTTGCTATGTTTCGTTATCGTACCTTTATGTACTATATTTGTTATAGAGGCTCTACGAAAATAAAATAATCAATAACAATCTTACTTACTTATATTATATAAATAGTATCGATATCGATGAAAAATGAAATCAAACAGCCTACTCTGACACCTTGCGAATATATTACTGCGTGCCACTGAATCTAATCACAATCTGACGGATTAATATCTGACGGTATCGCAGTGTGTACCGGCCTAAGCCCACCGGCCATTTTGGGCTCAATTACCCTAACCTTCGCACTCCTTCAACTCTAATACCAAGGCAATTAGGGCCAAAATAGCTTGTTTGTGTTGTGAAATATGTTTGCAGGGAGAGTGGGTTAAATCCGCCGGCAATGTAGAAGATTTATTGTAATACCTGAGTTGTTTAAATTGTTGTTTAATGTTCAAAGTAACGAGATTAGGCGTTTAATGAGTAGATGATGGATGAGACGGATTAAGTTAAAATTCGATGTGAAATCGCTTTATCAATGGATTCTACCGTCTGGGCACCCAAATGTTGTGTCTAGTCTATGTGGTTAATTATTGCATGAAGATGAAATAGCGGTTGCAAGACTATGATTAGGTGTTGATAATTATCATAAATTACAAAACAAAATAATCTTTTCGTAATGTTTACAAAATACAAAATAGGTAGGTACCTACAGTTTAGGTAGTGAGTGCATGAAATAGTTGAGCCAAATCGTTATACAAACGATCATGGTAAAAAACCGTATTAATAATATATTCATTTCATTTATCTGTGTTCAAAATCTACGCAAAAATCAGATCGAGAGTTTAATAAATCTGGTACAAGTTTCAGCAATTACAATCTAAAACTCTTAAAACGGAGATTAGCCTGCGATGAGAACCCCTCGACCCTCGAAGCAGTCTAAAAACTTATCCTCATAAAAAGATTTAGAAACCGACAAAAGGTGGATTTTTTTTGCAAGCACCTGCTCTTCGGAAACTTTTCGAACTTTCTGAAAACTTCCGCGGAAACTTCGAGCCGGATGTTGTTATCGGCCGGAAGCGCTTTAGGCAACTTCCTGTTTTGACGGACGTGGAAAAAATTGAAGTTTTCACATTATGTCTTCAAAGAGTGATGATTCCTTAGGCAGGTGGAGTAAGTGGAAAAGTTTTGCTGGAGGTTAAATTGGGATCTACACTTTATTAACCATTCAGGGGTTCACAACTCAACGCTTCAGTGCTTCAAAGGGTAGCTAAGCTGCTCCTCGACTTTAATAGAATACCTTCAGGCGACAACTACCTACTTCTTTTAGGATAATGCTCGTACCTACTTATGTATCTAAAATGCGTATTGATGTATGGTAATTCCTCTATGTTATTAACACAACATTATGACAGTCGTAAAAAAACCGTAGAAACTATAGTTATGTAAGTACCTGGGTCTGTTTATCAAGAACAGCGATAAACACCCGCATAACACTCGACGAGCTGGTAGACTTGCCACCGTGTCTCACACATTAGCTAAGTCAAGTAAGCTGACTCACATAATGGGGCCGACAGTATATAATAAACTTCCTAGTAGTGTCACTGAAGCGACCAGCTTAAATAGTTTTAAAAACAAATTAAAACATTGGCTCATTTGTAACACCTTCTACAGTTATGAGGAGTTCCTAGACCAAAAAGGTGATTAGATTAGATTTAGTTCCACTAAATGACCGACTAAAATTGATTTTATTTAGGTACCTACCTACTTGTACCTATTTGTAGATATATTTTTTACCTATTGTAAAAAAAAAAGAAACAAACAAGGGTACCTATCTAATTTGTAATTGGTAACCTAGGCTAAAAACTTAGTAAATCAATTGTTGACGTGTACCTACTAATTGTGTACCAAATAAATGATTATGGATTATTATTGATTACCTACATAATAGCTAGGTAGCTATAGTCTACGTTTTGGGACCAATATTAACTTCTTTCATTATGCTTGTGCACCAACATTGAAACAGGGAGACCTTCCTACTTAACTGAGCATCTAATTAAATCGTCATATTTACCAACTTTCCCTTACAATCGAGGCAGAAGCGACGTAATCGGCTCAGACAGGTGGACTGTATTTTAATTTCAACTAATTTCGCCCATTTTCGGCACTTTCCAAAGCGGATTGCGTTAAAAGTTAAATTACTGAAAGTTGCCCGTCGAACCGGGGTTAACGTCGATGGGCATTTGCTAGGCTTTAGGTACTATAAGTAGGTACTTTACTGAAACTATAGAACTCGTTTGTTTTTAAGCTAAACAGTCGACGAATACCTAGCGGTTACCTGTGCGTAGCCTAACAGTATATGGGCGTAAAGAGTAGTAGAGTTCTTTGTGATAGAGTTCGTCCGGGAAAGGACTATCACCATATCTATTTCTGCCGCCAAGCAGCAATGCTCGTATTGCTGTGTTCCGGTTCGAAGGGTATGGTTTCCGGTGAAATTACATGCACATGAGACTTTCCATCTAACGTCTCAGGGTGGTAACACGCAAGTGATATCTATGATGTTGCATGCGTACATAGGCTACGGTAACCGCTGACCATCAAGTGGGCCGTACGCTTGGTTGCCACTTTAGAGGTATGTAAAAAAAAATGTATTGAAATTATTTATATACAAATAATTTCAAGAAAAATACAAAATACTTAGAAACATTTGGCATAACAAAACTAGCGGTACTTTTAAAAGCCTACAAATCTGCCTTCAACCCTTACGTCCCAGGGGTAGGTAGGAGTGATAAAAACTGATTGTAGGCCATTCCCGGCACCTGACAATGACACCTGCTTACTACGGCCCTCAAGGGCCCGTTTGTGTAAACATGGCCCTTTTAAGGGACTGTGAAGTATATTGTTTGTTTTGCACTCTGTACTCTGTTCCCAGATGTTCACGTGATGTATTTTAGTGTGTAGGTAAGAAGGGTAAGGTAAGAGAAGGCCATGAATTTTTCTCCAGTTTTAGAAAGTGATAACTAAATTTAAATATAATAAAATAAATTTAATATAGGTAACTAACTAACTAATAATGTGACCACATGAGTCAGTTTGGAAACCTTTAAATCATTTATTAAAATTGATGTTTTTTTCAATGCGCTAAGTAGGTAAGTACCTAAGTTCGTAGACATGAGTCAGTGGCCAACTCTGGTGACAAAGTTTTTTAGGCCGCCCGAAGGTCTAATGTAATGGCCTAACAACTTTAAAAAAGCCAAGACTGCCCGAAACTGCCCGAAACCGAAACGGGAGCGCTCAGTTGAAATTGGCACTGGCGGTCACCCATCCAAATGGTGACTACGCGGATTCGTTAGCCAGCTTCGTCAGCGCTCCTAAGTATTCAATGCGCTTCCAAGGCATCTTCGTTATATGCGTTTGCTTGTTATTATTTTATTATGCATCTAGTAGGTTCTCTCTGTTCTGTTCTCTCTCTCTCTCTATCTGTTCAGGTGACTTTTATGTTGTCGACATCTTATATAGAACCGCAATGGTTTGATGGTCCAGTTTTTACCAAAACCTGTGCCAGAACACAGCTCGCATAGCTGCTGACAATGTTGTCCTTACAAAAGCAATGTCAGGCGTGTTTTGATGCGGTAGGTGCAAAAAACAATGAGTCTTCTCACCACTCATTAACCCCTCACAACTGCGACGTAGAACAAGGAGCGTATCAACCCCTCCACCTGTCCCACTAACCCACTAAACTGCACTAACGTCACAGAATACAAATAGTACAATGCCGTGCTGAAAGGTGGCTGAGAGCTGGCGCGTGCTCGATGGCCGTGTATCGACGTTTCAGGTCAATCGGCCACTCGCAAGGTGCTAGTGGTTGATGCGCTAGGGCTGTATAGCACTAGATATCGATGGTTTCTATCCGATACAGTGTTTATTTTCAAAAAGATCACGCTATCGAGTTGTCATTTCTTTATAATAGATACAAGTTTGACAACTGACCCTACTAAGTTCTGCTAATAAGGCTGGATTCGACCAACTTTTGATAGATAGATAGATAGATAAATCATTTATTTGTATCTTCAAAACACACGTACATTTTAAAGTGCAAAAAGGCAAACCATACAGTTTCTTAACACTAACATAAATCAGGTAGGAATGTATTTGCCCTAAACATTGACCTCATAAAAACAAGCTAGGCACCTACCTATGTATGTACCTAGGTATTTAAAACTAAAAAGCACGTGTGTGTTGCAGTTGACAAATAGGTTATATATGATATAGGTAACTATTCCGCGGAATAAGAAATGTCAAATACAAATAAACTGTCAGATTAGAAGCGAATAAACTACTTCGAAGAAGAGTGCTTATTCGAGTTTGGTCGAATCCAACCTTAGTATAATCATCTCTACTTGGGTTTGCTGCTTCTGCTCGACTACTTACTTATAAGTAGGTTCTGCACTACCTATATCTTTATTTTATCTTATCTTTAGTTTTTTAGATGAGTTCGTGTGTAGGTACAATAATGTTTCCGAAATCGAACATAATGAACAATTTTATCGATGGATTTTACTATCAGCATCACCCCCATCTCTACCGTTCATACGTAAGAGGGTAGTCAGCGTTTTCCAAACGGGGTGAGTAGCGCAGGTGCTTATCGCCTTCGATTATGCTTCGCGAGTCCAGAAATATATGTAGGGCAGGCTTTGAAGGCTTTGTGCTTTTGAAAAATATGCAGGGTGATGGAGATCTAGTGGAGGGCTGTGAAAGCACACTTGGCACTTCACGGATAACATTTTTCAATAAAACAAGTGCCTTTTTACTAAGCTTGGATTTTTGATGGATAGTCAATGCAACCAATGGTTAGAAATGTGACAGCAAATGATCAATTTCCAGTCTAATGAAATTACTTTGTTAATAAATGGCTTATTTTAATACCACTTTATAACTACTTGTTGAAAACTCTAAAAAAATTTGCTGTGCATTTTGTCAGTCCCTGCACGAGGACTGTAGACTGTAGACTGTAGAGGACTTCAGTCACTGTAGAACCTCTATCCTTACTATCGGAATGTCTAACTTACTATGAGATTACCTACTTACTAAGAACACCTTACAATAAAACAACTGAATGTATTTGTGAAAAATTTATTCGTGAAGTAGTAAAATAAAAACTCTACTATTTAACACACTACGTGATTTTATCCTACGAGTATGTGCCGCTATGGAAATACGAATAAGGCACAAAACCTTATAATATGACACCAAACATGTAAACTTTCCCCGAAAATGAACGCTAATAATAGATTAACATTCAACCAGGAGGGCTAGAATACCACTGAAAAACATTGTGCAACTTATTTAAAAGCAATATCTTTTTCAAACTTTTGACGTCATACTTAAATGTAAGTAAATATTTGTAGAACATTTTACCAATATTCATAGAAAACTGTCAAATATGGTGCATGAATTTATAACGCAAATCATCATGAATCGCCAACATTTTCGGGACAAGTCTTTTTACACTCAACTTACAAAATATAAAAATTGAAGACATTTTCACTCAAATATTTTATAATACTCAAGTAGGAAAATGAAGTCATTATATAAAACTAAATTTAAAACACACAGAATTAGAAAAAAATACAAAATAATTTATAAATTACAACCCTAGTTAAGTGAATACAAGCTTTACCGATATCATTTTACGATTGATAGTAAAATGATTACATCATCGTTTAAGTAACTAGGATCTCGTTTTGGACGGAAAAATAAAATAAAAAAACACACGCACTATTTTAAATTAATAGAAAATACATTCTAAATAAATCAGCAGTCAAAATTTACGTACGATTAAACGATACTTAATACATGTAACTTAAAAACTATCCTAATGCTAATAATTAATCATCCCAGTTTTGTTTTTACTTGAAATATTTATTTCATTTCTAGAAATATTTATTTTATTTCTAGAAATATTTATTGTATTTTTTTAAATATTTATGATGTTTCTAGATATATTTATTATATTGGAGAAAAACAACGTATCCTGTGTTTTGTAAATGAGATTCATGTATTACGGAAATAGGTACATTAGTGTTACCAGCATGAATATTTTTGATTACAAATATTATAATTACGAATGTTTGGATATTTGCATGTTTGTGTTTCAATCACGCTGTAACAGCTGAACCAACTTGGATGAAACTTGAAATATTAATCGTTCTGAAACCTTGTTATATTAATAATACTTAAAATAATAACAGTAATTGGAATAAAATAGTACTTGTTAGTAAGTAAAAGTATATGGGTTATTTTTTCTAGGTACCACGCGAGCGAATCTGCGGGCAGAAGCTAGAGTAATGTCCAAAGAGGTTTTATTTTGTTAAACTAAAACCAATGGGATTCAAAAAGTGATATTAGAGTGCATTAAAGATGTATTCGTAAGAGATAAGGTAGCCAAATGGCACATTGAGGGAGAAACAGTTTAAGAAAGATTAAGAACAGAGATTTTAACACAAGCTTTTTAAGAACACTTAAGCCTATGAGCCTATTTTACGGTATTGCTAACATATGTTTGCCTACAGTACAGTTATTCGACGATCGAGAATAGACCCTAATACTTTGTATAAGCATAAGATTAATCAAAAAAACTCTTACTTCTGGTTTATATAGTTTAAGGTTAGTAAAAAAATCCAGTATTATTTACGCGATAAATTCCTATAAAATATTTAATATTATTGCATAGCGTATAGTTCACACGGCGGATCCCGGCCGTAGTGAAGTTAGCCGTTTCGATGCGCAATGGAGCTTTTTCAAACTAAATTGTCTATGCGCATCACAAACGGCTAACTTCACGGAAGCATAGATCCGCTGTGCGAGCTATACTTGATATTATTATGGGAAAGAATTGCCAATTACTTTAATTGTTATAATCTAGTTTAAACTTGTGGCGTTCTAGCGATATGCTACTTTACGGGATAATAATTATTTTGTACGTCGATTTAGAATTTTAATTACAAGCACTTTATGGATTGTTACGTAGTCATCATCCAGACCCCGGATACTCAATAAAACGTATGAAACAAACGCGTCGCAATCACTATAGTAGTGCGCGTCAATGGTGCCGTTGTGTGAGTGTCATGGTTGGCACCAGTTATCGCAAGAGCGAGATAGCATACTGTCGGAGTTATTAGACTGGATCACAACTTATTATAGATACATGCGTTTAGCATATGATGCCATAAAGACAAAAAGCTAGATAATTTTTAAAAAACTCTTAGAATTGTTAATTAATTTCGTATCTATAAGTCCGATTACATAAACGGCTAAGGTTTGTATAATTAATATTTATTAATACTTAAAATCTTGGAACTGGAACTCGAATACTGGGTCTTAGAGTACACACGGCGACTTTGAAACGCGCAGTCACGGCGTGTTTTACCTTTAAATAACTAAACCTTTCGTCGTTTTTACTTTTTATTCAACTAGTAATCGAGAGATTTTATTAAATTATGTCTCAGATATTAAACGCTTTGGTTTTATGCAACTTTAAACTGTATTACAGATGAATAAAGTTAATTTTGTCTCTGTCATCCGGGTTGATTAGTCGTCTCTTTCACACCTATATAGCGTACCTTACGTGTGCAAGAGAGCCTGACAAGACGTCATATAGATGGCGACATGCTCATAATAACCTAGCTAACTCGTTATAATAACAGATTGAATGGTATAATTTGGATTATTCCTAACATTTTTTGTTGTCACCTAGTTTTGTCCCCTTAAGATCGCACAAAAAAGTGCATTTATCACCCTTTTTTTACATCACTAGCTGCAAAATAAGGCTCATCAATAGTTCGAAGTACAAAAGTTCTAAAGAGAGACAGAGAACGTTTCAATTCAATAGAGCGAGGAAGACATATTTTGGCGAAAGTGTTCTGTGGTGCCATTGCGAAGGCAAACGTATTTATGTGCGATATAGTTCACTTTAGCTTGCATCACACTAGTTTTAGTACATTTTTATCTGTACTCATAATCATCTTTTTTTTCTATAATGGCATCAGTCATTGTGACAACATTGTCAATGTCAAGTGTTGCGTACGTTTACAAACAAGTATTTAGATGATTATGAATAAGTGTTTTCTAGTGAATAAGAGGTTTAGCGAAATGTGGCGTAACCTAGACTTTTTTAAGACTTTTTTTTATGTCAGCAAGTGACAAGACAATCAAGACGCCCGCCTGATGTTAAGCACCACGCTTGACTATTACAGATGCAGTGCCACCCAAAGCTTAAAGTTTTTAAGTGTTTGCGTGGCACTGCACTGCGCTTATCATTGTTGTTAAGTCTCTTTCGCCAGTAATTTCACTTGCTACAGTGCCCTTTAAAGCTAAACACAGTGCAGCTTGCACACTACTGCTTGGAGGTAGAATATCTGACACCGCGGTGGTACCCACCAAGACGGACTCTTGCTGAAGAGTCCTCCCGCCAGGTATTTAAAAGTGAGAAGTAGGTTAGTATTAGTAGCCGGTTACGGTTAGTGAGGAGGGTGGTGGGTGGGTGGTGGGTGGGTGGTGAGACTATATGAAGAACTCCCTGCGCTTGGTGACGCGCGGGCCGGTGGTGGCTTGGAGCGCGGCGGCGTCGGGTCCCGCCGCGCCACACGCGCCCAGCTCCTCCTGCAGGTACAACACACATATTATTTTATTTTTTTCTTTGTATTTATTTATTTTACTTTAATTAAAACGATTATAAACCAATTACATTAATTAAAGAAGAATTTGAAATAAAAATTATAAATAGAGATTGTTAACATAGAAATTATAGACACATTATTAATTTATAAGCACATAATAACAGAAAATAAGAAAGATAATCAACAAGTCAATAAATCAGATTTAAAATTAGAAATAAACAAATGTCAAATGTCAACAATAATAACAATGCGGAAAAAATAAAATGAATTAAATATATTCAAATCAAAATACTTATAAATTATAATGTCAGAGTAGTAGAGTTCTTTGTGATAGAGCTCGTCCGGGGAAGGACTACCACCATACCTATTTCTGCCGCCAAGCAGTAATGCTCGCATTGCTATGTTTCGGTTTGAAGGGTATGGTTTCCGGTGAAATTACAGGCACATGAGACTTTCCATCTAACGTCTCAGAGTGGTAACACGCAAGTGATATATTTGATGTTGCATGCGTACATAGGCTACGGTAACCGCTGACTATCAAGTGGGTCGTACGCGTGGTTGCCACTTCAGTGGTATAAAAAAAAAATTAAAAAAAAAACATTATAAAGGTATCGTTTCCGGTGAAATTACTGGCACATGAGGATTTCGATCTATGCCTCAAGGTGGCAACCCGCGAGTGATACCTCTGGTATTGCAAGCGTCCATAGGCTGCGGTAACCGCTTCCCATCTTGTGGGCCGTCCGCTTGGTTGCCACTTCAGTTGTGTAATATATAACTGTATCAAACTTCGATCATGAAAGTATAATTTTGCTGCAGTTATTTAGTAGCATTGCCTATAGTATATAAATAAATAAATAATGCTGGACAATCCACACAGCATCATCTAGCCCCAAGGTAAGCTGCTGTTAAACAGAGCTGTATTATGGGTACTAGATGACTGATATATACTTAATACAATACAATACATAGATAGATATTTTTTATTATAGAGCCTAACCTGTGATACAATTTTTTTACACCTGACTCATGTTTGTTACCTTCCTGTTATGTAATGTTATGTACCGATGCACAACATAATGACAAATAAATTATTTTTATTATATATAGAAAACACCCAAAACACCCGCAACAAATATTTGTAGATCAAACATTTGTCCCGAGGCGGTAATCGAACCCGCAAGCTCCGCCTGCGCCCGCTGCGCCACATTTCATTTCATTTATATATTTCAATATCAATTTTACAATTGTGTCTGAAAATACATGCAATATAAGTACAAATTAAGGCTACAATTATTTAACATGCAAAATACTGAAACATAATTAACAAAAAAAAAAAAAACATGTAACAATAATGTCAATAGAAAATAATATTAGATACCTACTTAAAATACAGTTTTATTCAATTTCAATGTCACTTTTAAGCATAAAATTATCAATCGAGTAGAAACACTCTTTTAACAAATAGTTTTTTAATTTATTTTGAAAATTATCATCGCTCGTCAAGGTAATATAAAATACCTGCGTAAGATATTCTCCCTTGTGCCTGGAGAGAGAGCGCACGAGTACAATCGCCACGACTATCAGTAGCAGGAAAATGAACGCCAGCACAGCTGTAACAATACATAAGTTACTTATCATTACATTTATATTTAATTATTTTATTTATATTCTACAAGCTGCATTATTTGTTAGGAACAACAGTAATATGTTTGTTGCGTACTCTATGGTGGCAAGCCTCCTTCGGCGCGCCGACCTCCGTAGAGAAGTTAAAAAAATAAAAATATGAAAAAACAATTGAGTCAAACAGTACAGAAAAATTCGGGAAAAAGTGTGGAGTGAAAATTGAGGAATTTCACGTGCTGTGCAGTATAAAGACTGTATCCAGCACCACTCCACGACCCTGGTACCAGGGAATCGCCGCCGAGAAAGGATCAAGGTAAGCCCCGTAGTTGCGTAGCTTTACCTTTCCTAGGGATTGGCCGATTTCAACATCATAAATTTAAACCCTAACACGGTCAAGGAGGCCTCCCTCCGCGGTGTCCAACCATTGTTCAAATCAAAATCAGAAATTAATATCAATTATAACAGGCGTAACAAAAACAAACTCATCCTACCCACCTCCATATTGCAAACAATAGGTAAAAGTCCGAGTTATAGGCTAATTAAGATTTATAATAAAATACCTGAGCGACTAAAAAACGAAGAGAAACACTCGTTATTTTTAACAAACCTAAAGACACAATGTCATGGGATAATTGAACTAACGAGGAAGAAAGAGAAAAGGAGAGGAGGAAGAGAGAGAGGAGAAGAGGAAGAGAAAGAGAAGATGAGGAGGAAGAAAGAGAGGGGGAGAGGAAGAGAGAGAGGGGTAAGAGGAAGAGAGGAGGAGGAGGAAGAGAGAGAGAGCACAGTATACTAACTGCCGAGGATGGCCTCGTCGGTTCTGTTGAGGTCGAGCTCGTGCTGCAGGTCCACGAGAGGCGGCGGGCGCGTCTCCACCGGCTCCGGGGGGTGGGTGACGGGCTCCACGCCGCAGAAGTCCTCGTTCAGGTTACCCCCTGGAATGGAACCACCGGTTTAGCATCCAACCGTCTACCTAAATGTAGAGTTCTTTGTGATCGAGCTCCTCCTGGGAATAGGCATGATGACAGTAACCAATAATCATTAAAATCACGTCTTCACCTTATGAAAAAGGATTCAAGGAATTTAAAAACCATATTTATTTTTACATTAGATGCGAGATTGATAATATTTTTAATAAAATAAAACTACAAAATCTGCCATAAAAGGTTGAACACTGATCCAGGAGCATCTAGGTTCTCTGATTGGTGGTATCAAAAATATTGCAGAATTTTGAACCTTATATAAAATTCCTAAAGCAATTCGAGAATTTCCACTAAGACAATTTAAAACAAAACTGTATCTGTGGCTTGTAGACAAATGTTTTTTTAGCGTAAAAGACATGATCAATTAAATTGAAATGTATTTAAAAATTATTATTGTTATTGCTAATGTTATTTTTATTAATTATTTATATTCTTATGTTTCCTTTTTTATAATTTTACTCTTGACATTCTAATCTGAAATTTTAATTTATCGCTATGTTGGTTGTTTAATTATTAATTTATATCATTATAGTATGCCAGTGCTCTCATACGGTGAAGGAAAACATCGTGAGGAAACCGGCATGTCCAAGAACTAAAAATTCGAAAGACATGTGCCATCCGCCAATCCGCATTGGGTCCGCGTGGTGGATTAAGACCCAATCACTCTCGCCTGAGAGTAGGCCAGTGTCCCAGCAGTGGGAACATTAGAAGGCTGTCATGATCATTATAGTAAAGTAGCTTCTTAGAATAGTAATTTAAATTTTGCATGTCGTTTCCGACGAAGTGTGTGACACAGAAAACCTACCCTATTATCTTGTACCGCTTTACCACACTTCAAGCAAATAAATATATTTCATTTCATTTCATATTTCATTTCATTTCATTTCATTTCATTTAATTTCACTTATTATCTTTTACTTAATATAGAGTTTTCTATCTATTTATCTATGTTACTTTTTTTTTATACAACTGAAGTGGCAACCAAGCGTACGGCCCACAAGATGGTAAGCGGTTATCGGTATGGACGCTTGCAATACCAGAGGTATCACTCGCGGCTTGCCACCTTGAGGCTAAGATCGAAAGCCAGTAATTTCACCGGAAACCATACCCTTCACACCGGAACACAGCAACGCGAGCATTACTGCTTGGCGGCAGAAATAGGTATGTACTTACTGAGACTCCTGACATTCGGCGGAGGGTCCTGTTGGAACAGCAGCTTCAGGGGGTATATGTCGTCGAACTCTACGCGACTCACGCAGCCCACGAAGCCTTCGTTCATGGACTCGTTGCGTCCTATGTACAAGTACTGGATGTTGTTGAACTGAGCGTCCGCTGACTCTTTCACGTTGAAGTTGTACTCTTGGGTTTCTGAGTTGTCCACCTTTGGTAGAAACGGAATAAGGTCACTTTTAAGGTGTTCATTTTACATTCTAGAATCAGTTGTTATAAAAATAATAGTTAGCTTTGTTTATACCACTAAAGTGGCAACCAAGCGTACGGCCCACTTGATGCTCAGCGGTTACCGTAGCCTATGTACGCATGCAACATCATAGATATCACTTGCGTGTACCACCCTGAGACGTTAGATGGAAAGTCTCATTGCCTGTAATTTCACCAGAAACTATACCCTTCGAACCGGAACACAGCAATGCGAGCATTGCTGCTTGGCGGCAGAAATAGGTATGGTGAGCTCTATCACAAAGAACTCTACTACTCTTTAGCTTTTCTAGTACAGTGGTTTGAATCTAAATAGATAAATCGTTGCGATACTGACTAAGTAAGTTCGTATGAGTCAGTGGTCAACTCTGACAGAGATTGTAGGCCGCCCGAAGGCCTCTGTCATGGCGTAACTTGAAAAAGCCGGGACCGACTGCTTAACGTGCCCTCCGAAGCACGAGATACTAACTGACAGATAAAGAGACTGGCTGATTGACTGACTGACTGATTGATTGACAATGCAGCAAAAAGAAATGAAGAAATGAACAGTCAAAACCGTTAGATCTAAAATCTTCAAATTTGGTAACTCAGCAGTTTCACTAGTACCTCAGTCATGTCACAAGTAACTCAGCCATTACATTAGTAACTAAGGCGTTTCTCAGGTAGCTTGCCCATAGCACTAGTCACTCATGCGTTTCACTAGTAACTCAGGCGTTTCTCAGGTAACTTGCCCATTTCACTAGTAACTCAGCCGTTTCACTAGAAACTAAGGCGTTTCTCTGGTAAATTGCCCATTTCTCTCAATCGTTTTACTAGTAACTCAGGCGTTTCTTTGGTAACTTGCCCGTTTCCCACACCCGTTTTACTAGTAACTCAGGCGTTTCACTGGTAATTTGCCCATTTAACTAGTAACTCAACCGTCTTTCTAATAACTCAGGCGTTTTACTAGTAACCGCCTTTCAGTAGTAACTCATGCGTTTCACTAGTAACTCAGCCGTTACAGTAACATAAGGTCTTACCCGCAAGGTCATGGTGGCTCCTCCGTTCTTCCTCGAGAGCTGCACATCGTGGTACTGCCCCAGCGCGAAGTGCTTGCCTTGGAACACTATCTCTTGTCTCTCGAAGCCGAAGTCAAATACCACGCGGAGATGACCTGGAAAAAATATATGAACAAACTCGTACAAAGCTAATTTTTAGCAGTATAACCTACCGTAATATATAGGGTCTTTGATTGTTAGTGCGCGATATTCAAGGAATATGTTCCACACACAAAAAAAATATACATGTAATGTACTTTCTTTTTTCAAAACATTTTTTTTTTAAATAAAAAAACATTACGTACTTAATTCTGCTTAATAATTAGTTATTCTTGTTAGAAATCGAAAGAGCAGCGCTCGGCACGTGTCAGTGACCCGCGCGTCAATGAACCGCGGGTCAATAACCCGCGCGTCCTATACCTGCACGTGTCAATGACCCGCTACGGGGCGCGCACACTCGTATATTTCATTATTACGTCGCTTATCTCGATTCCCAACAATGATAAATAATAATTGAGCAGAAAAACCTAATCGATTTTTTTTGTTTACTTGGAATTGTTAAGACAAAATAAACATAAAAAAAAACATGGGTACCTTATTTTTTTTATTGATGTGTGGAACTGTTCATTGAATATCGCGCACTAATAATCAAAGACCCTGTATAATGCAATATACAAGAGTACTTACCAGAGTTAGAGACCATCAGCGTGAGGTATTCCCCGGTGATATTCGAGGAAAATCCTAGCAGGAACCCTTTGGGATTGGTGGTGGTGAATCCCACCCGGATATGCTCCGCTATGGTGGACCGCCACGAGCCCAGGAAGTCGTACTTGATTATCGAGTTCGGACGTAGGTTCACTCCGATCTCTGGAAATTTAATTATTCTATTTATAATAGTTTATAGTTACCTCCAATGTATTTTTTTCTTATCATAAGGTAAGTAAGTAAGTTCGTATGAGTCAGTGGCCAACTCTGGTGACAGAGTTTCTAGGCCGCCCGAAGGCCTCTGTCATGGCCTAACAACTTTGAAAAAGCCGGGACCGACTTCTTAACGTGCCCTCCGAAGCACGGGAGCGCTCAGTTAAAATTTGCCACTGGCGGTCACCCATCCAAATGATGACTTCGCGGAACAGTGCTTAACTTGATGATTGGCACTACACTGATAGACACATGACAACAACAAATATCTAGCAAATGAAACTCTATAAACCTTTTTTGCAGTAACATTTGAGTAAAATGTGTTGCAGAGTATGGCGCAGTCGGATCGGATTATTGAATTACCTGGCGCAGCCGGTAAAACTAATGACTACGAATTCTTCCTGCGGGTTTTACGAGGCGTAAGGCTTGAAACGCGGATGACGAGGAGGTTAACTGAGTAACGACGAGAGACGAGACGAGAAAGAGAGATGTCTAAGTTATTTGGATTGCCTACAGAACATTTGCTAAGCAAATTATTGTTGATTGATTGTTGTCATATTCTTCTAGATTTAGTCTAGTGGAACAGACGTCCTATGCTTTATTGACTTAGACTTAAAGGCAGTATTGCACTGCTACTAACGTTGCTCATAACACCGTTTACATACAATAATCTTTAGAGTATCTTACCGTCAGCACAGATAGGTCCCTTGAACGCGGTCCAACGGCAATCGCAAGAATATGAGTCGTATCCTTCGAGGCACGTGCCGTTGTTCAGACAGGGCGACGAGGAGCATTTCCCCACACAGCCCTCTGTGACGCCGTACAAACCTGCAACCGAATACAGTACGGACTGATGACATACGGAACTGAGACGTGGAAACTAACTATTGGTCTCATTTACTAGCTCAAAGTTGGAAAGAGCTATGAGATAGGATCTGAAATTAGAAAATCCGTAGGAGGTTGCAGAACTGATAACCGAAGATTCTCGAATGGTTAGTGTAGGACCGCCCCCCACTCGATGGACCTCAGTCCATTGGTTAGATCTCCTGGGGTCTCCGTGGGTCGAAATTACGTTATTCAGTAAAATATTTTTAAAACCAATGGCGTGGCAAAGTGTCATTTTGTATAACCTAAGATAGCTGTCACTGAACAATAATAAAGTATGTGTAAGTTCGTATAAGTCAGAGGCCAACTTAGCCAGGTACACCACAACTGCTGATCAATAATCACCTCTAGCTGCATATCACATAAAGTCGATAGGACTACGCCATGAGCCTATAGCTGCGTATGTAAGTCGATAGGATTACAGCACGTGTGCTGATCAATAATCACCTCAAGCAGCTTATCCCCTAAGGTCGATAGGAGTACGCCATGAGCCACGTGTGCTGATCAATAATCACCTCTAGCAGCATATCCCCTAAGGTCGATAGGTCGTCCGTTGAGCAGCAGAGCGCGCATGCAGCCCACGAAGCCGTCCTTCCTGTCGAGAGCGGCTCCGAGCGCCAGCCCCGTGGTGAGGTGCAGGGCACGCACCGGCTCCTTGCCGGTTCGAATCTCGTTCTTGAGAGCACCGTCCACTACAACGCGAGCTTCTTTTCTGTTAACGTGAGAGATTAAATTGGGTCAGTCTTGGATTTTTTTTTTTTATTGTGGAATGTAGCGGTCCCGCGGTATAACCCCAATTAGGTGAACTGATCAGCTTGCGGAGAGTAAAACCAAGTTTTATGACTTGGTGCAAATGGCCGCCAACCAAACTCACTGGACACAAGCCGTACAGTCTAGCACAACAAAGTAGTCATTGTGATCACGATCTTCAGTCATGAAGTACCGACCACAGAGAGAAAAATATTTGGTCATCAAAAACTAGGTATGGAGGCCCCTGAAAGTAGGTAAAGAAGGAGTTACTAGTAAACTAGAGCTTACCGTTGTGGCTGTGCGTTGATTGTCAGTTAGTTCTGTCAGTCAGTCAGTCAGTCAGTCAGTCAGTCAGTCAGTCAGTCAGTCAGTCAGTCAGTCAGTTGTTTGCTCTTAAATGTGTCAATGAATAATACCCGACGATATACAAGCTAAGGATGGAGTAAATGTCTAATTGCCACCTCAGTGGTATTTAAACTTTGGTCTTCTACTCTTGGAACTACACCTGGAGCTGCTGTCTGGTAGACCCTGGAGACACAACACACCTGTTCCTCTCGATAGAGACGGAGTGCCAGTTGTTGTCTGCGAGACGGTTGCTGGTCTCCACGGAGACACCTAGCGGCGTGTCTCCCACTTGGAACTGGAACTGGAGCTGGTCTCCGCCGATGATGGACAGCTTTATGTAGTCTTGTGGACCCTGGGGAGAGTAATGTTAGTAGTAATCTTCGTGGGGATTCTAAGGAACCACAAATTCCGTGAAATATCAATACTGCAGGCACTACACTACGCTAATCACCCCAAAGTGTGGTTATTAAGTTTCTTTTAGACAGTAACTTCACATGCTACAATCAGTAGCCTTCAAAACTTCAAAACAAAAAAAAACACTGGCTTTATTTATTTAAGTGTATAATCATACCTTGGAATGCAAGAGCACTGCATTCTCCTTGGTGGTCTTGAACTCGAAGTAGATGTCGCCACTGTGGCCGAGGTCGAACATCGGTAGAAGGATGATCCCGTCAGAAATACGGAACGTTACCGAGTTACTGAACAGATCTGAGAAATTATGTATTACAATTAGTTTGAGAGATCTAGCGGTAAGCTTTGGGATGGACTAACGTTAGAGAGTAATTCACAAAACACTTTTTAGGCTTTATCTTGTTTGACGTCAAAAATACGGAACGCTACCTAATTGCTGCACAGATCTGGGAAGTCAGATATTATTATGTAAGTTTTTGAAAAGTAGCGGTTGTTTGAGATGGATTAACGTTTTAGCGAGCTAGATAAAAAGTGTTATAAAATCAAAACTACTCAGGTGTGTGGTAATATTTAAACAACACAATGACCGATAGTGAGTCCCAATAAAATCCATTTTAAGCAAAACATAATATCTTGGAAACTTTTACCCCGCAACGGCAATGAAACCCGCCGCGCACACGTAGTATAAGAGCTGCCGTACAGATAATAAAGCGCGATTTAAGCAAGAACTTATGTTTAGACTGTCTTATCTATTTTAGTAGGATTACCGTCGCCCTCGCAGAGCAGCGGGCCGAGCGTGTAGCGTCCCTCCTTCTCGTCGAGATGCGAGCCGGTGTCGCCGAAGCGCACTTGCTTCACCGGCAGATACTCCTTCTCTATTATATCGCCGCCGTCCACTTGGAATTCTGGAAATAAATCATTTATTCACTTCTTTGTTTATGGCGTCTGTGGCTTATTTGTCACAATTCCGCCAGTGTCTCAGTCATGCTAGTTTCATAAAACCGAAATGGAGAGTGGAACAAAAAATATATGACCGGTGATGATTGGGAGGGTCGGTACAAATGCCTTTCTTTATCAACTGTCATTTTAGATCGTCTATGCTTGTCTTTCTTATGTTAATGAACAAAGACGATGATTTGAAAGACACATTAGCTGACAGAGAGCTGATACTTACACCGTGTTCATGAAGAAGGTCCGAACTGTATAGGAACAGGTGCAGTTGCTTGCACCTGCGCTCACCGTGTATACTCTTTCTCTCTCTCTCTGAACTGTAGGTGTACTCACCGTCCGGGTGCAGCTGTGTATACTCTGCGTCGCAGTTGCACCACTTGGTGGTGTCGATACAGTTCCCGAGCACGCCGCACTGGCACATGCGGCTGGCGGGCGGCGCTCCGGCCCAGTGCGCCATGCGCTGCCCGGACCGCGACACCCACCACGCGAACGGGTGGAACGACGCCTCGTCACCTGGAACGAAGCGACACTCACTCGGTGCCCAACTTGCCCCTAACTTCTGCTTGTATATGCAAGCTATGGCTGGTTTTCATAGACATTTAAAAGGCTTTTGACCGCGTGTCAAATCTATAATATAGCAAGCTTTGAGTCAACAGCACAAATCGTTCTGGAATGCTACGTTAGGTTTGTTATGGATAAGTTTAACGGCATCTAAGCGTGCGCATAGTCCAGCAGGGGTACTTAAGAAGGGTACTTAGGGGAAGTAGGAGTACACCAAGGCAGCGCGCTGAGCCCCCTACTTCAAACATTGTTTTAAATAATCTGACTACCAATATTCAAAAGTCGACGGCGTGGAACTTCCTTTACGCCGACGATGTGGTCCTAATATCTGATAGCAGGCAAAAACCTTAAACATTAGAGTGTCACTTGAGTTAATATGCATAATGCATGGAATAAGTGGTGCACGTTGTCGGGGCTGCTTTACGATTCAAAAAAAAAAAACCAAAAGCAAGGTCCACAAAGCAGCCAGCCGGTCAGAACTAATGTATGGCATCGAAACTTGGGCCACCAAGAAAGTAATAAAAACCAATACAAACTGGGTAAGTTGAGCAGACGCGAGTGGCTGCACATATACTCGAGGAGCTGCGTGCACGAGTGCAAGCGGTTGAGCATACGAATACTTCACCGATAGAAAGGTGCACAAAGCAGCCGTCAGGTCAGAACTAATGTATGGCAGCGAAAATTGGGCCACCAAGAAATCTTTTATACCAATATTATGGAGAAAAGATTTGTATTTCTGTTTGTAACTCTACTACTAATCCGATTTCAAAAATTATTTCACCATTAGAAAGCTACATTATCCCTGACTCACATAGGCTTATAATTTTGGGCAGCTAATCTCATAAGTAATACTTACTGGGTGAGTTGAGCAGACGCGAGTGCCTGCACATGTACTCGAGGCGCTGCGTGCACGAGTGCGAGCGGTTGAGCAGCGCCTCGAGCTGCGCGCGCGACGCGTCGTAGCTGATGTCTTGACGGAAGCTGCCTGGCTCCTGGTACCCGTCCACGATGGTGCTTTGAGATGACGAGTGCTGGACCGCGGTTATGATCCGTCCATCCGCTGTAAATACAAGTTCCAAATAGTTTTAACGACCGATGTGGCGCAGCGGGCGCAGGTTCGATTCCCGCCTCGGGACAAATGTTTATACGATCTACAAATATTTGTTCCTGGTGTTCTGGGTATTTTCTATATATAATAAAAAATATCTATCAATGTATTGTATTGTATTAAATATATATCAGTCTTCTAGTACCCATAATACAGCTCTGTTTAACAGCAGCTTACCTTGGGGCTAGATGATGCTGTGTGGATTGTCCAGCATCATTTATTTATTTATTATTTATTTTTATCAAGTAAAATCACCTTGAAAAGTTGTAAGGCCATGACAGAGACTTTCGGGTGGCCTTAAAACTCTGTCACCAAGCCTGGCCACTGACTCACACGAACTTACTTGCTTTACCTTGAAATGTCTTAAAACTAGGTGAATTTACGCCATTTTCGCGGGTCCTCAGCCTAGAAGAATCTGACAATAAACTCGGCAGGGTTTTCTGGCTTTTTTCGCTGATCTTTCTTCATCATAACACTTCAGTGTGGTGCCAATGGAACTAGATGTTGACTGATGAAAAAATATATGTGCGCGATGCCAGTGCTCTCATACGGTGAAGGAAACATCGTGATGAAAACCGGCATGTCCAAGAACTAAACATTCTAAAGACATGTGCCATCCACCGCACCGCATTGGGTTTGCGTGGTGGAATAATACCCGAGAGTAGGCCAGTGTCACATCTACCGTTATCAACTACAGTTTATTTTAGTGGCCGCCCGACCAACTATTAGGTTTTTTTTCATTTTTTTTTATCGGTTATAGATAAGCGTTTGACCACCAAGGTTATACGTGGAAGCCACTGTCTGACCGAAGCCAGGACCTGTTGCGGTAGTTCTTGCCGCCTTCGCGTAAGAAACTTACGGTCAGGTACTCATGCGAGTGGCTCGTGAACCAAACAGAACAGCCACTGTCCAACAGTGGGATCATTAGAAGGCTGTCACAATGATGATTATACTAACACAAGAAGTCGCAGGTGACTGGGAATGCGGGCAGCGGCCCGGAGCCGTCCACGTCGATGTGTATGTCAGCGGAGCGCGACACGGCCTGCACGTTCTTGTACGCCAGGCACGACAGCGGGTGCACCGCTGCAACACACACACGAACACACACATAATAACACGCCTCTAACTAACTTCACACACATAAATAATAAAATAAATAATGCTGGACAATCCACACAGCATCATCTAGCCCCAAGCTAAGCAGAGCTTGCGTTATGGGTACTAGATGACTGATGATTATAATATCCCAAAAAGCATTAAAGCCTCAAGCGGGATTTGAACCCGCAACCACCGCTTGATACGCGGGTGCTCTACCAATTGAGCTATCGAGACATCTCGCTTGGACGAAATAATCATTGGGATATCTTCGGCTCGAAGTGCCTATAGCTCCATCTACAGGGGAAGACATCCCAATGATTATTAAAATATTTTCGTCGTGGTGATTACGACGCGTTTGTTTCATACATTTTATTAAGAGTGTCCGTGGTGTGGTTATGGCTTGGATAACTGGAAAACGTTCCAGTAGGTTGAGCTATCGGCGCTTCGATAGAGTAAATATTTGGTATAACATATAGACAATTTCTTTTTAGCGAAGCCGCGGTTGGTAGCTAATTAATATATGAGTATGTTTAACAGTTCAGAATAAAATGGTTGCCTTACACGTGTGACACACAGCGCCAGCATATCCTGATCCCTGGCAGTTGCAAGTGAACTCTTCAGCTGTTTGAGTGCATTCGCCGCTGTGCTCGCAAGGATTCGGGTTACATCTGAAAGAAGATCAGTTAGTTTAACCTAAGTTTAGGGAAGATATCCACCGAAGCTGAGGGTGAGAAAAATATGAATGTGCAAGATGTTTCATATAGTGAATTTAGTTAGAATTGTAATAGAATTAATTTTATTTGTATTAGCTTTATGACATATTATATTATTTAATTTAGTTAGACTTAGTTTGAGTTGGACTATAATGATGATATTTGTATTAAAAGTAGTAAACAAGTAATTATTTTATCATAATTTTGACCCGTGAATAATTGACATACCAACCTACTTAATTACTGCAATTTATTACTTGATATTATTAATTTTACATACACATTTATAAAATTACTCGTGCCTAAATTATAATCATCAGAAATTATCCATAAATACAATAAACTTAATCGAAGAAAGACTTTTGCTACGTAATAACAAAATGGATAGGGCCTATAGAGAAAAAGATAAAGAAGTTAAACGGAGCATACGAAGAGACATAAGAAATTACAATGATAAATTAATTCAAATAGCACTGGATCAAAATCGTACCCTAAAAATTGCCAAATTAGGAATATCGAGAAACAAAGCTTGGATAACTAGCCTCGTCGATGACAAAGGTGAAAACCAGCGCGATAGAGAAAAAGTACTTAATATTTGCACTAAATTATACCAGTCGCTATACTCACATCCCCAAAAACATCAACATCAGCAAGATTCACACGAAGAATATATCTGTTCAGACTCCGTTTCACCGATTACCGGTCTCGAAGTACACAAAGCTATTAGCAAAATGAAGTATAGTAGAGTGCCTGGAGAAGACGGAATCAGTACAGAAACTCTCAAAGTAGGAGAACACACATTATTACCCCATATCACAAACCTCTTTAACAGCATTCTGAGATCCGGTACCTTCCCGAAACAGTTTTGCCACGCAAACATTATTTTACTGCACAAAAAAGGCGACAAAAATAACATAGATAACTACAGGCCAATCAGTCTTGTTTCCCATCTATATAAGGCTTTTATCAAGGTGATAGAGGACAGAATATCTGATGATCTAGACCAAGAACAACCTCCCGAACAGGCAGGCTTTCGTCGTGGACTGTCAACTACGGATCATCTTCACGCCATTAACCAGATCATCGAAAAACATCAAGAATACCACATACCACTGTACCTGGGTTTTGTTGACTATACAAAGGCATTCGATAGCATTTATCACTCATCAATATTCAAATCTCTACAAAGTCAAAACATAAATAATACCTACATCAATCTACTTCGAAATATATATAAGGAAAGCACTGCAGCTATAAAACTCCAAACACAGGGTCCCTCTTTTTCAATAGAGAAAGGGGTGAAGCAAGGAGATCCGCTTTCTCCCAAACTTTTTACTAGTACCTTAGAACAAATATTCCGAAAGCTGGCCCCCACCTGGGAAGGAAGAGGCGTTAGCGTCGGCGGCGTGAAAATAACAAATCTTCGCTTCGCCGACGATATTGTGCTCTTTTCTCACACAGCTTCCGATCTGCAAGACATGCTCGAACAGCTGAGCGCCGCAAGCCTTGAGGTTGGACTGATGATGAATATGTCAAAGACCAAAGTCATGACCAATAGCACCCAACATAGGTTAACAGTATTATATATTTACTTGGGCCAAATAGTCTCTTTCCAGTGCAGACAAGACAAAGAGATCATACGTCGTACGGAAAACGCCTGGAAAAGCTATTGGGCCATGAAAGGGCTTCTGAAAGGTAACCTTCCCATGAGACTAAAACGCAAACTCATGGATATGTGCATACTTCCCGTATTAACCTATGGGGCGCAGACTTGGTCTTTGACAAATATTCAGAAGTCTAAACTCAGGGTTTGTCAGAGATCGATGGAACGCAGCATTTTGGGTGTAAAGCTAACAGACCATATCCGAAACACTTGGCTGCGCTCCAAAACTCAGATCGCAGATGTTGCTGTAAAAGCGGCCAAGCTCAAGTGGGATTGGGCTGGCCATGTCTCTCGCATGCCGGAGGAGCTGTGGGCAAAGATTACCACAGAGTGGAGCCCTGACACAGCGAGCCGGCGTCGTGGCAGACCACGTAGAAGGTGGCGCGATGAGATCGACACATATGACAAAGCCTGGCGAACAACTGCCCAGGATCGCAAATCCTGGAGGAATGGGAGGGAGGCCTTTGCCCAACACTGGGATCCAGTAGGCTAAAAAAAAAAAAAAAAAAAAAATTATAATCAAACTCAAACTGCAGCGCCCTTACAGGGTTCATGTAACTGACAAAAAAACATTGTATTACTAAGACCTTAACCAAAATTGTTACATGATGCAATAACATTGAAATTTGAATTGAAATCGAAGCTGAGCAAATAATAGTAATAAAGCTTTTATTCAGAACAATTACAATGAGCAAGTTATAAAGTAAAACGATGAGACTGCAAAGAGTAGTAAAACTGTGTAGTGTAAATCAACAAAGCAAATCGCGAAAATTACGTGATTATGACACTTTTCTATTGGTAGAGTTCACACATCTTCTTATATTTAGCTTTATTTGATGGATTAAGTCTATTAGTATTATATTAGTATTTTTAGGTGACAAAAAACTGCAATGCATTTGTAATTAGACTTAGACTTAGAATTAGACGACCGATGTGGCGCAGCGGGCGCAGGTTCGCTTGCGACGCAGAGGTTGCGGGTTCGATTCCCGCCTTGGGTCAAATGTTTGTACGATCTACAAATATTTGTTCCAGGTATTCTGGGTATTTTCTTCATATAATAAAAATATCTATTTATGTATTGTATTGTATTAAAGTATGTATCAGTCATCTAGTACCCATAATAAAGCTCTGTTTAACAGCAGCTTACCTTGGAGCTAGATGATGCTGTGTGGATTGTGTTAACAGCATTACCCTACTTGCGCAGATTAGACACCTGAGCCTTTATTACACTGAAGTTACTATAATACATTTAAAACCAGTTTTTTAAATAATTTTAGTAATGCATATCTATCGTGTTTTGATTTATGTATTTTAGCTTAAATAAATTATTCTTATTCTCTTCTGGATTGTAATATAGTTGCTCGCTATACTGTTCAAGAGTATTAATCCGGGTATTTCACTGCACTTGTGTGTGAAATAACAACTTCACTACTTAAGATCAGGTGGGCCGTATGCTTGTTTGCCACCTTGGTGGTATAAAAAAAAAAGTGAGGGCCTCGGGTATAAACCCATTACCATAATCTACTCGCGAGAACCACGATTCCCGGGTCACTGGGCTCAGCTATTGCTTTCCTGGGTAGGCACCAAATTCAAATAGTTTATTTCGGAACAGTGTACAGGGCTCATTAGTAACAATTATAAAAATTGTAAGGGTGCATTTAAAGGGTTGTGTGTGTGTGTGGGGGTGGGTGTGAGTGTGGGTGCGTGTGCGTGTGTGTTTGTAAGTGGGTGTGTGCATGTGGACTTCCTTGTTCCTCCCAGTCTCTTAAGAGTCTGGTTATCACAGAGGGAAATCCACAGCGTGATAGATGAATGGTATATTGTGTAAAGGTATGTGTGTGTTAAGTTATGTGTGTGTGTGGGCTTCCATGTTAGTTCCAGTCTCTTAAGAGTCAGGCTACCAAAAACCTGTTAACAGAGTAGAGCTCACCTGTCAATCATCTGACAGGCGTCGAAGACCACCTCGTTGGGGCAGCAGTACTCCTCCTTCTTCCAGTCGGTCGGCAGGCGGTAGTTGCCGTCCACCGCTATCTTGCGCATGCAGCCGATGAAGCCGCGGGGGGGCGCCTTACCTCCTGTGACATAACGCTATTTGATCAACCGATTTTTTTTTATGTACCACTAACGTGGCAACCAAGCGTACGGCCCACTTGATGGTCTGCGGTTACCGTAGCCTGTTTACACATGCGACATCGTCGATATATCTTGCGTATTACCACCCTGAGACGTTAGATGGAAAGTCTCATACCCTTCGGACCAGAACACAGGAATGCGAGTATTACTGCTTGGCGGCAGAAATGTATGGTGGTAGTCCTTTACCGGACGAGCTTTATCACAAAGAACTCCACTACTCTTAAGCGATTACTTTAAAGCGGTCACGTGATTGAGTAGGAGGCTGCGTTTCCACCAGAGATGTGCGAGGATGTGTAGCAAGGGATGTGTTTGTTAGGAACCAATAGTATCGCTTCATTTACCTAGCCCAGCTCTAACAGCTTTAATGAAGTGATTCTATTGGTTCCTAAAAACACTTTCCTTGCTACACATCCTCGCACATCTCTGGTTGAAACGCAGCCTTAGGACTTTGTTTATAAACGAACTTAGCTACCACTGTTAGCTAATGTGTTGCTTTATCATTTTTTTTTATTGACATAATGACATAAAATGACAAAGATAAACAATACTTAGCAAGTTGCTAAAATAAAGTTTATTTTATGAATAAGGGCATATAAATATTGTGCTCTAGTGTGAATTGTGGGGATAAGATGGTACAAAAAAATATTTTCATGAGTTTTGTTAATAAAGTTCTATAAACCGTAAAATTCCATAAAAAAAACAATAATAATGATTGATTATGCAGCTACTTGTACCCTTTATGCAGTAACATTAACCTACACTTACCAGCGATATAATAAGTGCTTCCAGTCATAAACTTGAGCTTCTTCGTAGTTTTAACCGGTCGGTAATCTACAGATAGCGTGAGGCTATCCGTGGCCATGGTTAGAAGCAGCGAGTGCCACCTGCCGTCGTTGAACTGTTCCGCGTAGTTGTCGAGCTTCACTTTGGGACCTTGCGTTTCGAGTTCCACCTTCACCTTACCCTCTTCTAAGTAAACCTGGAAATGGAGTTTTTATATTTCATCAAATTGCAATTGAACATTTACGGTCGGGAAGGATTCGAACTTGAGTCCTTTACCTTTTATTGACAAATGTCATAAGCATGCGATCGGTGTCACCTTCCCTTTGAATCTTAGGGTTCAGCTTATGTCGGTGCATACTTGTTCAGAGCAATCACCGATATAAACTGAACCTGCAAAAGGAGACATGGTCTTACAGCCATATCACACTACGAGTATATAGCGATTTGCGAGCGAGTTCAAAGCGATGCGAGTGCGCAACGATGACGCAGCGAGTTCGCGACGTGCTGTCCGCGTTTTGCGGGGTGGAAATGGGGTGGAAGTGTGTGGGGCGGGTGGTTGACCGAGAGTGAACAAAATGGCGACAGCGCTGTAGTTGGTTCGTTGCCAACTCGCAGCGAAATCGTTGCGCACTCACGCAAATCGCTAGTGTGATATCAGCCTTAGAGAAGAGTCAGCACTCACCTTGACATGTCCGTCGGTGTTGAACTTGTGGTATATGAGCAGTCCGTGTATCTCGTAGGTCCTGAACTCGAGCGACACGTTGAGCGTGTTCCCGCCGGCGTACCCGCGCAGCTTGGCGTACGAGCCCTCCTTCAGGAACGTTATCGGGACCACTGGAGGCTCCTGGATATACATTCTAATTATTTTGTAAAGTAAAATAAAAGTAAAAATATATATTTATTCAATAATATCACAATGATCATTTTGAAACGTCTTAAAGCTAGGTGAATTTACGTCAGTTCCACGCGCCCCATTATTATTTTTAAAACAAAATGTATCATTTATTGCATCATAATATGAGGGTAATACATGTCACAGCTCTTATGTAATATTATATAATAGCATTTTTTTTTTTAGCATTTCATTTAATTTATTTTCAAAATTATGGTTTTTTCTATATTTTTAATACATTCAGGAACTTTGTTGTATATTTTAACAGCCATTGTATTCAGACTCGAGCTGTGCATTTTTAGTTTAGAAGTAGGTATTATTAATTTATGCTTGTATCAACACTCGAATCGTTCGAAAGTTTTATTACAATACAAAGTTTTTCTATTCAAATTGAGTACAAAAGTAGGTGGTAATCATATGGGGATTGATCACAAATGTCAAATATGGGGATTTCTCACACCTGTCACCTAGATATGTTTGTTTAAAGTAGGTTTTTGGAATAGGGTGACAAATTGCACTTTTAAGTTTTATAAAAAATCTATCTATCACCCTATTGAAGACAAATGTTTCAATTAATATTTTATCTGTCCCCCCGTCGCGTTGCGGGTTCGATTCCCGCTTTCTAACAAATGTTTGTACGATCTGCAAATATATGTTCCGAGTGTTTTGGGTATTTTTTATGTAGAAAAAAAACATCTATCTATGTATTGTTTAAGTATATCAGTCATCTAGAACCCATAACACAAGCTTTGCTTAGCTTGGCGCTAGATGATACTGTGTGGATTGTCCAGTATTATTATTTATTTAAGAATTCATACGAAGCCGGGGCGGGTCGCTAGTTATACCTAGATATACTCACAGGACATGCATACAAAGTGTTGACTCTCGTGAACTTGAAGGGCTCTCCGGACTCGTAGCCCTGCCGCAGCTCGCTGATCACGTTGGTTGCGTTCAGGTACATGTTCTCCACGCACCCCGTGAAGTTCTGCGTCACCACCAGACCCTCCTGGAAGTTGGGGACCCCGCCGATGTATAACTGCAAAGGAAATACAGATGAGTAAACTGAAAGGTCTATTAGTTATACGTCAGATAAATTGAGACGATTGCGCGCACCACGCCAGTTTGCAGCTCCCTTGGTGCGAACACAAACTGCTTGGCATGCTCCTACGACACAGGCCCTTAATCTGCTCAACCCCTTGCTTGCTCAGACACCAGAAATAGATTTATTAAATGTCATGTTGTTTATCCTATGTACCTACTTACCTACCTATTTTATTTTCTTTTCATTACTTAAGTCTCTTGTTTTATATTTTTTGTTTTCTTTCTGTGTGTTTGTCAAATAAACCGAATTTCATTTCATTTATTTTTTTCTAAATTCAATGATAATATGTTAGACTCCTGTATTAATTTTTTTAGCTAGTGTGTGTGTAAAAAAAATAATCTATAACTCACTAGTGAGTTATATTCTTTTTTTGTTATTTTTCAACACACTTGCTTATAAAGTGGCTCTATGGTCATCGCAATTAGGCACAGAATGACCCATAATCAAACTATGACTTTTTTTTGTTATTTTATTGAGTTTTTTTTGTTATTTTATTCACAAGTGTGTTGAAAAACGTCGTATGATACACGTGTGTATTGATGATTACCGTCCTCGGCTATCTTAAGACCTTTGCCTACAGCTCGGGTCTCAATGGCGCCTCAGCGGTAATCACCAATGTTACACACTAGTACCATAATGTACTATAACATCAGGCGAGATAGTGGTCAAGCGCAAGCCTAATGTGAATAAAATATAAAAATTAAAAATGCTCTTTTTCATGACACTCTCACTCACCAGCTCTATAATATAGCACTTACAGCTCTGTTAAGGTTCAGCCTGGAGAACTCTCCCTTGATGCGCTCGCGCACGATCACCCGATCCACAGAGAAGATGATGTCGCGTCGGTTGCGAGAGAGCACCACGTCGTGCCAGATGTTGTCGTCCAGCAGACTGCCCACTGAGAGGGAGGTCGACTGTCCGGAACCTAGTAAGTAAGTTCGTATGAGTCAGTGGCCAATTCTGGTGACAGAGTTTCTAGGCCGCCCGAACGCCCCTGACATGGACTAACAACTTTGAAAAAGCCGGGACAGACTGCTTAAAGTGCCCTCCGAACAGGAGCGCTCAGTTGAAATAGCCACTGGCGGTCACCCATCCAAATGATGACTACGCGGAACAGCGCTTAACTTCGTTGATCTGTTAAGAACAACTTAGCCAGTTACGTCACGAGCGCTTCTAGTGAAACCACACTAATATTACACATGCATATATATGAAAATTTATGTGTACGTTTGTTCCCACTTAACTCGGTAATGGCTGAACGGATCTGGATGAAATTTGGCATAAAAATAGCTTATACCGTGTATTAACACCTTACTTATTATCCCTTCACAAAAACTAAAGAACTGCAGATGAAACCGCGGGGCGTAGCTAGTTTAAAATAAATAACAAACAGTCTATTGTTTCTGAGAGTATGTATAGTTCGCACAGCGGATCTAGGCTTCCGTGAAGTTAGCCGTTTGTGATGCGCAAAGACAATTTAGTTTGAAAAAGCTCCATTGCGCATCAAAATGGCTAATTTTACGACGGCCGAGACCCGCCGTGAGAACTATACAAGCGCACCGGACGCAGTACTAGTTTGGATTTAACCGGAATCAGAGCGGAGCATCTATTTTAAGAGAAAAAACGAATAGAAAATGCAATAACTTACCAAGGTCTATGTTGAGCTCAATTCTGTTGTCTCTAAGCTGGAGAGCCCTGCTTGGAGCGCTTGTATATAAGGTCATTCATTATCAACCTGACAAACTTAAGGGATAGGTTCCACAATTAAAAAAATACTTGTACTTTTTTTTTCTAAACATTTTTTTTTATATATATGTAATGAAGATAAGTACACTTCATTAATTTGAATTTTACCGCGTATGCAATTTGGTTATTTTATATGATCTGTTGTCTGTGCTACTGTCAGATTTCTGCTACAACTGACACTGACGTGATCGGTGACACAGCCAGCTGTCATGTCAATATAGAGAAGAAGAAGAAGAGAACCTTCTGGAAGAAACACTGAAATAAATTATATAGTTTTGTAAAAGAAAAATAAGGGAAATAATAGCTTTATACGTTGTTTCTCTTTTCAGGTAAGATTGATGCAATTGATGCGTGATTTGTAAATGTAGGATAAGTTTGTTTAAAAATTGTGTTTGTACAAAATAAATCCACTCTTTTCAGAGCAACACAACGCTTTTATTTCACCGAAAACCAATAAGGATACAAATAACATTATAAAACAACGTTTCTACAGCTATCTACACGATGGAAAAATTAAGGTTTGAATTCCAAATAAAAGCGAGTGGAGACCCAAAAACGAATACAATCTGCATAACCTCAATTACTGATGCAAACCAACATTCCTTCATAATTCCGGAAAAACTTCAACCAGTAAAGCTGCATGGAGAGTTGATGAAAACTCTAGCTTTTCAAAAAGTGAAGAACACCCTACAAAAGAGACATGAAAAAAGGCAAATTTGGATTCCTGTAACAAAGGAAATGGCCGATGTTTACTTTGATAAAGACGGAAATATGCAGTTCAATGATTACTTTTTGGAAGAAATTACACCGGAAGCATATCAACAAGCCCCTTCTGGTGGTATTTCGGAAGAGGCTTTAGCAAGAATCCTGGAGAATTTTACTCAAGTAAAGAAAGACACATCCAAACCACAAAGTATAAAAAATTTAACGGAGAAATTTGTAATCGATAAATTCACTACAAAAACCTCGAATGTTTCTCAATGGATGATTATTTTCGAATCGGAATGCACCCGTTTAGGAATAGAAGAAGACACCAGAAAAATCGAGGCCTTAAGATTATTTTTGGAGGATTCATGTGTTGACTGGTATAGTTCTATGCTAATACAATATACAATTGATTCAGAATGGCAAGTATGGAGAGAAAATTTTTGTGAAACGTTTGCGGACAAAGGTTGGTCACCGGTCAGGTATGCAATGTTGTTCAGATACAGACAGGGGTCATTAATAGAATATGCATTAAAAAAGGAAAAGCTTTTATTAGAGATAAATAAATCATTGGATAAAGTAACTCTCATTGATTTGATTGCTATAGGATTGCCAAATTTTGTAGCTGATAGAATTGATAGAAATAGTCTAAAAGAAACTAAAGATTTATTTAATAACCTCAGGGGTTTAGAGCATTAAGTAAAAAAAAAAAATTCAGAAAAGAAGTTAGGAGTTTATGAAAATAAAATTAATGATAAAGATGGAAAATTACCATGTAAAATTTGTGAAAAAGAAAACAAAGGGAACCGGTATCACCCAGAATCCCTTTGCTGGTTTAAAAACAAAAATAGTGATAGGCCAAAAAGAGAACAGATAAGAAATGTCAACAACACTGAGTTGGAAACAGAATTAAATGAAATAAATCCAAAAAACTAGAAGTTCCACCATTAATCAAAGTTAAGTTATTACTTAATGATACCTTAGAAACAACTGGGATTTACGATTCAGGATCAAATGTGTCATTAATAAATTCTAGACTTTTGTCCTTGAAAAATAATCCTGATAATAAAGATTATACTAAAAATGCAAACTTAAAGACGATTAATGGTGTGAAAAAGAGTATAGGAATAGTAACAATAAAAATTAAGATATTTGATATTGAAAAGAACATCAATGTTTTCGTGATAGATGAAAAAGGCTTTGATTACAATTTTCTAATTGGGTTAGACTGCATAAAAAAATTTTATCTTGTTCAAAATGATAAATTAGAAATTACACAAAATTTACATAACCATAATTTAGACGATAAGAAAGAAAAAGTAGAGGTCCTGGAAACAACAATGGATAAATATAAAATAAACTTTAATGAACATATAGAAGGAAAAAAATTCGATATTTTGATAAACCATTTAGAAAAAAAAGAACAATCAGAAATAGAAGAGTTAATAAAAGAATATAAAACACTCTTTGCTAAAGATAAATATGATATAGGCACCGTAGAAGGTTATGAAGCACACATAGATTTGATGATAGACAAATACTGCAGTAAGAGACCATATAGGTGTACTATTGAAGATAAAAAAGAAATAGAACAACAAATAGGGAAATTGTTGAAAAAAAATTTGATTGAAGAGTCATATAGTCCATTTGCTGCTCCGGTCACTTTAGCCTTTAAAAAAGAAGAGGGGAAAAAATCAAGACTTTGTATAGATTTCCGTGAGCTGAATAAAATCTTGCTTCCCCAAGCACAACCATTTCCACTTATTGAAGATTTAATGATCAAGACAAGAAATTGTAAATTTTTCTCAACCCTAGACATAAACTCCGCATTTTGGTCAATTCCTTTAAAAATTCAGGACAGATATAAAACAGCATTTGTTACCCAAGACTGCCATTTTCAATGGACTTGTTTACCGTTTGGTTTAAAAACATCACCTGCAATTTTCCAAAGAATATTAAGCAGTATAATAAGAAAACATAAACTATCGGATTTTACAGTGAATTATATCGACGATATTTTGGTATTTTCAGAAACATTTACAGACCATATTAAACACTTATCATTGTTGTTAAAAGCGATTCAAGAAGAAGGTTTTAGATTAAAATTCTCTAAATGCAACTTCGCACAGGACTCAGTAAAATATTTAGGCCATATTATACAAAATAATACAGTCACTCCACTAAAAGATAACTTAATAGCTATAAAAGAATTTCCTATTCCAAAAACACAAAAAAACATCCGACAGTTTTTAGGCAAAGTAAATTTTTATGGAAAATATATACAAAATATATCAATTATATTAGATCCTTTACATAATTTGTTACGAAAAGGACAAAAATTTATTTGGACAGAAAAGTGTCAGGAGTCATTTCAGACCATAAAAAATCTACTTTGTCGAAAGCCTATTTTAGCAATCTTTGACCCTGATCGGCCGATACACATTCATACAGACGCTAGTATTCAGGGCATAGGCGCTGTTTTAAAACAGTCACAAAATAATGGAGAAATGAAACCTTGCGCATATTTTTCAAGAAAATTGAATGAACACCAAAAAAAGAAAAAGGCTTTTTATCTGGAATGTTTAGCAATAAAAGAAGCAGTAAAATACTGGCAGCATTTGCTCATGGGAAAAAAATTTACAGTTTTTACGGACCATAAGCCTTTAGAAAAAATGAATGTTAAAGCTAGAACAGATGAAGAATTAGGAGATCTCACATATTATTTATCACAATTTAATTTCGAAGTCATTTATTCTCCTGGGAAATTTAACTTAGAGGCAGATAGTTTGAGTAGGAATCCTGTATTAGAGTCATATGACGATCAAGATGAAACCTTAAAAATAGTAAATTTAATAAAATTAAAGGATATTCAAAATGATCAAAGAACAAATGAAGATATTGAACAAAATAAAAATAAACTAACACTAAGAGATAATATATATTTCAAGAAACTCGGAAAAAAAGAAAAAATTATAATATCTGAAGAATTTAGTAAAACATTAATAAAAAATGTACATTATTATTACTGCCACATAGGTGTACAACAAATGAAGAATAAAATAAAACCGTTTTATGAGGCTAAAAATTTAACAACTAATATAAAAAATATATGTGATAACTGTGAAATTTGCAAAAAGAATAAATCTAGAGGAAAATATAAATTTGGGCTAATGTCTCATCTGGGTCCCGCTACCTACCCTTTTGAAATAGTATCTATCGATACCATTGGTGGGTTTGGTGGCTCCCGTTCCACAAAAACTTACTTACATCTTCTGGTAGATCACTTCACCAGATATGCTTACATTATGACTTCAAAAACTCAAAATTCAAGTAATTTTATAAAGTTAGTAAAAAAAGTGCCACATGAAAATAAAATTGGCTTGATTCTATCGGATCAATATCCAGGTTTGAATTCAAAAGAGTTTAAAAAATTTCTAGATGAATCAAATATACCTATTATTTTCACAGCTGTAAACGCACCATTTTCGAACGGCTTGAATGAGAGACTTAATCAAACACTTGTTAATAAAATTAGATGTAAAATAAATGAAAGTAAAGAAAAATTAGCCTGGACAACTATTGCCCATGAGTGTACCGAAAAATATAATGAAACTGAACACACGGTAACGGGTTTCTCTCCAAAATATCTATTAGAAGGTAAAAATGTAAATATTTTACCAAGAGAATTAAAAAAAGAAATAACACATGATGATTTACAGCAAGACAGAAAAATCGCATTAAAAAATACTATAAAATCACACAACTATAACAAACAACTCTTTGATAAAAACAGATTAGAGTATGAATTTAAAATAGGTGACTTAGTTTACGTTGAAAACGGAAATAGGTTAAACAGGAAAAAATTGGATGAGTTAAAAATAGGTCCATTTATGATTTTAGAAAAATTGTCGAATTCAATTTATAAAGTAGACACAGGGCATAAGAAATGCGAATCAAACCTTTTTCATGTAACCAAACTGATTCCGGTATTATTACAGTCATAGGCGTAATAACATGTCTGGGGGGGGAGATGTAATGAAGATAAGTACACTTCATTAATTTGAATTTTACCGCGTATGCAATTTGGTTATTTTATATGATCTGTTGTCTGTGCTACTGTCAGATTTCTGCTACAACTGACACTGACGTGATCGGTGACACAGCCAGCTGTCATGTCAATATAGAGAAGAAGAAGAAGAGAACCTTCTGGAAGAAACACTGAAATAAATTATATAGTTTTGTAAAAGAAAAATAAGGGAAATAATAGCTTTATACGTTGTTTCTCTTTTCAGGTAAGATTGATGCAATTGATGCGTGATTTGTAAATGTAGGATAAGTTTGTTTAAAAATTGTGTTTGTACAAAATAAATCCACTCTTTTCAGAGCAACACAACGCTTTTATTTCACCGAAAACCAATAAGGATACAAATAACATTATATATAAAAAAAAATTACGTAATTCTGCTTAATAATTAGATATCCTTGTTAGAAATCGAAAAGGCAGCGCTCGGCACGTGTCAGTGACCCGCGCGTCTTTGAATCGCGGGTCAATAACTTGCGCGTCATTGACCTGCGTGTGTCAATGAACCGCTACGGGGCGCGCACACTCGAATATTTCATTATTACGCCGCTTAACTCGATTCCCAACAATGATAAATAATAATTGAGCAGAAAAACGTAATCGTTTTTTTTTGTTTCATTTGGGATTTTTAAGACCAAATATACATTAAAAAAATATATATAGGTACATATATTTTTTTTTAATGTGTGGAACCTTCAGTTATCCTACCTATTTCTTAAGTTTGTCAGGTTGATAATGAATGACCCTGTATAAACTCAAAAGTCAGCTATCATCCGGATCAGCTAAGTGCTAGCTGAACCGGAACCGGTGCGTCCTATCCTATAGTAGATCCTAGATAGGATAGGAACTGCAATAACTTACCAAGGTCAATATTTAGCACAAGTCTGTTGTCCCTCAACTGCAGAGCGATGTAGTCGCCCTGCGTGCCGCGCGAGTACAGGAGCGCGCCGGAAGCTGTGCTAGTTTTGAACCGGAAGCGGAGCACCTCGCGAGCCGCGGAGACAGGGTCGCGGAGCAAGTCCATTTTGACCAGCGATGTCCCGTTGAAGTATAGAGTGTCCGCGACTGACAAATAAATAATTTATATGGCAACAATCGTCCTTGGTATAATGATGATTTAATAAATGAAACATTCTAATGTTCTAATGGAGGTTCTGGTCCAGAATCAAACCTCCCAAAGAGTATTTTTCGGTACAGATCAACCTTTTCCAAGTGTTTCCATATCGCATATACACACCCCTCACAACCTTGACATACACTTACCCCTCTAAAGTAAGTTCATATGAGTAAGTGGCCAACTCTGGTGACAGAGTTTCTAGGCCGGTCGAAGCTCGTCCGGGGAAGGACTACCACCATACCGCTAAGCAGTAATGCTCGCATTGCTGTGTTCCGGTTCGAATGGTATGGTTTCCGGTGATATTACAGGCACATAAGACTATCCATCTAACATCTCACGCAAGTGACATCTATGATGTTGCATGCGTACATAGGCTACGGTAACCGCTGACCATCAAGTGGGCCGTACGCTTGGTCGCCACTTTAGTCGTATAAAAACAAAAAAAAAAGATTGTAAAAAAAAATGCTTTGCATGGTAAAAAGTATTGTAATTTTACCAATGAATGATTATGATAAGGTCAAGTCAGGGGTTTTATTCAATAAAATCACAAGGATCACTTTGATAGTCAAACTTACCATAATCACAACCGTACACTTCAACCCGCATGGAGATCTTGTCTCTCCATCTCATGGGATTTATTCTGATATACTGCGCTATGATGGGCACTTCGAATTCGTTCTTCTCAACCGTGTTTCCGTCGTGGTTGCCTTCGAACATCTAGGGAAATGCATATTTCATTTTCAACTATATTAGTGAAGCAAGATTCATATTGTGTTGTTTGAAAAGTTTTCATTTTACGATTCAATTTACTGTGTATTGTTAACTTAATTTATGGTTTTAGTTAATTGCTTGAGTTAGTGACTACTCTACAAAGTATTGCAATGTTAAGTACTGAAATAAAATAGATTTTTTCAAGAGCAAAGACCAATATTTGAAGGATGTAATAATTTCAACAGTAACTTACCTTGATCAGCACTAGTTTCCATGACTTAGAAGATAATAGCATCTCGGCACGAGACTTACTACTAGTATGGTGTTGTCTAATGTTCGTTCCCACTGCTGGGGCCTGGGAAACCGGCATACTTTCGCCATCATCAGAACACTGCAGCATGTACTAACCCTTATATACCCTTCTGCGTCAGAGACCGCCCTCCAACTTTCGCCATCATCTGAATACTGCAGCATGTACTAACCCCTTGAAGAACACCAGCATGTATCTCCTAACCCTTAAAGAACACTGCAGCATGTACTAACCCTAGTATAACCTTCAGCGTCAGTGACCGCCCTCCAACTTTCGCCATCATCAGAATACTGCAGCATATACTCGGAGACGTACTCATCCGTCGCGTAGCGCCCTCTGGTGGCGACGCCGCGCAACTCCCGGCGCGCCAGCAGGTTGACCGTAAGGTGCTGATAGTATGAGCTCTCCTGTGGCGTCCAAGCGCTGGTCCCTTCACCGTTATTGTTAGTTAGATAGATATACAGTGGGATCTTATGGAATTCAGCAATGTCTTGAATCTTTATAGTAATCATACATCCTTAAAAATATGTTAATTCAACCAATATAGAATTACATTAGGCACCTTTGATTTTGATCCTTGATTTGGTTTGCAAACGAGCAAATTGGTAACGACTATTGCGAAATTCCAACAGATTTTGAAAGTGTATTAGTAATTAAGTGGGATAGATATAGATAAGATTGGATTATTGGTAATCTGATTTAGTTTTTCCTGTTCTTAATAATTAAAATGAAAGTTAGGTAGGTATTTACATTTAGGGGTTGTACAATTTATCCAAGAGAAGATAAAGTATTAAATATATAAAAATGTAAGAGAATGATGGTCAGAGGGTATAAAGATTGGCATTGGCAGATTTCCTTCACCGGTGCAAAAAGCGCTACTAACTACTCATACCATCACCAGACTACAAAGGTCCATGCATGCCTACAAATGCCCAGCACCTCAAATGTCCATTACCTTAACCTCGCCCCCAGCAGCCTTATATTGCACATAATCAAGGCCGTTCGTCCCATAACTGATATGGTACTCTTGAACGAACTCCTGAGAATGGGCTCGGCCTTGGGCGGCCACTCGAGTAATATTCTTAACACTGCCAAGGTCTATGACGAGCTGCTGGTCGAAATCGTTCTCCGATGCCGTCCACGCATTCAAACCTTGTTTGAAAAGTTTTCTTTTACTTTTAGTTTTGGATTGTTAGTAGGTTCATGTTAGTTGGTAGTAAAATTAATATTATATTTGATTATTTTATTTAACTATCATATAACCCTACCAAAATGTCCCTAAATTATTTAGATCTTAAAACTAAAAAGGTTTCTCTTTCTTATTCATAAAATCGTCACTAAAACTCGCGCACGGTTCCTGCAACGGTTTTGCTTCTTGCACTAATTCCTCAAACGTCATAAAACGGTACGGAACTGGTTCGTAAGCGATATTTTCTTCCATTCTCAAGGAAACAGCAACAGCGTATTTCTCATCAAGCAATGTCTCTTCGAAAATCCAATCATTCTTCAGAACACTACGTTCATACAATGTGGTGTCGGTGCAAAGATTTCCTACTCCTAACTTAAGTGTTTGAACATCAAAGCTTATTTCGTTTAATGGGACGGTAATGCCGAATCCCGTGTTCTTCACATAGCTTTCTTTTAAGCACCACAGACGGTAGAAACAAGCTATCTGTTCCATTTCAGTTGGGAAACTCTTAATTGTCTTCCATTCGTGTTGGGAGAACTGCCGCGTCATCAGACGGAAAAAGTCTGGAATGTTTTTATTTAGTGGTGGTTCTATTTTCATTACATCGATGGCGATACTCTTATTAGGATGACCAGCTAGCACTACATAATCAGCTTGATGTGACACGTTGAAGCTCACTGGTATGTCTCCGACACCAATCAAGTAAGGCTTCCCATGGCTGTCCCTACCAAATCGTATCTCTTCATAAGGCATAGAAGTAGCCAAATGGACAAACTTTCTAAGCATAAGACGTCCGAGTAGTGACGACTTGGCATCATCTTGAAACACAAATTTTGAGATCCTTTCTTTTTCTTCCTTCTGTATGTAGCTTGTAGCAGATAAGATCTCACTGTGTGTAGGTTGCCACATCTTGGCATTGAATGCCCACCGGACATTATGTTCCTCCATTTTGTTGAGGACTTTAGAATCTAGGTTGTGAAATTTTGAGGTCCACTTATTTATTGATTTACAGTGCCTTCGGACCTGCAGATCAATGAATCCTGTTACTTATTATTCTCTTCCTTTTGTTTATTCTGGTTCATGGATATAAAATGAAAACTTAGGCACAAGACCATCAACTGAACACAATACAATGCATGCAATTTAAATATATTAATAATTAACACAACACACCAAACGTTGCATCTGCTCTATCAACTACTGGTAACTAGGATACCTATCAGTGCTTGACTAAACACTGGAAAGCCTAAGTTTTCTTGTGTAGTTTTAAATTATTATGCTCCATGTTTTTTGGCATTACAGACAAAGATAACACTACCGGTACTACTTATTACTATTATGTTTTGAATCTAGCAGTGAACAAATAACTTTTCAAAACAATGAGTAATCTAATTAGTAACTTACTCAAAACAATGCATATAAGTAGTCATATTTTAATTTATTATCATAATTTGTTGATATAGAAAATAGTAGGAATACTATCAAAAGAGATAAATTAAAGTTAAAGAGAATAATTCAATGTCTTTTTCTAATGTTAATTACACGAGAATTTAGTAGAGGCAGCCCTAATTTAATTAATTAGCATCAAAGTCTAAGCATAATATAAATAAATAGTATTTGTAAAACAGCTGATTTATTTAACTACAGTTATGGTCTAAGCAATCTCGGTCTCCAATCTCTTTTGACACACAAGTGTTCAAAGATTATACATTACCATAAAGCTTAGCATTCTCTGGTCCTCTGTCCCTTAGGCTGGAAGTAGCAGTCAACTTAGAGGAAGCCACTAGTGGCTCATTACATTCATAGTCATAGTAGTACCTAGCGGAATCTGAAACATAACCAAACTTTGATTAAAATTACCATTTGATACACATGTTCACTTGGGTGATTTTAGAGAAACCACATAATATGTTACTAAGTATTAAAGTTATTCGAGTAGTAGGTGGGTAGGTACATGCAGTGCAGCACTGTACCGCTAAATACCTGCTTACTATTTGGTAAGAAAACTGTTAGTAAGTATGGAATAAACCGTATGGAATAACCCGTTTGGAGTAAATCTTTGATTTGACAATGTTACGTTTCTTGTTTAAACTAAATATTTTATGAACTAAATCATACTGCAATACAGTAGTTGTAAAAGCATAGGTGATATTCGAAGTTTTCTGAAAGAAATTCGTTACACTAACCTGCATAAGATTTTGTAATGCTACAGGCAAGCAACACAAATAAATAATACACAAAATCATTCATCATAATTTCATCGTAAATCTGGGAGTCTATTTAGAAATTATTACGGTTCCAGTCAGAAAAACATAAAAAACTGTTTGATCATTACGCCTAGCGTTGTCACAATCACAATCATCAAGCCGGAACTTTAGACAACACCCTAGTGTGTTTTTTAATGCAAGAGTTTTGTTGTTACCATAAAGTTATTCGACAAAGTTGAGAAACCTGTCAAAACGTCGTATTTGATTGGTAAAATATGTGATAAACTTATAAAGATAGACCAATCAATTAATTTTTTAATTCAATGCTAATGGAGAACAAGCTTAATTTAATAACGTTCAGAAATAACAAGCAAAAGAAATGTTTAATTTTAATTTAGCATTGCGCATAAATTATTATTTTTTAACTCATAATTTTATTATTTCTATCAAATTAACAATGAATTTTGTCTAAAGAAAGAGTTAGAATAGAATAGAATAGAATATAGTTAATAGTTATTGAACGCACTTAAACTAATTTATTGCCATTGTACAAAAGCGATGTCAATTATAGGGAATATGAAATAGTTTGTTGAAATCTAATACAGTAATACCTATTGAATAATTCATGCATAAACAGAATATAAATTACAAGTTATCCTGACAAAAGGAACCAGCACTGCCAAGAGTGCCAGTTACACACACTGTAAGTATGATTAATATTAGGTCAGTGACTGACTTCAAATGGACAGTGATGACTTCGAGAACTGACTTGCACTTTTTACTGGTCAGCGTTTCACTGGCTCCAAATCCCTAGCGGGACAGCACTGACTTAAGTGCGATTTACATTGGGTCAGTGGCTGACTACAAAATGAAGTCAGTGCTGACTTTGAGAACTGACTTTCTTAGTTTACAAAGGGTCAGTAAGCGAAAATTTGCGGTCAGTGCTGAACCGACAGCGCTTAGATTAGGTCAGCACTGACTGTGCTCGAATTTGGAGTCATCACTGACTCAACGTAAATCATACTCTAACCGCAGAACAGATATTACGTACAGAATGGCCACTCCCTACCTCCCACTGGGTTCACTTATATCACCCGGTCGCAAGTTTTCCGGCATTTTTTTTCGGCACTGAAGCTAGGCACGCGTTTATTTTGATTTTGTGTAGGTCCAAGCGCGCGCATGCCAGAGCGAGCGAAAAAATTGTGCTTCTCGCTCTTGCTATAGTTGGGTGGGTGGGAACAAGGACAACCATGACACTCACACATACAACAGCACCGTTTACGTACACAAACTATTTAACTATTTAAGTACTTAATCTAGGTAATCTTAATATAAACCTGTTTTGTGAGGGGCTGGTGCCTGGAAAAAGTTCAAAAGAACCTGTCATTACAAATTATGCGTGTAGTGATTGTGACGGTTTTGCTTCACACATTCTAATGAGAGTGTCCGGGGTGTGCTTTAGCTCCAATTTAGTTGTAGTCAGCACTGACTTTGCTACTGACTCAATGTTTGAGATTTATTCTCACATAGGCGCGCTGGCAGCCCTGTGTAAAACTCCCATTTCCCGAACTAAATTCCCCTCCCTCATTCCCAGCTCCAAAAAAAAAAGTTAGATGGATGGAGGCTATTTAGACTAAAAATCAAAGTTATTGATATGACAAATGCAAAATTCGTCGCAGTGTATAATTTTTATTCAGATCTAGTTAGTTACCTAACTCGAAAGATTTGATTATATCTCAGAGACGATCTATTATTTGCGAACCCGTTACATTTTTACTCCTGCCACGTTCAGTCGGCATTTTCTGTGCTATTTCGTCAAAAAATGTATGACATCTGAAAGGTCAGTATTATGGTGAACTGTTTTATTAACTCTATTCTGTTCTGAGTCACTGCAATGCGGGTGTAGACGCTCGACTATAGAATGACATCAGACAGTCAATACCTGTCTCTAGGGTATGAGGAATCTAGGTGAAATTTTAATCATGTATACAATAGAGCTCCCATTGCTTCTCATTGCTTTAATTGCTGTTGGAATGTGTTTGTTTTCTACCATTGTACTAAAGTTTATGTTTACAAAGGCAGTTTTGAATCCAGAGTGAAATGATTTTTTTTAATTATTATCCTATCATAAAACAACACAAAGAGGGATTAAACTGCCTGAGAATAAAACAAACCATTATTTGCAAGGGTTTCACTACTAGTTGTAGTGTTAGTATAAGTTTAGTTTTGTTGTTAATTTGTGCTGTTTCTTGAGAGCAAAGTGTGCCATAATGCCTTACTTCCGATAGTATTACGAGCTAATATTACGAGAGTTCTCACAATGGTCCCACAGTAGCAGTCATGTCAAGCATGTCAGATCGGAAGGCAGAGCTTGAACGAAAGAAGGCAAAGCTTCAGGCTCTTCGAGATGAGAAAGACCGCCGTCGCAGAGAAAAGGAACAGAAAGATGCAGAAGAAGCTTTGGTAAGGCACTGTTTACTTACTTACTTTATAGATTAGATTTCATTTCATTTATTTATTTCAATAACAATTTTACAATTGTGTCTGAAAATACATGCAATATAAGTACAAATTAAGGCTACAATTATTTGACATGCAAAATACTGAAACATAATTAACAAAAAACAAGAAAAAAAAAACATGTAAAACCTCTGTAGATACCTCTAGTATTGCAAACATCCATAAGCTACAATAACTGCTTACCATCAGGTGGGCCGTAAGCTTGATTGCCACATTAGTTATATAAAAATAAAATTGAGCCCTTGATGGTAAGCAATAATCATATCATATGTACGCTTGCAACATGAGTGATATCACTTAGCATTGTCACCCTGAGATGTAGATAGAAAGTCACGTGCCTGTATTTTCACTGGAAACCATACCCATTGAACTGGAACACCGCAATGTGTGCATTACTGCTTGGTGTCAGAAATGGATTTGGTGGTAGTTCTTCTCCAGACAAGCCCATCAACTCTACATTCTTTTTTTTTTGAAGCAGAGAGTGTCGACAATTGCCGTGACCTTGACATATAAAAAACTGTCCTGCAAGCGCTCACTCCTCAACTTGCCGAGGTTGAACATCAAGTACTTGCAATTTGCAGCAAAGAGCGTCCACCACGTCCAGTCTCGACAGCCGGCGGGACCTGGACGAGATGCTGTCGTCATTAGGCGTGGCGCCGGTGAAGGACGTACTGTCTTCCCTCTCGTCGATGACGTCACTAACGCCGCCGCAGACCGCCTCGCCGGACGCCAGTCTGCCGCTCACTGACAGGGCCAGTGCGCCTTCACTGAGGTACCTTAATTTTCTTTTAAACTTAGAGAAAAAATTTTAAGGAACTTTGTGTGTTTGAACTATGACAGCTCCATCTAATCTTCTAGCTTTCCTATCAAGACGCATCCTTACCTTTACATGTGTGTTTACCAAGTTGTATGATTTGGAATCCCGTTTTGGTGGGTATCACCGCATTGCCAGATATTCTGCCTCCAAGCAGTAGTGTGCAAGCATTAAGAGCCCTATCCTTGACAATCCTTGAATTTTCTTGTAGCCCGTGAAGTTTCGAACACTATTGTGGCTCGTGTGTTGAAGATATTTTAACGAAAATAAAAACAAATAAAAGCTTTATCCCTTAAAATTTAAGCCAACAGAGCATAATATTAATTAACTCAAGACATAGACATAACTGATTAAAAAATAATTAGTAACGCACGTTTCGTAAAATGAGCAATTCCAGTCAACTTTCGATCATTTTTTCTATGAAATAACAAAGTCTAACATATTTCCAAAAATGCAATTATAATAATCACAGTTTTAAAATTTAAGTGAATAGAGAAAAATACAGCATGTTAGTTCAATATTTTTGAAAAAAGACGGTCTAAAAAACGCGTACTTTTCCCAATTTTACGCTTCTTATTTCTGCTAAAGTAAGGAGTTTACAATAAAAATACACCTACTTAATTAAAGTTTAAGTTTTTATTAAATAAATACAACAAAGAAAATAGTCTAATAGCATTGACTTTTTTTAATACGAATTTTTTTAAATCACACCTTAGCGCACATAAAATCATATCGATCGAAGCAGCGACTCTCAAACCGCGCTGAGCGCTTATGGAGGGAGGACGTATAGCTCCTCGTCGCGCGCGCTATTACTTATACTATATAAAGATACATTCACGCGAACTTCATGAATTATATCGCTAAATCTTGGAAAGGCCTCTTAAAAGACTTCTTCATCGTAAGTAAACCAACATGTCCAAGAATTTAAAAACTAAAAACCACCTTCCACCAGTTCACATTAAGTTAAGAGTATAGGCCAATTCCAATCCCAACATTGGTAAATGGCTGATCATGATGAGAGTTTGTGCTCCACAGCGGCCCAAGAAAGGCACCATCACTGCAAGTTGTGTCGGTTCAGTCCACGGACATACCTCCAAAGGAACAGGTCACATACGCCAAGCAGACCCAGACCACCACCGCTGGCGTGGTCGATGTACGCGATGGTAAGCACCTTTCCTTACCGCTAGATACCTTAGATACTACTACGCCCGAATACTTTTTCTTCATTGTTTATGGACCCTGTGGCATATTTGCCACAATTTCGCCAGTGTCAAGCAGATGAGTTTGATTGTCGCATGGCAATAACTAATCAAAGCTTCTAGTAGAATTGTGACAGATAAAAGTCTTCTTCTTCTTCGTTTATGGACTATGGCATTATTGCCGCAATTTCTCTGTGACATTATTGTCAAGCAGATGAGTTACAGAAGCCATAAAATAAAGAAGTCAAATATAATAAATAAGTTTAACAATCGATTATTAGAGTCAATGATAAAATGTCAAAGAAGAACAGCTAACGCGATCATAAATATTAAAATAGCGTATTCGGGCATAGTATTTACGAGTAGTATTCTGGAGTAGTAGAGTTCTTTGTGATACGAGTTCGTCCGGAAAGTACACCACCATACCTATTCCAGCAGTATTTCTGTGTTTGTTGGTAGGGTATGGTTTCTGGTGAAATTACAGGCACATGAGACTTTTGGTCTATGTCTCAGGGTGACCATACGTATGTGATACCTCTGTAATCGTATGCATGTGATGCGCAAATGCGCAAAAGCTGGTTTAGTATAAAAAAGTTAAAAAGATCAACTAAATTCTGAGGTTCAGCAAAGGTGTAATCTTTGTAGGACTCAATATAAATGAGTAATTTCGTATGAGTCTGTGCCTAACTCTGGTAATGAAGTTATTATGTTACTAAATTAATACAAGGTGACCAAGAATCAATAATTTAATTGAAAAGGATTTTAAATACCATTTAGTTACGAATCAAATTAAATTAACCGTAAAATTAGAAAATATAAATTATTTATTAAGTAGGTATAACATTTTTCAAATGAAATATCTTTAGAGATGTAAAGTTTCTCCTATCGTTTTTATTTGTTCCTAACTGCTCGATCAAGTTTTAATTATTTAATTAACATTTTTAGTTTTTGTGAGTTTGCATTCTGCATTTCCATCACAATTTATTGTTTTGTTAACTGTGATGTCAGGGTGTTGGTTTAACTCTTATCATTTGCAAATACTTTTTAAAAAAACGAATTAAAATTAAAAACTCTTTTAATACTAATTTTAAGTTCCAAAAAGTCAAAAGACATCCAATTTAATGTACTTTATAGTGTCTGCAAATGACCTTTAATCTTTTAACCGATGACATCTGTAGTACTATAAACAGTATTTACTTTTCGTATACTTACCCCAAGCTTTAAGCTTTAACTTGACTTAACATTTTTAATATTAACTTAAAATAAGTAAGAATACTAAACTCAAGTCAATGCCTCAAAGATTCCTCAATTAAATTTAACATTCGATTATTTAGTATCAGAGAACATTAATAAAATACGTCTCTGGTTTTTTCTACTGTTTCTGAGTCCTGAATCCAAATTTGATTAATTTTCAATGAGATTACCAAAAACCTGTTTAAAAGTCCCGAGTCCAAATAATTCTTATCTTAATTTTTGTAAGGCTCTTTCATATCCTGAAGTTTTGTTTCTCAAGATATTACGACGAACAAACTAGTACTAATTCGCAAAAAATTTCTTTCACAGTAACTTTTAACGGATTAGTACTAAAGGTTTGTTCGTCATAAATAATCTTGTAATCGATTTCCGCAAAGTCACTACAGTAACTAAATCAATTGATCTTTTTTGAGTCCTAAATTGAACATTTCCATAAAAGTAAATTATCTTTTCTGAATCCCAAAATTGTAAATCGTCACAAAAGTAAATACTGTATGAGAATTGGTGCAATGTTTGTGTTTGTGCTACCATAAACAAGGCTGCTCTTCCAATGCATCACCGCTTGCAGGATACATGGAGGACTGGTGGCGGCCGCGGAAAGGTAATATAACCTTATTAACATTTTACTAAGGTACATTTTTGATCCACAAATATATCAGCTTTAACTAATAATCTGTATTTATTAGGGTTAATTGTCACAAGTCCTTGAAAGCTTTTTTCAAAATAATATTCAGAAAATCCTAATAAAACTGATTACTATATTTGTGGATCATATATTTTAAAAAATGGTTTAATAAAGTGTGTGCATGTTAATAATGATGTGTGTAATAATCCATCAGTTAATCACAAAACATATTTTGCAATTGTAATGGCCTTTGTCTAAACTTCTTCTCGTAATATTATTCTGGTACATACTGCTGCATTGTGCGATTGTACAGTCAGCAAAAAATGTGGTCTACCACTCTAAGGCTGAGATTTATTTGAACGTCATACGAAAATGTGGTCTACCACCCTAAGGTTGAGGTTCATTTGAACGTCATACGATTTCACAGAAGCTTTTGTCATAAGTGATAGACCACTTTCTTTGTTGACTGTACCTATACGCCACTAGCACATTAACGCACTATCGCGCTTTATTGCGACCCGGCAAGGATGCAAACAATAGAAGTAACGCTAGAGTGAGCGAGACAAACGATCGCAACTGCGGTTTGGTCGCGACGGTGTACTAAAAGCGTTAGTACATCGAAACAATTGCATGCGGTTGCAATTGTATATCACGCTCACTCTGCCGCAATTTGTAATGTTGCATCCTTATCGACAGCAACGCGAAGAGCATCGAGGCGTCAAAGCATAAAATATGTTTTGTGTGTGTGACTAATACACGTCGTGCAATCACCGGATCATTCGGCATTTAAGAAGACATGTGCAAGCATGTTACATACTGCACTCAAGGCGTAGCGCATGGGCTCATAACAAACCACTGTGAATACCATAGACAAGATTATAGTTATTATATGTATTTGAATGTGGGTAAGTGGGTGAATCTTAGGAGCTGTGTTTATCTATGTGATTGATATAAGACGTATCTTCACGGAATATGTACTGACATATTATTTTGATTTTTTGTCCTATTTTAGCACACGCCACAGATTACTACGGTAAGTCATTATTCCTCCAGGGCGCTTCGCAACTATACCTTAACAATACCTCCTTTTCATGTCGGATATTAACTGGGTGCCGGTTGTACTTACGTCTTCCCATTAGTTATGTATATACTCTAGTGTAGGTCCTTTTATATCACGCTTTTAGAAATTTCCTACTAACAAAATCTAGGTGCGGTTACATCAGATTACTTGACAAACAGCTATAACTATTGTTGTTTCATATTATCATTGACATCTTGTCAAGAAATCTGTAATCCATGCAGGGCGGGGGACATTACCATGGCATCATAGTCTGATGCCAGTTATATTAGAGGAATATTAGTTTATAGTGGCCTTCCAGAGTTCTCCACGAAAGGGTCCAATTATGGGATACTATGGCCGAAAAGTCATAAGAAATATAATTATGTGTATATCAAAATATGGTGGTAGATATGGGGGTTGCCATTTCATCTCACGCTCACTTACCCTTTCTATTCTACTAACAAACACTGCACATGTCTTAACACACGGATCGGTATTTCAATAAACTCACTTGTGTTTACAACTAATTAATCGAATATTGGCCATATTTTGCAATTATAATTTTGCTCTGGTGCATTTTGTAAATAGCAATTAGAGTTTGATGAAATATACTCCGCGATAGGCCATGCTGTTAAATATTATGAGCACTGTTGATACGCTAATCTATGTATAAAGTTTTTTTAAATTATTTTTATATAATGGTCGAAAGATACTGACATATTTTTTTGTTTTTCCTCCCTTTTTCAAGACGAGTACAATCTAAACCCGGGTTTAGAGTGGGAGGACGAGTTCACAGGTAGGTTTCAAATCCGAATCATACAAACAATCATTTGGAACTAAACTTGCCCTTATGTAGAGCCTTGCCACTGTCACTTAGCATGGTTTTGTTTGTAACTTACCTTTCTCTTCGTATAATATGTAACGCTATTTATTTATAACGCTAACAATTACATTAACTTGTATTAATTATCTTTATTTTAGTTTCCATGATGTATATGTGGTGGATATTACAGATGATTTTGTTTTGATTTTTGATTTTATTATTTCAATAAAATGTATCTGTGTAACGCTACACGCACATAATGCTTAGATTTTTATTTATTATGTTACAATATGTTATAATTATTTTTATTTTAAATAGTTGATTAAATTTCATATTGCATGTGACAGAAATGTTAATTTTAAATTTTTATTGTGTAAGTGCATGACATAGTGTCATCATGATTATGCTTTACCGATGAGATATTTGTTTTATATTTATGTATTCATGAGATGTATCTCTCTTGTGGAGAGCTCAGGAAGTTGATTTGCTAAGTTTATTTGAAAGCTTTCTGTCACCGACCTATTTAACGCTCAAAATGTGTGTTGATTTGCACCTTAGCTAGGTTAAACTTTCAATAAACCATCATTATGCCATTACTATTAGTTTAAACAATGTTTACACAAACACATTTATTGCTTTTATCAAAGTAATGTTTTAAAATACTTGGTTACTCCGAAATGTTTCCGAATTTTGTTCAAATTTTCATTATAATAAAAATAATATACATATTAGCCAATAGAGTTATGGACATAGGCGTCTCCCAAAGAGCGCCATGACAACCGATTTTGAGCGATTGCCATTCACCGACTTCTTGCGACCGATAAAGGGAGGCCGTCCTATATTTTGTTTTCAGTTCGCGGTTGCCATTTGAGAACCTTTATACCCCAGCGGTTATCGGTTCTACGAGCTATATGGCCTGTTCAGCCTTTGCACTGCTATTAAAATAATATTACTAGTTGAAAAAGTTTGAGCTGATAACAAAATTTGCAATACATTTCGGAGAAACTAGAGTTTTTAATGAGAATATAGTTACAGTAATGTTTTTTCTCGCGCGACGCTGCTTCATAGATGAAGGTATAACGAGAATCGGGGTATCGTATGGTTATATCAGTTTTGCATGATTTTCCTTTACAAAGTTGGTCTCAGTTGATGAATTAGCGTGTAGTTTTAGTAAATTTTATTTGTCTTGTATTTCTTGTGGAATAAGGTTCATAATGCCTCATACATTTTTATTGCTGTAACTGTAGTCTCGAAGTACCTTATTCATAAACGAACTATAAACCTCTTAGCTAATGCGTCTTTCATATCTATCATTGTTTTTGTTTTTTACTTAAGAATGAAGGAAAAACAATACTTAACGAGCTGCTTAAATAACAGTCTCTTTTATGAATAAGGTCATAAATCTTTGCTTATAAGAAGTAGTAATTTTCCTTTCAAGCCACAGATTTTCAGGCATATAAAAATTATTCCCTTCTTCAAGCGTAGCGCCTTACCCTTCCTTTTGTTAATGTAATATTTTAAGCAGCTAGTTATATTTTTAAAATCTGTGGTTTAAAGCCGTATGTCAGATTAACCTTAGCAACACCACACGCTTCTGTTTCGTTTCCATGACACTATTTCATCATCAAAACAGCATAGATTCAGATAAAGTAATTTGACTCACCCATAACCTGACCAAGATATCCAGTAAAATTGCTGATTTTCGATTAAGTATTTTTGCTGACTTGTTACTGAGAATTTTAATTTAGTTGGTCGCTTTTACTGAAATGATAATAATGCTATTAAGTTTTTAAATATTATTTTGTGCAGGTTTTATACGTCAATTATATGTATATGTATATATGTCAATTAATTCATTGTTGTCACTTGATATCTTGAAATTTCATCATAAATACTTCTCATCATCTCTAAAATCTTACCATTTCTTTTGTAGTGATTTAAAGTAGTTTTCACTACTAGCAGCTTTTCGTAGCGCATACTAGACAAAACACTACTCATGACATAACTCATAATACAAATGATTATAGTTTCATGAAGTTACTCCCAGCTAAAAAAATCATCATAACAGCTTTTTAATGTTCCCACTGCTGGGACACTGGCCTACTCTCGAGAGCGAGTGCTAAAAGGTTTATTGACTTTAATTTAAAAATATTTGATACGTAGTTTACGAAACCGCAAAGATAACTTCATGATTCAATATCTATTCAGTACGGCTAATTTACAAGCATCACCACTGATGCACCCGTTAAGTCTACTAATCTATTTTCTGTTCTCCCACTCTATCGAACTCTCGTGAACGGCTCAAACTACTTCGTCACTTACACTAGCTACATTCATAAAAAGCGCTTGGTTGCCACTGGTACAAAACTGGTGGTATAGAAAAAAAAACATAAAACTACATTCACAAAGTAAGTTAGCCGTACGCAACACACATCGCATGACACAACACCGAACGTACCGGGGAAGGGGCAATCTTATTCACCGTCCAGTGCTTACATTCGACGGCGACGGCGCTCGGCAAGGCGACGACGAGGAGGCTTTCCATGGGAAACTGCCACCCGGGATACTGCCGCACGGCCTGCCCACTGTCAAGGAGGTGCAGCCGGCTGTCACTGACGCGCCTGAGGAGAAGAAGGAGGAGGAGAAAGAGAAGAAAGGTATGCTCTCTTTCTTATTTTCTTAAGTTAGTGAAGGGATTGGTTTATTACACTGCGACCATGCAAGCCTATATTATAACGATAGTGTAGGGTTTTTGTATGTTTGTTGTGATTCATCTAAAACCGATACAACAAATATCCTAATATCTGAATAGCTTTCCACTTGATGGTAAGCGGTTACCGTAGCCCATGTACGCTTGCAACATCATAGATATCACTTGCGTGTTATCACCCGTTAGATGGAAACTCTCATGTGCCTGTAATTTCATGATGATAAAATGCTGATGGCAGTAACGTTTGCAGTACGCGAGCTAAGCGCGGACGAAAAGCAGACGATCATGCTGTCGGCTGAGTTCCAGCGATTCATGGACCGCGCGGGGCGCGTCATCGAGCGCGCTCTCGCCGAGTCCGTGGACATCTACACCGACTACACCGGCACTGGGGACGCGGAGAACGCACTGTGAGTCACACCCTATTGCCCTGCTTTCATCGCGCCGAGTGCGGTCGGTACTAGAGATCCCCTCATTCTTCCCTACCAAACATCCCTTTTTTAACCAGTTTCCCTGTTTCTTCTCACTGCTGGCAAAGGTCTCAGTCTAAAACTTAAGACCTCTTTTAGCTAATGCATCTTTTAAATCTATTATCGTTAACGTTCATTGAGTTAAGAATGACAAACTGAGGCTGAATGACATGTTTTTAATGAATAAGGACATCTCTTTGCCTTTGATACTAAAGTGCGTTTAATACTATAGAACCCCGTTATTTTTCCCAATCAAACATTATTTCAGTAAACTTTAGTAAACTTTAGTTACTTTACACACAAACCTTCATCATCATCTCCTTTTTTTACTAATACGTAGTTATTTAAGAGGATCCTTACATTTACTTGTATTCATCACTTTATTACCAGAATAAAAGCTTTTTTTTACCTTTAGGGTGATCAAGTGGTTGATAACAAAAACCACAAACAGCTTTTTGAACTAGTATTTGTTATTTGTAAGACGTCAGCAGATTGTGATTATGCCGTCAGCTAATCTTGATTGGAAGTCAGCATAAGTGCTGACCACCAATCAAGATCACCATAGCTAACGCTAAGTTGGCTATTAATTTGATCTAAGTTAAATATTCAATTTGTTGTAGGTTTCCCGCTGGGTATGCTATAAATACAGTTCGGTAAAATATGTTTTGAATTTATGACAGTTCCTAATTTTGTTATTTCTTGAAAGTTTGTTGTCCGTTTTAACATTTAAGAATAATCCAATATTTATTCCGTTTTCGTTTGAGTGCCAGAGTTGGTTGTTTTTTGTTTAAAACGAGTCTCTTAAAACTCTTTGATAAGTAGAGTTATTTATTAAAATTTAATCTTTGTTTTACCGTTCCTACTAATTCTTTAAATGTGGTTTTATCAAAGTTTACGTGAAAGTTTGCTTGTTTTTTTTTTTAAGTTTTATTCACACCTACGCTTCAAATCATGTCGGTTATATTATATCAGTTGATGATACATATAATTTTGATATGCCCCATTGGAATCAACACTTTTTTTTTCAATCATCAATTTTTTTAAGATAATTTATTTGAACTCAATTTGATAGCAAATAGCTTATATATCAGCAGTCTATTTTCGAAAAAAATAAAAAGGTAAAAAAATTTTTATAATAGAACTCTTTTGACTTTTGATCTAAAAACTCAACTATGTTCTACTAGTCAATGAAGTCTTTGGATCTACAACGTTTTTTTTTACTAACACAATTGGGTCTGCATTACCGCAGTGTCATATCAGCCGCACCAGTTTAATAATGCAAAGTTATTTCCAGCGACGACAAGTCCCTGGCGCGGCTGTCCCTCGTGCGCACGTTCAGCGACCCGCGCTGGTCGAAGGGCCGCTGCGTCACCTGCCTGGACTGGAGCGCGGCGCACCCGGAGCTCCTCCTCGCCTCCTACTACAGCAGCGAGGACGCGCCGCACGACCCCGACGGCGTCTGCCTCGTCTGGAACACCAAGTTCAAGAAGACCACTCCGGAGGATATCTTCCATTGCCAGTCGGCGGTTATGAGCGCTACCTTCGCCAGGTCAGTGAACCACATGTTGTGCATAACGCCATCTAGCCCTGAACTAAGCGAAGCTGTACAACACTATAGTACAACACTCCAGACACTTAAAATTTATGAAACGTCGCCATTTTCTTTTTCTTGTTATGTTCATAATATTTTAGTTTGGTCGTAGTGGCACGCAATGTTTGTGTTATATATATACATATATATTTTTTTAAGTAGTTTTCACACATAAGTTTTTATTGTGTTTCTATTAGCGAAAACCTGTTATTATCTTTCTGTAGCTACTTACTAGTTCTAAGATAATTATGTTTAGCTGTTGGTTTTCCATAAAAATTAAATAAATAAATAAATTATCACATGCACGGTTTGTGTACGTAAGTAAACAGTGCCGTTGTATGTGTGAGTGTCATGGTTGGCTGGCACCAATCATCGCATGGAGAAAATGCGCCCACTCAATAACAAAAACCTTAGCTGTAGCGCCTACGAAAGTGCCCGCGAACTCACGATCTCGGGGTATATAGTAAGTAAGTCAATCCGGTGGGAGGGGGTGAGTGCTCATTCTGTAGATAATACTTTTAGGAACCAGAAGCAAGGTTTATAAAAAAAAAACAATAATTACCAACTGAAAACCATTTACTTCTATAAATCAGTCTGATTTATGAATTATAATTATCAGAACCACAAAAAGCCATCGAATCAAATTTACCGATTACCTTTTCATTGACCTCGCTCTCCGAAATCCAGACGGCAAATGACGCGAGCGCGCCATAGCGGTTGTATTTATGCCCGGCGCGGCGGGTCGCTAAAATTATGCTAATAATACATCATACAGTTCTCACAACGGATCTCGGCCGTCGTGAAATTAGCCGTTTTGATGCGCAATGGAGCTTTTTCAAACTAAATTGTCTTTGCGCATCACAAACGGCTAACTTCACGGAAGCCTAGATCCGCTGTGCGAACTATACTAATATCTGTTTCCATAGCGGGAACCAAATGACGACTTGCTTCCCATGTATATGTCTTGGTTATTCCAGGTTCCACCCGAACCTGATCCTCGGAGGCACCTTCTCCGGACAGATTGTCCTGTGGGATAACCGCGTGGCTAAGCGTACGCCCGTACAACGGACGCCGCTATCATCCGTCGCACACACGGTTAGTTTCTTACAAACTTGGTATAAAGAAAAATAAAACTTTTTTAGGTCTTTCCGATCCTAAGGTCCAAGACAGATCGGACGGATCATCCATGAATCTGCGGTAGACTTATGTGATGGATTATGACCCAACCACTTTCGCTTGAGTTACCTAGTACCCCAACAGAAAACATTATTGGCCTATTCATAAAAGAAACTGTCATTTTAGCAGCTCGCATTTTGTCATGACAGCTTACCTGGTGTAACCTTGTTCTCCTCATCGCTCGGTCTACTGCCTTTCCCGAGTATAAAAAAGACCCTAAAGCTAACCTGCCCCCCTACCATGAACTCTTAGAGCGATTCTAATTAGGACCTAAACTGAATTGTCAAAAAAATTTGTACCATGACTTAAATAATTATTAATTTCATGGTACAATTTTTTTTGACAATTCAGTTTAGGTCTTTATTTGAATCGCTCTAAGAGCTCATGGCTGGTGTGATCTTGTTCTCTTCAACACCTGGTCTACTGCCTATCCCGAGTGAAAAAATCTCTAAAGCATACCTGGTGTTATTTTCTTCTCAGCACCCGGTCTACTGTCTATCCGTGGTCGGCAGTCAGAACGCCCACAACCTGATCTCTGTGTCCACGGACGGACGCATGTGCTCCTGGTCCCTGGACAACCTGTCAGCGCCGCAGGAGACGCTGGAGTTGCAGCATCGCCAGAGCAAGGCGGTCGCTGTCACCTCCATGGGCTTCCCCCACGGTGATGTTAATAACTTCGTGCTGGGGGCCGAAGACGGGAATATATACACGGGTAAGTCATATAAATATCGAATGTTTCAGCGTTTTTTAGTCACCTCCATAGGCTTCATCCACGGCGACGTCAATAACTTTATGCTTATGGCGGAGGACGGGATTATACAGAGTGGTCCAAACATAGATCAATAAGAAAAAATTAGATTTGTCAGATCTATTTTAATTAACAAAAAAAATATGAAATCCTCGTAAAAAAAAATTTCATCTGTTTCAAACATTCCGACCAAACATTCCCACCGGTTCGGTTTTACTTATTTTTTCGCAGGCATGAAGCTGATGGCTATAATGCTTGCGTTTATTTGGTTTTTATGTAGTTGCAGTGCCATCTATGTGATGATTGTGACGCGTTAGTTTCATACATTTTATTTAGTGTCCGGGATGTGATATAACCATCCGTGGTCGTCTCGTGACTATGTCAGCCTTTTTTTAATACACATATAATAATTCCCCTCTCCCCCCGCAGGCTGCCTGTACGGCGCGCGCGCCGGCGTAGCGGAGTGCGTGGAGGCGCACGCGGGGCCCGTGACCGCCGTCTCGTGCCACTGTGCGCCCGGCGCGCTGGACCTGTCGCACCTCTACCTCTCCTGCTCCATGGACTGGAGCGTCAAGCTGTGGAGCCTCAAGGTATCGCGTCCTACAACCTCCCGCGACTTTGAAGAGGTCTCCCAGCATGGTCAATTTGCGAGAGAGTCTAAAGCGACCCTTTGCCCAGCAGCAGTGCGACGAAACAAATTTAAAAATAGCCGACTAAACTACCTTCGTTTTCAGGAAAAGTGCTTGCTCGTGCTCGCTGCGTGACAGACTCACGGTTGTCTCCCTCGCACCTTGCAGTTATCACGACAAACCATTTTAATTTTCAGGAAAACAAACCGCTCTACTCGTTCGAGGAGAGCGGCTCGTACGTAACAGACGCTCGTTGGTCTCCCTCGCACCCGGCGCTGTTCGCGGCGGCGGACGCGGGCGGCTCCCTCCAGCTGTGGAACCTGAACCGGGACACGGAGGTGCCTCTCGCGAGCCTGCAGCACCAGGACGCCTTCACCAGGCTCTCGTGGTCGCAGTCCGGGCAGTTCCTCACCGCTGGAGACGACGCGGGGAACATATCTGTTTATGAACTGTCTGAGGTTAGTGAGGAGACCTTCTGCACCTTTATGGTGTATTGTGTACCAAAATACCCAGACAGAGAGGAGAGTGTCGAGGCTAAAAACTAGTACTCCTAGTTGATACCCATGACACGGCGTACTCAATTCTAAATGGGGGTATAAGATCTGCACTGACGTCCCGCATTGGGGTGTATTGTGCATTGTCCCCCCTGTTAACCTGACCCTAGCCCAGCCCAACTTGAAATAACGGAGGACTTTAGGACACTAGTGTGAGGTATGAATGTGGGTGTTTTACGTTCCAGCAAGTGGCGCAGCCGCGGCACGACGAGTGGAGTAAGCTAGTGTACACGCTGCAGGAGCTGCGTAACAACCAGGCTGATGAGGAGACGGACCGGCTGAGCCTGGCTTCCGGGCCCTCCTCACTCACCAGCATGAACTCAATGGCATCTAACCCCCTTAGGTAAGATCCTTAAGATTTATACTAAAGTATGTTCAAGAAAAATTCCTTGGTTACAAGAAAAATGTTTTTAAATCTCTATGCATGCAGGCTGAATATTGATGAATTGACTAGAATAGCTTCAGATCTTAGTATGTTATCGTATGTATTTTAGCAAATGAACGATTGAATCTTGAATCTTATCTCAGCAAGTGAAATGGTCATGTCGATAAATGGCGAGAAGTTTTTAATTCCGGTAAAATTTGCCCACTTTTTTTAAACTTTTCTGGGCAAAAGTTTTAAGACTTGATTATTTAATTTCAGATAACTGCTATACTGGGATGCCCATTGCGGATGGAAACTGTAATGGCAAAGCACTGAAGCTTGGAATACGAAATAAATGACATTTTTGTAAAATATATCCATGGTATTATATAAAAATATTACAGCATATCTATTTATCGACAGATATACCAGCCTTGTTAGCCTGAGTACCGTAGACGACAAGTTCTCAAGATAATTCTCTCTTAATAATAAATAGTATACAAAAATTTGTTTAGAAAGTGTAATTTTTTCTCTAAAAGTATTTTTTGTACCTATGCTAGCCGGGCTGTTGTATTAGCTTGTTGAATGTGTAAAAGAAATAATGTATATCAAGAGTATAATAATAATGAAAAGATTTATTAACTAACGGCAAGTAAAGCACATTTTTGTAGTTTAAATTATTGAAGTTGTAAATCTGTAACATTTAAATTCATATTTAGATCATTAATTAATTTTGTTTTTAGTATTTTATGAAAACAAACTCATATAACACAGACATAATTATATAAGAACAAAAACTAGTTACACATACTTAGAAATATATCTACACTAAATTCCAATTATAAAGTTCCACAAGTTATATGCTATTGCTGCCATAACCTTAATAATAGTTATTTGGTTCGTTTCTTTGATAGGGTTAGTTGCCGACAACGCGGCTACACTAATTTGTTTTATCGCGAAGATCATTCAAATAAAAATGGAATCACAATTTTATAGATGCACTTGAAATCGGCTAAATTAGCTGATAAAATTTTATTATTCATCAATATATTAAGGTTTTGTAAATTTTTGAGAGTTGTGTATATTAGTAACTATTGTTTAGTAGCAGCTATATTCAATGTAAGTTTTTTATTTATTTTGTCGTGTTCTAAATAGCTATAGGCGACGATCTATCGAAGCAGTGCGGCACCAAGCCAACCAATGGAACACCATAGATTGCGTACCAATTACTCTTTTTATGAAAAAATAATATCTAAGCAAACATTATACCACGCTCAAAAGCAATATTGAAACAATGTTAGACATACAAAAAAACGGTGTTATCATGTACAAAAAAAATATTTCAATATTGCTACAAGAGCTCGTGGTTATCCCTCTGATCTATGTACAGGTAGTTTATGCTTGGCTACGCCCTCTAATAATACCCATAGACCATGTGTTTTTTTATTTGCAAATTCCATAAATCGTAATTTTAACACAATTCTATTGGTTGCTTGGCTCTACTCCGCTTTGATGGCCGAACACCAGAATAATGTTGAGTAGGTACTTATTTGGATCGGGTTTTCATGAAGTTGGCTGTATTGGACTGATGTGTATGAATTTGAGATGACCTACAATTGTAATATTTAGGTGGTAATATTTAGTTTTTCGCAACTTTGCTTTAGTGTTTATTTATCGTAGTTTTAGCTGAAAAAAAAACAGAATTTTATTCCACTATTTATGGTACAATTATTATGGTGAACCCACATTTTTTGGTTCATTTGCCAGATATGTGTGATTTAGTGAGGCGAATATATAAGCCACTTGCAATGAATGCATTATCTCCATTACATTGTTTTGTTTTGAACTAGCAAAACTCTAGAATCATGGCATTTAATGGCAAGTGGTTTTAGTAATTACCCCACTGACCAGGCATAGATAGGTATAATAATAGGTTTTAGCTTAGTAACCTTACATTTTTATATACCCAAGCAATTTAATATTCTAATATTAGATTAAACAGGTTATTTATTGCAGCCCCCCCTAGCATAGCGATATCATCTCTGTTCTACAGTAGAATAGACAACAGTTTCTTTGCTTCTGATTTTCTCTTTCGCGCGAGCATGGCGTTACAGAAGACAACCCCTAGAGACTTCTTGAAAGTTCTCTAGTCTACCCTAGAGATGAGTCTACGGATGTGAGCATGGTGTTCACTTTTATCTATTTTTGACATTTGAGAATAGAAATATTTCTTCGGAAACTGTCTACACCTCCTGAGACCTAGACAAGCTTTTATCTCTGTGTTTCTTGAGTAGGTAATATTGTTTTATAAACGATCATAATTGTTTATTTAATAATAAACTATAAATATGAGTAATTAATAATGAATTTGAGGAAAAATTCCAGACACAAATAGTTTTTTTTAATATTTTAACATTTGTTCCACGGCGGGAATCGAACCCGCAACCTCCTGCGTCACGGACCTTCGCCGCATCGCCACATCTCGACGCCTTGCTTTGTCTTTTCTACTGTAGAGTAGAGATGAAATCGCCATGTTAGGTGGGCTGGTAGGTACTTATAATGCTTATTTATTGTAACAGTTAATAAATAAAATATGCTATAGTTAAAATCCTTTTTATTTGAACTCACACTATAATATTATAGTGCGAAAGTTTGGAGCGATTTGGATTTTGGTTTGTTCCTATATATAGCCACTATACCGATTTGGCTGAAATTTAAAACATAGATAATAACCGGGAATAGGACCTAGGCTATTTTATATCCCCAAATCCATGCTAACAAAGCTGTTGCCCAACAGCTAGTTTGCAGTCCCTTTGACATAATTATTATTTAGGTATGAATGGTATGACTATTTTTCCTTTGGCTAAGTTCACTTCTTCCCAGCATGTGCATGTTAGTGTTTTCCTGTCCATGTTATCCACATAGAGCTTGCCGTCCAAGTGCTCCATTTCATGTTGGGCTATCCTTGCCGACCAGTCTTTGTATACTTTGCTTGTTGGGACACCATTTTCATTGTAACCTGTTGAATGAGAGTTTTTATAGAAAAATTTACTAAAAAGTATGAATTCAATAACATTATGAAAAGAGAGTGCATTTAAAACCTTCAGTGCTTCTGAATTTAGCAGTTTTTAACCTTTTCAATGTCAGTTATTAAATGATTTATAAAAATGTTTCTGTGCCTTTTTAACAGGTTTTCCAAGATTTGGTAACCTTTTTAGGGTATCGTAAGAATATCAATGAAAAAGTATGTTTGATCTCTAAACTAATGCCCAAAAATCTAATTTTTTGAACTTTTGATCCAGTGCATACAGAGAATAACATTTGTTTGTGCCGATGTTGAATGTTAATTAAATAAAATCTTACCAGATACTTCAACTTGCTTGAACCTAGGCACTTCTGCCTCGTACCCCTGAACACTTTCACATCCTTCATTGTGAGCCACTTTAGTGAAGTCCACCACTTTTAGCTTTGGGTTAATAAACACCTGAAAAAATAATAATATGAACATAGGCAAAATTGAGTCAAACAATAAGCAGGACTTGTATGTAAAACTAAGCACTTACCTAATAAAAAGATCTTAGACTTTTAAGAATATTTATGTCAATCGGGTTTTACTTACTCACAGTAAAAGGAATCACGCCTAGTCCTCGGAGTCTAGCGACGGCCTGAGGAGCTTTTGAAACCTCATCTGCTGTGAACCTCATTACAAATATTCTCATGTTCACTCCTATCTGAGGCGCGGACATCCCTAGACTCTTGTACTTCTTAAGGACATGTTCCAATTTCTTTATCACGGTTTGAACTTCGTTGGTTTTAATTTTATCGACTGGCACCGGCTCGCAGACCCTGCGTAATCTTGGGTCGCCAATTTGCACTACATGTTCGTAGGGAGGATTTGACTTGCCATGGCTAGGGCCTAACCGAGCGTACCAATTAAGAAATTTTCTAGTGGAACTCATTTCAAATATAATTACGGAATTTAATTATGTACTACGTCTGATTCAAATAGTTTGCTTATTAGTGCAGCGCAGTTAGTACAATCTTTGGTGCAGCGTACTACTACGATATACTAAACAAACATAGTAATTATATTCTCTTGGAACTGTCTGTGCTGTGACCAAAGAGTAAAATATATCTGTGACTCTGTGAAGTCTGTGGCGCCGCGCTCGGGCGCTCGCTATGCAAAGCATGATATTTCGTTGCATTTGCACGGGTGAATCAAGAAATTAGCACAAGTTTTATATTATTTTATATTATTATTTTTATATTACTTACCTACCTTTTTTTTTAGATGTTTAGACATTCTCTGTTGAACATAACAAATCCATCATGGAAACGACCGATTTCTTCAAATACGAAAGAGTCTAATATTTTGTTCGAATCAGTCTACAAAGCTGGAAAAATCACGTTTAATCGTCCCAATGATTTAAATGCTGTTAACACTAAAATGGTTACTAAAATGCACGATCAACTAAGAAAATGGGAAATGAATAAATCTTTGATCATCGTTAAAGGGTCTGGTGGAAAAGCTTTTTGTGTTGGTGGTGACCTGAAAACAGGTTTGACACCATCATCTTTTTGTACAGGATACTCTATAATATATTTCATTAGCAAATACAAAATACCTCTCGTATCGCTTATTGACGGTTATACAATGGGAGGTGGCTTGGGCATGTCGATTGCTGGAAAATACCGAATAGCGACAGAAAATACAATTGTAGCAATGCCTGAAAATAAAGTTGGATTTTCTCCTGATTGTGGTAGCACATATTTTTTACCAAGAATTAAACATATGATTGGGTTTTATTTAGGCTTAACAGGTAAATATTTATCAATTTCATTATATTAAACCTATGTATTATAGGTAGAGTTTGTTCATTGAGAGAGCTGTCGTGAATTAATCCCATTCAAGTCGTAGGGTAATTTAAATGGATTTACATAAAAGCCACCTGACGAGACGGTTCTCATCATAGGTTCTCATAGTGAACAGACTCCTATCTACTAAATCTATACCTATACTAAATGCCAAATTTAGGATGATGGATGTTTGGGCCTCTAATAACTCAACAACCACTGAACCGATTTGGCTGAAATTTAAAACATAGTTGATTAGTGACTGGGAATAGGACATAGGCTACTTTTTATTCCGGAAAAAAGTACGGTTCCCGAGTTCCACGTGAACGAAGTCACAGGCGACAGCTAGCTTAAAATAAAATAAGTGCCAACTAAATTAAGAGTTGGTAGAGTTCTTAGTACCTAAGAGAGCTTGTCCGGGATGTACCTACTCAGCCAAGCAGTATTTTAATTCTTGCATTGTTTGGTTCAAAACGAGTTCGAGAGTAGGTTATGGTTAGGTACCAGTGTTTCAGGCACCTGCGTGAGTGTCACCTCTGAGTGGCGATTTTGAGTTTTTCAAGCATGCGTCCCAAATCTCAATACGTCATCTAAGGCATTCTGTTGGTTGTTGCTAACGTATTTGGAACTTATTATGCTGACTGTTGAAAAATTCAGAATCACCACTCTGGTATTGCAAGCGTCCATCAGGTAGGCCGTACGCTGGTTTACCATATATGGTATATAAAAATCCCTAATAAATTATATTTACCTGCGTTATTTAGCTCCAGAACCTAAGTGCCACCAACAATCACCGATATGGCAGATAAGTAGATAGGTATAATATATTTAAGATTTTTCTATAGCATGGGTGGGCACACTTCTTACCTACCTACATGACATTTTCCAACTTACGGATCTGAAAATAATAATCACCTACTTGAACTAATCACTAGATACTAGTAGAAATAATCACCTTCAATTATTTTTTTTAGGAGAGGCATTAAAAGGACATGATGCAGTAACAACTGGTATCGCAACACATTATGTACCTAGTCATTATCTAAAAGACTTGGAAATCGAGTTATCTCAATGCTCAAACGCTGAAGACATAAATACTTTACTTCGCAAGTATAGCGAAGTTCCTAAAGATTTATCATTAGAGCCACATGTAAAAGACATTAGCTATTGCTTTTCGGCTCCAACTGTAGAAAATATATTAGAGAGGCTTGACACAGTCAAGACTGATTGGTCTATGGAGACTTTAAAGGTAAGTGTGAAAGTAAGTAGAGTTCTTTGTGATAGAGCTCGTCCGGGGAAAGACTACCAACATACTTAGTTTGCCGCCAAGCAGTAATGCATGCATTGCTGTGTTCTGGTCCGAAGAGTACCTATGGTTTCCGGTGAAATTTCCATCTAACGTCTCAGGGTAAGTTAGCGTACATACTACGGTAACCGCTTGCCATCAAGTGGGCCGCACGCTTGGTTGCCACTTTAGTGGTAGGTATATAAAAAAAGTATGAATCGGTATGGTAAGTATTTTATTAATGGCTTTGTTATATTGTTAGATCGTTTTTATTTTATTTTATTTGCTCCATTGAACATGTTTTAACACTACTGCAGCTATCTGCTTTGTATGCACCACCTTATTATCATAATCTGTAGTCTTTATATAACCTAAAAATAGTTATAAAACAATGTAGGGTGTACAATATTCAAATAAGTTTAACATAATATTAAATGGCAACAGTTTCAGTTTTGATTCATTTGCATGCAGTTTTGTACCATTTTGCCTTTTTTTATTTCTTTCAGAAAATTAATAAATTATGTCCTGGATCACTAAAAGTCACGCTAAAGGCTTTTCAAAGGAGTGCTCATTTAACCCTAAAAGAATGTCTACAAATGGAGTATAGATTATCAATTCATGCTATAGAAAAACACGATGTTCATGAAGGTACCTGTTGTTTGTTGTAACCATGGAATGTTAATATAAATACAATTTCTGATCTAAATAAATTTTATGCTACTTACTTATGTTAAGTTAGGTTGTAGTAAGTAGGTACCTACCTACCTTCCAACAAGACGCTTATTAGACGCTGCTAATAATTTTATTTCTTGAAACCAAGCTACTTAATTATGCAAGCATTTTGGATTTTTAGGAGTCAGAGCTGTCCTGATTGACAAAGATTACAAGCCCCAATGGAACCCTTCGTCACTATCTGAAGCAACAGACAATTATGTAGAAAGTTTTTTTGCGCAGTTATCTGAAAAAACTGAGCTTAGATTAACTTATTAGTGATTAGGTTTTATCTTTATAGGTACTCACTAGTGAAATAAAACTATTTTTATCTGTATTTTTTATTTATTTTTAACCTTTGCTATTGTTATTTTTCTAGTCTGTTTACACATAAATATTTTGGATAGATAAGTAATTTAACAAAGCCCTATTTATTGGATTATTTATTTGAGAGAAAGTCCTCTAAGAACATTTTTGTATTCTTTTCATTTTGACTTATATTTAAAATACTGATGACGTATTTCATTTACAAGTAAAAAAGCCCCACGGCTGCGTTTATTACCATTTACCCATTGTATACCGAACCAAATGTCGAAATAATTATTGTAAAGTATAAAATCGATCGCTAGCTCTTGTACTAATTATTTATTCTAAACCGTAGCTCTGTGCCCTAGGCCCACACTTTTAGGCTTCTTGGCCCACACGTATGTCAACAACAACTAACCCACAGATCGCCTAGAATCTACTTGGTATCCTCTCGCCTCGTCATTTCACTTCAGATTTCTGTGGTTTATTTGTCGTAATTCTGCCAGTGTCAAGTAAAACATTTTCTTTTGTCAACTATATGATGTCCGTCGCTGTCGTCAACAGCTGTCTCTTTGTCTGTCTGTCATGAATGACAACATAACATGATGCCTGCGCCTGCGCCAGGTTCGATCGAATAATATTTCTTACAATTAAAGTAGTTTACTTTTATTTCTAACAAACAATACCGAGTCAGGTTACACATTCAAAACAATAAGTACTTACAAGTGGTCAGTAACCTTTCACAAACATCAATCGAATTAAGTTCAAAGTAAGTACCTATATCCTTACCGCCTATCTTACGATACGGATACGTCCGTATCGTATCGTTATTCATTGGAATAATAATCATGCGCCAGTATTTACATCTTTTTTTTCCATAAAAAAGAAGTAATGTAAGTAAATAAAGGGTAAACTATTTCACTGATTTTGATATGTAGATTCTTACAATACATACTTAGCATGCTAATTAAATAATTTCAGCAATAGAACACAGTTTTTTGGTTAGTGTAAACTGAAACACTGATTATTGTACCATGCACTGAATGAGTAAGTCGGGCAGTTATAAGAACCACTACCTATAGTTAGGTACACATCCATTTATCAAACACTTAGGGTAGGTAATGCTAACAGGTAATGTAATGGTGATTATTTTCCTAAAGGTCAATATTATGTATTTGGTCCTGGTACATAATCTTTTATATCTACAGAAAAGTGTTAATATTCACCTTGACCTTATTTAAAATCTACAGCTTATGTTTACATTTTAAGATAAGTTTACCTACTTACCTGCATGATATATGATACACCCAGAAAGTTGTAAACCATGATGAATGTTTTAGATGCTCAAACTTGGAATAAACCTCACAAGAACAGTTTCTTTTTCAATAAAGCGCACAATGTCTTCCCAAGAGGCGGATGTTCTATTCGAGACCCTGAACAATGCTGGAATAATCACTTTGAACCGTCCCAAAGCTCTGAACTCTCTGAACACTTCAATGGTCTCAAAGTTACTGCCTCAACTCCAAGAATGGGAGAGTAACAAGGCATTGGTCATCATTAAAGGTGCAGGGGAGAAGGCATTCTGTGCTGGAGGTGATGTCAAAATGGCCATAGACAAAGTGGAAGGGCCGAGGTTCTTCCGAACAGAGTACAGCGTTAACCAGCTTATTGGCAGATATAAGATTCCATACATAGCATTTATGGATGGCATCACAATGGGTGGTGGTATTGGTTTGTCTGTCCATGGAAGGTATAGAGTGGCTACAGAGAAAACGGTGATTGCTATGCCTGAAACTAAAATTGGTCTGTTCCCTGATGTTGGAGGGTCATACTTCCTGCCGAGGTTGCCTGTTAATCTTGGACTGTATTTAGGCTTAACTGGTAAGTAGGTGTTTAATACATAGCAGGTTCTAATTCTATAGTAGAACTATTACAATAGATAGAGGTGAAAGTGGTGAGAAAACCTGCAACTTGACTCTGTAAAATTATTAACCATATTGGGTGGGTGTGACTGGGTGTAACACATATGTTATTTCACAACATTCTTGCATGTAAATAGATGTAAAACCGGCTTGCTACTAGATGCTATATCTGTATGTATTAAAATAATTTTCAATAGATGTAAAACCAACTTATCACTAGATCTTTGTATTTAAAACATCTTCAATAGATTAAATATTACTAGATTATGTGTGTATTTTATTCATCTTCAATAGATGTAAAAGCAACTTACCCTTTCAATATAACAAAAGGTTGATTTTTCTTTCAGGTGACAGATTAAAAGCCAAAGACGTCATGAAAGCCGGCATAGCTACCCACTTTGTATCAAGCAAACGGCTCTACGAACTCGAGAAGCTCCTCTCCCGGTGCTCGAGTGAGGTGGAAGTCAGTGCCCTCCTCGGCAAGTTCAACGAGAGCCCCGAGGAGTTCTCACTAGCCCCTCACATCCAGCACATCAACTACTGCTTCGCGGCATCTTCTATTGAAGAGATTATTGAGAGACTGGAGAAGGTTGATAATGACTGGTCCACGAAAACATTGAAGGTACTTTCTATTACTTTATGGCTTCTGTTGAGTTACCACTTTTTTGCCAGTGTAGGAAAAATCATAAGGACAAAGATAACTTTTATTTAGAGTTTTGAACAATGAGTCTGCAAAAGCAACTGTAGCAGCATTAACATTGATGCTTATTTTTAAACTAGCGACCCGTCCCGGCTACGCACTGGTGCTCTAACGATACGAATCCTTCCTCTTGAATCACTATCCATTGACGAAAACCGCATTGAAATCCGTTGCGTAGTTTAAAAGATCTCAGCGTAATACATACAGAGAGACAGACGGACGGCGGGAAGCGACTTTTGTCTAATAGTAATTCAGAATTTAGAGCGTAGAGCTAATGAGATAGTAAGAGTAGTAGAGTTTTTAGTGATAGAGCTTCTTTGGGGAAGGGCTACCAGCATACCTATTTCTGCCACCGAGCAGTATTGCTCGCATTGCTGTGTTCCGGTTCAAAGGGTATGGTTTCCGATGAAACTACAGGCACATGAAACTTTTCATCTAATGTCTCAGGGTGGTAACACGCAAGTGATATCTATGATGTTGCGGCTACGGTAACCGCTGACCATCAAGTGGGCCGTACGCTTGGTTACCACTTTAGTAGTATAAAAAAAATAGTTACACCCTAACTTGTTTTCCACAGACTATACACGCCATGTGCCCAGGGTCGCTCAAGATCACACTTAAAGCACTGCAGCGCGGGGCTCAGCTCGAGCTGGGGCAGTGCCTTAAGATGGAGTACCGGCTGGCTTGCCGAGCCACTGAGAACCACGATTTTCCTGAAGGTTAATAATTATTCAATCGATAATCCTACTTAATATTATAAACGCGAAAGTCCGTGTGGGTGTGTGTGTGTGTATGTTTGTTACCACATATCTCTTTGATGATGACATTACCGATTATTATGAATATTGGAATGTAGATGGCTTAAGTCCTGGATACATTGACTAGCATAAAAATTATTGTATGTATTCTGGCAAATAAATGATTGAAGATTATAATATACCAAAAATTATTTTGCCTCAAGCGGGATTTGAACCCGCAACCACCGCTTGATACGCGGGCGCTCTACCAATTGAGCTATCGAGACATATCTCGCTTGGACGAAATAATCATTGGGATGTCTTCGGCTCGAAGCGCCGATAGCTCCACCTACAGGGGAAACGTTGCAGTTATCCAAGCCTGTTCAATGACTAAAGTTAAGCTCAATTGGTAGAGCGTCCGCGTATCAAGCGGTGGTTGCGGGTTCAAATCCCGCTTGAGGCAAAATAATTTTTGGGATATTATAATCTTTAGTATTCCCTTAGTGTGATGGTTAACACTATAAAAACAAAAATAACCAAATAAATGATTGAATCTTGAATCTTGATATTTCCAGGAGTTCGAGCCCTTCTCATCGACAAGGACAACAACCCTCAATGGAACCCCAAGACCCTTGCTGACGTCACAGAAGATTACGTCGAGAGCTACTTCAAGAAACTGCCCACAGACAAGGAGTTAGTTTTCTCTGATCCTAAACTATAACCTCTTTAGCCAACGCGCGGTATTGCGATCCGATAAGGATGCAGCTAGGTACCTAGTAGAAGTTACGGTGGAGTAAGCGAGACAAACTATCGTAGCCGCGACCAAACGTATCTTTATAATACAGGCGTGTACTGTTGGGATGATCGATCGCGAGAAAATAATATTTATCGATGCTTAGCGAGAAAATATCGATATCTTTCTAATATCGACCATCCCTAGTGATCATTATGTAATTTAGTTGCAACTTTTACTATTTTTCAATCAAAACTGCTTCTAAAAATGTTTGTTTGAATATATTATGACGGTTGTAGTATATAGTATATAGATGGGCTATTATGTTCTGTAAAAATTGTTTTTACTAGGTTACAATCAAAAACTGACTTATTATGTACGATTATGACAGCTTACCGACAAGTTGCTGATTGAAATCGGATTGCAACTGAGTTACGTAACAGCTCAGCAACACAGTTGCCTTCATGAACAAAAAAAAACGTAACTAAATACCAGTTTAATAATGAATATTTCTGGCAGCAAAATGCTGCCAACATATTTTTTTTATTATGTAATTTTCCATGTTATTATGCAAATGGGAGTCTACTATTACACAAAATTTGCGAGGATCGAATCGTGACTTCTTTTATTTAAGCAAGTGAATTAAAAATATATAAATTTAGTACTTTTATACATTTGTACTCATTGTTTATAGGAATGAAATAGTTAATGATGTATTTCACCTACGAATATTTCTATTACACTTTCGACCTAATTTCAAGGGTGTTCTTCAGGTTGAAAAAGGCAACGCAGAATCAGGGGTTCGCTGTTCCTCTCACCCTGAAGAAGTCTCTTTATATTGAGTCGGAACATTGTCAGTGCCAACACTGTATTTTTAAATGACGAAAAACGGAGACGGTTTTTAAGTCGACATTTGTATAATCTGAATTAATTAAAACAATGGTAAGTTCGTATGAGTCAGCGGCCAGTTCTACCGACGGAGTTAACCTCCTTCATATCAATAAAACGATGGTGCAATTGATATAAGTGTAAAGTTTTGTTGTTATATAAAATGCATTTATTACCCATTAATTATTGGTGTATTTCTAAAAGATTGATTGTTATGTATATTTTTGTATTAAATTGTAAAGAAAATGAATTAAAATCGTTGCCATATATTTTAAACTTTATTTATTTTTATTGAATCCAGTCTATACAAATATGTGCGCAATGCCAGTACCTGAGTGGAAAGAAGGGAGGGAGGCCTTTGCCCTGTAGTGGGACAAAATAGGCTAAACATAAATAATAAAATAATGCCAGTACCTACTATCAAAATGGTAAATTATTTTACAATATTGAGTCTTATGTTTATGACCCGAGAATGCTCGCTCGAGAGTAGGTCAATGTAGCAACAGTAGAAGGCTTACCATGACAAGATAACTCTTTGTTTAGTAGTACCTAGTTATTGTGCCTAAGTTGCTGAATTTTAAAAAAGTGTTACTACTTTTAAATATTTAATATTTTTGTGACTGTATTATGACAAGTATATCAATGTTTATTGTAATGTTTTGACGTGTCTAAGTGCCTAAACTGTGCCAAAAGAGAAATAAATTGAATTGAATTGAATTGAAATGGTACTAGGTACTCGTTTCTAGTATATCACTGAAAATATTGAGTAAGATGATTTCACGATCTGAAACAAGATAATTTTATAAATGTATTTACACACACACACACACACACACACACTATAAATAGGATAGTATAAATACCTTATATCTTCCACTAGTTCACTGATAGTACTACCTACAGAATATTTGATGACTAAGTAGGTACAGCGTAGGTACCTACTCTCGGTGGACCCAGGCAGTCGTGAAAATAGCCGTTTCGATGCGTAATAAAAGCTTTATTGTCTTTGCGAATACCTATCACTAACAGCTAAGCTAACTTTACGATTGCCTAGATCCGCCGATCGTAGGTACATTGACATCAGAATCCTGGGAGCTGTGCTGTGACGAATAAAATCTGGATTATATGCCATCATTTAGTAGGTAGTTATTTTGTAGTTGTAGAGCGATTCTCTCCGATCCTTGAGAGAATCGCTCAAAAGCTTAACATTTAGTAATGGCCTTTAGTACTGTAGGTACTGTCCTGCAATTAAATAGGTCGGTACTTACGGAGACATACGAACTATAAGAAAGCTCAATAATGCCAAGGCCTTTTAAAACAACTGGTTGCTGCAACAAAAATTACACTATACGTACAAAGATTAACTTTCTAAGACCCATAGACAAAAAACATTGTAAATCCATAGGTAAATCGTTAGCCGCATGCCGGATATTATAAAAAAAAAAAATCCAAGTATTCCCTATTCGATGGAATATTGTGCCTATTTCAGTGCCTGGACTATCTGCCCGGCATGTCCTCTAACAAAGTCCTTGCTTAAAAACTGAACTTATTTTATTTATTAGGCAACACCAACAGTACACATAGCAAACATTAAATAAACAACATTACCTACAGGTTAAATACTATGAAATGTGTGCCAATTACAGGCATGCACAGCATTTTCCATAAAATTACAGACAACAGCTAAAAATTAAAAATACTTACAACTTACAACTAAAACGAGAAAAAAAGATAAAATAAGAAATAATAACTTCGAAAGATTCAAGAAAAAACTAGTAAATTTTACATAAGTTGGTACCTACCTAGTACGTAAGTACATAAAGCCATGGTGTGGATGGCTGCATACCTGTGCTTGGTTCATAGCAATGACGAGAAGGTTTCTGACTCGCACTGATGATTGCCCAGTGCAGTTCTCCCAACCTGACGAATACATTGTGGTGGGAATTCCAGCTGCCTAAAACATACCAAACAAAACTAGAGAGAGAGAGATGTCATGTTTTTTGTCAGGCTGATTGTTATTGCTTAAAAAGAGTAGAAGATCTTTCATAATATACTTATGTAGGTACCTACAGCTGCGTAAATTATATAAGGTCATTCATTATCAACCTGACAAACTTAAGGGATAGGTTCCACACTTAAAAAAAATTACTTGTACTTACCTACTTTTTTTTTCTAAACATTTTTTTTATACTAAAAAAAAAATTACGTAATTCTGCTTAATAATTAGTTATCCTTGTTAGAAATCAAAAAGGCAGCGCTCGGCATGTGTCAGTGACACGCGCGTCAATAACCCGCGCGTCCTTGACCTACGCGTGTCAATGACCCGCTACGGGGCGCGCACACTCGAATATTTCATTATTACGCCGCTGAACTCGATTCCCAACAATGATAAATAATAATTGAGCAGAAAAACGTAATCGTTTTTTTTATGTTTAGGTACTTGGGATTTTTAAGACAAAATATACAAAAAAAAAAAACATATGTACCTACCGTACATATATTTTTTTTTATGTGTGGAACCTATCCCTTAAGTTTGTCAGGTTGATAATGAATGACCCTGTACTTGAGACAGTCGAGTAAATTGTTGTAACAGCTTTAGAAATATCACTATCGGGCAGCGTTCGTAGGTATTGCCGGTGATAGACGAAATTACCGTATTTCTTATTGTAGTTCAATGAATAGAGACTTTTCTGACTCATTTAATATGAACCACTCAATGCTACTGAAAAAAACAGCTCATAGATGTGAAGAAGTAATGCAAAGTACCTCTACAGTAATGTCTCCAGCATTCCACATAAAGAAGCCAGTGCTCATGAGAACAGTCAGCGCATTGGTGACAAACGCGACCACGTTTGCAAACGTACGATCCGATGTCTGAAAACACAAGGAAACCTCTAATCAGAGGGTGAATCAGGCAAAACTCGTTTGACAATTTAAATAAAATAAACTAGGTACTATAATTCCATACACAGAGTAAATTGATCCCATACAGATTGACAACTGGACCTACGTTAACGTTTACGATTGTTAAAGAAAGTATTATTTCGAAAACTGCCTCATTCAACGAACACGTTCAGTGGCGCGTCTATGTCCAACAGTGGATTAACGTGGGCTAATGATGATGATGAAAAACGGGTAAAGAACGGCGCCGTGGCAGGGACTGTAGGGACATAATTATAAAAGTTCTGATTTTGTTATGCGGCAGTTCCAAGCAAACGATTTTGTCATATTACAGGACACTGGTATTTTGTATGACGCCACCGCTGTCGCTGTTTGCTGCAGTCTTAGTCACTCACCATAATTTGGTACATAAGTACAACTAGCAGTAGCAGGTTAAAGACAATTTGACCACTAAAAACGTCCCGGCAAATAACTTGTATCTGTTCCGTGCACCTGGAAAAGGGACTAGCATAGTTATCCTCGTCAGCAACTGGAGACATCCACCTGTATCACTGAAGAATAATGAACTTGAAGTAGATAGTGTAGTTTCACCTACCTCAATGTCTCAGAGTGCATTTGAATCCCAATCTTAACTCCACGTTCATACAGTTCTTCCATAACATCTTGAGAGTTATCCCCTTTGAAGATATGATTCAAGCTAATGAAGTAGCTTTGTAGGTTCGTGAACTGATGGCTGGTGCAACTCGCGAGGCAGATGACCAGCGCGTACACAGATAACACCCTGGTTATGAAGATCCACCAGAATATGTTAAATATGGTTCTGAAGACGTTTGCTTGGAATGAGGGGTCATGGACATCTGGCCATACTGTGACCAAGGTCGTAAATGTTGATCCTGGAATACGTACGTATATATTGATAAAAGAGTCGTAGTTTTAAATTCTGGTAACAATAGTCTGTCATAGTCTAACTGGCGGCGTGCAATTAGTAGTTTTATAACCTATCATGACTATTATACTGTTCTATTCTCGAGCTAGAGTGACTGGGTCTCAATCGACCACGCTGATCCAATGCAGATTGATGGATGGCAATGTCTTTTGAATGATTAAGTTCTTGAATCTTGCCGGATGCCGGTTTCTTCACTGCCATTACGCACATGCATTTTTCAAGTGGAATACCCCATGTGTGTGTAGTTTTATCATTAGACTACTAAATCACCAGTTTTTCACTAGGAAAGTCTTATACAAGCTCTGCCTAGCTTGGGGCTAGATGATGCTGTGTGGATTGTGTCCAGCATTATTTATTTATATCACAATGACTGCTGGAAGTTTCGTCCGTTACTCGAATGTATTAAAACAAGTATTTAAGTTCGTGCAATATCGTAAGTTAGAAGCAAAGGTTTACATGTATATCGTCAAAGGTTAGAAGTTTTTGCCAGAATATAATTCTCGATAGGTACTGTACCGAACCCTACCTCAAGCGAGGAAAACTACCTCACCGTAAAAACTAATAATGTATCAAAGTAATACATTAAAATAATTGTAGAAATATTGAAGAAATATCGTTGAAATGGCCACGTGATCGTCTATAGTAATAAAGGGTAGGACCTAACTTGTGTTCCGTATTAGTAACCTAAATTCTTTTTAAAAGTGATCAAGTCTTGTCTACTGCGTTACTTATTTTATAATTGTCTACTGCGTTACCTACCTCGTCTAATATTGTACCTAAATACAGGAATGTCTACTGTGTTACCTATATTTATTTATTGTCTACTAGGTTACCTGCCTCGTATAAATATCAAGTTAAAGTCTAATAACGAACGTACGTCGAGATAACATACTTACTTCAGGCTATCGTACCTCAATCGAGGTTCAGTTAACACATGTATAAGACATAATGGCGGTTCTATTGTTGACGTGTCGTTTGCAGCCCCTAGTATCGAGCAACGTGTATCTGGTTGGAATGTGATGGAGGAGGTCGAAACGCTGTCAGATCATCGATATGTACGTTTTGACATATCGTTTAGCTCACAGGGAGCGCCTAGAGGTCCCCGCATTGTGTCTTCATCACCAAGATGGGTATTAGGTAGCCTTGACAAAGAGGCCATAATGGAGGCGGCAATCGTTCAGGCATGGCAGAATTCACCCACAAATATAGAAATCGAAGAGGAAGTAGGCTGGTTTTGTACTGCCATGACTCAAATCTGCGACGCTGGTATGTCTCGGTTTAAAATTCGGCCTCCTCACAGGCAAGTTTATTGGTGGTCCCAAGAAATTGCAGAGTTGCGCTCCAGCTGCATTGCTTCAAGACGTCAGTACACCAGACATCGAAGACGCAGGCATCGCAATGTAGAGGAGGAAAAGCCGGTTGTATGAGTGCTACAGAGAGCGCGTAAGAACTCTTCAGCTAGCGATAAGCAATGCCAAAGTTCAGGCGAGAGCAGAACTATTAGAGACGCTAAACCAGAATCCGTGGGGTCGACCCTATAAAGCGGTTAGAGGCAAGCTGCGTCCCTGGGCGCCACCATTGACGGAGAATATGGAATCAGAATTGTTGGGAAATGTAATCTCGACTCTATTCCCGGCACAGGCCGAATATGTTCCCCCATCAATGGCACCTTCAACAGTAACGGAACAATATGAGGATAGTGAAGTACCACCTGTATCTGAGTCGGAACTGTATGGTGCTGTCCTAAGACTTCAAGCCAAAAACAGGGCTCCAGGTCCAGATGGGATTCCTGGCAGAGTGTGGATTATTGCACTTCAGACTTTGGGAGAGCGCTTTAGAAAACTAATGGACTCATGCTTGGTTGATGGAAGGTTTCCTTCTCTATGGAAAAAAGGAAGGCTAGTGTTATTAAGAAAAGACGGGCGTTCTGCTGAATCACCCTCAGCTTACCGTCCTATTGTTATGTTAGACGAGGCAGACAAGCTCTTTGAGCGAGTCATTGCTGGACGCCTCAACAAGCATCTGCGAGAAGTTGGCCCGGACCTCTCCAAGCATCAGTATGGCTTTCGAGTGGGCCGGTCAACTATAGATGCAATCAAATGCATAAAGGCGCTATTAGATGAAACGATAGAGCAAGGCGGAGTTATGATGGCAGTGTCTTTGGACATTGCCATCGCATTTAACTCGATGCCCTGGGCCTGTGTAATAGAAGCACTGAAATTCCACAAAACTCCACCCTACCTTGTCCAAATCGTCAATGCGTATCTATCTCAGCGGTACATTGAGTATCCTGTACGAGAAGGTGGGATGCAGCAATGCGAAATGACGTGTGGTGTCCCTCAAGGCTCAGTACTTGGTCCATTATTGTGGAATATTGGATATGACTGGGTCTTGAGGGGTGCACTTCCCTTGGGCGTAGGTGTAACGTGTTATGCAGACGATACATTGGTCACTGTTCAGGGGCGTACGTATGAGGAAGTAACTAACTTGGCTACATCTTCTGTAGAGCTAGTAGTGCGTAGAATAGGATCCCTGGGACTTAAAGTGGCACTCAACAAGACTGAGGCAATGTATTGTCACGGGCCGCGGCGAGCACCACTGCGTGGGACCCACATAAGTCTGATGGTTGATGGAGTTATTATTAATGTTGGGACCAATATGCGCTATCTCGGTCTTGTCCTGGACAGCCGCTGGAAGTTTGAGGAGCATTTTAAACGGTTGGCACCGAGGCTCGTGGGAGCCGCTGCTGCTTTGAAGCGGCTTTTTCCAAACCTCGGTGGACCAAAAAACAGCTGTCGGCACCTGTATCTCGGTGTAGTTCGCTGCATGGCGATGTATGGTGCCCCCATATGGTCGGAGGCCCTGTCAAGGCAAAATATCAAACTTCTGAAACGCCCTCAGAGGGTGATGGCCATTGGGATCATACGAGGATACCGCACTATCTCATTTGAAGCAGCTTGCTTGATGGCGGGATCCCCACCTTGGGATCTTGAGGCTGAAACACTGGCGGCTCGATATGACTGGAGGAAAGCTTTGTTAGCAAGAGGGGAATATCCACCGCAAAAGGAGGTTCAAGCGTGGATAACAAGAACTCGAGAAGCCATGATAGACAAGTGGGCAGACCGTTTGGCCTTCCCGACCGCAGGAGTGCGTACAGTAGAGGCCATACGGCCAGTACTAAAAAACTGGGTTGAAAGGGAGCATGGTGCAGTAACCTTCCGGCTGACTCAGGTGCTTTCCGGACACGGATGTTTTGGAAAGTACTTGTGTTGCATAGCTGGAAGGGAACCAAACCAAAAATGTCATCACTGTGACTGTGCTGAAGACACGGCGCAGCATACGCTAGAGGTATGCCCAGCCTGGGAAAGGGAACGACGCGATCTTGTCGCTGTGATAGGAGGTGAACTCTCTCTCCCTTGTCTTATTAAGACTATGGTAGAAGGGGAGGATAAATGGCAGGCAGTGGCAGTTTTCTGTGAAAACGTTTTAATGCGGAAAGAAGCTGCGGAGAGAGAAAGAGAAGCAACAACCACTCTTCCCATCCGCAGCCGGAGAGTAGGACGCAGGAGGAGGCTTTATGCCTCCTACCAGCCTCCATAACACAGGCTAGAGCAGTGAACCATATAGGATCGCTGCTCTAGATTGGTCATAAGGCGGCACGTGTGGTGTTACGCATATACTATAGATAGGGTATTCGGAAAGAAAGTGGGGACTTGGCAACGAGTCAACGCTGCTGTGGCCGCGGAGGAGTACTTCTGTTCCCGTAGCCGCGACATAAGCGTCCCGCAGAACATCTTGAGGTTTTTAGTCAGTAAGAGTCTGACATAACCCTCCGTCGATCCGAGGGCGGGGGGTATCCAAGAAGGATTTTCCTCAAGTAAAAAAAAAAAAAAAAGGCTATCGTACCTCGGGCTATCGTACATCGGGCTAACGTACCTTTTATATTATCAATCAAGATAAATGAAGATGATGGTTATAAATAGAAACAGCTATAAGGATCATAACATAATAAAGAGTAGTAGAGTTCTCTGTGATAGAGCTCGTCTGAGGAAGGACTATCACCATACCTATTTCTGCCGCCAAGCAGTAATGCTCGCATTGCTGTGTTCCGGTGAAATTACTGGCACATGAGGCTTTCGATCTTAGCCTCAAGGTGGCAACCCGCGAGTGATACCTCTGGTATTGCAAGCGTCCATAGGCTGCGGTAATCGCTTACCATCTTGTGGGCCGTACGCTTGGTTGCCACATCAGTTGTATAAAAAAAAAAAACCTTATAGGATCAGAGCACCGCCCTGCTCAGATCAATGGGCTCGTCTCAAAACTGGACACCCTCTTCCGTATCATGAAATATTATCGTGGACATCCTAGTGACTTGGATGCCCATCAATAATTCTGACAAACAGAAACTATATCTGTAAAACTCTACGAATTCCAACTTCAAGTCTGTCATGTATGTCTACAAGGGACGAGAGGGCCTTTTCTTTTAGCAAGTCAAAGTCGGAGGTCCGTCAGTCTTTATTGCTTCTCCAGTAATTCTGCATCTAGAAATGCAACAAGGCACTTGGAGAGGTCTTTGCTAACTACCCTACCTACCTACCTGCCTACCTACCTACCTATCTATATACCTAGGCTTTTTAGAAAGTTTTGGAAGAATAATTTAGTTTAGAACTTTCCAGAATATCATAATTTTCTGACAGAGAATTTACTATAAAATTGGCGTTTCTCAACCTTTGCAGAATGAATCAAATTCAGACATATAATTTGTATTATTAATGTCGTGGTAACTCCGGTCAGGACTTCGAAGAGGTAGCTCACCATCCGTGAACAGGTCTGGATATTGCTGGGTGGGACTTATTCTGCCCAAAAGTCCGACATAAGCTGATATACCAAGCGAACTTAACGTAGCTCACCAGTTGTACATAGACTGGATTATGGTTACACCGGACGAGACTTTAGTAAGGTAGCTCACCATCCGTATTGCTGGGTGGGACTTAATCTGCCCAAGTCTGACGTAGGATAAACCAAGTGAATTTACCTCGTTCACCAGCTATACAGTCTGGGTATCGCCACTAGGACTAAATACGTCCAAAAGCTAAAGAAGAATATAATATTAGTAGAATGCAGCTCGTCTGCGTTGGTGTAAAACAACACAGTTTAATATAATAAATTCAACATCAAGATCAAACCCAACCATTCCTTCAATTTAGGTAAATATTCACAACATTATAAAAATAGCCCTTAGTAATTACTGGTTATTTTAATGTACAAATAAATAGTATTGGGATTAAATAAGCTAATATCGAGAATTTCACTGAAACTACGACAATTCCGTATTCGGGCTTTCTAATTTACAAACTCCTCAAAGGGCACTGAATCGATTCGCGCTTTTTGTATTTAAATCACAATTAGTCTACAGCTGATAATAATGCGTTTGAATCAGAGATTTTGACATTTTTTATCCGATAATTTTCAATTTGTTATTTTTCACGACCTGACAGCCTGCCTACCAAAATTCCAGTCCGTTTTTCTTTATGACAACTTCCAACTTTTTAAAATACGATAGTTCTCTACAGCTGTCTAGTAATGAGTTTTGAATATAATGACAAATAAGATTTTAATGTTTGTTTGAAAGCACTACTGATATGTTTTGGAAATCTTAAACGCCCCAATAATAAATGTTCAAAGACCTCCTAAACTATGTTTGTGAATAGAACGAAACTAGGCATAGGCTGATTCGTTACAGTACCTACCTGCTCTAAACCATGTTATCCTAGCTCCACTCACCTGACCGCAAGACTTGCGCACAAGCTTCAAAAGTGTTAAACAAACCAGATGATAGACAGCTCAGCACCAGTGCACCAGAATGTAGCTTCGACTTCCTTATCATACGCTGCTCTACCGCCGAGTCGTTATGAGCCCGCTTCAATTCGACTCCCAGTTTGTGCGTGACATCACGTATTTCCTTCTTTTGGTATGCCATACGAACTAGGAAGTACGTGATGATAGAGTGAGATATAGTGAAGAGCAGGAGGTCTGATCTTTGTTTCTCAGACAAGTTTTTTTGCGTAAGGAACGCCCCACACTCCGACAACACCAGTACGAATACCCCAATGTTGCTGAACTTTGTGAATCTATCAAAGAACTTGATAAAACTGTCTGGAAGGTCCAACCCTTCGACCCAGAAGCTGGGCAGACCGAAGAAATAAGTGAACTTGTTTAGATCGGAGAAAAATTGCATTGTTTTGGTGTGGTTCCCTAAATTATGTGGTTTTCCAGCCATTGCCAACTTATTTTAAGTACCTAACCGAAATTAGGATTCACACCTACTTATTTTAACTTAGACTGTCTGTAACTATGACTTTAGAATGTAGATATGGTTTGAAAACTGAAATACGAGTAAAATACGGCCATTTAGAGCTTTATTGGTAATTATGAGTAATGTCTTTGCATGGCCAACAGTAATTACGAATGTAGGTACAGTCGATTGCAACATGAACCTATGGATAAATAATATCGGTTCTGTGCTATCTATGGGTACCAAGTCAAGCATGCAACCTTGCCCGTGGTATGATTGATAGGACCATAGGCAAAAAACAATGCCTAATGGATCGACCAGTAGAATTCCGCATCACCACATTTTCAGAGTTTTCCGTGCTTCGGAGGGAAGGTTAGGAGTCGGTCCCGCCTTTTTCAAAGTTTCTAGGCCGCCATGATGGAGGCCTTCGGCTAAATCACTAAAGTTCGACACTGACTTCTTACGAACTTACCTCAGGGCGTAGGTATTAGAACCTTAACAAAATTACGCGTTATTGAGGTGACGTAGTTTTAACGCGATTTAATTATTTGATTCCGCTTCAGTGGACAATCGCCCTCACCCACCCCTAACCCTTTTCCATTCCCAATTAATTAAATTACCTATGCTAAATTAGCTTAATAACACCGTTGTTAGCGACCAATTCGTTAGATCATCTAGCTAATTACGAAAGTAATTAACAAAGGTAGGTAGGTATTTAAATCCATTTATTGGTGAATTACAATTCAATTATCAATATGTGCTTTTATTTAATAAGAAACTTGTTAGTCGGGTTTAATAAGATGGTGCCTCTCTTTAATAAAAAAATAATAAATAACGATTGGTAACATTGGTAAAATTACGAAAACGATTAACTTACAAAATAACCTATTAGTAAATATCTAATTAATTAACACTCTATTATATGATCAAGAAAGTTGCTCTTAGTATTAAACTTTTATATCTTAATTTTTCAAGTTGAACTAGAGTGTCATCGAATAAAACATTCTAATTCCTTGCTAAGATAGATTATTGTAGCTGTCGCAAAATCGCTTGATCGATGAAAAGTTTGCCTTTATTCAATATAAAACCGAAAAGACTGAATAAGATGTCTTTACAAGCTGAAAAGAAAAAGTAGAGTTAGAAATGACCTTATTTACTATTTCCTTACTTACCCCCTTATTCATAGGAATTTTTTTTGTTATAGCGGCTTGCTAGATAATAGTCTTTCGTTGTCATTCACGATGATAGATTAGAAAGGCACATTAGCTGACAGATCGTATGATTATGAATAAGGCCTTTAGAAACTGAGCAGTTTTGGTAAAAAAAGCATGCGGTCCATCTGATGGTAAGCGGTTACCGTAGCCACTGAACGCTTAGCGCGTTGTCATCCAGAGACTTAGATTAAAAGACTCATGGTAGTAATTTCCCTCTTTGAACCGAAACCAAGCCTTAACACAGCCATTGTATTTGTATTGTATTTGCATTTATTTATTTACCTTAATTAACACGGATAAACCAATTACATTAATTAAGGATATAAAAATTACAGTAATAATCAATCAATCATCAATTTACAGTAAAAATAATAACCTAATAAGGCCATGCTGATGCTGATTGCATTTTAGACTGACAACTGCTCAGGACTTTATTAAGCTACCTTCAGACTCCTAAATTAATCAAGTAGGTACCCAGGTACTTATCCTAAGGTCACTTACGTTCAAATATACTTGGTAGGACAAATCCATCATACCAAAAGCTTTTATCACCACAGGCCTCTGAAAAAAATATCGTAATAATGATTTTGAGTCCAAATATTATTAAGAGCAACGTCCTCGTCGTACAAGAGATACCCTGTTTAGGGGGTGTGTTGAATCGACCTAAAAATATTTTGTTACCCTCATTGAGCATCAAAGCAAAAAAAAAGCCAATAAGTATTATATGTAGTTTTTTATTAGGCAAACTTTGATTGGAGTGATTTTGTTTTAAAATAATAATAATAATGCTGGACAATCCACACAGCATCATCTAGCCCCAAGGTAAGCTGCTGTTAAACAGAGCTGTGTTATGGGTACTAGATGACTGATATATTTTTAATACAATACAATACATATAGATATTTTTTATTATATATAGAAAATACCCAGAACACCCGGAACAAATATTTGTACATCGTACAAACATTTGTCCTCCCAAACGTGTGTCATTATTTATTTATTATCTACCTGAGCGCTGTACATCGCAATTACCAGCAGTTTTCTGACGCGGCCGGAGCTGCGCCCCCTGCAGTTCTGCCAGCCGGACAAATACATGGCTGTGTTCATGTTGGATGCCTGTTAACGTTATTAGCTTGATATCACTTCTCATTCAATCCGTGGTCCGTACGCCTTCTAAGCTGCACTGCTAAGGACACTGGCTTACTTTAGAGTAAGAGTGATTGGGTCATTACCGCTCGGGAGCACCCCGTCGTTAAAGGGTACTGTTGACGATTGGGAAATAAAAAGTTCCACTCGTTGAATTTTCGCCAGATAGTGTACTGCCTTTTTTGTTAGTAATTAATAGTTCTTGGACATGCCGGTTTCCTCACAATGTTTTCATTCGTCGTTTGAGTGCATTGCACATTTTTTTTAGAGTAGAAAAACCTCTAGTGCACTCGTTTTACTACCACTACCAACCACAAGACCATCACCAGGGTTCCTAGACCACCAGTTCTCCGTTATTCAATAGCTTATATTTTAGACAAGACAAGGGTATATTTATACATATTTTATACCAGTTTTCTGGTTTTCCAGCACATATACCTCGATAGTGATGTCTCCCGCGTTCCATATGAATAATCCGGTGCCGATGAGCACGGCTGTGGCTGTGATGGCAGTCGCGAACGCGTTTACCATCGTTCGCTCCGATCGCTGAAGAATATTTCGACTCATAACTACATTATATTCCAAATAGGATGCTCGTGTAAATGCTAGTATTGAAACATTACGTGTATACTACTAAACGGGATCCTGCAAAAAACAGGAGTGATGGGTTTCACTATGGGATACAATCTCGATTTCAGGGGGCATTGCTACATGACATGACCGATTTTCGACACTTTCAGTATTGGACGAAAATATCAAAAACCTGTCATTTTATATATTAAGCTAACATTGTTCCCCGGAATAAAAGTAAAAAGAATAAAAGTATCCATAAGTAGGGTTACATACACATGTTTTCTGTACATAAAGTTTGTACCTACACTTTTATAGCCTGTTTTTTTGGAAACCCCAGACGAGCAACTTGCTAAGAAATACTGACCAACATTTGCGATATTAGAAACACCAGAATCATGACGATATACACAATTTGTCCGGTGAGGACGACTCCAGAGATCTTTCTAACACGGTCGACGCATCTGAAACATAATTCTAATTTTAGTTTTCATACATAATTGTATAGGGGTAGACTGAAGGGGCAGACCTTAAAAAAACACCTATGTAATTTATTTATTTTATTTTATTTACTTTACTTTAATTAAAACGGACAGAAGTTCCAATTACATTAATTAAAGATATAATGTAGGTAATTTACAATAATAATAAGCAGTAGATACAGATATAAATAATGTCAAGATACAATTAAATTATTGCATAAAAAAGTTAAAAAAGAAACAGAAAAAATAAATTACATGTCAAAAAATAATAATTAATGTCATTACAAAATAATACATAGAAAGAGAGATAAATAAATTAAACACAATCAATTAATAGTAGAGCACACATATGCGTCTTGCTCACAGAACCTAAGACACACTGATAATATCCTCGACCACTCATCCGCAAACAAATCTAATTCCGGATTAGCATCCAAGAGAGCGTTGAGCGAGGCGAGGATGCGCGGCACTGGCGAGTAAGTTCGCGCGACTGTACGCGATGATGGCACAGCAAAAAGCTTGTGCTTTCGAGCTGTTTATACAAAACATACCCGGCAACACTGCTGGGAGGAAAAAATACAGCAGGCAACACTGGCTGACTGTAACAGCGTGGCGCACGCGTCGATTTATTGTAATTGTTAAATAGATTCATAGATTCATATATTTCACCTTGTATGGTTTGGTCCAGAATTAAACGTAAAGCAAATCATTTCCGTGGAGTATTTCTTCGACGAGGACCAAATATCCAACAAGTTTTGGCGACCGTGAACAAAAACGAGAATCTGCAACGGCGTGGCGGCGGACATTTTGTGGAACGGCAAATGATTGTGACGACAATATTTGGAAACGGCAACGGCGCATGTTGAATTGCTATTGGAACAAGGCAGAAAGGATTTTGCTTCGCAGTGTGATAGTGAAGTTGGCTTCTGAAAGGTTGGCCCGCTCCTTTTCTTATCCCTATCCTCAATTCTCTTCGTCTGCGTGCTCGACTTTCATAACCTTTTTATTTTTTGTCACAAAGGCCTCGCAACAAGTCCACGCTTTGTGCCACGTTTCTTCAGCTAAGTCAAGCTGCAATTTATAAATTTATTGCGTAAATATATATAGTTCTGTTGCATTTCAGCGATTTTATGCATTTTGTAACATATTTTTTTTTTTGCAAGCATTTTTTGATAAAAACTTTCCATTTCTGCAGCGCACTAATTAACAATTTATATTCTGCTTTAAAGCATTACAAACCTAAGTTTTTTTGTCCATTTATACTATACTGCAAGCTTATCTACCTACTACATGCACGAGATTAACTTTTATAGTTTTTAATGCAAAAATATTGTGCCATCAGAGTGTAATATTGCATTTAAGTAGGTAAAGTTTAATAATCAAGGTACAAACCGTATAAAGCAGTACCAGTTTCTCTAAAATAAACTGTAATTTAAGTGAAATTAATCACAATTCATATCAATTCCAGGTGATAAATGAGTGCAAGTGCAATCAGTGCCTAAACCTAGTTACTGAGCTTATACCTACGGGTCGGTGACCTATATCCTGAGTATACCTAAAAGATTTGTTATCGCTCAACATCACAGCTGTTTGAGGTTTGCTTCGAGTAAAGGTATTTATAAATTTGATATTTTTTGTCTTCATCGCAATGACTGGCATAGACGATTTAAAAGAATTAAAAGCTAAACGTTCATCTTTAAAAGGAAGGTTAACTACTTTTGAAAAATATTTAGAAGAATTAAAGTCATTATCTACTATCAGTAAGCTTAAATGTCATGAAACAAAAACACGTTTGAAAAAAATTGAAAGCATTTTTGAGGAGTATGATCTTATTCAAACTAGCATAGAAATTAAACAGGAAAATCCGGAAAATCAGGTAGAAAGGGACTCTAGTGAAAATAGGTTCTATAAAGTGATAGCAGAAGCTCAAGAAATTATAGAAAATCACCATGTTAGCATTGAGTCTGATGCGCAGAGTACAGGTTCAAATACCACCATACAAAAAATGAACATCAAGTTACCTCAAATTAAAATACCTAATTTTGACGGTGATATATCGAAATGGTTAGAATTTCACGATACATATACTTCTATGATTCATAACAATGATTCCATTGCAAGCGTAAACAAGTATCAATATTTGAAAAGCGCACTTACCGGGTCCGCTGCCACTGTGATCGCATCTTTAGAAATATCTAGCCGTAACTATGAAGTTGCATGGAAACTCTTGTGTGACCGTTTTAATGATAAGCGTAAGCTAGTGTGCACACACCTTAGGTCCTTACTCGATACACCGAATATCAGTGAAGAAAGTTCATTGCGTTTTCTTGCCGACCACATTGCGAAACATCTACGAGCTTTAAATTCATTAGGTGAAAAAACTGAGAATTGGGACACTCTAATCATTTATTTGTTTTCAACAAAGTTGAACAACATAACAAGCGCGAAATGGGAAGAGTACAAAGGTACTATATCTGAAGTACCTACTTTAGAAATGTTTTATACATTTTTGCGTATGAGAGCTGATGTTATCGAGGCAACAGCTGCTGCAACTGCTGCTGACAGCAGCAAGCAGGGCACTGAGCAGCAGCAGTCTCAACAGAAGCCGCAATTTCAGCGCATGAATAAACAGCAAAGGTCGTTTGTTGCTGCAACGTCTGAGAGTAGCAATAAAACTAGCACCAAAACATGTTCTGTTTGTAATGGTGATCATGTCATCTACTATTGCAAGCAGTTTTTGGCAATGTCACCGATAGATAGGTTCAATTTGATCATAAGAAACAAAAATTGTATCAACTGTCTTCGTAGCGGACATTTAGCTCCACAATGCAAATCTATACCATGCAAATTATGCAATCACAAGCATAATTCTCTTTTGCATTTTGACAAACCAGTTGAAGAAAACAAACAATTGGTTTCTAGTCCAATTTCTTTATCAACATGTGAGCGGCATTACGTACAGCACACTCGGCGGCTTGAGGACGGCCGGTTTTGCGTCACGTTGCCTTTGAAAGCAAAGCCTGAAACTTTGGGTGACTCATATTACATAGCTCGTAAAAGGTTTGAATCATTAGAACGGCGATTTCAGAAGCAACCTGACATAAAAACCCAGTATTCTGATTTTATAGATGAGTACGAATCTCTCGGTCATTTGTCAAGGACTGAGAGACCTGCTAATGCTGTATTTTTACCGCATCACCCTGTACTGAAGGAACAGAGTGAAAGTACTAAATGTCGGGTCGTTTTTGATGCTTCATGCAAGACCACAACAGGTCTCTCACTCAATGATATTATGATGGTCGGACCTACTCTTCAAGATGACATTTTTTCTATTTTAATCAGGTTGAGACAACACGCTTTTATCTTTACGGGAGATATAGAAAAATTTTATAGACAGGTATACATAGAAAAAAATCAAAGAAATCTACAAACTATTTTATGGCGTAAAGACGAGCGGGAACCCATTCAGTATCTACAGTTGAATACTGTAACGTATGGTACGGCGTCTGGCCCTTTTTTGAGTACTAGATGTATTGTTCAACTAGCGATCGAATGCAAAGATCCGTTGATCAGCGAAATACTGAAGCATGATTGTTATATCGATGACGTCATAACAGGTTTTTTAGACGAAAAACAATTAATTAACATATACAAAAACATTACTGCACAACTGTCGTCAGCAGGTTTTACATTACGAAAAATTAAAAGTAATTCCACAGCATTAATGAGTTTAATAGCAAGCGAATCTAAAAATGATAATGATAATAATGTCATGAAAAATAAACAAGAAAATTTGAAAATTTCAGCAGTTACTAATACCTTGGGCATTGAATGGAATCCTAATACTGATTCTATTATCATTGCCGTGGAAAAATCATTAAAAAGGTATGATCAGTCTAATAAGTTTATTACAAAACGCATAGTTTTATCAGTGTCATCAACCATATTTGATCCACTAGGACTATTATGTTTGTGCGTTATTACATGTAAAATCATTTTGCAGAAACTGTGGCTGCTGAAAATTGGATGGGATGAACAGATTCCTCAGGAAACAGCTGACAAGTGGCATAAAATTGTTCATAATTTAAAAGCTATTGAGAAGCTGTCAATCCCACGCCAAGCAGTCTGCGCTAATCCTACCAAAGTAGATATACATACGTTTTCAGATGCTTCAATGAACGCGTACGCGGCGTGCGTCTATGTACGGTCGTGTAATGCGTTGGGGCACGTAACGGTACGGCTTTTGTGTGCGAAATCAAAAGTAGCACCTCTCAAAACGTCAACTATACCCCGACTTGAGCTGTGCGGGGCAGTTTTAGCTGCACGGTTATGTAAAAAGGTAACAAATTCCTTACGTTGTTCTGTAGATAATAAATATTTTTGGTGCGACTCAAAGGTCGTATTGGGCTGGTTGAATACACCCCCACATAAATTAAGCACGTTCGTCTCACATCGTGTAGCTGAGGTAAACGAATTATGTGACGATAGGAGCGTGTGGAGGTACGTACCTTCAGCGCTGAACCCCGCTGATCTCGCATCACGCGGAGTGTACCCAGAAGAGGTACCAAACCTTTCGTTGTGGTGGGATGGGCCTACATACCTACAATGTGCGCAAGATCAGTGGCCGGACCAACAGCATAGTGAGACACCAGTAGACTTACCGGAAGTGAGAGTTCACTTTTCAAATATTGATACAAATCCGAAGTCAATCATTGATTTTGAGCGATATTCTAAATTTACAAAATTGCGTCGAATACTTGCGTATGTGTTTAGATTTATTCACATTACAAAAAATAAAGTGAAAACAATCGGGCCCTTAACCGTTGAAGAGTTAAACCAAAGCGAATTGAAGTTGGCTCAGTTTTCACAGTTAGAAAGTTTTTCTATTTATAAAAATAACTTTAAAAACGTTCCTGCATTGCATAATTTAACCCCCATGATTGATGAAGAGACAGGATTGATTCGTGTTGGTGGGAGGTTAGACAATTCTGAATATAGTTTCGATAAACGGCATCCGATTTTATTGAACGGTAAACATTATTATACCGAGCTAGTTATAACACATTTTCATAGAAAGTTAATGCATGCAGGGCCGCAATTGCTTCTTTCAGCCGTCAGAGAACAGTACTGGCCTATCGGAGGCAGATGTCTGGCGAGACAGGTTTGTAACAAGTGTTTAACTTGCAAGCGCATGAAGGGAGCAGTTGCGACTCAGATAATGGGGAATTTACCTTCTGTAAGATTATCCCCAGGGTTTCCATTTGAAATAACGGGAACGGATTATGCAGGACCGTTTCTAATTCTCAATAGGAAGGGTCGCGGCGCTCGACTAATAAAATGCTATCTCTGTGTATTTATTTGTTTTAAGGTGAAGGCTGTTCACCTCGAGTTGGTTAGTGATTTAACCACAGAAGCATTTATGTTAGCCTTGCGACGCTTCATGTCTCGTCGGGGAAAGCCTCGCGAGATATTTTGTGACAACGGCACCAATTTTGTCGGTGCTAGCCGAGAGATTGCTGCGGTTGTCAAGAATTGTTCAGATGCTATGCCAGAGCTTGCTAGTGAGGGCATTAAATTCAAATTTTCACCCGTTTACTCGCCCCATTTCGGTGGGCTTTATGAAGCAGCTGTGAAGTCAGCGAAATATCATATAAAACGGGTAGCAGGGAATGCGCATTTTACATTTGAGGAGCTGACTACATTATTTTGCCAAATAGAGGCTATTTTGAACTCGAGACCGCTAGTTCCCATGTCCTCCGATCCAAATGACCTTTGTCCATTGACCCCCGGGCATTTCCTAATAGGAAGACCGCTCACGTCACTACCTGCCCCCGACCTACAAGATGTTAATCCGAATCGCCTTCACAGATATGCCCGTATAGAACAAGCAAAGCAGCACATGTGGAGCCGGTGGAGCCGCGAGTATATATGTACGCTGCAGCAAAGAACAAAATGGCAGAACAAACATCCGAACATCAAGCCAAATCAATTGGTTCTTATCAGAGATGAATGCAGCCCACCTATGAAGTGGCCATTAGGAAGGGTCACTTCCGTGTATGAAGGATCCGACGGCGCCTGTAGAGTAGCAGATATTATGACCAGCAACAAGGGAATCATCAGAAGAGCACTTAACAGAATTTGCCCTCTCATGGATCTTCCCGAATGAAAACACAATCATCTTCACTTTCAAGGAGGCGGAGGTTGTTTATACAAAACATACCCGGCAACACTGCTGGGAGGAAAAAATACAGCAGGCAACACTGGCTGACTGTAACAGCGTGGCGCACGCGTCGATTTATTGTAATTGTTAAATAGATTCATAGATTCATATATTTCACCTTGTATGGTTTGGTCCAGAATTAAACGTAAAGCAAATCATTTCCGTGGAGTATTTCTTCGACGAGGACCAAATATCCAACACGAGCCCTACTATAATTATTAGGCACATAGAGCCGACACAGCTCGTCACTCAAATTTGAAGCATCTATTTTACTATGGAAAACTTTACAGGCCATTGTTAGCTGGTCGTTAGCCCGCCTAACCCTAAGAGAGTTGTATCCCAGGCTACCCAAAAGAAAGTTGGTGGGATACAAATAGGGATAATATCCATAGCATCGCCCGTAAAGATATCTGAGGTAGGCTTTTTGTACTTTTTCCAAGAGGAGTGCGTATGTACTCTCGTATGGATTCCAAACTGAGGCACTGGCTTCGAGTTTACTTCGAACCAGTGCACTAAAAATTAGGCGAACCACATTAACGTTCTGGAGATCTCTGGCATTTCGGAGTACAAACCCCAGGCGCCTGTACGACTCTTTTGACAGAGCAATTATATGGTCACGGAATGTAAGCTTTTGATCGAATGTGACTCCCAAATCTTTGATTGTGTTCATTTTAGCTATGTTTTGTTTATTTATTTTATAGTCAAAACAGATTGGATGCCGCATTCGACCGAAAGTCATGGAAAAACATTTTTTTGGATTAAACTCCATCTTATTAATAACACTCCATTCAAAAATTGCATCAATATCCTTCTGCAACGCTAAAATTCTGTAAATAAAAACAAACCATGTTCTCCTTTTTGGTAGTACTTGGACTGTAAAAAAATATCTAAATTTTAATTAACATATCATCAACTAAATATTTTTAAATGTTCCAACAATATTGGACCCATTTTAAATTTTCAGTATTTGTCAGATAGAGAATCAAAATGCAAAAAAAAGGAAATAAACTATTTTCTCGAAAATAAAAGTTTTTTTTTTATATTTTTAATGCAGTTCTTATTTTTATCAAAATCGAGTCCATACTCATAACATTTTTCCATAACTGTATACAATATACAATACAAATATGTATAGCATAGTAGGTACATAGATCATTTTCAAAAAAGTTAGAAACCCATCCGAGTTTATTGCAAGATTTTTCTAGGCTGGGGAGCGTGGAACTGGCGTAAATTCACCAAGGCGTTTCAAAATAATCCTTGAGATATTATTGAACAAAGAGATTTTAGATTTGATATGATTTGATTATTATTTACAAATTCTGTGATAGTAACCACTTGAAGTAGTACTAGATATTTAATGCATATGTATTCTTATTCTAATGTCCAAGGGCTTGTGTACATGATTACTAAGGATACAGACGTGCAACGAAAACTTACGCAATCGTATCCGAATGCAATTTAAAGCCAATCTTCAGTCCGTGCTCGTATTTTGTTTCCATCTCAATTTGCTTTAGATCTTCCTGAAAGATCCCATCGAGTCTTTGGAAGTAGCTCTGCAGGTTTTCGAATTGGAAACTCATGCAGGTCATGAGGCTTAAAAATAAATAACCCACATTATTGACCTCTAATGCGATGGTGGTCTAAGTGGTATCAAGTAACACCGCCTTCCAATCTTAAGGTCTTGGGCACAGATTATTAAAATGTCATGGGTTGGAACGAGGTACCAATGATTTTTTCTGTTAGAATATTGTCAGAGCTCTCATACGGTGAAGGAAAACATCGTGAAGAAAACAGCATATCCACGCAATAATTACGGTCATGCGGACCCATACGGTGCCACCGCCACCGCCAATCCGTATGGGTCCGCATGACCAGGCCAGTGTCCCAGCAGTGGGAAGTCGGTGGACGGTCATAGTCCCGACTCGTTCACTAGGATTCCCAAATGTGCCGTGGGTATCAAAAACTACGCACAACATTCAACGTCTGACGAAGCCAACATGCTCTACCGGTCCATATACGAGCTAATAAAAGACTAGAAGTATTGGGTCCCCTGATTGATTCTAGAGGATAGAACTGATAAACTTTTGTACTTATGGACAAAAGTTTTATAAAAAATAGAAAAAAACAGACTCCGCAACAAATATTTGTAGACCATGCAAACAATTATACCGCGGCGCGAATCGAACCCGCAACCTTTTGTTTTTCAACCGGACACACTTCCACCGCGCCACAGAGTACGTCTGTAGGAAAAACTGCTTCGGCGAGAGTACCTGATGATGTAGATGTAGCAGCTGATGATGCGGACGATAAATAACCACCACACTATGTTGGTGATGATTCGCACCGATGTTGCGGCAGCAGACTGCTCGTTAACAGGCGGCCAGGCTGTGATTATTGTAGTGAACGTTCCCTCTGAACAAAACGATAAGATTTTTTCATTAAAGACTTGAATTGCTTAAAAGAATTCAGTAGATCATATCTTCTTCTTAAATATAAAAATAAATTGTTGTGCGTTAGGCTCGCTAAAACTTGAGAACGGCTGGACCAATTTGACTAATTTTAATCTTAAAATGTTTGTAAAGGTTCAGGGAAGGTTTAAACGATGAGAAAATATACAGGGTGATATATATAAATATACAATATATAAAATTTGCTAAAAAAAAAATTACGCGAGTAAGACTGCGCCGGGTCTACAAAACAAATTGAACCACACATTGTTTTAAGTAGCCTAACTGTTATATTAAAAATATAAGCAGCAGGAAGACTAATAAAAACCGCAATGAGAACGAATCTATTTGAGGACCCTTCTAGGCACTTCTTCATTATAGTATAGGTAGTACCTATAATAGTTAAAATACGATTAGGCCATGACCCGGCAGGTTTTACCTACCGTGTTTTATGACCTGCATGACTGCGCTGGTACTGTGCAAGACCATGGATCCCGACACGCTCAACACCAGCGCTGACGAGGTCAGTGTAGACTTCTTCACCATCTGAAGATTAGCATCACGTCAATGGATTGCGGTCTCAGGAAGTCGGTGGATGGTAAGAAGTATGGATGGAGTGGCCAACTTCGATGACAGAGTTTTTAGATGGATGGTAAAGGCTCAGTTCTTCTTGGTTTTTGGCACTCTATCTATAGGAGAGGCCAATGTCCAGCAGTGGACGTTTATTGACTGATTGAGAGATACAGATTTTTGTATTTACAACGATTTTAGGATTAAAACCCTTGATTTTTTCAAAGTAGCTAGGTCTGCTGGGACACGAGCGATCGGGGGATGCCATGATGAATTGTGCAAAGGGTTTTGGACATAGAACACGCACTAGACTGACGAATAAGAACCTTATCCTACCTTCTCTTCCACTCTGGGGTCATTGTACACCGCCTTCATTTCCAAAATATGGGTTATCCACTGCTTGATCTCAGTTTCCTTCTGCGCGATTATCATTATGCACACCACGAGATAAGTATGAGCTATGCAATATATCCACCGATCTGACTCCTGCTTAACCGTTAAGCTGTTCTGGGTTACGAAAGCGCCTATTTCAGAAGGAACGAAGATACAAAAACATATGGTACAGAGCTTGCTTATAAAGCTATAGACTTTGACCAGAGCTTTGGGCAGGTCAAGATCTTCGATCCAGAAGTTCGGCATGCCAGAAAGAAAGTTAAGGTAGCTAATCTTATAAAAATATTCTGCTGTTTTGTTACGAAGGTGGGCTTTCCTATTATTCATTTCGGTAACTTTTGAATGACTTATTATAAAAATCTTTTAGTTCTTCGTAACGATGCTCATGTATGTTTGAGCTGTCTTATTAGTGGTGATTGTAAAATTGTCTAGCCTAGAATCGAAGCACCTATAATTATTACAACTACTTACCTACCTATGTACTTATCTACCTAATTTGCGGTAATAAAGGGTATATGTAAATGTAAGTTATAATTACTGTGATGTAGGTATAGACAAAAACTGATACTTATTACATTTCCAAGCTTAACAGTTATCTGATAAAATACATAAATTTCATATTTACAGTTGAATCAGAGTACCTATGCCTTTATGTAATTCTATTTTTGTTATATTTCGATGCTACTACTTAGCGTTTTACAATTTCCTTTTGCAGTAGGAGCATCAAGACAGGACATGGGTCCTCTATATAATAGACCGTTAAAAACACAATCAGGTTACGTAAGTAGGTAGTATCTGCTCGTTAATTAAATACTTATTTTAATAATACTATTATTGAGTTGACCAACTGGTCACTGACTCATACGAACGAACGAACGAACTGACTCATACGAACTTATATACTTACCTAATTATTCAATTCAATTTTTCAATTTTAAAAGTTCTTTATTGATAAATAACTTAACCTAGCACAATTTTCCAGTGTGGATTTATTCTAGAAAAGTACGATTTTATATATACAACGTTTTTTTAGCTTGTGTGCTTTTTAAAACTTATAAGAAGTACCTACTAATACGATTGAATGTAATTATTTTAAATTATGTTTTGTTACATAAAAGTGGTGAGGTGTGAGCTCTTGTACATGTAAGCTTTACAAGTAGCATTACATTTTTCGCATAACTTTACATTTATTTTACCTAATTATTGAGCACTTGCAATTTGAGCTTATCTATAAAAAAATATGTAGTTAGGTATTAGTGTATTACTGAATAAAGACTAGCAGTCTTGCAAGACTTCAATTTTGAGAAGTTAGGAATTTAGAAAGAAAAATAAATAAGTACCATGCTCATTGCTTTGCTATTTAATTTTAGGTCACAAAAATAAAGTGATAAATTATTATACCTAACCTAATATAACTAAAATCATAAGTTAATTACAATTATTGAATTATTGAAGATCTTTTTACTAGATAAATGTCTATATTCCTTGGACGAGCTGTGTACCTATCGCATTGTGCTAAGCAGTACCTCCTTGCTCTCTATCTTAGACGGGACTTTAATGATATTTTTTATTTGTCACGAATTATAAATTCTGATATCGATTGTTCACCTCTCCGCAGAATTCAACTTTATGTTCTTTCACGCACATTTAGAAAAAGCAACCTATTATATCTACCTACAGTAAGCACGAACTAGCCAGAATATTTTAGTGTACCGTGCAAGTAAGCTGTATAAGGCTGTACCTATAACTCAATGAGCAAAGAGCACGACCTTGACCTTTTCAGTTATAATGCGTCGACCTTTAGAAATAAACTTAATAGAACTTTCTTTGATTTGATGATAATAGCAACCGTGATGGTTAATCTTTGGAAAGACACCGTTGATGGCAGCTATAGCCGCTTGTTCAAAGTCTGTTATAAATTTATTGGGCGTCCATTCCGGGATTTGTTTTTTTATAATTTCGAACATGATACTATAGGTATTTTTCTTTTTATTAGTCAGTAGTACATATACAACTGGTACAACTTTATTGCAAGTAGAACTGCTCCCTATGTCACAAAAAATTACGTAAAGTTGTAAAAATGGTTTTGGACATTTTTTAAATGTGCCATCGCACAAGAAAACTTTTCCTGTTTTCATAATATTCCTTCCATTTTCTGAACAAAAAATTAGCATGCGATGTTGGTCGTCTATGAAGTCTGCGAGTAAAAAATCTTCATAATCAGGAGATATCACCACTTCTTCTGCTTTATTGAAAGCCATTTTGTCAGTTCTTGCCTTTTTACGTCGTCTTCTGTACATTACAGATTTCACATTTAAGTAAGGCGGTATGTTGCTAACTAAGTGTAAGCCCTTATCTTTTAAAGTGAGCACTGTATTTTTATACACAGTAGGTATGGTCTCTTCCACAGGAGCATTCTTGAAAGTATCAGTAATTATTTTGTTAACTTCCGCTCTACTGATATCAGGGATGCAGGTTTCCGAATGCTCTTTAGATCTTAACATACTCTTTTTAGCCTAGAACAAACGTGAAAAAAATATTAAATCTTCCGAAAATAGTCAAATAGTCAAATTCGGGAATTGTTTTCCCGCGGTAGAAAACGTAATAAGTATGTAAAAATATAAAATCAGTTAGTTAATCAGGTTAGTTTTGACAGTTGCTGCTGTCATCGAAAATGTATATAATATTGGGATCTTGTCGGTCTTATCGCTTGGCAGCGATCTCTTCCAGGCAACCTCGAAATCGATATAGCAAATAATCTAGTAACATACGCAATACAATTTTCAACCGATCTAACTAGGTAGGTATAACTGCTAAAAGTCCGGTCGATTTAGGTACTGACAGAAAATATAGACCAAAAATATAGGGAAACTTACCTGATCAATTTTGACTGTGCCACCACATTTAGTTTTTTTGTAATTAGCACATCTCCATAAACTACTGTTGTCGCGGTACGTGACATGATGATAATATTCATATCCGTTAAGTAATAAAACTTCATCTACCACGAGTTATTATAGAAATTTCACCACTCATTTTTTCCAAAATGTATTTACTTTCAGTCATGCATCAGACTAAATTAAATCTGACATTTTCAAAGACGCATAATAGTTTTTTATCGTAAAGTGGACAGCATCAGACATTACAAAAGAGGTTTGTTCTTATCTAAAGTTCCTACTTGAGATGATGGTACAAGTCGGTACAGTTTGGTGCCAGTTGTAACATCAAGAGATGATAGTACAAGTGGGACAAGTCGGTACAGTTTGGTGCCAGTTGTACCATCAATGGTACTATTGGGACAAATTAGTGCCAATTGTACCATTGATGGTACTGCCTCATGGTACAAATGGTCCGGCGGCGTTTATTTAGACCAATTTAAGTTTGTGGAATGTAAATTTATTTTATTAGAGAGTGAATATGTGGATATTGTAAATGTGAATGACAAGTAGGTTTTTAAAGTTAAGTTAAATAAATAATAAATAAATAAATAATGCTGGACAATCCACACAGCATCATCTAGCCCCAGGTAAGCTGCTGTTAAACAGAGCTGTGTTATGGGTACTAGATGACTGATATATATTTAATACAATTACAATACATAGATAGATATTTTTTTTATTATATATAGAAATACCCAGAACACCCGGAACAAATATTTGTAGATCGTACAAACATTTGTCCCGAGGCGGGAATCGAACCCGCAACCTCTGCGTCGCAGGCGGACCTGCGCCCGCTGCGCCACATCGGTCGTCCCTACTACTAGTTACCTATTGGTTGGATATTTTTTGTCGTTGTTTTCTAGTTAGCCATTATGTATCTATCAGTGGAGACCTTTAACTTCATAGTTAACTATTTATGAGAGAATATAGTTTTCCTAAAATATATAAATAATGAAAATAGAAACTTTATTAACAAAATAAAATAAGTACATAATTATATTACATTACAAAATATATATGATTTATATAATATTATGTACATATGTTATTTTGTTTAATAAAATGTATTTTATATAATATTTATTTCTATTGTTAATAGTTAGTTAGCTTCAATTGATATTGCATGCATTAATTTTATATTATTTTATTTTTAAGCCTTACCGCACACACTGGGCTTTGGTAGGTAATGGAAATAAATGAAATGAATTATATAGCAGACTTTATTTTAATGGCAGCCTTTTACAAATGACCAATAAGACAATGATGGTCTACTTTCTCTTATAAAGCTATGATCTATTATGCTTGTATTCATTCTAAAACAAATCAATATCTGTATTACAAACCAAGGACTTTGCTTTTTGATTTGCATTTTATAATCCTACTAGTGGCTCGTCCCGGTCTCGCACAGGTGGACATAAAATATAGCCTATGTTACTTAGAGATAATAAATCTGACAGTAATTACGTAACAAACAAAAATACAATTCTTTCCTCATTATAATATTAGTATAGACTGGAACTTTCCATTCGGAGTCCGGGGTTTGAAAATCATACCTATCGTAAAAGATGCACATGCAGATGTATCTGCTCTGATTATAATCTTTAATAAACAGCACAGTTTGTTTTCCAAGCCCTTGAAAAAAAGTAAAAACCAGGATTATAGTTTTGGTATCATGTATAGCATTGGTCTGCCGCCTAAAGCTAAGGTCTGTCGATCGATGTCCTGGTCCGTTACTGTTTATACTCTTCGCGGATGTTGGCAGCCCCTCGTTCTGCGACCATCATGATGGAACCCTGAGGGTTACCTGTCACCAGAGTTGGTATTGCCGACGCGTCTATCACTCGTACACCTGGAACAACAATGAAATCAATAAAGTTATTTATTTATTATAATTAAGAACCTAGGTATTCATCATGACTGCCTTCTAATGTTCCCACTGCTGCGACAATGGCCTACTCAGGCGAGAGTGATTGGGTCTTAATCCACCACGCGGACCCAATGCGGATTGGTGGATGGCACATGTCTTTCGATTTTTTAGTTCTTGGACATGCCGGTTTGCTCACGATGTTTTCCTTCACCGTATGAGAGCACTGGCATTGCGTAAATTATTCGAACAGAAAAATCCATTGGCGCACGACCGCGTTGGAACCCACGACGTTAGGATAGGCGGGGTCACTACCACTAGACCACCGGTGCTCTACTAGGTATTAGGTATAAGTAATCTTCAGATATCATACCTATAGATATACCTATAGGTTTGATATCTATATACCTACTCCCGGCGCAGTTTGTTTGGTTGTTCTTAGAGATGACGTAAATGATATGAAATGATTTATTTCGCTAGAAGTATAAATACAGGTGTTATTGTGTAGTAAGGTTTAAGTGTCACACACTTACATGCAAAACTACAATTAAAAAGAACACAGAAACAATTAGTAAGTCACTATTATTATAATCATTAAAGTGACAAATTTTAAAAGTAGATTATTATTATCATCCACGGTATTGTTTAAAAAATCGTTCACACTAAAATACGTAGGCCGCCGCTGCCTAGGGTATCTTTTAAAGAAAGATTTTATTTAAATCTAAAATTTAACTTGATAAAAAGAATTACAATAAATTAGTCTAATAAAATGAATCTAGTTCGAAGTGTGAACCAAGAATGCCGGCTTAAACGAAATGCAGTTTCCATGAAACATGCGATTGATAAAAATATTTTTCATTAGCAGTGCAGTCATCTTTAATGCATAAATCGTGGTAGCCCCTACACGGGTAGCCCAGGAAGTAAAAGTCGTGACCATGACGTATGCCTTCGCTCATTCTCACATGCTAGAGTATCTTTCAGACCTAAGCGCAGTAATACTTGGCACGTTAAGCAGTCGGTCCCGGCTTTTTCAAAGTTATTAGGCCATGACAGAGGCCTTCGGGCGGCCTAGAAACTCTGTCACCAGAGTTGGCCACTGACTCATACGAACGAACGAACGAACCACTGCTTGGAGATAGATATGGCACTGTTACCCACCGAGACGTACTTTTGCCGTCCAAGGTCTAATGCTTGGTCCGAGGTCCGAGTCCAACTCCTTCACCAGAATCGGTCATTGACTTAAAAATACTGTTTACCATTGTATTTTTATTGTGTTTATCTTAATTGTAATATTTTTTTATTATTTATACTGAAATTATAATTCATAGATTTTTTTTTGACATTGTTCATAGCAGTGTGAACGTGGGCTTTGGACTTTGCTGTAGCGATAGTTTTTTTTTAGGTAATACCTACCAATGTTTCATCATGACAGCCTTTTAATGTTCCCACTGCTGGGACACTGGCCTACTCTCAGGCGAGAGTGATTGGGTCTTAAATCCACCACGCGGACCCAATGCGGATTGGTGGATGGCACATGTCTTTCGAATTTTTAGTTCTTGGACATGCCGGTTTCCTCACGATGTTTTCCTTCACCGTATGAGAGCACTGGCATTGCGCACATAAATTTTCGAACAGAAAAATCCACCAAACCAATGTTTATCTATTATCAATAAACGACTATTATTATTATAACCTTGTGGTAGGACAGATTTACCTTTTAGATTTTTAACCTTCAGATCGGTGTCGAGCACGGTTCCGATGGCAGCGGTGCCGACTTGGTGGTTCTGCGGGTCCGTGTTGAAACGGATGATACACTCCACCCACTCGTCAGACCATTGGTCGCTTTTCTCGTCGCACTGGTACGTGTGCTCAGGGTCCAGCTTGATCTGATATTTCTCTTGCAAGGTCTGAATGAGAATGGTAATTAAAATAATGAGTTGGAAGCAAAGACAGTCTTTGGTTGGAAGCTAGTACAGTTTTTCTATTGTATGAAATAAGTCACTGCCGCTTTGGATTTCTGTCAAGTTTTTGATTACCAACGCATAGATCGAACGAACGATACGAAAAAACATTAGTCTTTTATGGTGAAGGCTCAAGATCAGTCGTCATGACAGTCTAAGGGGCGTCCTATGTCCAGCAGTCCGTCTATGGACTGATAATAATATGACAGTGATGAGATCTTGAAACATAACATACCTCACTATCAAATATCTTCTTGAGTAGCCTAATCCCCTCCTTGACTACGACCATGTCATCAGGATCGTCGAAGTAATTGGCTTCAAAGATAGGCGCGTCCAGAGGATTGCTGGAGTTGATGGTCAAGTAGCCCACGCTTTTTGGCAGCAGATTCACAGCATTTGCACTGATATCATAATAATAATGGGTTAGAACATTTTTATAAGGCGAAAGTAGAAGAATGTGGAACTTCTTAGAACTGGGATTAATGTGGTTCACTAACTACTTTCTCTTGACCGCACACAAGGATGTATTAGAAACCACGAAGCCCATGGTACAACACTCAAACCCGGTACAAATATTTGCATATCATACAAAACTTTGTCAACAGTTCAAGATCTCCGAAGGATGTCCTCATCCATTTGTTATAGTAATAACACGTCAAGAACATAATACTTATAGTAAAGTGTCATAGTACATTCAGCAATCATCCACCCCAACAATCATCCAAACCACAAACTCCAAGGCTACGATTGAAGCGTACTAATGTACTCACGACACATTCATCCCGTTCTCATAGCAGTCGGTGGCGAACTCTCCTGGTATTCCTGTCGTGGAGCAGTCAGCGTAGAAGCCATTGAAGAAGAACTGCATGTCTGGCTGTTTGCGATTTCTGTCGGCCAGGCTGGAGTACATGAGACCGGTGAGCTGGTGAATTTATATAAAATCATATAGCAAGTGAAATTATTGGATAAAAGAGTACTCAATCACGATGACATGTCCCGGGGTACCAAATGCATTGCCAAGCAGAATTTAAAAAACTGGAAGCTTTGTGTGATACAGCAACTGTTACGGTCAGCGTGACCCTTAACATCAGGTAACTAAAAGACATGATAAAAAAATACTTTTAACTAGTATATTATATTATATTATGTATAGTTATAGAAAGTAAGTATCGAACATATTATATAGGCAACTATGCACGTTAGATAAGTATGTTAGGAGTTAGGACAGTTTGTAAAATTCAGCTATAAATAATTTTAAAACTACTTTTGATGGTGTGTAGTATTAACCTGAGTGATTCCAGTGCTGCTCATGGGACCTTGCCGTGTCAGCAAGTACTCGGCTGCGTTGGCCCAATCCAGGACAAATGTGTCATTAACAGCCCCTAGCACGAAGTATAGAGTAGCTCCGATGTGGTTCCGCAAGTTCTGGCCGACGGGCAGTTCCTCTACCAGGGGGATGTCTAATCTCTTCAATGTATTTGCTGGTCCGACCCCGGAGTGGAGGAGGATGTGGGGAGAGTTTAATGCCCCTGCGCTCAATATCACCTGTAAGTAAGTTCGTATGAGTTAGTTGCCAACTCTGGTAGGTGGCCCGAAGGCCGCCGTCATGGCCAACTTTGAAAAAACCCGGCCCGACTGCTTAGCGTGCCCTCCGAAGCACGGAAGCGCCTGTGACACAAAAATGTTGAAACCAGCAGTCTCAGAGCAACTAAAAGCTATTTAATAACCAGTCGGTCTATCATTTGATTCATTCTCCAGAATCAAGATGGGTAATTTTGTAACCGAAATGACAAGCTACGCTACGTCTTAGAGCTTCAAACAGCTATGATTTAGAGTCCGCGAACTGGAAAACGAAGGACGGCTTCTCAATGGACTGATGACAATACAACGGTCGCATGAGTCGGTGGATGGTGAAGGCGCAGATCGTCATTGTACTCTTTGGAAAGGCATAGAGACGTCTGTTGGCTTATACAATGATGAGTTCTGGCAACCAACTGTCCTGGCAAGAACCACAGTTCTTGAACTTACCTCTTTTGCAGCACGAACGGTGTAATATTTCCCTGTGTTCTGGTCCACGAACTGGACGGCCACCGCGCGTTTATCCTCGAAGATCACCCGCGTGACGTGCGAGTAGAGCCGCACGCTGAGGTTCTGTCGCTCTGACGTCGGCAGCAGGTACGCACGAGCTGTGGTGTACCGTTGACCATTGCTGAAATAGATCCAATATTCATTACATTTAGGTATACAATCTTTTGGATCACATGAAAACTTTTAGATATAAAAAAGTTACATGGATGTTTTGATGTTTGTTCCTCGATAATTCGACAACCGCTGACCCGATTTCTTTTGAAAAATTCGTAAGACATGTGCCATCCACCAATCCGCATTGGGTCCGCGTGGTGGATCAAGACCTAATCACTCTTGCTTGAGAGTAGGCCAGTGTCAGGTTAGGATCGGAAGGCGGGGTCACTACCACTAGACCACCGGTGCTCTTATATAAATTGCACGCAAATGGTGCTCGGTATAAAATGATAGCAATAATGATATAAAATAATTAAACGTAGGATAAAATAAACGGCTCTCAATGTACCAAAAAATTTAATCATACAAGCAACTCAGTTTTATGCACACAAACACTGTTACAACAGAACAAAACAGTAGTAAATAGGTACTAACTTTTACAACACAAGTCTCATGTCGAAACATAATTTATGGTGAACATTACAAGTACCAACTCGTAATTTTCTGAGCTATAGCAGCGTGCTAGAGTATAGAAAATGTTTATAATATTATTATTTTTTTATCATACATAGAAAATACCCACAACGCCCGGAACAAATATTTTTAGATCGTACAAACATTTGTCCCAAGGCGGGAATCGAACACGCAACCTCCTGCGCTGCAAGCGGACCTTCGCCCATCGCGCCACTTCGGTCGTCAAATATTAAACTGCAGCAGTGGCTACCAGACGAGTTAATCCTACAGATATTCCAGGGGGTCTACTCTAGAAAGCGATTAACGATAATCGTGGTATCGTAGCTCAACTTATGTCGGTGACAACTCAGTTCAGAGCATTCACGGACATAAGTTGACCCACGAAAAGTGTCACGATTTATCGCATTTGTACACAGGAGTAGACCTTCAGGTCGAACTAGGTATCTTCAGGATAGACTTACTCGTTAAAAGTCTGCGCAATGGTGAAACCTTCGGGGGTGTTGGGGTCGTTCATGTCGGTTATGATCGGGATGCCGGTCTCGTTGATGGCGTTCATCAGCTGGTACAGCGCTGGTGGTTGGTCGTTGAACTATTGAACAAAATACGAGTAGTGTCATACTGTGTCAACGAACGTTATTGACAAATTGTAATTGGAAGTTTTTTTCTTCGGTCATTTTGCCGGTACCTTCGACCGAACGAAGAAAATAAATAAATAAATAATGCTGGACAATCCACACAGCATCATCTAGCCCCAAGTAAGCTGCTGTTAAACAGAGCTGTATTATGGGTACTAGATGACTGATATATAAAATATAATACAATACATAGATAGATATTTTTTATTATATATAAAAAATAAAAAATACCAGAACACCCGGAACAAATATTTGTAGATCGTACAAACATTTGTTCCGAGGCGGGAATCGAACCCGCAACCTCTGCGTCGCAGGCGGACCTGTGCCCGCTGCGCCACATCGGTCGTCGAATTAAAATGGTCTTCCCATTTATTTTTCCTCGTGTTCTTTTGAGTTTTATTGCGTAAAGGTGGCAATTTAACCAATACGACTTGTAGTTTTGGCACAAGTGTGACGATTGAACAATTTGACGTTAACGTTAGATGGTGCAACTCACCCTAAGTGATTGAAATGGAAGGGTTATATTTATATTGGTTTGTATTTTGGTCAAAGATCTAGATTTTTTTTAAAGGCCGCTATAATTTATTTCAGAATTTTGTTTGTCACATTCAAAACTCGAACTCGCAAACTCGCAAAATTGTGTAAACAAAATGCGACAAAACGTTAAAAAAAATGTAATTGATCATCTCGAGGACGTTGCCTGGCGCATAGTGCGCACCGTGCTAAAAAAATGGTGAAAAAATGGTGGTGAATGGTGATTTAATATTTTTATTCTTGGATCTAGGTTAAAAAATGTAAACTATAAGGAGTCTGTTCAATATACGAACCGTCGTGAATCAATCCATTTCGAGTCTGATGTCAACGACATAAAAAGTCATGAGAGATTCTCTTATTAAACAGAAAAAAAAAAAAATTTCAGTGATGTGAAATTATTATTAAAAAGGAAAAGGTTATATTAACACATTCAAGTCAATATTTGGCACGTAACATTGTTTTGTACATCAAGTGTATATCATAGAAAGGTTGTAGTTTTCTTTGCAACGCGTAGCCACAGAGCGGCGCCGGAGCTACGCGTTGCAATGACCTACGGCTACGTGCTACGAGCGGCTACGAGCTTCTACGCCAACTATATATATTTTTATTCAACAAACTCGTGACGTAGCTGGCAAACAATCCTTGCTTATTTGTTGTGTGACGCAAAATAAATTATTTCTATTCTATTATATTCTATACTATTATAAATTATTATAATTTGTAAACTTAGTATAAGATTGTTAAATAAAGGCTTTTGAAATTGAAATTGAAAATATTCTATACTAGTAGACCTGGCGCGGTTAATTAGGTTTTTTTTTTAGCAAATTTTTACACCCTGTATATTTTCTCATCGTTTTAGCCTTTCCCGAACTTTTACAAACATTTCAAGACCAAAATTAGCCAAATCGGTCCAGCCGTTCTCGAGTTTTAGCGAGATTAACGCACAGCAATTCTTAGAGAGAGACCTAACAACAATGTCTCGGGGTGATAGGCGCAGTTCAGTGCCCCGCAAACACTTAAAAACTTTAAGCTTTGGGTGGCACTCACAGAAATATATTTGTTCTGTGGTGGCACTGCATCTGTAATAGTCAGGCGTGGTGCTTGACATCAGGCGGGCGCCTTTATTGTCTTGTCACTTGCTGACATAACTTTTTTTTATAAAAATAATAATAATATGGTTTTCATTTCAATTCAACAGTTTCAACTTCATTCAAAGAATGGTGATAGGTAAGCTAGTTTGTAGTCAGTGGCCAACTTTGGTGACAGAGTTTTATGCCCGCCCAAAGGCCTCTGTCATGGCCTACCTTATCTAACAACTATAGTCGCAACTATAGTCGGGACCGACTGCTTAACGTGCCCTCCGAAGCACAGGAGCGCTCGGTTGAAATTGCCACTGACGGTCATCCATCCAAACGGTGACTACGCGGAACAGTGCTTAACTTCCTAACCTTTATGAACAAATAATACCTGCTGAATCGGTAGTGTTCCAGTACTAGAATGGTACTTCTCACTGACAAGAGATCCAACTTGCCGGTTGCCCTCCGACATGTCGAAGTACTTCTGGTTGGCTTTCCAAGACCAGCCGGTAGCTCCAGCCTGCACCATGTCTTCGTAATCAGCGGCGTGGCCTTTGTGATACATCATACCATTTAAGACGCTTGTTCCTCCTGTTAAAGATATACAAATTACATTATAAGGTCATACTAAAAGCTTACTAATGTATAGAGTGGCGTTCAGTATTCAGTATTCAGTATCATTTATAGCATCATAATTATGAAGGTAATACATGTCACAGATCTTATGTAATATTAAATAATATGAGAGCAGCCAACACATAGCTATGTACCCAGTAAGGGTGTTGCACTATAAAATTGAGTAGGAGCGGACCGATTTTAGTATTAATGGATAGGTACCTAGTTTGTGATAATAATAAAATAATAAAATCATTATTTGGGGTAGCAATAAAACCTATCATTCGTTATTTGAGTCACTGAGAAACTGATCAAGTGTATAATAGCTTTTTTTTAATAGAATTTATTTTAATTTATTTTCAAAAATATTATCTTTTTCTATATTTTTAATACATTCAGGAACTTTGTTATATATTTTAACAGCCATTGTATACGGACTTGAGCGTTAAAATCGTTCACCATTGTTCGATTTTAAATTTTATTAGATTTGCTAAAAATTTGTCTATCTATCTATCTCGGTAGCGCGGTGGGCGGTGCAAATATTTGCATGGTATGCAAATATTTCATGATCTGCATAATTGTTATATAACAAAAAAAAAAGTATCCTGAAAAGTAAAAATGTACATTAGAAATAAAAATATATATCAGATACACCTTCATTGTACATAGTCTGATGTATAGAATCTATCATTTGAATTGAATTGAATGTACATATATCAATAGAATAGGTACAATTTTATAAAAATATCCACCAATATTTTACACGCTTTACGAGAACTTTTCATCCCAATACGTGCAAGTTGTGGAATGAGCTTCCTTCCGCTGTCTTTCCGCTGAGCTACAACATGGGCCGCTTCAAGGGAAATATAAAAAGAGTCGTCCAGCGCAGGCAACGCGTCAACTGTACTTCTGATGTTGTTGATGTCAATACTGGTGGCTTATTCGCTATGACATAGAGATTCCTTACCAATAACGTAGTAACGTGTTCTATACGTGTCATAGTGTGAAATTGTAAAATGGTTTTCCGTATCTGTGTTGTTTCAATAGCGATAGTTTCGCTATCGATAGGTTGGCTTTGAAAAACAATCAGACGAGCCCTAAAATGTGGCTTGTCGACAACGAATCCACGCAGATATCGTAACGAGCCCGCGTTTGGTCATAGCGAATAAGGCTCCTGGACGAGCTTTGTCATAAAGAACTCTACTCTACTCGTATATCCGTATTAATTCAAAAGTGTTTTATTCAGTAAAATCACAAGGATCACTTTGAAACGTCTTACAAGCTAGGAAAATTTACGCCAGTTCCAACGCGCCCATACCGTAAAAGAACTAGCAACAACACCGGCTGGGTTCCTATCGGTACTTCGGCATGATCCTTGTTATTGTTATGGATGCCGAGTATAGTTGAATGAAGCACATTCGTCCCAAGCTTTTTTATCATCTAACTAAATAATCGGTTATTTTATAATAAGCTTTTTGAGAGACTGTTTTTGTTTAATAAAGTGTTTAAATTTGCCAATTGATAAATTCTGTATGTCGCTTGGGACTTTGTTAAAGCAAAAATGTTTTGAGTATTGAAAGAAGCGTACATATTGCCTTTTAAAAGATTTACTGACTTTAGTGAGCCTAATTGTGGGAACAGCGAGTTTATTTCTATTTCTAGTTACATTATGATTAGCTAACTTTTATTAAATGGATGGTATTTTGATTTTCAAAAATATATTGACAGGGTACTGTCATAATATTGATTTCATTGAACTTATCTCTAAGTGATTATCAATAAAGAATAACAGTTACCAAGACATTTCCCTCTGATCCATTCGCATCCCTCGTTTCCTTGGTCCAGGCAGTAGTTACCAGGCGCAGTGCGGTAGTTCCAATCCACCTCCTGGTTCGTCCAGAAGGTTCTGTAGAATGAGGGCACCTTCGATCCTATAGGTTCTGGACCACCTGCCTCCAATAAAAGCACCTGGAAAACAAATCTTGTTGTAATATCAACGATGTTATTTCTTGTCTGAAAATATATGTAAGTATTGTACAAGATTTTTTACTTCCGACTTATACATATTTTTTTTTATACAACTGAAGTGGCAACCAAGCGTACGACCCACAAGATGTTAAGCGGTTACCGCAGCCTATGGACGCTTGCAATACCAGAGGTATCACTTGCGGGTTGCCACCTTGAGGTTAAGATTGAAAGCCTCATGTGCCAGTAATTTCACCGGAAACCATACCCTTTACACCGGAACACAGCAATGCGAGCATTACTGCTTTGCGGCAGAAATAGGTATGGTGGTAGTCCTTCCCCGGACGAGCTCTATCACAGAGAACTCTACTACTCCTAATTTAAGTTTGTTAATTTTTAACCGTTAGTAGTGCCTGACATTTTGCCTCCGAGCAGTAGTGCAAGCATTGTTGTCAGGCAAACGACTATACCAAAAAATATAAACAGATCACGTTACATTTTGACAGATTTTTACAAAAAAAAAACTCACATTGAATTTATCCTCGCTCAGTCTCCCCGCTACTATCGAACCGGCCGATCCTGCGCCAACAACTATAAAGTCGTATTCGGCTTCAACACTCTCCACCGAGACTATCCTCTTGCAGGGTTCCGCGATATCGCACCGCCCCCACAGGAACCCCTGCAGTAGCGTCATGAACAGGAGGGTTCCGCCGCATATCGGGGAGTTCTCGAACGACGGTCCCTCCGGAACAATTGAACACCCGCATTCCTGGTAAAAATAAACAAATCCTGTAATATTATTGAGGAGCTCACTGGCGCAGTGGGCGAGTACTAGGTTGAGGTTGCGGGTTCGTTCCTCGCTACGAAACATATGTTTGCATGATCTGTAGTAGGTATACTATGTATGTATCTAAGTAGTTAGTTATATTAATTATGTTTCCATAGTGCAAGCCTTGTTTAGTTTGGGGCTAGATGACACTATGTAGAAATGTCCGCTAATATGTATTTATTGAATACTAGAAGTCCGTCCCTGCTTTGCGCAGAATCAAATACAAATCTTCTCTCATTATATATTAAGTATAGATTAGTATAGATATAGGAGTATAGATAGATTCTGGGTACGCAAAAGCACATAGGCTACATTATCTAGGTACCACGCAAGCGAATCCGCGGGTACAAGCTAGTATGAAACAATCCCTGCTTTGTTTTTTGAATAAATATAAATAAATAAAATACACTACAAAACAGAAAACAACTTACCTCTGCCGCTAGAATCATTTTGATATCTCCCTGCTTGAATTACTGAATAAATGCCTAAAAAAATAATATTGGATTAACTTGCGTAGTAGGCATGATGGCAGTAACCAATAATCATTAAAATTCACCTTATGAAAAAGGATTGAAGGAATGTAAAAACCATTTTTCTTTTTACATTAGAAGATGCGAGATTGATAATATTTTTAATAAAATATAACAACAAAATACAACAATCCGCCATAGAAGGTAATCAGAACATCTGGTTCTGATTGGTGGCATCGAACAAAAATGCAGAATTTTGAACCTATGCTAAAAATTGCATTGAAAACTTAAGTGATGTCTTACTGCTATGCCGTGATTGGCATAAAGTCGATACTTCTGAACAGAATAAAACCGTTTTTCAAAATCCGTCATCAACGTAGCCACGCCCTAAGCGTGTTCGCCTTGAGACCAGTCACGCAAGCCATATCTATGAAACGTCATTGACAGAAAGATTAGCTCACATAGATTTAGGGGTTGGTCACACCGCCTGCGTCTGCTTACGCGTACCATGACGTTGCATGCGATGCATGTATGAAACTGACATTGCTTGCGTGACAGGTCTCAAGGCGAACACGCGGGGCGTGGCTTTTTGCAAGCTGCTGAAATGTCATTTTTTTATAAATAAGGGCATTAGTACTCATATTAAATAAACACTTATTGTCAGTGTGCTTTATCTGCATTATTACGCGTAGGTACACTGCAATTATTGTTTAATTGAATTGTTATTCAAAGGAAATAATGTTTAAATCGATAAACTGTACACAAAAAAAAAATATAAATATCAGTATTATTACTGTATAACTGACAGTAATTTTAAACCGCACTTTATGGATAAATAACCCAGTGGTAGAACTGAGGGTACCAATATATAGAAATATATAATAGAATATACAATAGAAATCGGCCGTGTTTTAAATTTCAGCCAAATCGGTTCAGTGGTTGTCGAGTTAGTTATGGCGATATTTAGTTAATTACTGCATATTGACTGTGGACTATATCTAATGTAAGATTGTTACAATATTAATTATTAATGAAAACAATCTAATTTAAGAATTCAAACTGACATGTTTCAGTGCCCTTTAGTGTTGATTACTTACCTCAATTTAAAAAAAAGTTAACACGGTTTTAACGAGTTAACACGAGTCTCACGTTGTGCGCTACGGAGAGCGGACGCTTGATATCGTTTTTTCGGTGACTCATTGCTGTTGAGGACAATGTCTTCAATTACTGTAAAATGTGCGAACTGTAACGTAGTGATTAACGAACTGCTGGCATTTCTACGCAATGTCATGGATTTTATGGACGAAGAAAGTATTCACCAGCTGTGTACGTCGTCTTTCTCGGAGGAAGCTGTTGCGAAGGCTAAATCATTGCTCTTTGATTCGATACCGACTGCAAAGAAAATGCCTTTGCGTAGAAAACAAGGCAAAAAGAAAATGTCAAGAGACCTAGAGGATATTATTTGCCTGATGAAAACTGCTGATCCGGACATTTTTCCTATCTTCGTTGCAAAAGACCTTCATTTGTGCCCACCAGTCGAATTCTCACATGTCGATGTATCACGATTTTTAAAGGAGATACTGTGGCTAAAAAATCAACTACGTGCACTGGAGGAGAAAATGGTAACACCTGAAAATTTTAGCTTACTTAAACAGGAGGTTGAACAAATGAAACAAGCATCTTTAGTTGACAATTTCTCTACAATTGTGAATGTTAATAAGAAGAGAGGAGCCTGTCTACAAAACAGTTTTATACTAGATAGCGGTCCTATTGGTCTTCCATACAAACCAGAGAATGTATCTATAAAAGCATCACAATTATTGTCAGCTGTGGAGAAGGTGAATGACCGGCCCGCGCTTGCTAGTCAGGTGGCATCGAATGAAATTGAGAAGAATGAGTCTATCTCTTTCACTCATATGAAAAATAATGCAATGGATGCGAGCGGGCACGTGGAGGCCCCCGCGCACACCACGGTTTCGGAAAGGACGAACGAAAGCGGTTGCCAGGTGATCTCCGAGTGCGGTCAGAGTGCTGGAGTGAGAGGGATAGAGTCTCAAGTGCGGCGCGTGGAGGCCCCAGAGAGTACCACGGTTTCTGCACCTTCTACTGCATCGGCTGCGTTTGTGTGCACTACGAACGTCCCCACCAACGGTAAACGGTCAACTACTTACTTCTCATCGCGTAGAAACAACTCATTTGCTACACAACCTGATGCGCGCGGTGGCTTGCTTGCTCCGGACTTGAATGAAAAATATGATCGTGAAATGGTGAAAGATCCGGAATGGCAAGTTGTGAGAAATAAATCTGCTAAGCGTTACAAACTTATTGGTCAGAGAGGCTGTGCTCCCACCGAGCCGGACGGTAAATTCAGAGCGGCAGATATTAAAGTGCCACTTTTAATTTCAAACGTCAGTAAAGATGTTAGCGAAAGTGATATTATCAGTTATATAAAGAATAAAACGAATGAAAGTGTATCCCTAAAAATGATAAATATGAGAAAAACAAAAACATATAATGCTTATAAGTTGTATGTGTCTAAACATAAATTAGAAATGTTTTTAAATGATCAGTTTTGGCCTAGTGGAATAACATTTAGGCGCTTTGTGCATTTTTTGTACCAAGCAAAATCGGAAAATATAGTTAAAGTTAGTTAGTCATTTGCTTATGGATTTAAGCCCCAATCAAGATATTAACTTTATTAGTTATAATTGTAAATCTTTTAAGCGGTCGATTGATGATATACGAAAAATCTGTGGTATGTCTGACTTGGTTGCTCTTCAGGAGACATGGTTGCTCCCCCATGACGTCCCCCTGCTGGGAACTGTTTCCAATAATTTTGAATACACGGGTAAGTCCGCTGTAGATACGTCTGAGGGGTTACTCACGGGAAGACCATATGGAGGAGTAGCTATTCTCTGGAGAAAGGGCATTTTCGAAAACGTGTCTGTGGTAAAATGTTGTAGTGTCCGGCTAGCGGCTGTCAAGATTACTCTATCAGGCGGGCGGTCTATTATTGTATTCTCTGTATACATGCCCACGGATTCATCTGAAAACTTGCCTATTTTTACTGAGGTGCTGGGTGAAATAAGTGCAATTGTAGCAATTGAGGATGTTGAGAGTGTATTCATCTTAGGTGATTTTAACGCTCATCCGCATGAATTATTTTTTAATGAACTTATTAGTTTTTGTTCTGACCAGCTTTGGACTTGTGCCGATGTAGAAATACGTGGCCTGCAGTCCGACACATATACTTTTGTCAGCGAGGTGCATGGGTGCAGGCGTTGGCTTGATCACTGTGTTGTATCGCAGTCGGCATGGCAAGCTGTTGTCGAAGTAGGCACCTTAGAGGATGTTTTCGTTTCGGATCACCTACCTATTTATGTAAGTTGTAACTTAAATGTAGTTAGACCTAAATTAGTGATAAGTAACTTGCACCGTAGCTCAATTATATGGGGCGAGAGAGATGAAACTCAAATAGCTAAATATCATGCAATATGTAACGGTAGATTACGCGATATAGACTTTCCTAATGAGTTCTCGGAATGTAGTCATGGGTCATGTAATCTGAAGAATCATACACAAATTTTAGACCAGATTTATGATAATATTGTGAATATATTGAGTGACGCAGCTGGGGGATCTGGTGGAGAGCGCTGCGTTAAGCAAATCAAAAGCCGAAACTTATGTGGTTGGAATGAGCATGTTCGGGAAGCTCATCGGGCGGCCAGGCTTAATTTTAAAATGTGGGTCCTGTATAATAGACCAGCTTCAGGCGTAATTTACAAACAAATGTACGAGTCACGTAAAGTTTTTAAAGGGCGATTAAAGTGGTGCCAAAATAACCAAGATCAACTCAAAATGGACATTCTAGCTAATCATAGAGAGACAAAACATTTTGGTAAATTTTGGAAAACAACGGGGAAGTATGATATTAAGCCTGGCCTCCCGGTGAGCGTGGATGGAGAAAGCGAGTTGGTGCGTATTGCAAATGCGTTTAAAGAACAATTTAAAGTGCGCTCTCCACTTGGTCCCTCTGCTGCGTTCACGAACTCTGTTTCGGAGTCCGGATGTCGGGGAAATGAGCCACCTGTACTTTTTACTGCAAATCAAATAAGAAACGTCCTTAAGCAAATGAGTGGTGGTAAATCTCCTGGGCATGATGGGCTCAGTATTGAGCATTTGAGGTATGCAGGGGTTCACCTTCCGAGGGTACTGGCGCTGTTTTTTACAATGTGCATTAGTCACTCTTACCTACCACACGATTTAATGAAAACCATCGTTGTGCCCATTGTAAAGAACAGGACCGGAGACATTTCGGATAAGGGGAACTACCGGCCTATTTCTCTTGCAACAATCATAGCTAAAGTATTGGACGGTATGCTTGATTCGCTATTAGATAAGTACATAACTCTACATGACGCTCAGTTTGGATTTCGATCTGGACTCTCTACTGAAGGCGCAATTTTAAGTCTGAAGCATACCGTCCAGTACTATACTGAGCGTAGGACGCCGGTATATGCCTGTTTTCTTGACCTCTCTAAAGCGTTTGACTTAGTGTCATACGATGTGCTTTGGAGAAAGTTAGGAGACAGGAGCGTACCGGCAGGCGCACTAAATATTTTCAAATATTGGTATGCCAACCAAACCAACTGTGTGAGATGGGCCAATGTTCTATCTGAAGCATATAGGCTGGAGAGCGGGGTGAGACAAGGGGGGTTAACATCCCCCAAGCTCTTTAACTTATATGTAAACGATCTTATCGTGGGGCTGAGCAGCATGCGTGTCGGATGTCGGATTGATGACGTCAGCATTAATAATATAAGCTACGCGGATGACATGGTGCTGCTGAGCCCGACGGTCGGAGGTCTCAGAGAGCTATTAAAGGTCTGTGAGTCCTATGCTGCTGAGCATGGACTTGTATATAATGTAAAGAAGAGTGAGTACATGGTCTTTAAGGCCGCCGGTAAATGCCCAGATAACACACTCCACATTACCCTAAATGGCTTGAACGTTAATCGCGTTACAAAATTTAAATATCTGGGGCATTTAATTACTGACGACCTTAAAGATGATGGCGATATTGAGAGAGAGCGTAGGGCTCTAGCGGTCCGAGGCAACATGTTGGCACGCAGATTCTCCCGGTGTACCGATGAGGTGAAGATCACGCTTTTTAAGGCATATTGTCAGAGCTTCTACACGGGAAATCTGTGGGTCAAATACACCAAAAGGTCGCTAGATGCCCTGCGTGTTCAATATAATAATATCTTTAGGATGCTGTTGGGGCTGCCACGGTTTTGTAGTGCATCAGGGATGTTTGCGCTGTACCAAACTGATGGCTTTCAAGCCATCATTCGCAAAAAAACTGTATCCCTGATCGGCAGAACGCGGGGTAGCCACAATAGCATCCTGAAGACCATAGCGGACAGGTACACATCACCGCTATGGAAGTGCCTTGTGTTGAGGGTGATCTAAAGAGAACTCTACTTATGTTTCTTTTTGGATCATCCTCAGCATAGGAGCTTAAGCCTCTACACCCAGCACCTACTTAGTTTTATTTTTCTCTACTACTAACACATTGTTTTAAATTTTGTTACTAACACACTATGGATTCATGTTGTCCGAAATAAAATCTTTTTTTTTTTTTTTTTTTTTATTTTTATTTTTTTTTATTTAACCAAATGAAAAAAAAAATTGCAATTAATAAAAGGGAATTAATTAATAACCGTGCATTATGTCGTCGTGTGTGCGATTCGCGAATGCCACAATGAAGTGGTGACTGCCGCCCATGGCCAATTAATATCTACGTTTCCCGGCCTAATCACAATCGCGATCTAATCTTTGTCTCCTGTCTCACCGTGGGCGACTGGCGATGAGCGAGTTGTCGCAGTAAAGTAAACTACGTAAACGAAAGCCGGTCGGCGTGATTTTGCTTTTTGAGCAAGTAAATAGTTTATCGCCCATCTATCGCTCACTCGCCGGCGCAGTGGGACAACTGCCTGCCTAATAATGAAATTGTACGAATAAAATTGTTGTCATAGGCACCAGCAGCACGGTGCAAGGGGGGGCTGCACCCCCTGGATTTTTTTTTATATCAGGTTACTATTGAAATAAAAAATGAAGCTGTCAAAAATAACAATTGAACTATTTTTTTTTATAGACCAATAATAGTTCGATGTAACGAAATTGCATCCCACTTTCAGGAATGAAGTTTTTATTTTTTTATTAGTTATTATTACAGTTAAAATAGCTAGCTTGACTTTAGCTACACTGTCATGGTTATGTAACAACTTAAATTTTTAAATTTTAAATATTTAGTTAGTGAAACAACAGCATTAACACCAGTTTACACAAGGGTGGATCCAGGGTGGAATCACGAGAGTCATGACGACTCCTGGGCTGGGTAAAAGTCAAACACTGAAAAAAAAATTATTAAGGTGTGATTATGACGCATTGGAACTGGCGTAAATTCATCTATACCTTGTTTAACGTTTCAAAGTAGATAATCCATGTCAAATTATTGAATAAAACTCTTTTTTTTTAACTCTGGTCTATCAAGTTGGGTATTTGTCCATGTTGTTTTACATGACTTATTGATACTCACGCCGTTGAACAATCCATTAGGGATTGCTAAAGCTCATAAAAGTTTAAGGTAACTTGTGTTTCGCAATCCAACAAGTTCAATAAGCAGAATTTTTGCGGCTGGCTACGCTCGCAGTTGGACGATCTGTACAAAATTGCTAAAGTGTTTAAAAGCTTATAAAAAATTAAGATATTCAGTGCGTGGCAGAACTTTTAACTATGTGACCCCCTTCCCAAACCTGAATCCACCCATGAGTTTACATATTGTGTAATTCTATTTAATCTAACGTATATTACGATGCATAAGCACCCCCATAAAAAAAATTCTGCCGGCGCCAATGACTGTTGTGTTGTTCATTAATCTTGTTATGATTCAAAAATTGCAAATATCATATAATCAGTCTTATCTTAAAAAATAAAATTATTATTTACTAATCATATAATAATAACGAACGTGTTGTTAAAAATATATGATATATTATCTTATCTTATTGTCATAAATTAATTTATTATCAAATAATCTAATAAAAACTATTTCCGCAAGTCACAAATCAAGTAGCAAGTCATCATGATTATTTTACATGATGAGATAAACTATTACCATTTTTTTTTTATCAACGTGTTCATGATAATATTATCATTATAAGATTATTTGATAATCGTCGAATAATTAATTATTCGAATATAAATTATAGCGAATGGGGGATTCGTTCAAAAGTCAGGATAAGATAAGGTACTCCAGAGTGAGTATAATATCTATCTATGTATTCTATGCATTGTATTAAATATATATGAGTCATCTAGTACACATAACACACTGTTTAACTGTTTAACAGCAGCTTACCTTGGGGCTAGATGATGCTGTGTGGATTGTCAAAAAAAAAAATCTGAGTACAATTTTACTATTTGTTTTTACTCTCAGATAAATTCTTTTGCGTTTCTCCATCGCAATAGTAGAGTAGCCAATGCTAGGTATTGTTATAGGTACTGAATTCATGGACGAAATTTTAAGATTACGTCCATGACTGAATTTGATAGGTAAATGATGAATGAACATAAAAGCCGACATAATTCGAAACACAACTGTTTAGAAGGCGCAACCCAATATAGGATTTGCTCACTAAATGTTATTAATGTTATTAAATTATTAAAATGTGGTTTAGGGTCTTGTCAATGGCAAATTCAAACTTGACATACCGTTGTAAAGTTGAGGTTATGTTTCTATTCAGTTTTGTTTATTAATTAGCGGTTGATTTTGTGAATGAGCCTGTAAAAAGGAAACGTAGCCTAAATTGGTTGTCTTCGGAGAATGAATTACTGCTAGAACTCTTGGAAAACTGTTCATAAAACAGACGGTGCTACTATGAAGCAAAAACTTGCCTAATGCTAATGGGATGTTAATGGAGTAATTGTACCTTCAAATTGGAGCTGCTGTTTCTGAACCTCTGCATGTCAATAATAATGAGCAAGGAAAATGTAAAAATCTTGGAAGGCGAGCAATGTTCATTCTTGTCATTGCAAAAATTGCATTGAAGAAAATTGAAGCAATAGATTTCAAGAAGAGTTGTTGAGAAAGAAATACTACGTTTACATGAAGCTCGTTATCTGGGTTTAGAAATAAAAATAGAACAATTGAAAGAAAAGAAAATGATATCCCCGTTCTACTTGTTTTATTTTTAGATTTATATTAGGTAACTAAATATAATTGTTTAATAAAAATGGTATTTCATAAGTATATATTTAAACACGGTGATAGTATTACCTATTAGGTCCAGGTTTTAGGTACCATACTTCAATTAGGTTCAACAACATGCCGGTTTCCTCGCAATGTTTTTCTTCACCGTTTGAGAGTTTTGGCAAAGTGCATTTCTGCACGACAGACTTCACACCACGATCGAAAAGCAAGGACGCTACCACTAGACCACAAGTGCTCTCAGTGCTTTTACAACATGATCACTTGTGATTCCAAATCCTTCTTCTTCTTCTTCGTTTATGGACTTGTGGCATATTTGCCACAATTTCGCCAGTGTCAAGTAGATAAGTTTGATTGTCGCATGGCAACGTAAACAAACAAAATTTTGAAAGAAATGGCGGCGTTTCCAAAATTCCCTAGGAAAGTCTTTGACTAAATTACAAACCATCATTATCCTTCCATTTCAGTTATTTAACTACACTTGTGCAACAAATGTGCATGTAAACAAAGAAGTTAGATTAGATAAACTGCCACCAAATTTACACAATAAAACTCAAAATAACACGGTAAAAATAATTAAATTGGGAGGACCCATGTTGGTTTGACAAAATAGCCAAAAAACTATTCCAAATCCTGCATACCTGCTGTATAGTTCGTACGGCGGATAGCCGTTTCGATGCGCAATGGAGCTTATTCGAACTATATAGTATAGTTTAAATCAGTTATAAAAATAAAACCACTGCATAATAATGATATCTTTCAACACGTACATACTAAACACAATACGTACCACAGTTTTTGCTTAAGCACAGTAGCGTTTATCTTTCCTAAATACATAATCCAAGGTGGCTCTGCTGGGAAGCATCCTTCCTGGCAGAGCCACTAGCGAAGTCGATTTTCTCAGTACCTGACGAACGTACAGCAATAAACGGCATACGTACACTATGTACGTCTAACGTACATTCTTTTAAGATATAAATGATCGGATTCTAACGTGGTGGCTCTGCTGGGTAGTACCACGCCATTATGTAGGTAACAAAGAGCTGTTTTGACAAATGTGACAGCCGCCATTAAATACTCCAGTTATTTTGTTTTATACTATACATTTTGGTAGTATAGCGATTTACTCTCGGATAATAAGCAGTTACTCTTGAATTGAGATTTGGACAATCGCAAAGTACCTTTTTTGTATACAACTGAAGTGGCAACCAAGCGTACGGCCCATAAGATGGTAAGCGGTTACCGCAGCCTATAGACGCTTGCAATACCAGAGGTATCACTCGCGGGTTGCTACCTTAAGGCTAAGATCGAAAGCCTCATGTGCCAGTAATTTCACCGGAAACTATACCCTTCACACCGGAACACAGCAATGCGAGCATTACTGCTTGGCGGCAGAAATAGGTATGGTGGTAGTCCTTCTCCGGACGAGCTCTATCACAGAGAACTCTACTACTCTTAAACCTTTACTCTAGTAGAGTAAATATTGATATATATCAGTAGTAAGATAAAAAGGGCCGGATGACCTGGAGACGTTTGACAAGGACTGTATAACTTGGAAGAAGGATGGGAAGCCTTTGCTCTACAGTGGGATGATACACTGAAAATAATAATAATAAAACAAATATTTAGGTACTAATAAAATACCTCACATTGAGACAGTTTTTCAATCTTCTCTGCAAATTTCAAGACGAAGAGCGTTAGGTAGTACAGCGATCATTAAATTCTTTTTAAACTTGGGTTTTGACCCGGCGCGGGCGTAGTGTGAGTACACTTCTCTACTCTATGTGCTCATGCAACAAAGTTCGTCTAATGACAGACAATCGAGTATCGTTGTATGTCGAGCATTCAGTATTTGTAGCTGTCGAACTTTTCATTTTCTAATCTAAGTACAATCCAAGTAGATGTTACAAAGAGGAAATGCATAATTTGCCTAATTCGTTTGTAGTGTGAGCTGTGTAAATGCCTATGTAATTTCGTATTGTCTATAAAATATTCCGTTCCGCTTGTTTTTTAGGCGTTACAGCCTTGGACTCGTAAGTAACAGCCTATTTTAGGAGCTCAAATGAAAAAATAACTACCTAACCTACAGTAAAAAAATGAAATAAACCTTAGAATAAATAAACAAATCTCAATGTCTTTGATAAACTAAGTTTTATCATTATTCAAAACATTTACGTATACGGAACATTTAGTTCAAACAAATTTAAGTTGTTAGACAAGATTTAAGAAAACTCAACCGACGCATCTCAGCCATCGTGAAGCAGTAAGCCATTTGTGATGCGAAGTAGAAAGACAATTCAGTTAGAAAAAGCTACATTGAGCATCAAAAATCAAAAATTATGTGCGCAATGCCAGTGCTCTCACACGTTGAAGGAAAACATCGTGTAGAAACCGGCATATCCAAGAACTAGAAATTCTAAAGACATGTGCCATCCACTAAGCCGAATTGGGTCTGCGTGGTGGATTAAGATCACTCGCTCACCTAGGCTAGTGTCCTAGCTGTGGGAACATTAGAAGGCCGTCATGATGAAGAAGAAATCGTCTAGGTGTTGAGCCAAAATATCGGATATCATTGTCTCTGTTTGCACATTATCATAAAACTATTTGTGAATTTCAGTTACGTAGTGTCGAGTCAAACTACTGTAAAAACGAACTAGCATCGTGCGAAGTCGGGGCGGGTCGCTGGTTCATAATAAAACACAAAAGGATGCTCTCCGGTAAAGTTTTGTTTAGATCTTAGTTAAACAGAATTGATTTGATTAATCGACTTGGTTAGAACATTGTTCCTCTTCGTACTCGTTGCGAATATTGTCGGCCGCGCGTTCTGCCACCATCATGATGGCGGCCTGTGGGTTGCCTGTCATCAAAGTAGGTATGGCTGAAGCGTCTGCCACTCTTAAACCTGGACAGAAGAGAACAAGTTAAGAAATGGGGTTTGCATTTTTTTTGCACCTGGAATAAAACCCTGCTTTGGGTCGCCTTCTGCCAGAAAAATTTAGCACGGGTTGCATTTACGCATCGCATATTCGCCTCCAATTTTTTTTTAATTCCAATCAAGTGGCAACCAAGCGTACGGCCCACTTGATGGTAAGCGGTTACCGTAGCCTATGTACGCTTGTAACATCATAGATATCACTTGCGTGAAGTTGCGTGTTACCCTGAGTGAGACGTTAACCGAAACCATACCCTTCGAACCGGAACACAGCAATGCGAGCATTACTGCTTGGCGGCAGAAATAGGCATGGTGGTAGTCCTTCTCCGGACGAGCTCTGTCACAAAGAACTCTACTACTCTAACGAGCTAGCGGTGTGGCCGGCGCTTGATGGATATAGTGTGTTACCTTCTAGATTTAGAACCTTCAAGTCGGTGTGGAGCACGGTTCCGACGGCGGCGGTGCCGATCTGGTGGTTCTGCGGGTCTGTGTTGTACCGGATCATGCAGTCCAGCCACTTGTCCCCCCACTCCGAGTAGCACTTGCACTGAGACGTGTACTCAGAGTCCAGTTTGATTTGGTATTTCTCTTGCAGAATCTGTCAAAGCAAATGTTGAACCTTTTGTAGTAGGGATGAACTAGCGTGAATATCATCATCATGACAGCACTATAATGTTCCCACTGCTGGGACACTGGCCTACTCTGGAGTAAGAATGAAAATGGGTCTTAATCCACCACGTGGATCCAATGCGGATTGGCGGATGGCACAAGTTATTCGAATTTTAATTTAGGTAACTATAAAATTATTGTAAAACTTTTAAATCAATTGTATACGACTTCCAAAAAGGAGAAGGTTAACATATTTGGACATATTTACACAACGGTGCGGAGCAAATTGGATGATGATGGCGAGAGAAAGAGACGAAAGAGGAGAGATTCAGGGGAGGCCTACGCCGCGGAGGCGACTATTGCTGATAATTTTGATTAAAATAAAACTAGGAATAACAATAGGAAAGTTTAGATTTTTAGAACAAGGGAATTTAATATTAAGTAAATTTTATTCTTTATATTGTAAGTAGAAGCATTAGAAATAAAGGCTATTTTATTTTATTTATCTTACTTTATGAATAAATCATAAAAAAATTTTGGTTTGAGGTCGGTTTTTTTTGTTCTGAAAAATAATTATTCACTTGTTTGTACCTTACTGTCAAATATTCTCTTGAGTACTCTCATTGCCTCCTTGACTACGAACATGTCTTCTTCTTCAGCAAAGTAGTTCGCATAAAAGACTGGTGCGTCCAGAGGGTTGCTGGAGGCGAGAGTCATGTAGCCCACGCTTTTAGGTAACAAATACACGGCATTTGCTCTGGAATCACGATAATAAATAATGAATAACACTTTGTATTTCTTTTTCACAATATGGTGGTAAAAGTAAGTAAGTTCGTATGAGTCAGTGGCCAACTCTGGTGACAGAGTTTCTAGGCCGCCCAAAGGCCTCTGTCATGGTCTAACAACTATGAAAAAGCCGGGACCGACTGCTTAACGTGCCCTCCGAAGCACGGGAGCGCTCGGTTGAAATTGCCACTGGCGGTCACCTATCCAAATGATGACTACGCGGACTTCGTTGATCTGATAAGAACAACTTAGCCAGCTACGTCACGAGCGCTCCTCGGTCAATGGTGCTCACTTTATATATCTGTTTGTTAGTATCAATAAGAAGGACTTTTTTTATACTACTAAAGTGCCAAGCGTTTGGCCCATTTGACGAAGCGGTTATGTACGATAGCAACATCAGAGATATCACTTACGTGTTACCACCCAGAGACGTAGATCCAGTCTCATGTGCCTGTATTTCACCGGAAACTCTTCGAATCGGAACACAGCAATGCGAGCATTACTGCCTGGCAGAAATAGATATGGTAGTTCTTCCCCGGACGAGCTCTATCACAAATAACTCTACTACTCTTGTACTTGGTTTGGCTTTGTCATGCAGGTAAAAATAAAGGTAGTTACTCACGAAACGTTCATTCCCTGCTCATGGTTGTCTGTGGCGAACTCTCCTGGTTGTCCTGTCTTGGAACACTCAGCGTAAAAGCCGTTGAAGAAGAACTGCATGTCTGGTTGTTTGCGATCTCTGTCGGCCAGGCTGGAGTACATGATGCCAGTGAGCTGGAGGTATACCATGAGTTTAGATGCTATGCTAGTAGCGTACTGGCGTAAATACACCTAGCTTTATGATGTTCCAAAATTATCCTTAAAGAAAAATATTTGAATTTGAAAGTGGTGAGATAACCTAATAGATTTGCAAGATGGGCAATCCAAATATTATTTTTTTGCCGAGTTTGTTGCCAGATTTTTCTAGGCTGGGGCGCGTGGAACTGGCGTGAATAACGTTTCAAAATGATCCTTGTGATTTTATATAAATACTTATTTTGATTATTTGAGCGGATCGGCCCGTTTTTCGCCTTGTTCAATAACTAACATAGAGATAAGTACCTAAGTAAACTCGTATAAGTTAGTGACCAACTCTAGTGATGGAGTTAAAAGGCGATAATGACATGTAGTGTAGATAATATTACAAAATCCTTGGTATATTAACAGATATCACTCTCGCTCGAGAGTAGTGCAGTGTTCCAGCACTGGGAACATTAGAAGGCTGTAATGATTATTATTATGGTATAGTAACCATTCATTTGGTCTAATTAAAGGTCAAAAAGGTATAACATCTTTTAAAATACTTATTCTAGATGTAATTTTCCAGTCCAATTATAGGGGGAGCGCAGTCTATCTTGCAGACTTTAGCCTAGTTTAGACATCTAAGGCTTTATTACACCTAAGTTATTTAAGAGTAGTAGAGTTCTTTGTGATAGAGCTCGTCCGTGGAAGGACTACCATCATACCTTTTTCTGCCACCAAGCAGTAATGCTCGCATTGCTGTGTTCCGATTCGAAGGGTATGGTTTCCGGTGAAATTACAGGCAGACTTTCCATCAAACGTATCAGGGTGGTAACACGCAAGTGATATCTATAATGTTGCTTGCATACATAGGCTACGGTAACCGCTGACCATCAAGTGGGCCGTACGCTTGATTGCCACTTTAGTGGTATAAAAAAAACCTAAGTTACTTACTATGTTTGCATTTAAAACCAGTTTAAAAAAAAATATAACCTGAGTGAGTCCAGTGCTGCTCATAGGACCCTGCCTTGTCAGTAGATACTCAGCCATGTTGGCGAAATCCAGCACGAAAGTGTTATCCACAGCTGACAGTATGAAGTTGAGGGTGGCTCCGATGTGGTTCCTCAAGTTCTGGCCGACCGGTAGCTCCTCTACCAGGGGGATGCCGAAACGATTCAAAGTATCTGCTGGACCCACCCCGGAGTGGAGAAGGATATGTGGAGTATTCAGTGCTCCTGCACTTAATATTATCTGTAAATATACGTTAGTTAATAGACCGCCCGAAATGTTGGTTCCGTCATGGCTTTTGAAAGCCGGAACCGGTTTAGCGTGCCCTTCAGTTCAGAATTGTTTCAGATTAAATAACTTGCTATTCAAAAATATCTTATAATATCTTATCTTATCTTACCTCCTTGGAAGCACGAACGGTGTAATATTCCCCTGTATTAACATCTACAAACTGAACGGCCACCGCTCGCTTGCCCTCGAAGAGCACCCTGGTGACGTGCGAGTAGAGCCGCACGCTGAGGTTCTCTCGCTCTGACTTCGGGTGCAGGTACGCACGAGCTGTGGTGTATCGTTGCCCGTTTCTAAAAATATCCGTAAAATTATGAATCAGACCCACCATGTAAGATGCGTGCAGCGCGCGCGTGCCGCTTGCGTGCTGCACGCATTCTGCACGCGTGTAACAGTGAAATAATATGAATAAATTTGAGTAGCAGAGTTCTTTGTAATAGAGCTCGTCCGGGGGAAGACTACCACCATACCTATTTCTGCCGTCAAGCAGTAATCTTTGTGCATGCCGTCAAGCAGTAATCTGGTATTGCAAGCGCCCATGGGCTGCGGTAACCGCTTACCATCTTGTGGGCCGTACGCTTGGTTTCCACTTTAGTTGTATACAAAAAACCGTTGAAATTTCATGATGGCTACAGTGCTTCATATTCGTTTAGTTCGTTCATAAGAATTTAATTTTGTCTGCAGCGTCCCAGTTTGTGGGATCAAACCCGCAACCTCTAGCTTTACAACCGCCCCCTGATCCACCGATGTCGTCTACAGTAGTAAGGTCATGACTGACACTGAAGCAACTTACTTATTAAAAGCCTGTGCAATGGTGAAGCCCTCTGAAGTGCTGGGATCATTCATGTCTGCTATGATCGGAATGCCGGTTTCGTTGATCGCCTTTATCAGCTCGAACACTGCAGGCGGTTGGTAATTGAACTGCGAACAAATAATAATAATTATTATTATTTAAGGTGTACTATAAATACGGTAAAAGATATTAAATTTCCACCCCATTTACAAAAAATACACAACGGATTTAAGCCCTGGTGCCTTACTCTTGAATCCAATGACAATTCCGATCCAATCCCAATTTCTATTTACTGCTGTCAAGTTTTTGTACTCTTGAAAACAAGGTTGAATTTGGCGCTTGGTTTGCTGTCAAAAGTACGAAATGTCATATTCCAATAATTGTCCAATTCCGATCGCGTTCAAGAGTAAGGCCCCTATTCCGCGTTGTCACCATTCGGATGGGTGAGCGCTAGCGCTACAATGCTTCGGAGGGCACGTTAAACAGTCGATCCTGGCTTTTTCAAAGTATTTAAGCTATGACGGAGGCCTTCATGCGGCTTAATAACTCCGTCACCAGAGATGTCCACTGGCTCATACGAATTTATTTTTATTCATACAATCATACTAGTTGACGTCGCGCAATTCTAATACATTTCCACTTCGATTAATTCCGCTTTGTTGCATTACATCGCAGCCTTTATATTTACCTGCCCCACTGGCATAGGTCCAGAGCTAGAATGGTACTTCTCACTGACAAGAGATCCAACTTGCCGGTTGCCCTCCGTCATGTAGAAGTACTTCTGGTTGTCTTCCCAAGACCAGCCGGTAGCTCCAGCCAGCACCATGTCTTCGTAATCAGCGGCGTGGCCTTTGTGGTACATCATACCATTTAAGACGCTGGTTCCACCTGGGAATTGAAAATATTAGAGTAACAGAGACAGTTTGAACGCTTTTATATCCTTACTAGTGGAACACCCAGATTTTTAAGCAAACTTCATCTTCCCGCTATGTTCTAGGAGTTGAATTTCGAGAATACCTTTCTTAGTGCACCTTTAACATCATTATAGAAATTAACTGTGCAAGTTTTTAGGAGTTATGGTTTAGACTGTGCGTGGATCTGTCACTAAGGCTGGATTCGACCAACTTCTCAGGTTTAAGAATATTTATTTCTCAATAAGAATAACTTCACTTACATGAGAATTTCTTAAAACTAACGCATAACATTTAAACGAATAAACTTGTGTTTTAAACTAAAAGTGAAAAAATGAAAAATGACGGTTCCAAAATAATAATCTAAAATGACAGTAAACCCAATTCAGTTTATGCCTAGACACCACTAATTTTGCGCTGATTCTTAAAGCTTTGATAGTCGAGTGGCTAACGACCTCGACCACCTAGACGGATGCCCTGGTTCGAACCTGAGTAAAATCTGGTGATTTTTTGTACACTAAAATTTTATTTATTATCGGAAGGAAGGTCATATCACACCGTATAATCCCTTCCTAGTACGTACCTACCGAAACAAAGGGGGAAAAATCAGATTTACAGGAGAAGTTACACTATGGACGAGCTTATACAAGCCGTTACTGCAATAAGTAAGCAAATAAAAGAAACCGAAGATAAACTCTCGTCAAAAATTGATTCTATCGACGAGAAATTGTGTAACTTCAAATCACAACTAGATGATTTAAAAGAGAGCCACGAGAGACAAGAAAAACGACTGGATTCTATGGAAAAAGATATACGAATACGCAATATTGTGTTTTTCGGAATACCGGAGCAAGAAAAGTCCTACTTTGAGCTAGAAGATATTCTAATAAAAACAATAACTTATGATTTACAAGTAGAATGCCAAAAAAGCGAAATACAGCAGGCAAGACGTATCGGGAAGAAGGGCGATAGACCCAGACCCATTATTCTGGGACTTACCACCTACGGAAAAAAGGTACATTAAAAAATAAAAACAAATTAATAGATACGGGCTTCTACATCAAGGAAGACTATTCACCGAAAGTTTTGCAAGAAAGAAAAGGTTTACAGTAACAACTTAGGGCAGAAACTGAAAAAGGAAAAAAAGTTTTCATAAAAAATAACAAATTGGTAGTAATAGAAGACACGAACACTACACCAAAAACTACCAGTGAGAACAGAAACAAAAAACGGACTTTACCTATACTTATGAATAAATGAAAAGAAAAAAAAAAAATATATACAAAAGAAGAGTAAAACATGGAAAAATAATAAATAAAGAATACTAGATATGAAAATATATATATCTTATAATCTATAGATTAAAGAACATTATGATCTGTGAAAAACTGGAAAGGGTCGGAGGAGGCCTTAGCCCAAATATGGGCTGCCCGGAAGAAATTAAAAAGATATATGTTCTAATATATATGTATATGTTGTAATGAAAAATCGAATAAACTAATTACTATATTATACTGCTAATGAAAAGAAAATAAAAATCGATTTAAATAGTTCATATTAAAATAACATAATTAGGTAGGTATTGCATGTAAATAAATATGTGTTAATAATACTTATTACTAATTATGTACTTATGTTTTTTATATAATGTTATGGGAATAAATGGCTTTTATTATTATTATTATTATTATTAACGCATAACATTTGCTGGGCTTCTAGAATAACTATTCCGAGGAATAAGAAATGTCAAATACAAGGAAACTTTCAGTTTACTCGCGAATAACTACGATTTACTCGGAGAATAGTGCCTATTCGAGTTTGGTCAAAAACATATACAAATATTTTATTAACCACAAATACAAATGTTGACACAGTAGTGATTCACTGGTTTCTGAGTTAGTTTTCACTGTGTTTCAGAAAGACAGTTGATTCCCCAATATGTAACCTATGAATATGGCAAAAGAACATTTTGTATGTTATATAAATAAAAACTATATGTAATCTAATATTATTCTCTCTGTGTAAATAACCTTAAACACTATTTTAAAAGATGAATACAAAAATACAATAAAAAAAAATGTACAACACCAAAATCCTCTATATTATTTAGGTACTTATATCTAATAGATATTTAGATATATATCTATTAAATATATATATATATATATATATACACTCGAGAGCAATGAATCCGGGTCACTCAAAGAATTTCCTCTGAAAGTCGCACAGAGCTGGTGATCATAGAAAACGGCTCTTTAACTAGCGTAAGATATGTGGAAGAAATCCTCAACGAACACGTTGGTCCATTTATGGTCAATTTGGGTGAGGATGCTATATTTATGCATGACAATGCCCGACCTCATACAGGTAGGATTGTGAATGACTACCTTCAAGAGATGAACATTACTTGTATGGAGTGGCCAGCGCGCAGCCCGGATATCAACCCGATCGAGCATGCTTGGGACGAGCTAGGGAGATGCGTAAAACAACGAAACCCTCCCCCAATCACGCTTCCTGAGCTCAAAATTGCTCTCACAGAGGAATGGGAGAATATTCCCCAAAATCGTATGAGGAACTTGGTGTACAGCATGCCAAACCGCGTAAACGCAGTAATGGAAGCACGAGGAGGTAATACGAAGTATTGAAATTCAAGAAAATCGTCATAAAGTTCAAAAATTTCATGTTTCCTATTTTTGTTTTAAGGAGAGATCAGCAGTTTTTTTTCTTTATGTAATTTTGTGTAAATAAAATGTATGGTGACTCATATTTTTTTAACTTTCATTTAAGGAGTATTAAATTGTCTATTAAATACAATTTATTGCATTAACCTAGCATTCTTACTTTCCGAGATTTTTTGGATTCTTTGAGTGACCCGGATTCATTGCTCTCGAGTGTATTTAAATCAAACTTAAGTCACACAAGGACACAAGCCCTTTAGATATGAGTCGTTTGTCAACACACACCATGAAACTTGTCCCAGCTGCTGTGAGTTGAGCTGCTGAGTACTTTATCCCGAGATAAAAAGTAGCCTATTCCCGATTACTATCTATCTATGTTGTAAATTTCAGCCAAATCGGTTTAATTTTGTCAGGTTATAGAAGAAAAATCATCCTTCCATCCATCCAAACATCCAAACTTTTGCATTTTTATTATTAGTGTGATTAGTGTGATGTGATTACTGATGTTTTGATATTGTCCCGCATCGGTAATCGAATACGCACTTCTCGCTTCACAGCTAGCTAGTTTGTCGTTACTCAGAATTAGCCAAAAAACAGTTCAAAAACTTTATGAACTACCAAAAATAATTTGTGGTAATGAAAAACTAAAAGTAGCTGTGTATGGTACCGCAAGACCTACCAAGAACTTTCCCCCTGGGCCAGAAACATCCCTTGTTCCCTTGGTTTAGGCAGTAGTCACCGGGGACCGTGTAGTAGCCCCAATCCAGCTCCTGGTTCTCCCAAAACGTTCTGTAGAAAGAGGGAACTCTTGCTGATAAGGGTTCCTGACCCCCGGCTTCTAGTAAAAGTACCTGGAAAAGTGATTGTGTTATCATTCCCTAGGAAGCAGTGAAGTAAGAAAGAAATAAAGTACATTTCATTTCATTTCATTTATTCATAAACAATTTTTAAATCGTATTTGAATGTAAGTAAATTAAACTAAATAAACACAGCACATTAAAAAACAGACCATTGAATATGAACTTTTTGTCATAAAAATTTAGACATCTTACTCGATATATTTATCGTCTAGAATGAATAGGGAAGCTTTTATTTATACCACTAAAGTGGCAACCAAGCGTACGGCCCACTTGATAGTAAGCGATTACCGTAGCCTATGTACGCTTGCAACATCAGAGATATCACTTGCGTGTTACCACCCTGAACACCGCCTTGGGTATAAAGTCTCATGTGCCTGTAATTTCACTGGAAACCATACCCTTCAAACCGGAACACAGCAATGCGAGCATTACTGCTTTTTTGTTACAGTTGATATCACATACATTATTTTCTGCATCCTCGGACAGTCTCCCCGCAACAATAGAACCTGCTGACCCTGCTCCAACGACTATGTAATCGTATTCATCGGCAACAGTCTCCTCTGAGACTATTCTCCGGCAGGGTTCCACGATATCACACCGACCCCACAGATAGCTCTGAAGCAGGGTCATGAACAGAATGGTTCCGCTGCATATCGGGGAGTTCTCGAGTGAAGGTCCTTCTATGACGACTGGACACCCGCATTGCTTGAAAAAATACATCAAATAAATAATAAATAAACAATGCTGGACAATCCACACAGCATCATCTAGCTCCAAGGTAAGCTGTGTTATGGATACTATATATTATATATGATATAGATATTTTTTATTATATATAGAAATACCCAGAACACCCGGAACAAATATTTGTAGATCGTACAAACATTTGACCCGAGGCGGGAATCGAACTCACAACCCCCGCGTAGCAGACGGACCTTCGCCTGCCGCGCCACCGAGAGATTGATTGACGGTCGTCAATCAAACATCGATTGCATAACGAAAATAGAAGAAAAAAGACGCTTGTTCAAGTCACCACAAACACTATAAAAACGTAAGATAAATCATTTATTGCTTGTGAATCCAGCTAAGAGTTGATTTTGTTTGCACCAAGTGACCCAAATGTATACCTTTAATTAAATACGAGCAATTTTAACTAAATATAAGAGAAATTATTAACTAAAATACATCTTATATAAAAATAAAGTCATTCTTTAGGTACCTACTAAACTAGTAAACTACTGTGTAATAAGTCGTAAGGTTAAATCATGCATATAAAAAAAACATTTTGGCAGACGAGTTTTCGCGGAACGTTTCCCTCACGTAAAGCGGGGTATTACAGAGTGCTTAGCTTAATCGTAAATGTAAACGTATCGTCCAGCTGTCAACTTGTACCTATAGGATTTTTGACAGCGCCTCTTCAGTGCGTTAAATGAACTACCAAAATTTCATACATATTAACAGCTGGACGATACGTTTACGTTGACGATTGTCAATCGACTTTTTCGTGCTAAGCACTCTCTGTACTGCCATAAACCGAGCCTGCCATGCTCAGAATCCGTTCAAATCTGAAGGTAGCTTGCAAGTATTTTGGCATGCTATTGTTATTTCAGCTCATGGTATTTTATTTTATTGGTGTCTATACAATTCACTAGCAGGGTGTCATGGATAGAAGAATAACAAAAAAAATATATATTTTTCAACACACTTGCTTATAAAGTGGCTCTATAGTCATCGCAATATGAATAGGCACAGAATGACACCAAACTATAATTTTTTCATTGCTATAGCTCACTAGTGAGTTATAGATTTTTTTGTTATATTATTATGAGTTTTTTATGTTATTTTATTCACAAGTGTGTTGAAAAACGTATGATACACGTGTGTATTGATGATTACCGTCCTCGGATATCTTAAGAGCCTCGCCTACGGCTCGGGGGTCTCAATGGCGCCTCAGCGGTAATCACCAGTTACACACTAGTACCATAATGTACTATTATAGCAATATTTTTAAGATAAATATAGGCTCAATATTTGCTAGGCACATGCATGCCAAACAAATATGACAACACTTACTTCCGGCGCTAGTATCCTAGGTATCATGCTGCCGACTGTATCAAAACATAAAAACGCAATTATTTTTAAGCCCCGAAGAAAAATATGGTTGTTATAAGTATGTAATATCTATCTTAGCCTCAATAGGGACGTATAAGTATGTAATATCTATCTAAGCTTCATAGCTCTTGAACAGATGAATTTGATCAATATTATTTCGTTTCAAAGTATCATAACTCGAGAGTGTTCTTAGCTATCATCATCATCATGACAGCCTTCTAATGTTCCCACTGCTGGGACACTGGCCTACTCTCAAGAGAGTCAAGAGAGAGTGATTGGGTCTTAATCCACCACGCGGACCCAATGCGGATTGGTGGATGGCACATGTCTTTCGAATTTTTAGTTGTTGGACATGCCGGTTTCCTCACGATGTTTTCCTTCACCGTATGAGCACTGGCATTGCGCACATCAATTTTTCGTAGCGAAAAATCCATTGGTGCACGACCGGATTCGACCCCACGACCTTAGGATCGGAAGGCGGGGTCACTACCACTAAACCACCAGTGCTCAGTGTTCTTAGCTAAGTTTCAATAAAATCTGCTCAGCCAAGTTTATGATCTTTTTTTATAGTTCATGAAGAGATTTAAACTTCGATGTTTTAATTAATCTCGTATTTTATTATAAGTCAGAGAGCTGCTTTTTCATTTATTTCATAAATAATGCTGGACAATCCACACAGCATCATCTAGCCCCAAGCTTAGAAGAGCTTGTGTTATGGGTACTAGATAACTGATATACATAATACAATACAATAGATAGATGTTTTTTATTATACATAGAAAATACCCAGAACACCCGGAACAAATATTTGCAGATCGTACAAACATTTGTTCCAAGGCGGGAATCGGACCCGCAACCTCCGCGTAGCAGACGGAACCTCGCCTGCCGCGCCACTGTCGTTAAATTAAAGTAATTAATAAATATTGAAAAGTGTAATCAAGTGATCGGGACATTTAACTTACCTTCTTATTTACAGCAGCAACAGAACTTACACCCTCCTTCTGTTGTAGTTGGAAGACTAATTAGTAAACTAGCATAAGTAACTATCTTTATAAGAATATGCGAGTATCTTAATTTACGTTGTAGAACCTTAAACTCGGACATTTATTTATTATTTTCACATTTAGTATTGTTATTTATTACTTCAAAAACAGTTATTTATTTATAATACTTACTGTAATAGCAAAAAGACAAAGCGATGTATATATAGATGATATATGTATAGGTAAGCATGTACAAATCAAATGCACGAAAAAGTTTGGCGGGTACCTAATTGAAAAGAGTCGCGTTTTCTAATAATGAAAAATAGTTAAAAATTTTAGTTGTTCTGAACCATAACTTAGTAACACTTTGCCTATTAAGACGAGGCTCGCTTCATTTGATGGTTATTTCTAATTATTTTTATATTTTACTAGTTGACCCAGCGCAGTATCAATCGCGTTAGTTTTTTTCGCAATGTTTCTATAATTTCTCACCGTTTAAACCTTCCCTGGACTCATACGAATGTTTCAAAACCAAAATCAGCCAAATCGGTTCAGCCGTTCTCGAGTTTTAGCGAGCCTAACGCACAGCGATTCATTTTTATATATAAGAAGAAGAAGATTATCACCGTTGTATATTCGCTTACGGTTATATTGCGTACGGTATGAATTTTGTCTGTCTATTGAGGCAACCAGAGTTTTCACGAAACGAAAAAGTTATCGTGACGAAAAAAGGCATCCACTCAGCATATGCTGCAGATTTGCATGTATCTGCAGCATTTTCAGTGGCGTCTGCGAGTAGCAGTAGTAGCAGTAACAGTTTGGTTTGAAACCGTGCAGTTATTTTAATTAAGGCAGGTATTTTAACCCACTGGCTGATTAAAAAAAGTTATAAATAAAATATAAAAATAAAAAAATAGAACACATCACTAGCGTGACTGAATCTACACATAAGTTGAACCAAATATACCTCCCAAGGTCAAAGTGAACAAAGAAAAGTAAACTCATAATTTAATTACTATTTACCCAGACATTTTGCGATACAATTAATTAGTAAATATGCAGTGACATATGCTGCGACTTATGAACGTAGTTACAATTTATAAGGAATTAAACAAAAAAAAAATATTAGCTATCCATTAGTACCTACCATGTTTAAAATTTAATGGTTTTGGTCTGGCTTATAACTTAGTTAAGCCTCGTGGAGCAAAAGGTAAGTACGGTTTTTGCTGTGAATCGTATGGTTCCATTGCCACTTTGATAACGTCTTATTTTGGTTGTAAATTATTATAAATCGCTTATTGTTCTAACAACCCCATTATGTACTCTCCTCTCATCAAGTTCGCATTGGGTTCGCGTAGTGAATTAAAACCCAATCACTAAAAAAAGACACACAAAAAAGAATAATCTAGTGTTCCAGCAGTGGGAAAATAAAAAGGCTGTCGTGATGAAGTACTCTTGTATTTTTATTTAGTAATAAAAATATAATTATGAATTTTACAATAACTTTAAAACCATATTGACCATTGCTCATTTAAAACATAACTGAAAATACACTGTAAGATGACTTGACTATCTGAAAAGAAATAAAAGACAAGGTTAGACATTACTTACCAACTACATCATATTATATTTAACCAGGGGCCTAACCACGAACTCTTACAGCTATTCAAATGAAGACCTAAACTAAATTGTCAAAAATTTTATAAACTGACATGATTGCCTAATTGATGTCATGGTACAAAACAATTTAAACATCAATTAGGCAATCATGTCATGGTATAAAATTTTTGACAATTTAGTTTAGGTCTTCATTTGAGTCGCTGAGTTCATGGTTGGGCCCCAGGTAGGACTCTTCAGCAAGAGCCTGTCTTGGTGGGTACCACCGCAGCGTCAGATATTCAGCCTTCAAGCATCGGTAATGTACAAGCATGACTGTGTTTAGGCACAGGCTTAGGATTAAATGGTAGCTTAGGTAAAATTACTGGGCTAATGAGATTTAACAACTACGTCAAGGAGTAACGATCGCATTGCCATTGCTTTGGGTGACACAACTGTTATGGTCAGGCGTAGCGCTTAACATCAGGCGAGCGACTTGCAAGTCGCTCTTCAGCGACACTTGCTGACATAAAAAATATATTAAACATTTTTTTTTGTTTTTTTATACAACTCAAGTGGCAACCAAGCGTACGGCCCACAAAATGGTAAGCGGTTACCGTAGTTTATGGAAGCTTGCAATACCAGAGGTATCACATACCCTTCTCATCGGAACACAGCAATGCGAGCATTACTGCTTCGTTGCAGAATAGGTATGGTGGTAGTACTGCCCCGGACGTGTTCTATCACAAAGAACTCTGCTACTCTTTTAAAATATAAATTGATATAAACATTTATAATTACTTAAGTGCTACTAACCGAAAAATAAGTTTGGTATGATATATCCACACACCCCAGCGCCTTAAATACCACTGGTTTCTGAAATAAACGGTTATAACTAGCAGTCCGTCCCACCTTCAAGCGCACCCGTGCAAAGCCGGGGCGCGTCGACAGTAATAAATACAACCTTTGTTACCCAGGGATAATGTAGCATTCTAATGTTCTACCCTGTTGAAGATCATGACTTTTTTTAGTTGATGAAGATCTAAGCTTCGGATGACTGACACTCTTCTGGTTTTCTTTCTTTAACTCCTGGCACGATCTACAAATATTTGTTCCGGGTGTTCTGGGTATTTTCTATATATTATAATAAAAACTATCTATTTATGTATTGTATTGTATTAAATATATATCAGTCATCTAGTACCCAAAATACAGCTCTGTTTAAAAGCAGCTTGCCTTGGGGCTAGATGATGCTGTGTGGATTGTCCAGCATTATTTATTATTTATTATTGTTGCCCGCGACATCGTTCGCCCGGAACTCGGGAACCGTGTTTTTTTCCTGGTTATATTAGCCTCTATATAAATAAATAAATAAATAATGCTGGACAATCCACACAGCATCATCTAGCCCCAAGGTAAGCTGCTGTTAAACAGAGCTGTATTATGGGTACTAGATGACTGATATATATTTAATACAATACAATACATAGATAGATATTTTTTATTATATATAGAAAATACCCAGAACACCCGGAACAAATATTTGTAGATCGTACAAATATATCTAGTTGTAAGTTTATTGTTCATAATTTATTTATTTATATGATTTGTCGCCTATTAAAATTACTATTTACCTTCAGTTTTATTATGTTGTTTTGCTCGTGACGTCACCCTGTTGAGGCTCAGTCTGAAAACCAGCGTCACTCCCTTACTATGTTCGGGAGTGGCATAAAGCTGAGACTGGACCTGTTTGAGCGCACTCACAAGGAGAGACTATGTGACTATACGCTAGGTCTTTCTTTCTTTATTGTGTATAAATTTATTTGTTTTTGTTTTTGACCTTTTTTTCTTGCCTTTTTACTGTACTGCCCCCATATCATGAACTCTTAGAGCGATTCAAATTAGGACCTAAACTGAATTGTCAAAAAATTTTGTACCGTGAAATTAATAATTATTGAATTCATGATACAAAATTTTTTGACAATTCAGTTTAGGTAAACATAGACATAGACATAGACATAGACATAGACATACATATATTTACTACTATAACACACATATAAACATTTAAAAACAAAAGATGCAATAAAGAGAAAAAAGGGAATACGAAATAAAAAGTTTAGGTCCTAATTTGAATCGCTCTAAGAGTTCATGGCTGCTCTCTTAATTGTGTGTGTCAAATAAACAAATTCTTATTCTTATTCTTATAAAAGAACAAACATCCAAACTTTCGCATATATAATACAAGCTGACCCGCGCGGCTTTACCTGCGTTTTGGCAGATTTTATGCTATCCCACAGGAACAGTATTTTTTTTTTCGGGATAATAAGTAGCCTATAATTTATTCCAGGACTTAACCATACGCCATCTACATTCCAAATTTCATCACAATCGGTTAAGTCGTCACGGAGATACGTGGTAACAAACATACACACACACATCCGCATATACACACATCCACACACACATACACATCCACACACACACACACACACACATCCACACACTCATCCACACACACATCCACACACACACATCCACACACACACATTTTCGCATTTATAATATTAGTAAGATTTAGTATGTTGATGATGTATTTCTGTCGAGTTGTACCTGAGCTTGTGTCATGGCCAAAGTCAGCAGCTTCCTGACGCGGGCTGAGGTTTCCCCCGCGCAGTGCTGCCAGCCACATGCGTACATGGCTGCTGGTAAATAAGAAGCCTGCCACAGAAACGCAGGTATACAATAACAATGCATAAATAAATAAATAATGCTGGATAATCCACACTCTCAGAATCATCTAGCCCCAAGCTAAGCAGAGCTTGTGTTATGGGTACTAGATGACTGATATACTTAATACAATATAACATATAGATATTTTTTTATTATACATAGAAAATACCCAGAACACCCGTAACAAATATTTGTAGATCGTACAAACATTTGTTCCAAAGCGGGAATCTAGCCCGCAACCTCCGGAAATTCACCCGCCGCGCCACATCGGTCGTCAAATAGAACAAATAGGACAGTTTTCGTATCAACAGTTCTACCATCGAACTATTGGGACAGAAAAGTTTTAGCAGTTCCATGACGTCACAGTTCTATAGAACTAATGGGAGTTACTATACCAAAACTTAAACCATCTACATTCCTTCATCACAGACGGAGTAGTCACGGAGATACGTGGTAACAAACATATCACACCCGCAGTCCCACATCGTCATTTAAAAATTAAGCACTTTATTAATGTTCATTTTAAAAACGGGTGCCTTCACGTACCGGTATATCGGTGAGGAGGTGCTGCAGTGCATATCGCGAGGTAGCGCGCCGCGTCACTCAACCCTGATAAAGACTCTCGAAATTGAGTCGAAACAGTGTCGGTACCTCTTCACCGATATACCGGAACGTGAAAACACCCGTTTTTAAAATGAATGATATAAAGATTTAAAACTATAGTGGTTAGAAATCATATTAAATTATTAACGGCTATTTACCACTTGAATTTGTCATTTATGCTGACGTTTCGAAGCTATTCAGAAGCTCTTCTTCATGAACACCGCCCGCGAAAGCCGTTGACGGTTGCTCGGCGAATACTGCAGTATAAATGAGTCAGTATAAATAACAAATTCAAGTGGTAAATAGCCGTTAATAATTTAATATGAATGATATAGTTCACGATAATTTTATTACTAAATAATGATTTAAATATAGTAAGTATTAACCTCTACGGTGACGTCTCCTGCGTTCCACATGAGGAAGCCGGTGGTAATCATCACGCCACTCGCGGTGGAGACCACAGCGGCGATGTTCATCAGGGTTCGCTCAGAACTCTGATACATTAGTAAGATTAGTAGAGTTCTTTTTATTTTGCTGGGTAGCTATGCGACCCAGCAAATGCTGAGTTGGAGCCTTTTTGTGGCGACCGCATTTTTGTGTAGGTACAACACACGACCTATTCTAACTTACTTAGTTTTTAATTTTAGTTTTTGTTTTTTTTTATTGTTATTTTATTAGAATTAAATGTACCTATTTTGTATATTGTATATCTACTTATGCTCGTCACAAATAAATCTATTTTCTTTCTTTCTTTCTTTCTTTCTTTGTAATAGAGCTCGTCCGGGGAAGACTACCACCATGCCTATTTCTGCCGCCAAGCAGTAATGCTCGCATTGCTGTGTTACGATTCGAAGGGTATGGTTTCCGGTGAAATTACAGGTAGGTAAATGAGACTTTTGATTTACGTCTCAAGATACGCGAGAGAAACTTACAGGATACTCAAAATGTAAACACAGTACTTAATGTTACTATTTTCGAGTCTTTCAAAATCTGTTGAATTGGACACTGGACTGGGTATATTTCAGTGCCAGTACATTATTTTAGTAGATTTGATCGCTGGACTGGAATACTAAGTACTGGAATAATGTAAATCGGGAATTCGTGCCTATCATGACGTAGTTGTAGTATACAAAAAGTTGAGCCATGAAGTTCTACAGTGACTCTACATTCTCACCATCATTTGAGACATGACAGCAACTAGTTCAATTATTGTCATGATTAGTTGAGCACTGAAAATTATGCTGTATATTTTTTGACATTCTTGCGCGCACCTGAAAATTTAAGCATGACGTGTTACATTCTAAGCACTGGTGGTCCAGTGCTAGTGACCCCTTCCCTTCCGATCCTAAGGTCGTGGGTTCGAATCCCGTAGTGCACCAATGGATTTTCGCTACGAAAAATTTATGTGCGCAATGCTTTCACACGGTGAAGAAAAACATCGTGAGGAAACCGGCATGTCTAAGAACTAAAAATTCGAAAGACATGTGCCATCCACCAATCCGCATTGGGTTCGCGTAGTGAATTAAGACCCAATCACTCTCGCTTGAGAGTAGGCTAGAGTCCCAGCAATAGGAACATTAGAAGGCTGTCATGATGTTCATTGACATAATAATAGCAAGGAAAGGCAATACTTAGCTAGCCGCTAAAATCACAGTTTCTTTTATGAATAAGGGAAACAGTTTGCGAGAGTGCTTTCAGCGAGTTCCCGAGGTATAAGGAGACCGCAGCGTAAACGCAACGTACTCGACTCGCTGCTACCACTAGTGTAATAAGCTCATATGCGCAATTCTATCATAATAATCTAAACTGACCAACTTACTCGTAGTTAGATCATGATTTGAAATATTATTAGCTTGTCTCAGATATATTTAAGTATACATAGTGGTGACGCCATCTATTGGCGTCTGCTGGTTTTAAATAAGGTGATTGGTGATCTATATTAATACCTTCCTAAACCCTTCCAATTCCTACTGTGCACTACAGCGCCCTCGAACGGAGAAAGCAAAGGCTCCGTATGAACGACACATAACCGCTGACGCTTCCGCGCATGCTACACGCATGTCGAGTTCCGCCTTCCGCACCGCAAGACCGCCGTCATAAGTGAACCGCTATCCGCGCCCGCTATCCGTTAAATTACGGTGCAAGTTAATTGTACCCCATAGACGTTATCTTATGGTCTCTACTGTCCTATGGTATTGCCAAAACCATCGCGAAGTGATTTGTGAAACCGCGAGTGCCCACGCGACGCCTTACAACCGCGCGTGTGTATTCCCAGCGATCTGGAGGGACATTGGAGCTGCCAGGATATCAAAGGTCTGTGCACATTTCCTCTCCATCTTTCCAGCCCGTTTTACCCAATTCATAGATCAATCTGCTCGCCAGCTATCAAAGGAAAATTCGCCGTTGGCGCTACCATAGTTTTTGGTCCTTCGACCGCGGATGTAATTTACCATTAATCCTTTTATAAACCGAATAACCATAGCCTGGTTCTTCGGCCTTCGGCTTCCGCAGATGTTATTTATGGCCTTTAAAAGCCAAATAGCTTAATTTATACCGCTCGCCCTTATTAGGAATACCTAATTTATTGGTCTAATAAGTGTACTTATCACAGTTTATCGGAATACATTACGTATTTTGAGTGATTTGTCGACATATTGTGTCACTGTGACATTCTCGCACACGACATTGTGTCGTGCAATCCGACAGAATCATTTTAATCCCGCTACATAATATTTCATTGTTTATGTCCCCGCATATAAAAGGTGTTTACTTATGTGTATTGATAAATTATTCGCTAAAATTTATTCGCTAATTATTTATTTTATAATTAAAATAATTGTAGTGATTATTTGCCTACCCTCAAATACGGGTCGGTCGGTTGTTTTATTTGCCGTTCATATTGTATGAGTGCCTACGCAACTGTATAACCCGACCGAGTTAGCAAGGTCACGCGCATCGCTTATCGATAGCTAAGATAGGTGACTTCTTAAATTTGTCGCATAACTTATTGACCCAGTTTTATCTAGGTCACCGCTTACCGCTACCTGTATTATACAGCTGATTATTACTTCACGCAATGTCTAAGAAAACAGCTGCTGTAGCTGCAGCCGCAGATTATGAGTACTACGACACAGAGCATGATGCTCAGCTGTCAATTATAATAGCTAAACGTGAAGCTATTTTTGAATTAATTCAGAGTATTTATGACTCGTCCGCAAATGTAGAATTAAATGTTAAATTCAAGGAAGGGTTTCTCGCTCAAAGTGCTAGCATTGACACTTTGCGTAGTGATTTTCTAAAGTTGTTAGATGATTATAATACGCGTCTATTAGCTGTTAATCCCGCTGCAAAACCTGACTATAAATGTCTAGTTGCATTTGAACAATTATATAGCCGCATCAAACGTTTGCAAGCGCAAAACTCGACGCTGTCAGTTAGTGACCGCGTAGCCGAGCCTATTGCGCTAAGCAAAGCTAAGCCTAGATTACCGCCCATCGAGTTGGTTTCATTCGCAGGAGACATTCGTAAATGGCCAGTGTTTTATGCCTGTTTTAAGTCGACTATCCACGATAATCCAATCCTCAACGATGCGGAAAAGTTATATTATTTAATGGGTAAACTGTCAGGTAAAGCCGAAGCTTTGTTAGCAGGTATTACACCTTGCGCAGAAAATTATCCGCTGATTCTGCAAACGTTACTCGATAAATATGAAGATAAACGCATGGTAGCCTCTGCTTACCTCAATCAGATGTTCGATTTTAAAGCTGTTGGTACCGCGTCAGCTAGTAGCTTTGATTTGTTTAATGAACAGTTTATTGGTTCAGTCCGCGCTCTGAATAATTTGAAGATAGATAAGTTAAGTGATTTTATTCTAGTACATATCGCTTTGAAAAAGTTAGATTCGAGTACTGTCCGCGATTTCGAGCTGAGTGTAGGGTCCGACATACCTACGTTCAATGACCTCGAGTCATTCATAAAAAACCGTGCAAAAGTATTCGAGCGCACGAGTACCGCCGCTGCCACAGGGACGTCGTCGTCTACTAGCAAAAATACTTCAGTAAATAAGAATGACCGCACTCGCCCGAAAGATAATAATAATAATAAGCAACCGCCGAAATTACACGCTTATGTCAACACTGTTGACTCCGCTTCTAAGTGTTTGTGCTCAAACACAACGCATCAGCATTTATTTAAATGTCCTGAGTTTCATAAATTAACTCCCGAAGAACGTTTTAAAGTCGTTAAAGAAGGCAGCGCTTGTGTAAACTGCCTTAGTATAAAACATCGGGTATCGCAGTGTAAATCAGATATGACTTGTCGCTCTTGTAAAAATCGCCATCACAGCTTGTTGCATTTCGGCTCGGGAATCGAACCCGCGCCCGTGCGTCAAGCCGCCGCTACGCCGCCGCCTGCGAAATGCAATATACCTACCGCCTCCGGCCCCGTGCAATCGGAGCGCGCAGACGTAGCATTGTGCGCGACGTCCATTGCTGCATTAAAGCCATTCTCGCATACTGAGCCGGTACATAACGAGCAATGTACTATTTTGCTTGCTACCGCTCAGATCGCTGTGTATGATAGTGCAGGAAATAGGCATTTATTACGAGCGTTATTAGATAGTGCATCGCAAAGTCATTTTATAACGAGATCGGCATGCGATCTTTTAGGTATTCAGATTCAAAACATCGGACGTACTATTATTAAGGGGTTCGGTGGTTCTGAGAAAATACTAAACTCAAGTTCCATTAATGTGGAATTCTATTCTCGCTTTGATAAAAATATTAAATTTAATATTTCACCGCTGGTAATCGATCAAATTACTGATACGTTACCGAGTGCTGTGGTAGATACGTCTGTCCTATCACACTTGCACGACTTACCGCTCGCGGACGAAACTTTTGGAACGCCAAATAAAATAGATATTTTAATCGGCGCGCCATTGTTCGCCCATTTACTTCTACCTGACGTCACACGCAGTTCCGACGTCTCGCAGACCCCGCAGTCCCCGCAAGCCTTACGTACGGTACTAGGATACGTTATTATGGGTTCCGTACCTACTATATTTTCCCGCCAGGCTTTCACATGCTGCCTAGTGCAGGAGCATGGATTAGATAATCTTATTAAAAGATTTTGGGAGCTAGAGGAGCTTCCCCCCGCACCTTCCGTTCTTTCCCCCGCTGACGCTGAATGTGAAGAGTTTTATAAATGTACCACTACCCGCGATCCCACGAGTGGCAGATATACTGTAGGCCTGCCATTTAGTGAGGATGTATACTCGTTAGGTAAATCCTACGAAACCGCGCGACGGCGCTTTCTGTGCCTCGAGAAAAAGTTAGAAGCCTCACCTAACTTACGAACCGCTTACGATGGTGTGATTAACGAATACCTGGAGAAAGATTATATTTCACCCGCACCTCCAGATATGTCGCATGACTCATCGCCCATCTATGTAATACCGCATCACGGTGTTATCCGCGAGGATAAGACATCGACTCGCCTCCGTATAGTGCTGGACGCCAGCTGTAAGACCAGCACCGGAGTTTCGCTAAATAATATATTACATCACGGACCTAATTTACAGGGTGATTTATTTCAAATCATTTTGAACTTTCGCCTCTTCGCCATCGCGATGACGGCTGACTGCCGTCAGCAATTTTTACAGATTGCTGTGCGTGAATCCGACCGTCGTTTTCAGTGTATACTGTATCGATTCGAACCGCAGGATCCGCTGACCCTTTATCAATTCAAAAGAGTTTGTTTTGGATTGGCCTCATCTGTGTACCATGCAATGCGCACGGTCAATCAGCTGATCAAAGATGACGGTGCTAGGTACCCTATCACTAGTGATGTAGCTACTTCATCGTTATTTATGGACGATATAGCCTTTTCTGTGCAAAACGAGCAAGAGGGAGTCACCGCTTCAAAACAGCTGATCGAGTTATTCAAGGGCGCGCAGTGGGACCTAGTCAAGTGGAATAGCAATTCTCGTGCTGTCTTAAATAATATACCCGATACGCATAGGCTTCCCACTGAGGTTGAAATTGATAAATCGGTACAACATAAAATATTAGGTTTGCACTGGTCGACAGATCGTGATGTATTTTATTATAAAATAACACCCCCCGCAGAGGAGACATGCACTAAGCGCTCCATCTTATCCACTGTCGCTCGCCTGTGGGACCTCATGGGTTTCGTCGCCCCCACAGTGCTGTACGCTAAGCTGTTAATAAAACAGTTATGGCAATTAGGTTTGGATTGGGACGATACCCCCCCGCCCCACATTATTAAAATGTGGAGCCGGTTTTGTGTTGAGCTACCAGCGCTCAATGAGCTAGACATACCGCGCCATCTCGGCGTGTCCGCAAACTGTGTCGTCACCCTACTGGGTTTCTCAGACGCCAGCGAAAATGCGTATGGTGCCGTAGTATACCTACACGTCAGTTCCGACGTAGGTAACACTGTTCGTTTGGTCTGTGCCAAGTCGAAGGTCGCGCCATCAAAACCGCTCACAATCGCAAGACTGGAATTATGCGGAGTAGTTTTGCTTGCCAAGCTATTACGCACGGTGTTAAATAATTACGCCAGTCGTCTCCCAATCACAACTTACGCTTTCACCGACTCTAAAGTCGCTCTTTATTGGATAAAAAATTCACCGCACAGGTGGCAGACTTTTGTTTCAAACCGCGTGGTTCAAGTGACGGAAAACATTCCGCCTGACCGCTTCTATCATGTATCGGGTACTGAGAACCCAGCTGATTGTCTGTCGCGCGGAGTTACGCCGCAGAAATTAGTTTCGCATCCATTGTGGCTGCATGGACCCGCTTGGGCCGTCCTATCCCCGTCTCAGTGGCCTCTTCGTGAGCTCGATGGCCAGCCCGTCGAAAATATGCCGGAACAAAAAGTACTGTCTCATGCAGTATGTACTACGCCTGTGTCTGAGAGTGCAGTTTACGATCTTGCATTGCGCATATCGTCTTGGTCTAAGCTGCTGCGCATTCTTGTATACGTTTTTACGTTCGCTAAAATGTTAACCCGCCGCGTTACTATTGCAGTAACTACTGATCAACTTCATTACGCTGAAAATAAATTAATACTCGCCCTGCAGATGAAATATTTTGCAGATGAATTTGATAACTTACGCAAAAATGAACCTGGCTCTCGTGCTTTCAATAAGTTGAGGCCTTTCATTGATAATAACGGACTGATACGCGTAGGCGGTCGTCTTGTTAACTCCGGTTTAGATTACGCTAAAATTCATCCGGTAGTTTTACCGCGCAGTGACCACGTGGTCAACTTGCTGATAGATTATTATCATTTAAAATACCTACACGCTGGGCCAGAATTATTAATGTCGCTGCTTCGACAAAGGTTCTGGATCCTATCCGCGCGCCGCATTGTGAGACAAAGAGTCCACATGTGCAATACTTGCTTTAGGCTCAACCCGCGTCCAACTTACCCGCTAATGGCAGACCTTCCTGAATGTCGCACACGTCAGACAGTCAAGGCTTTCACGCACACGGGCTGCGATTACGCAGGCCCTATCGCATTCACTCCCATACGCCGTCGTGGAGTCCGCAGCGAAAAGGCCTATATATGCCTATTTACTTGCCTGACTACGAGAGCTGTGCACATAGAGGTTGCCACAGACCTCAGCACCCCTAGCTTCCTCGCCGCTCTCAAACGTTTTCTCGCGCGTCGCGGTCCTGTACAGGTTATGTGTTCCGATAACGCAACCAACTTTAAAGGTGCCGCCGCGTACCTACGCGATTTATATAAAATTTTAAATGACGAATATCGTCCTAAGCTAGAACAGGAGTTAGCTGAGAGTCGCATCAGTTGGTCATTTATTAGCCCCAGGTCTCCACACAAGGGTGGAGCTTGGGAGAGCATGGTAAAAGTAGTTAAAACGCACCTGTACCGAGTAATCGGTCAGCAGCTTCTTTCTTATGAAGAACTCTGCACTGTCCTCACTCAAGTTGAGTGTTTATTAAATTCGCGTCCGCTGACAGTGCTGAGTTCTGATCCCGCAGAGCCTTCTGCTCTCACGCCTAGTCATTTTTTACATACCGCGCCTCTATGCTCTATACCCGCGCCTGAGGTAGGGTCTGAGAAGCTCAGCCTACTTCATAGGCATTCGCTACTGGACAAGTTGGTTCAGTCTTTTTGGCAACGTTGGAGGTTGGAATATCTACATGAATTGCAGGTTAGGCAGAAGTGGAATACGCATTCCGCACCTATCACTCCAGGAGTGGTAGTGGTCGTTATAGAAGATAATGTACCTAGCTTATCCTGGCCATTAGCGATTGTAGAAAAGGTACATCCCTCAAAGGACGGAGTAGTTCGTACTTGTACTATTAGAACCGCGAGTGGAACAACCCTCCTTCGTCCCGCTGTTCGCATTTGTCCTATACCGCGTCAGTAATCAATTAAGATTTACTTCATTTAGTTATAAGTTAGTTTAATTTGTCAATACAAGTAACACCGCTTCCCTTTCTAAGTATAGTTTCCCGCACTTATGAGCTCTGCTCTACTATAGAGGTCTAGAGTCTTGTAAGTTTTATAAAATGAGATATTGGGTTTCATCCCAGTCTCCTCTTACGCTGTGAGATATTAGATGTTATTCTTGTCTCGATTTATGGTTGCCTTCTTAATGGTGACCCATCAAGGGCGGGCGGAAATGGTGACGCCATCTATTGGCGTCTGCTGGTTTTAAATAAGGTGATTGGTGATCTATATTAATACCTTCCTAAACCCTTCCAATTCCTACTGTGCACTACAGCGCCCTCGAACGGAGAAAGCAAAGGCTCCGTATGAACGACACATAACCGCTGACGCTTCCGCGCATGCTACACGCATGTCGAGTTCCGCCTTCCGCACCGCAAGACCGCCGTCATAAGTGAACCGCTATCCGCGCCCGCTATCCGTTAAATTACGGTGCAAGTTAATTGTACCCCATAGACGTTATCTTATGGTCTCTACTGTCCTATGGTATTGCCAAAACCATCGCGAAGTGATTTGTGAAACCGCGAGTGCCCACGCGACGCCTTACAACCGCGCGTGTGTATTCCCAGCGATCTGGAGGGACATTGGAGCTGCCAGGATATCAAAGGTCTGTGCACATTTCCTCTCCATCTTTCCAGCCCGTTTTACCCAATTCATAGATCAATCTGCTCGCCAGCTATCAAAGGAAAATTCGCCGTTGGCGCTACCACATAGGATCATTCATTATTAGAGCATACCTATCAAGGAATAGGTTTATATAAAAAGGTACATAGTACAATATACGTAGTTCAGAGCAATCACCGATATAAGCTGAACAATGACAATATTGTCACGCAAAATCAGACCTACAGCCTGCAGGTTAGTATGCCGACTAGATTATTTACTGTGATCGAATAATCTAATTTTCATGTAGGTTTTCTTCTTTAAGAGGCCTTTCCAAGATTTAGCGATATAATTCATGAAGTTCGCGTGAATGTATCTTTATATAGTATAAGTAATAGCGCGCGCGACGAGGAGCGATACGTCCTCCCTCCATAAGCGCTCAGCGCGGTTTGAGAGTCGCTGCTTCGATCGATATGATTTTACGTGCGCTAAGGTGTGATTTAAAAAAAAACGTATTACAAAAAGCCAATGCTATTAGACTATTGTCTTTGTTGTATTTATTTAATAAAAACTTAAACTTTAATTAAGTAGGTGTATTTTTATTGTAAACTTAAATTATTTATTTATTTTACTTTAGCAGAAATAACAAGCGTAAAATTGGGAAAAGTACGCGTTTTTTAGACCGTCTTTTTTCAAAAATCTTGAACTAACATGCTGTATTTTTCTCTATTCACTTAAATTTTAAAACTATGATTATTATAATGGCATTTTTGGAAATATGTTAGACTTTGTTATTTCATAGAAAAATGATCGAAAGTTTACTGGAATTGCTCATTTTACGAAACGTGCGTTACTAATTATTTTTTAATCAGTTATGTCTTGAGTTAATTAATATTATGCTCTGTTGACTTAAATTTTAAGGGATAAAGCTTTTATTTGTTTTTATTTTCGTTAAAATATCTTCAACACACTAGCCACGGATTGTCAAGGATAGGGCTCTTAAGTAAAAGGAAGTTCTTATGAGTCCAACTTTGAATAAGTCAAAACTTACCATACAGTATCTACGTGAAGTTTAATTCCAACTTTCAACGCAGACTCAAACTCTTTATTCTTCTGGCAAAGCTGAAGAGTACGATCGAAAATACTATCTAACTTCACAAAATAGGTCGTAAGGTTCCTATACTGAAAACTCAAACAGATAAACATAGAGAGGATCAGAATGTAAGATCCAGACACTCTACTGAAGTAGATCCACCATGTAAGGTAGACAATGACGCGAACAATCTGTGCGATGGTAGATCTATCCTCTACGTCTGGCCAGGCTGGAATCACCGTGACGAACGGAGCTCCTGGAATAACAAAATATCTATATAAATAATAAATAAATAATGCTGGACGATCCACACAGCATCATCTAGCCCCAAGGTAAGCTGCTGTTAAACAGAGCTGTATTATGGGTACTAGATGACTGTACATATGTACATATATATTTAATACAATACAATACTTATATAGATATTTTTTTATTATATATAGAAAATACCCAGAACACCCGGAACAAATATTTGTAGATCGTACAAACATTTGTTCCGAGGCGGGAATCGAACCCGCAACCTCTGCGTCGCAGGCGGACCTGCACCCGCTGCGCCACATCGGTCGTCATCTATAGGCTGTAACATATCTAAAACTAGCGACCCGCACTGGCTTCAGATGCTATAGACCTTTTTCTTTAATCACTTTATAAAACCACATTAAAATCTATTGCGTAGGTAGTTTAAAAAATCTAAGTGTATAAACCTATAGACGGCGGAAGTGACTTTATTTTGTTAAGTACTATGTAAAAAGTAGTTTATGCGAATGCATTGGTGGCAGAGCTTTAGACGTCTTCAAAGTCCTGCTACTCCAGCTTGCTACAACAGCCGTAGCTGTAGGCCCACTACGCAGTCGTAGGCCCACTACGCGTGTCGTTCATAGGACCACTACACTTCGCGTCGTAAGCGCCGCGCTACGTCTCCTTTCAGAACCAATGCGCGTGTTGTAGGCCCGCTACGCGTTTTGTAGGCCCACGCTACGCCTCTCTTAGGACCACTTACGCGTGTTGTAGTTGTAGTAGTTGTAGTTGTGTACCATCTCGTAAGCCCGCGCTACGCCTCCTTTAGAACGACTACGGATGTTGTAGGCCCGCTACGAGTTTCGTAGGCCCACGCTACGCCTCTTTATGGACCACTTATTGACTATCGTAAGCGTCGTAATTTTTAGTTCTTGGATAAGCTGGTTTCCTCACGATGTTTTCTTTCACCGTAAAAGAGCACTGGCATTGCCAAATACATTTTTCCAATAGAAAAATCCCGTGGTGCACGACCGGATTCAAACCGACCGACCTTAGGATCGGAAGGCGGGGTCACTACCACTAAACCACTAGTGCACACCTAAAAATAAAATTTACAAACGACAAAATATACAGGGTCATACATTAACATTTTATTACATTATCACAATTTTCCAGTTAGAGATTGACGCTATTGTCTAAAATCTAGGGCGTAATAAGTCCTCGGCATCTGTTTAGAAGTATAAAACGATGCGAAGACTCATAGGCAATCCAATGAGAATTGCTCAAATTCTCATTGAATTTCCTAATGTATAACCTGTCCTGATGTACTGGATAAGGGCACTGATTCCATAAAGCATGATACAAAGACCGCAGCTCATCACGTATGCCGTCAGGTACAGCTTCAGCTTGCTGATCATCTGCCTCTCCACCCCCTCGTCGTTGTGGACCTGCTTCAGGGCCGCTGCTAACTGGTACAGTACTTCTCTAACATCCTTTTTATAATAATTCAAGTTCATCACGTAGATGTACAAAATAGCATGAGAAACCCCAAACACAAGTCTGTCTGCTTCTTGTTTAGGAGAAAGGTTACCCTGAGTGAAAAACGCTGCTACTTCTGAAGCCATAAACGAAAACATGACGATTTCTATCAAAACCGATGCGTAGCTATAGATCTTAGCAAGTTTTTCGCCTATTTGCACATTTTCTATCCAGAAATCGGTGAGGCCACAGAAATAAAGAACTGTGTATAGTTTTTGGAATAGTTTGGTGGTTTCGTTAGCAGGTATACTTGGAAACGTCACCATGGCTTCAATAATTTAAGTGATTGAGATAACCCTTTGTGTAATTTTCGATCGAAGTGCAAAGGTTATGATTAGAAGGTTAGGTACATGCATTGCTCAATTGCTCATTGAATAAATTATTAAATTTCTACCTTGAAATAAGTGCTAGCTTGGCAAGTATTATTAGGGCGTCACTGTTCACTTACGTACCTACTTAAATACCGGTTCCCTAGTCTTAATTAATTTTTAAAATCTTTACTGCTAAAATGAAAAGACTGAAATGGAACTGGGCCGGGCACGTTTGCCGCATGTCCAATGATCTCTGGGCAAAATTAACAACGGAGTGGGCCCCCAACGACGGAAGACGACATCGTGGCAGACCCAGACTTAGATGGCGGGATGACCTGGACTCATTTAAAAAAGACTGGTCCTTAAAAGCACATGACCGTACTATATGGAAGGGGGATGGGGAGGCTTTTGCCCTGCAGTGGGATGATACAGGCTGATAATAATAATAATAATAAGCCCCTCAAAGCCCAACCTTACGTCCGCGCTTGACCATCTAAGCCACGTGAGGGGCGGACACCTGCAATGAAATAACATAGCAGGTGACTAAAAAGGGCAATGGCAAACCCATCATGATGGAGAAAAGTAATGATAATCGTTTATGGTCGCTTCCCGGGGGCGATCGCCGGGGCGCGTCTGGAGCCGATGCTGGACGCTACAGCATGCAAGCCATCGGTGGCAAGGGTAATGGGCGACCCTCTGCCGGGGAACCCGAACAATGCGAGCCCAACAGAAGGTATAACCTACGGTCACTATCTAGAAGCCGGAGCTCATCTCAAGCCGGCACAAAAGGTCTCAGCGGTACAAGTACAGCTGACGTGGAAGCAACGCGACTGACCTCCATTGAGGAACGGAGCCCAAGTCGCACAAATTGGGCTGAAAAGAACCTTGAAGCCCAATCGTCGAATTCCTCACCTAAATCTCTTTTTTCTTCAATCCCCTCTTCTCCTCCTTCTTACCTTGACTTTATTCAGCAACCCTCTTCACTTTCCCCCCTTTCTCACAACTCGTCATCTTCACTGGCCGAGGATGTTGTACAGGCGACAGTTGTCGATAGTCCTGTACCCACCAAGGCTAAACGTGTGCGCAAAAAATGGACTGAGGAAATGAACATCTTTATCCTGCGCACATATCTCATAGTCACTAATATGGAATCAAATACAAGAGCATACCTCACGGACCTACACAGTCAATTCGTTAAAAAGTTCCCAGACATGCAAGTTAGCAGACAAAGAGTAGGCGACCAACGTAGGGCAATAGTTCGTAATAACTTATTGACTAAAACAAGCGTCAGTAATATAAGAGCAGAAGTAGAATCGCACCTATTATCAAACCAGCACCAAACACAACAACCCGCTACGCAAATACCACTAACACAGCGTATGCGTTGGAACTCAGAACACAACGAAACTATAATTAGAGCGTATTACAGAATAACAAAATTAGAAACAAACAAAACTGCTTATAGGAGGCCTTTGCACCAGCAATTTATTAGTGTTTTCCCTCAACTGGCTCATGTCAGTGAGCAAAGAGTCGCGGATCAAAGAAGGACTATCTTATATAATAAATTAATTGGTGATGATAGACTCAAAATTATTCGACAGGAGGTAGCTAGTGAGTTAGGTATACACACACAACCTTTTACACATACGCACACTGAACTAATACACAGCGAACCTCAAGAAGACCTTAATGCAACAGCTTGGTATGATGCAATCAGCGATACCGTGTTCAACACAACCAATGACACACTAACACTACAAACTAACCTAGAAAACAGCACTGAAAACCAGCTTAGCAGCGAGCAAACAAGACACATTGAAATAGACGAAATATTTAGCCAAGCCCAGCAGTACTTTATGGACACGCACCCAGCTGATAGACCATTTATTCCCAAGCAAAGAGGTTCAAAAAAATTAGGAAAGATCGTGAGTTACTTAAATGAAACAATTCTTCCCGAAAATGTGAATGCTGACACTACCTTTGATACGCTGCAAACCACAATATATTGTACAGCTTGGACTGCAGCTAAGGCCAATGGCACTAAGCTCACAATACCACCACAAGAGTTAGGAAACCAAGCACGGCGGGATTCAAAACCCAATTGGCAAAAACGGCTTGAAAGAAAGGTAGAGGATTTAAGAAAAAAGATTGGAAGGCTTACTCAATACATAAACGGAAACAGGAGTAGAGCCCTAACTAAGCAAATAACTACTATCTTAGAGCAAAATAAAACACATACCACACACGAAGAACCAAACTCCAGTCTCACACATTATTTAGATACTTTAAAACAGAAACTTATAGTTGTCAGCAGTCGCCTAAGACGTTACAACGCCTGCACATCTCGCAAAACTCAGAACAATCAATTTAGCAATAATGAAAAAAAGTTTTACCATTCTATGACAAAAACAACACTTAATAACAGAAACAGTAGTAACAGTCAGAACGATTCAAATACCAGCACACTGGATCCTACAGAGCTGAGACAATTTTGGGCAAACATCTGGGAAAATCCTGTGGATTATGCTGAAGATGCAAAATGGATCAAAGAAGAGCAAATGAACTGTTCGACCATAGAGCCCATGGAATATTTGAATATACCCGTCGATGTGTTCCATAAAGTCTTGAAAGGAATACACAATTGGAAAGCTCCTGGATCGGATCACATACACAGCTACTGGTATAAAAAATTAACGCATATACACCCCTACCTTTACAACTACATCAACAACTTCATTCAAAATCCGCATATAGTGCCCACTTACATCACAGCCGGGGTCACTTACATGATACCCAAAGACTCAAGTGATTTAACAAACCCCGCCAAATACAGACCGATTACATGCCTCCAAACTATGTACAAAATCCTGACATCTTGTGTATCCCAATTAATTTATTCCCATATAAACACAAACCAGATACTAACAGAACAACAAAAAGGCTGCAAAAAATTTAGCCAAGGGTGCAAAGAACAACTCATAATTGACTCTATTGTTTTAAAACAGGCAGAACGAAATAAAGAAGACTTGTACTCTATCTATATTGATTATAAGAAAGCGTATGACTCTGTCCCACATACGTGGCTTTTGAAGGTCCTAGATATATATAAAGTTCACCCACAAATAGTAGCGTTTTTAAGTATTTCTATGAATAGATGGAGCACCCGACTTCAAGCACAAACACCAAATACAGTTGTAGAAACAGAAGGAATCAGAATCAAACGAGGTATATTTCAAGGAGATGCACTTAGCCCACTCTGGTTCTGCCTTGCTCTGAACCCCCTCTCAAACAGCCTCAATTCATCAGATGTCGGATATTCATTACGCAATAAACAAGACAGACAGGCAAACAATTTGGAATGTAGTTTGAATCATCTCCTCTACATGGATGATATTAAAATCTATGCTAGCACACAGGAAGAATTAGAACACCTTATAAAAATCACTGAACAATTTTCAATGGATATATCCATGAATTTTGGTATAGATAAGTGTAAAATTAACTCTGTCAGAGGCGGTCAGATCTACCAGCATGAGTATCATCTGCAAACTGGTGAAACAATAGACTCCCTTAGTGAAACTGAAACGTACAAATACTTAGGTTACCACCAGTCGAAAAAAATACATCATAAAGATATTAAAACCAAACTAACTCAGAATTTCAGACATAGGTTAAACTCAATTCTTAAAACACAACTTTACTCTAAAAATACTATTAAAGCTATCAACACTTTTGCCATCCCAGTTCTAACATACTCGTTTGGTGTAATAAATTGGACAAAAAAGGATTTAAAAGACCTACAGCGGCTCATTAACGTAACAATGACCAAACAGAGAAAACACCATCCTCGAGCTTGTGTACAGAGGCAGATTCTACCACGATTGGATGGAGGTAGGGGGATCATTGACGTACACAATTTGCATAACAAGCAAATATCCACCCTCAGATCATATTTTCATCATAAAGCGGAAACATCTTTACTTCATAGGGCAGTAGCGATATTAGATCGTAAACACACTCCACTCAACTTGCAAAACCACGACAAACAATTCAATGAACAACTGACTGACAAACAGACTTTAGAGGCAGAATGGGCCCGGAAGTCTCTCCACGGAAGGCACCACCATGATTTGAGTCAACCCACCGTCGACAAACAGGCGTCGAACGAATGGCTCAATCGCGGTGAACTCTTTCCTGAGACTGAAGGGTTTATGATAGCTATTCAGGATCAAGTAATTGAAACCCGGAATTATCAGAGGCATATTATGAAGAATCACAACTTACCAACGGACTCTTGTCGCCGATGTAATTGTTGTCCTGAAACTATTCAGCATATAACTGGGGCTTGTAAGACATTAGCACAAACAGATTACAAGTTCCGCCATGACCAGGTGGCGAATATCATCCACCAAAGATTAGCCGCTAAGTATAATTTAATTGATGCGTCTGTAAAACCAACACCGTATTACAAATACACCCCTGAAACTGTGCTGGAAAATATCACACACAAACTGTATTTTGATAGAGCTATTCTGACAGACAAGACCACACATTTCAATAGACCCGATCTAACCCTCTTAGATAAAAGTAATAACACGGCTCTATTAATTGACATTGCTATACCCAACACTCACAACCTACAGAGCACCATTGCTGAGAAACTGTCCAAATATGTTGATTTAAAAAACGAAATCACTCGCATGTGGCGCCTCAACAAGGTTTCTATAGTCCCAATAGTATTGTCCTCTACAGGTGTAATTCCAAAACAACTATTTCAATCTCTTGCCTTATTAGATCTTCCTAAACATACGTATGCTCTTTTCCAGAAAGCAGCTATTTTAAACACCTGCAGAATTGTTAGAAAATTTTTACAAACGGACCTTCATAATGAAGGATCATTTGGACATAATTAGGTAGACAATGATATGCACTTGGCTTAGGCCCGTGCACTTCAGTTAATCCGGTTTCTAGTAAACCGAGTAGATTAAAATCTAAAAAAACAATAATAATAATAATAATAATTACTGCTAAACGCCATGCAAAATGCGTCATTTATTGAAAAGTTAAATGTACGTACATACCTACCTACCTACGTCCGATTGCGGGTTTGTAGTTTTGTACCACCTACTAACAAACAAACTCTCCATAATGTTACTTAGATAAGAACCAGCGGTAGGTAGGTAGGTTCCGATCTTAAGGTCGTGGGTTCAAATTTTTCTTTTCGAAAAATTTATGTGCGCAATGCCAGTGCTCTCATACGGTGGAGGAAAACATCGTGAGGAAACCGGCATGTCCATGCACTAAAAATTCGAAAGACATATGCCATCCACTAATCCGCGTGGTCGATTAAGACCCAATCACTCTCGCTTAAAAGTAGGCCAGTGTCCCACCAGTGGGAACATTAGAAGGCTGTCATGATTTTTTTTTTTCTATCCGTAGCCGATTCGTGTTGTGCTATAGAAATGGGTAAACCCCGTGGTATTCGCACGGCGCGCAAGCACGTGAACCACCGTCGTGAGCAGAGATGGGCAGACAAGGAGTTCAAGAAAGCTCACATGGGAACAAGATGGAAGGCCAACCCCTTCGGAGGAGCATCTCACGCTAAGGGCATCGTCCTGGAGAAAGTAGGTGTTGAAGCTAAGCAGCCCAACTCTGCCATCCGCAAGTGTGTCCGTGTGCAACTCATCATGATGTTAAGAGAAATAAAAATAGGGATTACGAGTAAGTACCTAATCCGTATTTTTTATTTATATTATATTATCGTTAATCGCCAATTTGGCTTTCGAAAAAACCCGCTCGACTTCACTCGCTGAATAATAATATCATTACTCCCAAAAAATATATGTTATAATTAGGTAATAAAATAAGAAATACGCAATCGGATTGTTCCTATACATGATGAAAGCATACGATAGGGTTATCAATAAGATTCTTCTACAAAAGCTATAAGGGTCAGAAGTGAGGGGAATAGCCTACAAATGGTTTAAATCGTAGGTACCTAAGCGTTCGAAAACAGTAGGTACAGGTAGACCATTAGGTACAACAAACAAACTCATGAACTGGAAAACGTAGGATCAGACAATTGTAAATGCATCAAGCTATTTTGTATTGTATAGTTCGCACAGCGGATCTAGGCTTCCGTGAAGTTATACCTATTGCATAGTAAAATAATACCCTAGCATGTAAAGATAAGATACTACTCTTATCCTGTTTTTGTGTAATTTGTTTAACATAGCTTAATTTTTAATTTTTTTAATTAAGTACTAGGTACTTACTTAAAATATTTTCTTATAGGTTGTTATATACTTAATTACTTACCTTGTGCAAAGCCTTTATGTGAATAGTGTGAACTGAGAACTGGAGTTATTTAATTATCTGGTTACAGGAAGTGTAGCAGCTGTAATACAGGTTTTACCCAGCACAGCTGCTAAAATACTCTTAATCGCTCCTTAATTCCATTGTTTTCCTATTTAATTCAAAATGTATTTTGTTTCTTGTTTCTAGATGTTTTAATAAAGATATTTAATATAAAAAAAACCACAAGGAAGTGGTACCTACTCGGGTGCACACTTTTCTTAGATAGGTACTTTATGTTAATGACTTGCCGAAAACTGAAAATGAATGAACATGAAGCAATAAATAAATGAAATGAAAGAACCAGCTAATTAACAAGTCTTAATTTAAGGTAGTTGTAGACAATAAAATTATTTCTAAATCAATATTATGTCGAAAAGTTATATTGAATTAGGTGAAACTTAATATTGAACAGGTCATAGCAGGTGTTTCTTTCGAATTATAGGCACATAGACACCTACGTACAAACATACCTACCATGGTAGGTACCTACGTGCACGTTTTGGTACCTACCTAACGGATTTTCTGACAGCTATTTTGTGTTCCCGACGAAATCGACGTTTCCGAATCGACACCTTTCCGAACGTTTTAAAATACTTATTAGTAGGTAACCCTGATGATGCTGGTGTTTAGATATACTATGCTGTTAAAATAAGTATTAGGTCATCTTAAATAGTAGGTACCTACATTGTTACCCTAGGGGTGAAAGTAACTTATTTAGTCCGTGAGGGCGCCAATAAAGTTCGAGACAGCTGCAACATGGTTCAATAGAAATGTGAAAGAAAATAGAACAATCGAACTAACTTTTTTTAATATAATTTGACAGCTGTCAGTTAAAAGTAACTCTCCTTATGGATGAAAAGTATTACTTTCATCCCGCATATTTCTTTCATATTTTTTTGTATGCCGAAATGTCAGTCTAACCATTTCAATATTGCTTTTGAGCTTGTGTTGTGGTTGACCAACCTGGTCTGTAACTAATAATGCCCCCATTAAGGCTCTTAGGTCTGTCGCAGCGTTTTACTTTTAAAAAACACTAGAATAGCGGTTATTTTGTACACGTTGCTTCTTCTTCTTCATTTAATTTGTGGCGTCTGTGGGTACATGTTGCTTGTTGCTATGCGACGATAATTTGACATTGCTAATATTGACAAAAATAGTCAAAATTGACAGACGCCAATAAAAATTTTGAAAGGACGCCATCACATCTTTCAAAATGTTCGTCAAATTCAAAATTCGAACTTGTTCATCTTTGATGTAGTCGACACTACTTGACACTGGCAATATTGTTTACACAGACATTTAAAAAAGGAAAAAAAACCGAAATACTTCGCAAACAAACCAAACATCGAAATTTTGCTGCAAATCGAATTTTGCCCAAAAGAACAAATTGAAAAGCGTAAATTTAGTACTACGACTAAGCACAATACTAACTAATCTCGCATCGCGAATATAATCTGAAGAGAATTTAGTGCAATAAGTCGCAGTGTTTGTTAGAATGTAAACAAAAGCTATAATGTTTGTTGTACTGTACCCCTTGGTTGAACATAGCTAAGGTACCTCTAGTGGTAGAAATAAATTAGTCTTCCTGAGCTGCGTGCGTAGCAAGCAGTTGTTCTAATAATAATAATCCACTACCTGCATTTCCAGAATAAAATGCTGAGAACATACAGCCGTAAGCGGCGCGAGGCGAACAAGATAATCGAGAATGTGCATGACCTGTGCAGGTTGTGCCTGGCCAGGGCGGACGAGCCGGTGCCAATCTTCGGGGAGGCGAGCAGCGCGTGTGCCGCCCTGCCTATGAGGATCATGATATGCTTGGGCCATGAGGTGAGGAAATGTAGAAGTTAAGCGCTCGCCGAACACAACTAGTTGCTTAACGTACATATGTGAGTTCAAGACACTGGTCACAGTTGCTGTGGTATTAAAAAATAAATAAAAATTAGCCATCTCTACTAAAGAATCTCTATCGAAGAGTGCAATGCTCCTGCCAATAGTAGGAACAGTTCTCAAACCCAGCATTAGCCTTAACACATTATTTAAAAAAATTACAGGTCACTCAAGATGACTGCTTGCCAGACTCAATCTGCACCAACTGCCACCAAAAGTTAGAAAGGTATTATAGATTTCGAATAAAATGTGAGAATTCCTACCTTAGGCTCAAAGACCACTACAACGCAACTAAGGATCGAGACAGAATCTCTGAACTACAGGCAGAGAATAGTGTACACAGTGAAGAAAGTAAAGCTAACGCTGAACACCTTGAACTTGAAATAGAAGAAGACATCGAACAACAACCGGATGAAACGGAAAGATTGGTGATAGTAGATGTTTATAATATTGGGGAAAATGTAGAATATGACAAGCCTCTATTGACTATTGACTTAGAAATGGAATCTGATATTAAAATAGAAGAAAAAATAGAAGAAACCACAGAAGTAAGAATATTTGATGAAACACTTTGGTCTTTATAGTAGACTAGCGGCTCGTCCCGGCTTCGCAGGGGTGCAATAAAAACTTAAACACCCGTGCGTAATCCGGGGCGGATCGCTAGTCATTCATAACGTAGAAGCCGACCGCACGTTTTAGCCGCGCGGCTACCTATTTCATAGTTCATGTGCACGCCCCTCTGGCCAAGCCGCGCGCGCGGGCTTGCATAGTATTTTTTTTAGAATGACATTCTTTTGAATGGAATGTCTGATTTCAATCATTCAAACAGTTATCTACAGGTATTGAAACAGTCTTGAATATGAAATAGTTTATTTGGATAAGGATTAATATAAAGGTATAGAATACATGGTCTGATTTTGGTCGGCATTTCAATCAAATTTTATAATGTAAAAAAGTAGTTATAGTTACATAACTACAATAGTTGGACATATGGTATCACTGAATTTTTTGTAGATATCAATACATTCTTTAATATTGTAGAACATTTTTTTGTTCTATCATCAATAGTTTCCGCAGCGCATGCGATGAAAGACTTTATGGCAATTTTTTTTACACCTTGGGTTACATTATTGAAGTTTTAGTAGGGATCCCTATTATTTTCTAAAATAAAATATAGCCTATGTTACTCAGGGATAATGTAGCATTCTAATGGTGAAAGAATTTTTGAAATCGAACCAGTAGTTTTTGAGTTTATTTGTAACAAACACAAATACAAACATACAAATCTTCTCTCTGAATGATATGTCTATGTCTATGTCTATGTCTATAGCAAGCGTTTGACCACCACCTCACCTGATGGTAAGTGATGGTGTGGTTGATGATGGAGCACGCTTGCCTAGAAAGAACCTGTTCACTCTAGCCTTAATAACTAGAGTAACTTAGAATAACCTTTTGATCAACCTGATGACTTACAAATTCCAGATCCAAGTGATCCAGCAATCAGAGGACATAAGCCCCAATATTTCTACTTTCCTCAATGCTATTCTAGTGGAACTTGGTGTCCTGGTGAAAAATGACCAAGGTCTAGTGGTTCAAGACCAAGGGGTGTCCAGCTTTGAACTTGAGACGGGGGATGATCAGCATGTGGAGTTTGAGCTGGTTGAGGAAGATGATGAGGTCAGTATTCAAAAATATTTAAGCCCATTTAAGAATGATACTTGAGTGTGAACAAAAGACTCAAGTATTTTAAGAGTAGTAGAGTTTCAAGAGAGCAGAAAACTGTCACCAGTTAGGCACTGACTCGAACATACAAATTACTTAAACATGATTTATTGCAGATAGGCGAGCCTGTACAACCACCTGAGGAGTTCTTGACAGCAGAAATACCAAACAAACCGGTTTATATGGCAGATAGCGAAGCAGAGGGTAAAAATGTCCCTGTCCAGAAAGATGTCACAGATAATAAGAAAAAGTGAGTTTGTTTTCAATTATGTTTTACACTGCGGTCCGACAGACCTGGTGCGTCAGACAGACGCGTGACGCAGTGGTCCGAGGGACCCCGTGCGTCCGACAGACGCGTGACGCAGTCGCTCTGCGGCTGGCGTTCACATCTTTATACATACAACTATAACCTCGAATCGCCATACCTACTTTAACATGAGTGTTGTGATATAAAATACAGGATGCTTTATTTTTTTCGCACTTGTCTCTGTAGAATTATTTACTTGAAAAAATATGGAATAAAGCCTTATTCATAATCGTTTACTAAACCTCTATTATGTTTCAAATCTGTCATCGTCTTTGTTTATTGACATATGAATGACAAGGAAAGATAATACTTAGCCGTAATATTAGATTCTTAATACAGTTGCTTTCCACCACCTGTCTGTATATGTACGCTTAGAACTTTTAAACGATGCAACGGATTTTAATGCTGTTTTCATCAATAGGTGGAGTGATTCAAGAGGAAGGTTTATGTCATATAAATGATGTGAATAGTTTAGGATGAGGTTCTCCGTTGTTGCAGACGGGGTGGTGGTGCGCAGACAGGCGCGTGGTGCGCGCAGTGCGGGCGCACGTTCACGTCGCGAGGCGCGGCGCGGCGCCACTCGGCCGTGCACTCGGGCGCGCGCGCTCACGCCTGCCGCGACTGCGGACGACGCTTCGCACAGAAGGTCGTCATGGAGCGACACAGGCTGGTGCATCAAGGTATCGTATCTCCCACAACAATTATCTTAAGCCTCGTCTCTTTCTGTGTACGTTTGGTAAACAAATTCCCGAGTGACATGCAAAATTTATCAATTATTGGAAATAAACTAAAATCTCAAAAAGTTTATTATAAAATAATTGATTACTTAGATGACAAAAAAAGCTTGGGATTAATGTGCTTCAACTTCACTCGGCATGCATCGATAACAATACTATGCCTAAAAGCGAGAGGAACCCAGCAGATATTTATTTATGGTTCGTATGATTTAATTGAATAAAACTCTTTGAACTTTAGTTTTTTTTTGGTTTTTTTTTTTCTATACAACTGAAGTGGCAACCAAGCGTACGGCCCACAAGATGGTAAGCGGTTACCGCAGCCTATGGACGCTTGCAATACCAGAGGTATCACTTGCGGGTTGCCACCTTGAGGCTAAGATCGAAAGCCTCATGTGCCAGTAATTTCACCGGAAACCATACCCTTCGAACCGGAACACAGCAATGCGAGCATTACTGCTTGGCGGCAGAAATAGGTATGGTGGTAGTCCTTCCCTGGACTTTAATTTCCCGTTGTGTTGGTATCCTCGTTGGTTGTTAAAGTGTGTGTATGTGTGTGTGTGTTGCAGCGCTGCGTCCTCACGTGTGCGTAGTGTGCGGCGCGAGCTTCACGCAGCGAGGCGCGCTGGCGGGGCATGCACGCGCGCACGCCGCACCGCCACCCGCGCGTCCGCTCGCGCTGCACGCCTGCACGCTGTGCGACCGCCTGTTCCTCTACACCTCCGGTAACACACACACACACACACACACCGGCTCACATACACTTCGGCGACCGAGCCCCGCCCCGCCACCTAACACGATACGCGGTTCGCATATAAATCTATTTAGCGGATGGTGACTCTTCAGCAACAGTTCGTTATAGATGTTGCTTTGTTTCTGTTGTAAAAAAAGGAATGTAGAGTGTGTTGACTTGGATGGTAGAACTCTTCAGCAAGAGTCAGTTTTGGTGGATCCCACCACGGTGCCAGATATTCTGCTTGTGCACCAAGCAAGGTTTGAAGAGCACTACTGGGCTAAAGAGACTCGATAACTATGTATGTCTCGGGGTGACAAGCGCAGTGCAGTACCACGCAGAACTTTAAAACTCAAAATGTTGGGCCATCTGACGTAATTCACCTAGTTTTAAGACGTTTCAAAATGATCCTTGTGATTTTATTGAATAAAAATATTTAGAATTGGTGTAACGTGTGACGCATGCCCCCAGGACTCAGCCGGCACATGCTGACGCACACCGGGATGGGCTTCAAGTGCGCCACGTGTGAGCGCCGCTTCAACGACAAGAGCTCGCTGCTGCGACACACCAGAAGCGCTCACCCGCAAAAGGCTCGACCGCCCTGACCAGAAATATGCTGTGAAAATAATCTTTAAACAACTAATTCAATCTCAATTTTTTTATCGGGCGTGAAAAGATTAGTTTTGATATTGCATTATTTAACTTTTTGGCCTAATATGATCTGAGTATTAAACTGTAAATTTTGTACCATAGTAGGTACTCATAGCAGTGTAAGTATGTTAGATATTGTAATGAACTTCATCTAGTTTCACTGATCAAATAAAATAGTATATATTTATAATACAGTACATTATATTTGTTTATGTAGGTATCAAATGATATACTCTAATGAAATGAGAAATAAATAATTTATCAAATAAAACTCAACTGTTATACTTAGACATTTTATTGGAAAAATTCATACTAGAATTGAAGGCAACATGGTATTGTATATTTTGGACAAGGTTGATCCGACACGCGTCAGAGGTGCGTTAGCAGGAGGAAGGCGCCGCGCCGGCGTGCGACGGATGGCACAATGTATCAAACACTTTCTAAACAATTATTCCAAATTATCCATTTTATCTAAAAAAACAAACGCCACCGCTCTGTTACTTATGGAATGCCTTTACTCACTTAAAAATTAAATTATACAGTTCCTAGGAGCATACAATAAAACGGTTCTGCAGGAAACAACTTGAACACGAAACCTACAGATAGACGACGGATGCCTTCGACGTAACAGTAGAGAAGAGCCGCGAGCGAGGCACCGACCGAGATATAATTTACACTTGAAGACTCGACTCGCTACGTTTAAGATATAAATGATTATAAAAATAAATAAGGGGCATCGCCCCCTCCCTCTCACCGCACTACGTCCGCGGGACGCCGCGGTCCGACAGACCCGGTGCGTCAGACAGACGCGTGACGCAGTGGTCCGTGAGACCTCGTGCGTCCTACAGACGCGTGACGCAGTCGCTCTGCGGCTGGCGTCCACATCTCTATACATACAACCTCGAATCGCTAAATAATCAACAAACTTTAATAACGTTTCTACCACAAATAAAAATGTCGAACATCGAAACGCGGCTCCTACGACTCGCGCGATATTCCCGGAACAATCTATTAACATTATCGAATAAAATTCAAATCGCTTAAAATAATGATACATAAATATTTCTGTGCCTTTACGTCGGGGCGGGGGTCGCTCCGTGTTGAAATATCCGACCGCGTTATAGTATACATGTTATAATATATAGCACTATAGCACATGGTCTAAAACAATATTACATTACTAATAAGTAATCATAATCGAAGCTATTTACATCGAGTCCCGAGGCAGCGAGACGCGCGTTTGCGAACGTATGGACGGCGCGCGTCGCGTCATTTCACAAGATATTTATGAAAATACAGTCTTTACAGTACAAAAATATTGGGAACTATTCGTTAGTATTAAATCGGAAGCTACGTACACCCGTACTCTTGACAATACTGCAGGGTAAAGTCGAATGTACGGAAAAAAGGCTTAGCTTGCTAGTTATCTTTTGCATACATTCGAGTTAACTTTATTTTCGGTCCCTTTACCATTATGAAAATTAGTTCTAAACGTGTAAATAGGCCATTTGAATCTACACATCAACATTTGAAGCCTTAATAATTTAATCGGTTCACCATTGAGTTAGCGACTATCAATCTCAAGTGTACTGAATGTAATTATATAATACTGTATTTATACAGACTACTCCATAAAACTATTGAGTGAAAGTACCGTCAATATGACCAACTATGTGAAAGTCAGATGTTGCATAGTAAAGTTACATACGAAAATGCATAGAAAAGCTGTTATTTTGGCACTAAAAGTCTTGACAACAAAGTAAAATGATTTCGGATATAATCCCAATGGTTTTATTCGCATACACATTTACCGATACTGAATTTTGTTATTTAAAATGACCGGAATGATTTCGATTTTAATTGAAACTGTCTGTGACAGACTGACTGACTGTGACAGACTGTACAGTGACCGAGCAGGTCACTGTACAGTCTGTTGAGTTTCAATTATATATTGATACTACTACTAATTTACTATCTATTGAAGATCAGATAGCATCTGGTGGCAAGTCAGTTAAACTTTTTGCCCACTTTAGATGTGTGAAGTGTAGATGCTGTAGTGCCTGGGACAGGTTTATACTTTGATATTGTTATATGTTGGTACAAAGTCGGTAGACTCACATATCAACCGTATCTATAAGTAATATGTAGTACTTTCACCGCAAGTTTTGTGGTTACAGTGAGTCCGGTACGGGTGGCGGTCTCGACTCGGGTGTCATCGGGCTGCGTCGGCTATTACATGTTCTCGAACTGGTCGACTCGACGCTTGGTGTTGCCCTTGCGGATCTCTCGCAACGTCTTGTACTTGTCGCGCCCTTGGCGGACGTTTTCGCGGTGGATCTTGTCCATTGCGGTTTCTTTCGTCTCGTCGCGGGACTGCGCGAGATCTTGTTTCAGCGCCTGGGGAGAATTACGTCCGTTTAGTGGTGGAACTTTATATTAATAAAAAAAGGAAAAAGTATGTTCGTATGAGTCAGTGGCCAACTCTGATGACAGAGTTTTTAGTCATATCCTAACAATTTTGATTTTGAAAAAGCCGGGACCGACTGCTTAACGTGCCCTCTGAAGCACGGAAGCGCTCATTTGTAATTGCCACAGTGCTTAACTTCGTTGATCTGATAGGAACAACTTAGCCAGCTACGGCACGAGCGCTCCTTATTTATTTAAAACTTGGCATTTCTCCATGTTGCCATACCTTAGACCAAAGGGTTCATATTACGTGATTATACCACCTATTTAATAACAAAACTATTAAATACAGCATTATTGAGTACTAGCTGCACTCTGTGGTAAAACAGCTACTTATCCCACGGGAACCGAACATTTTTCCGGGTAGCCTAAGTACTATTCTAAACTATATTTGATGCCTGTTTAAAATTTATAAAGAATCGCTTTGGCATGATACTCCCCCGCAAACATCCAGACTTTCCCGTTATAATATTAGGCAGATTGAGCTCGGAGCTACTTCAAGTGTCTTTAGGGTACAGTGAACAGGTTCTTTCTAGGCAAGCATGCTCCATCATCGATCACACCATCACTTACCATCAGGTGAGGTGGTGGTCAAATGCTTGTCTACATAATGAGAATATTTTATTGGCATTATGATAATGTTAACTAAGTGTTGTTGATTCTGTATTGGATAAATAAAAAAATGTGGGGTGGGTAGGAGGTGCAGACGGAGACGGAGACGGTGGTGGATCACCTTGAGCTGGTTGTGGAGGCGCTCGTTCCGCTCGGCGAGCGTGCGGCGGTCGTGCACCGGGTCGACCAGGTCGTCAGGCGCGTGGGTGAGGTCGCCCCCGCCCCCCGCGGAGTCGGAGCCCGCGTCGGAGCCCGCGTCGCCCTCCGCGCCCCCCGACCCCGACTCCGACACGTGGTGGTGCTGCGGTGTCGTCGCCGCCGCCAGCAGAGCCGCCGCCTCGTCCTACACAACGCGCAATACACATTATACTTTACTCACAGCCATATAGCTCCTAATCATACTTCCAAAGTAAAGTGCTAAGGGAGATAGTAAATGCCCCTAGGTACGTAAGAAACGACGACCTCCATCGGAATCTCAAAATAAAGCATCATCATGCCTTTCTTGCATTAAGTCTATACTTCTGAACAAAAAGTATAATAGTAGCGAGGTTTTATCGCGTTACCTTTTTATTTCTCCCGACATAAATAAAATGGCGATAAAATTCCGCTAATATAATAAAATACTATGAGTTCTGATCGCGAAAGTTTAAAAAAGACTAAAAATAACAGTTTTTCAAAATCAATCATCATGCCTATTTTCACAGCTCCGACAAGCATCAACGCCCAAAATAACCTTAAAATTGTATTCGCCAGTAAAGGTAAATTCGTCTAAAACAGCGGCAAACACTGGCGCGCTCAATCATGCGCATCGTTGTGTACAAACCTGTTTACGCCTAGCCTCCTCCACCTCCTCCTGCAGACGACGCGTCTCGGTATCCTTGGTCTCGACCTCCTGCTGGATGCGCGACACTTCCTCTTGCTTTGTGCGGATCTCATCTTCAAGCTTCTGGCGCTCGGCCGCTTCCATGTTCTGAAATTATTTGAATTTTATGTCAGGTTTGGTTGTATTTTCAAAAGGCTTTCGATGCTATAGATCATAAAAAAATCTTGGAATAATAATAGGAATACAATGCAAATGTCTTTTCAATCTTTTGAAAAACTCCTAATAAAATTATAGTAACTACTCATGCACATCAATCGTTGAAATTACTGCACTTACATTTCACATTCGAATGGGATCCCTCAAGGTTCGCACCTAGACCCTTTACTTTTAATTGTGCAAATAATAACTAACTAAATGACTACCAGTATTAAACATTCGCGAACTTAAAGACGCACTCAGATCTATAGTTTTGCTAGGGGTAGTACCTTGGTCTCTTCGAGGCGCTGCATCATGGCTTGCAGCTCGTTCTGGCGCCGCTCGAGCTCCTCCTTGGCGGCTTGCAGCTGCTTCAGCTGCTCCTCCAGCCGCCGGATCATGTCCTGAGCTTCCAGCAGGTTCGCCTGAAACGACCAGTTTTTTAGACCTGGCTAGCGGAGAGTGCTTTTATATTTGTTATTTTATTTAGTTTTAGAAAAAGGAAGAAAGTTTTGGTTTTGCTCCTGAGTTTATCTATCCGTCTGTTACCACCTCTCAGATCTCATCAAGCTAGAGTTAAATTTTAGTATTGTTATTGCTTATTAGCAGGACTTGTAAAGATTTTATTAGGTCATCATCATCATTATGTCAGCCGATAGACGATCGCTGCTGGACATAGGCAAAGTAAATAAAATATTCTGTTATTTAGGAATAATGAGTATGGTAGGATCAATCATTATAACACGAAAGCAAAAATATATTTCCACATCAATAAAAAAGGGGATCTAATAAAACCTTCAGCAATTTTTGAAGAGCTGCCGACACGAAGAACCGGAAACCTATCAGGAATCTCATTACGTGACATGAGTGCGGTACCTGCGAGCGTTCCATTTCCTCCTGCATGTGCCGCAGCCGGTCCTCGTACTCCTGCTGCTTCTTCTCCGCGCGCTCGCGAGCCGCTATCTCTAGCTGCAGCTTCTCTCTGTCAACAAGTATTACTACATTAACATAGAAACATAGACGGCCAATAGTCTATCATAACCCTTCACTAGAACTTGATTTGTTACAAAAACCACGAGTACTAGTAAGTAAGTTAGTAAAAATAAGTAAAGAATCTCTTCAATCTATCATAAGGATCATTTTGAAACGTCTTAAAAGTAGGTTAATTTACTCATCGTGACAGCCGTCTAATGTTCCCACTTTTGGGACACCGGCGCACTCTTGAGTGAGAGTGGAGGCTTAATCCACCACGCGGAACCAATGCGGATTGGTGGATGGCACAATAAAATGTCTTTCGAATCTTTAGATTTTGGACATGTCGGTTTCAAAACCAGTGCATAATCCGTTGGTGCACGACCGGGTTCGAACCCTCGACCTTACGATTGAACGCGTGGTCACTACCACTAGACCAGCAGTGCTCTCCCGTTACAAGTACTAATGCGTAGTATACCTGCAACTGCAATGATGAGCCGGTTGATAATATAAAGCGATTACCTATACAATGTGACAATGCTTTTGCTGAAATAATTACCTAATTACTTTCTGTATTGTATGACTAAGTAAGTTCGTGTGAGTCAGTGGCCAACTCTGGTGACAGAGTTTTTAGGCCGCCCGAAGGCCTCTGTCATGGCCATTGTATGACTTATCTAACTACATGGCACTATGTCTATGGATAAATAAATAAATTACAAATTACCTCTGCGCCTGCTTAGCGAGTTTCTCCTCCCTCGCCTGCGCCTTCATCTGCTGCACGTCGATGGTGTCGGGCTTGCGCCTGCGCATGTACAGCTCGTGGTTGCCCATGCAGAGCGCCAGGATGCGCTTGTTCACGCGCACGCGCGGCGCGAAGAACACGAAGTCGGGCGCCTTCTTGTCGATCGGCTTTATTATGAACTTGCGGTCGTTGAACGATATGTTGCGGATCTCGGACCATGGGAACCCTATTTTGGGGGTAAGCCTGAAACGATGTAAAGTTAGGATTTAATTTTTTTTTATATTTTTTTTTTTTTTTTTAATAGGTTTGCCAACAGTTTGTACATGATTACATGAGTTAAGTTACAGAAGAAGTGTTCTAGGCTACATGTGAAACCAATAATAAATAAACTAGTAGACCCGGTGCGGTTTCACCTTTTTTTGCAAATTTTTACACCCTGCATATGTTCTCACCGTTTAAACTTTCCCAGAACTTTTACAAACATTTCAAGACCAAAATTAGCCAAATCGGTCCAGCCGTTCTCGAGTTTTAGCGAGACTAACGCACAGCAATTCATTTTTTAAATATGCTTTCACTTGCGTGTTACCACCATGAGACGTTGGATGGAACGTCTCATGTAATTTCACCGGAAACCATACCCTTCTGACCGTAACACAGCAACGCAAATATTACTGCTTGACGGCAGAAATAGTTATGGTGGTAGTCCTCCCCGGACAAGCTCTAACACATAGAACTCTACTTCTCGCTGTAAGTACTGAGGGCATATGTGTGCATATTTACATGTGTGTGCGAGTGGGTTCTTTAGATAACTCAAGTCTCTAAAGAGCTAGGATTTTACAGGAGAACTGGGGGCTTATTCGCTATGACATAGGAGATTCCTTACCAATAACGTGTAACTTAGTTACGTGTTCTATACGTGCCATGGTGTGAAATTGTAAAATTGCTTTCCGTATCTATGTTGTTTCAATAGCGATAGTTTCGCTATCGATAGGTTGATTTTTAAAAACAGTCGGACGAGCCCTAAAACGTGGCTCGTCGACAAGGATTCCACGCAGATACCGTAGCGAGCCCGCGTTTTTTTTTTTTTTTTTTTTTATACAACTGAAGTGGCAACCAAGCGTACGGCCCACAAGATGGTAAGCGGTTACCGCAGCCTATGGACGCTTGCAATACCAGAGGTATCACTCGCGGGTTGCCACCTTGAGGCTAAGATCGAAAGCCTCATGTGCCAGTAATTTCACCGGAAACCATACCCTTCACACCGGAACACAGCAATGCGAGCATTACTGCTTGGCGGCAGTAGTTGGTCATAGCGAATAAGGCACCTGATGTTACTGCATGGTTTTAGGTTTGTGTCGACTCACTTGTCATCCTTCTCGTAGATATTCAGTCCGAGCGCGTCAACACCCAACCACAGTTCTGTGTTCTTCTTGTTGCGGATCTCGAAGTAGTTGACGCCGTACATTTCAAGGTCCTGCGCTATCTTGAGGTACTCCATCATGGCGTCCTCGCGCAGCATCCCGCGGTGCTCCTGCCACCAGTTCGTGATGCTCTGCTCCCACTCCTCGCGGGACATCTGGTGGCAAATGGAGGGATATCAAACATTTATGTTATGTAGATAAAAAAAGCAAGATAAGTATAGATGTCTCCATACCGAGGTTTGTCTTCCAGATGACAAATATTTTTACAGTCCATTTTGATTCATACTTATTTATTATATCGACCAATGTGGCGCGGTGGGCGAAGGTCCGCCTGCGACGCGGAGGTTGCGGGTTCGATTCCCGCCTTGGGACAAATGTTTGTAGGATCTGCAAATATTTGTTCCGGGTGTTCTGGGTGTTTTCTATGTATAATAAAAAATATCTATCTATGTATTGTATTGTAATAAATATATATCAGTCATCTAGTACCCATAATACAGCTCTGTCTTACCTTGGGCTAGCTAGATGATGCTGTGTGGATTGTCCAGCATTTTTTTTTTTTTTTTTTTTTATTCTGTATACTAAAAAAAAACCTTGTGATACCAAACATGATGTCATCTATATGGAGCGCTCGTGACGTAGCTGGCTAAGTTGTTCATAACAGCCCCCCCCCCTACCATGAACTCTTAGAGCGATTTAAATGAAGACCTAAACTAAATTGTCAAAAAATTGTATACCATGACATGATTGTCTAATTGATATCAACGAAGTTAAGCACTGTTCCGCGTAGTCCTATTTGGATGCGTGACCGCCAGTGGCAATTTCAACTGAGCGCTCCCGTGCTTCGGAGGGCACATTAAGCAGTTGGTCTCGGCTTTTTTCAAAGTTGTTAATAGAGTTAATAGAGAGAGAACAGACGCCTTCGGGGGGTCCAAAAACTCTGTCACCAGAGTTGGCCACTGACTCACACGACCTTACTTACTTACTATTATACATCATATGTTACATATGTGGTTCTATATGGCTGCGAAGCATGGGCAATCAAGGAAGAAGACTTGAGGCGTTTGAGATGTGGGTTTACCGACGTATGTTACGCATAAGTTAGACGCAAAAGGATGGAAATAAAGAAGCTAAATCTCATGCGAACTTTATAGCAGAGAAAAGTTGCTGACTTAGGATATGTGTTACGGCATGAGCGTTATCACCTGCTCCAGCTTATGATGGGCAAGCTGATTGGTAAAAGAGGTCGGAAGGAGATAAACTTCCTGGCTTCGTAGAATCATACAGTGGACAGGAATTGTGAATGTGGAAGTGTTTAAACTTGCTATAGACAAAGAAAATTAAAAGGATGACTGCTAACCTTCAGTCACACCCCGGACTCTCTCAATAAAATGTATGAAGCAAACACGTCGCAATCACCACACGCATAGTTTTTGTACTATTAGAGGGGGTTTTATAGAAAGACTATCAGGTTAATATATCACAAGATATATTTTCCAAGACCACAATTATTCCGAGTCAACGATCACACTCCCTGACATCTTCGTTCTTCCGTTGCCCAGGTAACGCGACCGAGCATACGTATTGCGCGCCGCACCGTATTCACAGCACACCGCCATCTAGCGACGCCAACCCCCCTAAACTAAATTGTCAAAAAATGTTATACCATGACATGATTGTCTAATTGATATTATGATACAAAATTTTTTGACAATTTAGTTTAGGTCTTAATCTGAATCGCTATAAGAGTTCATGGTACCCTACCATGCAGGAATGAATGAATACAGCCCCCCTGGGGCTGTATTCCTTACAGTACGTAAACGGTGCTGTTGTATGTTTGTATGTCATGGCCCACTCAACTATAGCAAGAGCGAGAAGCGCACTTTCGCTCGCTCTGGCATGCACGCGCCAGCACACCTACACAAAATCAAAATAAACGCGTGCCTTAGCCCTTAGCTTCAGTGCCGGCAAACTTGCGACCGGGTGAGGTAAGTGGCACCGGTGGGAGGTAGGGAGTGGCCATGCTGTACAGAAATGGAGAGGCACTTTAAGAAAATTGTAAATCATCTGTACAAACCTTGTGCTGGTCAGTGACGCGCTGCGGCAGCAGACGGTCGTTCGCGAGGAAGCCCTGCGCGTGTATGGAGGGGTTGTGGTCGCCGTGGCGCGCCTGCACCGCGTACGACGCGAGCAGCACAGACGTCTCCGGCGGGCAGTAGATCTCGTCTGATAGAATCGCGTTTTTCACCTGTGACACATTTATTTTAACATCCTCGAAGTAGAGTTCATCCGTAATACCATAATTTTTTTTTATACCACTAAAGTGGCAGCTAAGCGTACGGCCTACTAGATGGTGCTTACCATCACGGTAACTGCTTAGTTACTTAGTTACCGTAGCCTATGTACGCATGCAACATCATAGCAATTCAGGCCATTGCCTAGTGGGGAGCCCATTGCTATCTGTGTTACGTGAGTTGTAATGTTTTTGGAAAATAAACATTTTGTGTTTTGTATAGATTAGATATCACTTGTGTGTTACCACCCTGAGACGTTAGATGGAAAGTCCCATGCGCCTGTAATTTCACCGGAAACTATAGCTTTCGAACACAGCAACGCGAGCATTACTGCTTGGTGGCATATTTCTGCTGTCAAGCAGTAATGATCGCATTGTTGTGATCCGGGATGAAGGGTATGGTTTCCAGTACAGGCATAATGGGACTTTCATATAGGTCTCAAGGTGGCAAAAACCAGAAGCAATTGCAATACCAGAGTGTTGCAGGGGTTAAGGGCAACTGTAAGCAGTTGCCCATCAGATCAGACGTAAACTAATTGCCAATTAAGTGGTATAAAAAAGGAGTAAGGAGATCGTTATTATCGGGGTGACGAGAACAGTTCAAAGCCACGTAGAACTTAACAACCTAAAGAATTTACAAGTAAATTGTGTAAGGGGCTGCGAGTGTGTTATTTGACTCACTTGAAGGTAGAACAGCTTGAGTGTGATCTCCTGGATGAGCTCATCAGCGACATCCTCCGGGTAGAACTTGGCGCGGAACTTGAACTGCAATGGGTTCTCCTTCTTCACGTCCTGTTGCATAACCTGTTGACAACATCATTTTGTTAGTCCTTTGAACCGGGTTCTTTCTTGATTATCCTGCGTAGGATTTTTTTAGCGTACGGCCCACTTGATGGTCAGCGGTTACCGTAGCCTATGTACGAGTGCAACATTATAGATATCACTTGCGTGTTACCAGCCTGAGACGTTAGATGGAAAGTCTCATGTGCCTGTAATTTCACCGGAAACCATACCCTTCGAACCGGAACACAGCAATGCGAGCATTGCTGCTTGGCGGCAGAAATAGGTATGGTTGTAGTCCTTCCCCGGACGATCTCTATCACAAAGAACTCTACCACTCTTTAAATGGAATGGTCCAGTTGAAAAGGTTTTAAAATGGGCTTTGTTACAGATACCGAGTGTTAAAATGACTCGTTTTAGTAAAGAATTTATATATAATGATAATGCACTTAATCAGTTTCCTGTTTGTTTCATCTAAACCAATCTAAATGGAATGAAAGGGAATTTAAAATTAACGGTAAATGTTTTAGCTTTATACTCTGCTGATACGTGCAAAATTTTCTGTCCCTCATTATCAATTACATAGCGTTTTAGGGAAATTATATCAATAATTCTAATTAAAACTGTTCAAAGGTTACAGGATAACACGTGCTAAATCATCTAACAATGCAACTCATGGCAGGCATGCTTTAGAATTAGATCATATTTTTTTAAAATACATGCACGACTGTAATCCCATACTAGGTACACATCCTCTAAGATCCAACTCAAGATCCTTGACGCTGTCTAAAAGGAGTACAGTCAGAGAGAGCACGCTTAAAGCAATCTGGCTTTTTCAAATTTGTTAGACCATAAAAGAGATCTATTAACTCCATCATCATAGTTGGCCACTGACTCACACGAGCTTACTTAACAACATTTAAATTATCGTTATATCTCTAAAGATGAGTCAGAGGCTCAAAGCTACCAGTATACATCTCCCGTACAATTGCATGCTTTATTCAGCCGCCGACAATGATGCGATGCGCTTTGAACTTCGGTTGCGTTCAATGATTGGTTAAAGACTCTTTGAATTCAATCAAAATGAATCAGAGGCTCATTGGTGTACAAGCTCATTGGTAAGTCCTGATTTAAAATACATGGTATTTGAAATAATTATATAATTCTCACACATCATTTCACTATAAATAGTAGATTAAAAAAAATCTACAACTGCAACACGACAGGCATAGAGTGCGTAGGGTGGTCTCAAGGGATCTAATCGAAGTCTTGACACATACTTCGCTTCCGTAACTACGGAAGCGAAGTATGTGAACACGGTCCATAAACCAAATACAGCTAGTTCTCACAAATTCACAAGTGCCGCCATTTTTTTTTTTTTTTTTATACAACTGAAGTGGCAACCAAGCGTACGGCCCACAAGATGGTAAGCGGTTACCGCAGCCTATGGACGCTTGCAATACCAGAGGTATCACTTGCGGGTTGCCACCTTGAGGCTAAGATCGAAAGCATCATGTGCCAGTAATTTCACCGGAAACCATACCCTTCACACCGGAACACAGCAATGCGAGCATTACTGCTTTGCGGCAGAAATAGGTATGGTGGTAGTCCTTCCCCGGACGAGCTCTATCACAGAGAACTCTACTACTCTTAAGAACTCTACTACTCTTAAAATTAATTCTCTCTTAATTATTACTGATCTATTTTCAAACAAACACAGGGTAGTTAGCCTACTAGGAACAAACTGAGCCGTTCATTATTTTGCACAATAACAAGTTGATTGCACAGGATATAGACATATCACAAACACACAGACTTAGGGTTAGTATCTTACCCATCTGGAGAACGGTAGAGACCCTGACTTCGTTGCGTGCCCACCGGGTCCAGGGATAGCGTTAAAAAGGCAACAATTAATTACAAGTCATTGTCAGCCTCTGGCACATCCTATAAGCTGTTATAGTCAACGTAGAGCGGAGTGAATATTTATAAAATCATCAGGTACAAGAATTTCACAGTGATTCATTATTAGCTTCATTATTATGTACACTATTAGTAACTTCGTCGTATACAGTTGCAATAAAATGTTGTGAACTAGCATAAATATGGCAAGCAATATTGTTAGATATTTTAGTCCTAAAATATCAAACATACAACCATAACCATTCAGTATGATCATGATCATAAATAAATGTAAGTAACTTAATTCAAGGAACATTACGCGGAAAGAGGAAGCGTGATTATCTACATTAAATTATAAAACAATTTTACACCACTAGTAGGCATTCTTAGCATCTAAAATCGCTACTTTTTTAACACAAGGATAATATGATTCAACTGCTCATAGGTTTAAACAAATATATAAAACGGGCGAATCCAACCAGTTGATTAACATTACAAGATACAGAAACCAGATAAATGTCACAGAATCGTGTCAATGCCCGTCCGAGCCGCCGCAGTACAATAGTGGAGCATGACCTTCGGATCTAGTACAGCTACCATATAACTTAATAGTAACCTTACATCTTGATGTATATACGTTTTGTCACTAGCTCTCTTTAGATACCTAACTTTTTATATCATATTGTTCATTCGTTTTGTCACAAGTTCTGTTTTTGTCACCCCTATAAGAAAGACCCGTACAATCGTACTAGATTTTAAATATTTAAATAATAATAATAAAAAAAGCTTTATTGTCACACTAAAATACATTTAAGATAAGGTAAGATTTTATAATTTTGAGTAAAGTTAATATGGACCTCCTCTGGCGGTATACGCCTCTTCCAAAGATCGCCAAACGTCCCTTTCTCTTGCACTTCTTGACCATAGTTTTCCTGCGACTTGCCAATAATAATATAATATAATAATGCTGGACAATCCACACAGCACTATCTAGCCCCAAGGTAAGCTGCTGTTATACAGATACTAACTATATAACTAGATGAATCTAATGTGTCGATGCCCGTTTTGACTCATTAGTAGCACAACCTTAGGTAAAGGGGTAGGGTGAGTGGACTGGGTAGTACCACAGAATAAGTAATAGGTGATATGTTGATAAAGAAATTCCTAACTATTATACTAATATTCATTTCAAAGATTCATTCATTTGCACAAGCAGTGCTCTACAAGCAAAAACGTTATCATAATATCTTTATTAGGAAATTGTGTAATGTAGACTTTGGATTATGTATGATAAAAAGAATCTACATAGATTTTTGATTACTTCTACAATGACTCATCACATCATAATTTTAGTTGAATTTACGATGTGATGCAGAGCTAATAAAGTATAGTTTGTGCAGTTTATAGAGTCATGCATGACATAGCACTCCTTCGTTTTCGCTGGTTCATTCATGTGACAAAAAGAGGCAGTTCTTGATGCCAGTGGTGGCCAGTTGTGGTGGAATCAAATCGGGTCTTAAAAACGATGATAGAAAAAAATGGCAAGAATTCAGCACATCTCGCTGAAAGGTTTCTTTATACAATAGGTTATAGCTTTTGTCATTCAGATCACTGAAATAAAGGTAATAAACCTAAATCGCCTTGAAATTATGATGATATCAAAACAGTTGACTTCTAAACAGTACAGTCATAAAGCTATTTTGCATAACATTACTAAAGACTAGCACATTTCATCAGATAAAAATAAATAGCACTTTATAATCTTCATCCGGAGATTAATTCAATCTTAAAATAATTGTACATTATTAGCATTCCAATTTCTCTACACTATGGACTATGGCTTACAATTTAGCGACGACAATTACTGACAGCCAGAAATTCCAAATTATCAGGTATTGCAGACCATAGTAAGATTTAATAAAGGGTTCTTCTAGCTTATTACATTTTTGCCACATTCATCAAAGGTTTTTTGTGGCACTAGCTAATCTACTTCACAGCCAGTTTTATTAGACATTTGTAATAATTTCTAGCACCATTCAGTACCCTGGTCTTACCAGGTCATCGGCTCTGTCATAAGCAGCTTCCTCATCACCTTCATCATTTTCAGGAGACAACAGCTTCTTGACAGGTCTGGACAGATGGACCAACACACGAGACGTCTTCTCGACGATGGAGTCGGGCTTTGAATCATAGTACGCTGGGGTCAATTTATGTAATAAGTTCGTTGACTCCAAGGACCTTATAATTGTGGGTTAATAGAATATAGTGTTGAGAGGCGTTGAACTCCTGCGCTTCGTGAAGGAACTAATGAGTTAAAGACAATTTGTTATATGACAGAAAATGTTGTGGACCGCTCAGCGCTTACGAATGTGAATGGAAATCCGTTGGTATGGATCAACTAGCAAAAGGCAAGTGTAGTGCAGGTTGTAGGCGGATCCGGTGCGGTAAAACGGTCAAAGATCGCGTTACCCTGAACAAGTTGAGCTAGCGACGTCTTAGGCCTCTCGAGCGTTGAGCAATGCAGTCGTGGGAGCAGCGGCGAAAGTACGGTCGTTGAACCGCGCGTGATGGCTGCAAAATCAGCTGTTCTTGTACGCGAATGACTACGGTAGGCAAGCCCTATTGGTGCTAATGGTGTCAGTCAGTTTGCATGCCACCACGGTACCTTTCTCGTACACTTTTTCCTCAATGTAAAACAAAATCGTGCATGCCTATATATTAGGTCATCCGTTTTTGTATAAGATTTTAATCTGTTTTCGAGACACGCAAAATTTCGTTTTCATTATTTAGCACGAGGTCCTTTCAGTACACGATCAATTGAGAATGAATGCTATGAAATGTAATTATGAATCGATTTCTTAAATAGGTTGTATGCATGACTCATTGTACCAACAAAGCTAAGTAATACCTACACCTTTCTTGATAATACCTACTTAATTCATTATTGTAGCCATAATAGTAACTGAATTGCTGAAGCAACATGTTTCACACTCGAACGTGAATTATGAATCTATGAACTAAGTATTCAACGTTTCCAAGAATTCTATTCGTTTTCATTTTAAAGCAAAGATGTCTTTGCAGTAAATTAAGGTTTCTAGTAAATCTACATTTGCGCACGTATCCAATCTTCAAGTGTCCGAAAGAGATAATCACATATCGCCGCGCTGCTTCAACATAACCCAGATCGCGGACGACCGCCGACGCCATGGCATGGCGTGGCACCTTGCTCGACCCTTCTCTTAAATGTTTGGCACAATTACGTTTAATTAAAGCCAAAATGTCAATGCAGTTCGAACACACGTTTTTCCTTATGCAGCCGCGTCTCATTCGGGCAGTTTCCTCAAAAACTTGCGTAAGATTGTACCTATCACTTGTTTTGACAATATCCCATTACTTTAGAACCATTGAAAACTTTCAAAAAAGTCATGTCCGTCAATTAAACGAAGGAGAAATTTCGAGGAGCGGCCGCCCTTAACTCGTTCTAGCTACTAAGCATTATGGTACTAGGAACTTGGAAACTCGTTCCAAGTACGTCTAGACGTGAGAGACCACAATCTGGTTTCGCCTGCGGAGGACAACCGAGCTACATTTTGTTATGCATTAAGGAGACGAGCAAGGTCGCGCGATGGCGGTCGGCAGTTCGTTCGTCACGGCACTTTCACCTGTCTGCGGTCTTCGCCACTAGCAACTTGCTCTTTGCAGTCGGTGGACGATGCTATAGCTCGAACAATGGTCTTAAATTATACTATCGCTGACACTATCCACCGCAGTACCTATTGTGCAATGAGTAACAAGTTTTCAAGCTTTTGTTTTATCGCACAATATAATCGTCTTATAAACCATCATGACTAAGTTTTGTAAAACTAATAGACCGTTATAACGTAAGCCATTACAAGCTTGTGTCTAAGATTCACAATATTTCGATCGTCATCAAAGTGAGAATTCTTGCAGCTAATCGAGCTTGTGAAAGATACACAGTAAACACACCTTACTGACTGAAAATCAGCGCACAACCTAAACTAAATAGAGACCTGAAATTTAAAAGGGTTTTGTGTTCATTTTAATGTGTGTAGAGGTGCACTTCTATAGGATTATACCCAAATTCAACTCCTATAGAACGCAGCGAGAAGAAGTTTGTATGAAAAATGCACAACGCAGACCAACTCGCGGGGTGTTCAACTAGTCTATAAATATAGCTGATCATCGCGATCTCTTGAGTCGATGACGTGACCAGACATGACGACATAATATTAGTTTAATTCATTTAATTGTAAATATCCCAAGAAACTAGGCACAAAATAATCTCTGTACGCTTCCTGCGTCCGATGCTTATGGTTACGGACGCCGAAGATATGGAATGGAGCCATTTCCATGCCACGGTTCAATGTTAGAGGCTGTCAGACGGTGACAGTACCCGTTATATCAACAAATGGAGCTGAATTAATTAGCCTCTAATTAGTAACAGGGGTATTAGTCACGTTCGAGCTATTTCGAAGTCGGTTAGCAGGCAGTTTTGATAGTGACAAAATTGTCTCTGCTGCTTCTGCTTGATGGAACGGTTAGTAAAGTTTACTAAAATTAAGCGATGTAAAATATGCTTGGACGAAGTTTACTGTAAAATAAACCAATAATTCGGGTAAAATAAACCAAAATATCTTTTTTTTGTCAACAAGTTACGATACGGTCAAGTCGATCGCTTGATGCTATATCATCCACGTCTGACCACAACAGTTGCGTGTCACATAAAACTTCATGATTTAAATAGTTGCATGGCACTGGATTGCACTAGACTGAACTTCACTTGCTCCATGTTGTTTAATAGTAAGAAACTTTTCTGTGTACTTTGACAAGGTTTATTTTTAGAGATTTTTCCAAACAACGTAGTCTCTGTATTGTGATGTCAATAAAAACTATGCTATACATTCCTGGCAATACAGCAAATCTCAATGAAATAGCGATATGTCGTAAATGTGTACCCCCATCCGCGGCATACCATAGCGTGCATTCGAGTCGGCTCGCACGCGATCTTCTCCCAGCATTGCGAGGAATGTTGCGTTTTTGTCGCCACTATCATCGTGATTATTGCGACGCGTATGAAACATGGCCCCAATTCTTGGTTACATCATTGCACTTTAGTTTTCCTAGAGGCCCAAGACTGTCAGCTCTTCATGTTGCATTGATGAAGATAAATCCGCGCTAGGCCCAACTCATGGCCCCTGACTTCCACACCACATACATGAGCTCATGTACTTTTACTAGTTAAAAAAAAATATACCAACGGCATCTGCTATTGGCGAGTTGTATTGTGTAGTAACGTCAAGTGAGGATAGTGTTACTAAAACAATCCGTGAGATGGCGATGTTCGGGGCTTTTCAACAAATATTTCTATGCATCCAGTATTTTCAGGCAACCAGGGGCCTATTTTATTTAACCACTTTGCAAGTCTGCACTTTGCTGCCTCATACAAATTGTAAGTAAGTAAGTAAGTATGTAAAATGTTCTGATATATGGAGTGCAGGCTTGCAGAGTAGTAACATAAAATAGGCCCCTGGTATTCCAACGATAGCCTGAAAGGCTAGGGCTTTTGCCGGCTCAAGCAAGGTTCGAAATTTGTCCGAAAATATTGGATTGCATTCTATAAATTGATGAGTTTCTAATTTTATTGTTTTTAGTAGACTCGGCCAGGAGTCTAGGACATGGTAAAGGTAACTCTTTATCTCGGCTAAAGATAGCGCATTTGATGATTACTTAATCGTTTAATGATAGCGCCCGCGACCTTGAAATGCGTACGTTAGACGCGGAACTGGTAAATCGTTTATGTGGAAAAAGATGGCTACAATAAAATTGATCTATATAGACCTGTGTGGTAGCTGTAGATTCAGAAACTTTGCATAATATGCTCATGAAGTTATGATCAATGAAGTATTAAACGATTCAGCGCTTGTGTCAGGCGTCGCGTCGTCAGCCTTCTAATGTTGAGTGTGACACTTGCCTACTCTCGGTGATTAAGTCTTATTTCAAGCACGCGGACTAAATGCGGAATGGTGGATGGCACATATCCTTCGAATTTTAAGTTCTTGGACATGCAGCAGTGGCATTAAATTTTTTAGAAAAAACTGCACGACCGGTTTCGAAACCACAACTTTAAGATCGAAAGGCTCTGCTACTGTACCAACAGTTCCCAACGCCAGTTAACCGGCTGAAACAAGAAACGTCTCTTTTCCATGGAAAATTCTGGAATCCGACTGGTTCAACTAGAGTTGGAATCAGCACATACGAAGCGCGACCACCGAAGCGAGACATCACGGCCGCATGACCCCGTTCCCACGCCATCATCACCTGTACCATCACGACCTGTACTCTCCAAACAATGCTAGTGTCCTTGAGCTTTCAATAGCTATGATGAGTCTTTATTATTTAATTTAATTATCTGTCATGTACCTCTTCATACAAAGGCTATGAATTCGCCATGATATAAACTTCTTCTTTACAACCAGAGAAGCAACCAAACGTATGGTCCACTAAAACATATGACAGATGATAAACGGTTAAAGTAGCTTTTGAGCTACTTGAGTGAAGCTTCCAATACCAGACCCAGAGGTATAACTTGCGTGTTGTTAACTTGAAAGGTAGATCGAAAGTCTTTTGTGCCTGTAATTTCACGGGAAACCGTACCCTTCGAATCGGAACACAGCTATGCGAGCAGCATGGCTGCAGAAACAGGGTTTGGTAGTAGTTCCCCGGACGAGTTCTACCAATACAAAGAAATTTACTCTTAATTTTTTTCATCTCGGCCGAACTTTCGCGGGACGAATATGGCATTAAATCGAACTGAGTTCAAAAAATCTTTTTTTTTTTTCTTATTTGAATTCAATAAGAAAAATCAAGGATCCATAATATGCGGTGCCTAAAATGCTACAGGACCGGTACTGTTGCCAGTCGTGATCTGTGTGATTTTATCAAACTCAAACTCTTTTGACTTTGACTTTGACGATGACTAACACAGATAGTTGATGAATAAGCACAAGAAATGGTTTATACCTTTAGGTATAATGTCGACGTAATAAGTTACCCTAACTGTAGATACGTAGGTGCGCAAGTGCACAACTGAGCGACTCCATATCTGTCAAAGGACTCAAATGCTAAAGATGGAATAAATCTTACTTCAGGCAGATGGTAAATAAGTAGATAATAGACTCAAAAAAAAAATAAAAAAATTTGTAGACTGGAACTGTAAAGCTATTAGAACAGTGTAATCAGTGTACGTGTACTAAGAATTAGCATTTATATTAAAATAAAAACAACAAATGAAGTAGAAATACATTAGACACGTAGGTATGCCGGTCCACAGATAATGCATAGCAACTCAGACAATAAGCAGTTGATTTTAATGATGCATAATCATCTATGCAGATTAGTAATAGCAGCTAAGTGCTAAGGTAGAGTAATTTTGTCTCATGAGTGGAAAGTTTAGTCAGAAGCGGACTCTACTTGGTTTAAAAGTATGTCTGACTTCCTACTAATATTATAAATGCGAAAGTCTGTGTGTATGTTTGTTAACGCGTATCTTTGTGACGACTAACCGATTGTGATGAAATTGGAATGTAGATGGCTTAGGTACTGAAAAAACACATTGGCTACTTTTTATTCCGGAAAAAAATAATCTTCTTGTGGGAGAGCATACTGCAAAAACGCGAGTGAAGCCGCGGGTTAGCTCGTATATAATAAACGAAAGTCGTGTTGGGTTAGTGGTATGGGAACCGACTCGCAATCTGTCCAAATAATCCCAATCAATGATCAAAGTCATGAAGGAAAACATCGTGAGAGAATTCGTCAGAGGGATCATTTTTTTGCAGCGCGCATGATCGCACCCACATGTGGGCTAGACATGGGAAGCATGCTTTAAATAAACAATATCGAAGATGAGCTCAAAAACTTAATATCAACTGTGATTCAGATTTAATGATAACGTAAGCTTTACTAATAGCTGACAAGGTGACAAGGATACAATGAAACGTGGCGAAAATGACTCAAGTTTTTTATATTTTCCTTTACAGATCTGTATAACAATATAAGAATGAGATCATAAGGTAAGAAATGCTGCAAAAATGTTATACGGATAACAAAACGTGGAATTAAACACGTAGTTTGCACTTAGAATTACTTAAAACTTTAAATAGGAAATAAAGATTGGATTTTAAATGCATAACAGAAAGATTAATAATCGAACAACAGCTAAGCAAAAGTTTATATTGAAAACCTCTTTTGAAAATTGAAGGCAGTCGACAACAGCATTCCATATTATTATTAAAGAGAAGGAATGCAACTGGTAACTAAACCAATCTAAGACAGCCAAATCGAAGATATTTCAATACGGTCGCTGCGATTGCTAAACATGAAAGTATTAAGCAGTCAAAAGCGTACGACCATGGCATTTTACCTACCTACGCCTAGAACCGGAATCCGAGATATGAATGAATAGGTATGGCATATACCGAGAACTGTAGATGATATAACTCATGAATTCACCTGTCAGCGAAACATCTTAAATCAAATAAAAATTCAAAATGGTTTACAACATAATATAAAAGTACACCTACAGAACCTACAGAATAAGAAAAAAACAAGTTCTACATTTTAATGATTCAGTAAACCAATAAGTCTAATAGACTACACTTGAACAAACAGTCGCTTGAGATGTGAAATCTTGGAAGGCAGGTAAAGATTGTCTGGTATTTTGGGTAGTAACCAAACCAAAATCAGTGAGACCAATTTCTAGCCCAATTTAGATAGCTAATAACCACATATTTAAGGATGTTGACTTTTGTAAGTCACTTTTATATGACTGATAATGTTAACAATACCGGTTGCTTTTTCAGTTGCTGTATGTTTCCAGGTATAGATTGTACCGTGACTAAAACTAAAAGAATTTGAAATAGGTAATTAAAATCAGCCATTCACTGTAAATTTATTATCAAAGACGTCATTCAGACGGTTAGTCACCAGATGAATCAATATTATAAAGCCTGACACAGATTACTGTGGGGGTCAATAACTCAGAACCATGATAAATAATGACATTTTAATTGAACTCAAGATAAACATATAAATGTATTTGGAGAAATTATACGTAGGTATTTCTTTATTTAGTTATCATCATCAAAAAATTCAAAAAATATGAAATTTGAAAAGACAAAGTCTGTGAGTATCTAGCTTGGAAAACTAGAATGAACTCCATAATTAGCCGATGTTAAAGAGAACATTACTATTATTCTGTTACTGACATAAGTGACAGCGAAGTACAATACGTGAACAATAAATTGCCCAGCTCGCAGCTCATTACAGTAGCAAGATGGGACGGATAAATCTTCAAGTTTAAGGCTAAACTTATAACCATGAATAAGTAATGGCATAAACATCAGTGAAACCACAAGACAGGAAAATATAAACTATGCAGCACAAGGCCTTTACCTTCTTCTTTTAAATTATGCACATTTGTACTAAAGTGACCTTATATTTTAATGAGGTAGAGTCATAAAGTTATTCATCTATAAATAATTTAGTCCTATTAGCACACCTAAAACCGATTTAGATGCTGATGAAAGTGTTTAATATACAGCATTAATCTCCTGCTAGCAATTAATCAAACTATTTAAGTGCAAATGCACCGAAACACAGAGTAAAGGGAATAAGAAATGAATTTAATAAATGAACTGACAATCGTTTAGAAGTTAGGAAAATAATAGGCTGGCTCTAAGTTAATATTAGAGACTGTTCGTATAAAACTCATAGGTAGAATAAGTTATTTACTGTCGTTAGCATGACAGGAAAGCAAAGTACCGAACAATTATCACCCGCGCGAGGTCACGCCACAGGTAAGCAAGGCATAGATTACGTAAGTGACACACCATACACCAGTCGTGTCGTGTAGTCATACATACGTATGGCTGTTACATCGGAAACCTTTAAATAGCAATGCTGTCATACTTGCCATGAATGTAATGAGACTTGTGGTCTAGATTAAAAACTGCCCGTATAATTTGTTTCCAATGAATGTAGTTATTGACGTATAATAACGCCCACAGCTTCAGTTCAGGGAAGGTAAATATATAAGACACTATTAAAGTTTTTGTAAAATTCAATGAGTTTCGATTTATTGAAGCTGTTGACGACGTCCCTGTTTGAATAAAAAAATGTTGATGAAACAAGCGAAGGCTAAAGATGCTACCAAATTGTAAAATCACCATAAGATATTGGAATTGGAAATATTAATTTGTATAACTAGTTTAGAGCGTGTTTATATTTCTGGAAACTTGGACAGGTTGAAATTTGTTGTATATAATAAAATCATTGACGTGAACGAAAGCACGTGAACAGATCGGCAAACAAAAAGTCTTAAACTTGATAACAGTCAATTCTTAAAACCTCTTGAAAAGTAATAATACGTTTATAAGACATAGACGGTGTCGATAACGACTAAAATATGACCGTTAACGGCCGAGTAGCATATGAAACGCAGATGGGAATATGGAGCTTTCGACCTTCCAGTGAGTCACTTCCTAAAATCCGGTAAGTACTGATTTTCACACCACGATCACAGAACAGATATTAGCCACGATGATAACTCTTCTCTGAATCTTTGATAATTGAAAATTTCCAAACCGCAACAAACCTTTTAAATAGTATTACTTACTCAACTAGAAAAAGTATAACCAAGTAATTCTTGTGCAAATTATGACAAAGACAGATTTAAGAAGCATATTTTTATTTGGTTGATATCATGCATCTTTAGTTTGTCACAATATTAAAATTTGTTAGAGAGGCCCATGTTCAACAGTGGACATCTAATTGCTGATTATGATGATGATAATTGAATAAAAGCTAGATAAGCAAGCAAGCATGTCAAATTCCATGGGCATTACGCAACCAACATTATTATTCACCTGAAATACAACGTTTACATTTACGTTTGTGTATATCATCAATATCGTGTAGATAGATATAACTTTATCTTTACCAATAGATAAAACAGTGTCGTCACAGTTGTCGAATATTTGATGTAAATGGTGTTTAGCTAGCTTGCCTGCATTGTCAATTGGTCTGTAACGACTGGGGCTGGGGATCAAGGTACGAGTCAAGAATAACAGGTACAAGCAAGGTAATGATCTCGACCCTTGGCTAAGGACGAATCAGCAAGATATTAAATACAAGGTAGTAAAATTATTACAATAGTTGTATGGATACGAACGAACAATATAGCGGCAGTTAAGAGAGAATAAAAAAACCTAAACATTTACTGACAACACACTGCAGCTATGTGGGTGAAAACTAATGAAAAAGCTAAGAGCATGAAACTGTAAGAACATTATGCCCATTGTCGAATTAGCCACGCGTCCGAATGTAAACACATTCATTGAGCCAGAGTGTTTGATAAACTGTTCCCGGCAACCGCTAACCAGTGGCCAGTGTTGATAAATACACGGTTACTAGCTGATCGTACATAAACCTTTCGCTTTAACGAGTGCGTTGCTATACACCAGCTTAGAATTTCTTCTACATGATAGTTATGAATAATAAATACACATAAATATTATATCATACATGATGGATAAATAAATAAACAATTCAGCCCATGGAAGAGAGTTCGTGTGTGAAAGTCAGTAGCCAATTCTGGAGAAAGAATTTATAGTTTAGTTTATTTCGATGCGCCTTGAAGCATGAATTATACTTCAGACAAAACCTTGCAAATTCTTTATTGTCTAGAAAAATATACAACATCGAACATATTTGAGTAACATCAAAGAGTAAATTGTTATTTCTAGCATCGGCGTAAAGTTTACATTTGAAACTGTATCAACTATCAGCACACTCGATGCTAGTGTCAGTTACATATTAATGAGTACTTGGAAATGTGTTTATGGCGAAAGTCACTGACGCAAGGATGTCTGCGAATCGTGATATATTTACTGATCGACTATGTAGTCGTTATTTATTTTCAGTTTGAATTCTACAGTTTCTTTTGTTCTTTCGTACAGTGTTAAAACAAACAAGAGGAATGCCTTTTTACTAGGTAGGTAGAGGTAGTCAAACATCATTGAATCTTTATAGTATTTTCAAAATCATATTTTGTTATAAACAAACTTTCACAACAGCAAGTTTAACCACCAAGATGTTAATTTCGACCTTAGCGTTCGCTTATTATATTGCAACAGATGTCTAGTCATTCACTACTACCTTATACACCTACGTCTAATGGTCCACAGCATTAAATGAGCTAGGATTTGTACATTAATTCACCACTGTTACTGAACTAAGATGTTTATTATTTCAACTCAATTAACATGAATGAGAAAAGCAGTTCTACTTTATACGTTTGTTTCTATGGTAACGATATTACTATTAGATTGAAGCCCCCATAAAAATCGTAGCTGATTACGCTCGTAAATTGTGCGATATTAATATTTTTTGCTGTTTTGTGATAAGTGTAATGTAGTCGTGGAAACCAATATAATAAAGTATTTGTTGTTCGTTATTGTGACAATATATAATTTACTGCTTTCACTTTCACTAAAACATTACTAAAATACACTCTGTATCCAATCCATTGCATTATCATAGTTGAAGCTAATTATGACGATAGAAAAATCAAATATTCCATACGCATAATTGTTTTTTATTGAAATAATACTTTCAAAGTTAATTATATTTCAAACTTTTAAGTCACTAGTTAAAAAATATTGTGACTAAACTATCTAATCATAATGATCGTTCATGTTAATTGATAAAGGGTACTCCTAGGTACACCTGAATGTGGCGTACCTGTACTGAATAATAGTTTATTCATAGTTTATTTCACAGAACGGCACGTAAGTATACTTCAACACAAAGTAAGAAGCTTGCAGCGCCCATGAGAACATCACAGGCACCATGTATTTTTACAGTAAATAAATGTATTTTCTATTTCTATTTCTATTCTATGGCTTGCCTGCGCGTCCTAAACGCCCACACATAATAACATGAAAACATTCGAGGATTTTGACAAAAATGTGTCAAGAAAGAACCATAAATAAAAAAAATAACATTAAAAAAGTCAGGAGACAAGTAATATAAAATACAAATATTATCTCAATGGACGTTAGAGAACATCATGGAACGGACGATTGCAAAACATGTTTGAACGCTTGTCACAGAACAGCAAAAGAAAGTCATCAACGACCTTTCTGAATATTCATGCTCTGTGCGTGAACAAAATATCAAAGCCGGTGTCCTCACTGATAAGTGATTTCGGTAATCATATTTGGAGCAACATGTTTGACATTGTTTTACCAGGTCAATGTCAACTGTAAAGGATAGTCGGCGAGGATAACGATTTGCCAGAATTGTTTATTTTCAACGGACACAGAAATGACGGAACAACGCGTTTGCTAAATGGACAGGTATTGTGTGATTGAAAGTGAAACGACAAATGCAAACATTCAAAGAAAAATAAGTTTCTCTATCTGGGTTAGCCTAAAAGTGAACACGATGTCGAAAATATAAACACGTCACACGAACTTATTTTATCGCGTGAGAGTCGAGATAATCAATGTGTAAGCAAACATTCCAAGCGTGGAGAAAACCGAGTGCAAGTAACTCATCGAGTGCACTACATTCGAGTTTAGCGAATGGGAACAAAACCAAAACAAACTTGAACTTGGTCGGCGCATCGGTTCCGCTAAAAATACTCGTTTATTTCGCTGGCACGGCCGCTGCCGACGAGCGGACGGACCGGACGCCCCCGGTTGCAGCCACCTCGATGTGCCATTTCGACGATAAAACGAACATCCAATAACATTAGCGTCAATGGTTTTACAATCTTTACGCGTTTAAAATGTAAATTGAATGAGGGATTACGTTGTAATGGAATGTTAATGGAGAGGAAGTTAAGTGCAATTTAATATTAGAAAATATGGAACTTCTGATTTTGCTGCAAACATCAGCTAAAGATATCGCCAAATCAGAAAAGAAATGTGTACTGAAATTAAAAGTAAAGCAGATAAAATAGCGAATCAAGGTAATCTGACTAACCTTCTTGTACAGCTTGATCCATGTGAGGTCGCCCTTGGAATCAGTGTACTGGAGGCCGAAGAACCAGACCTCGCGGAGGCCGATGGTCTTGACCACCTGGTCGAACAGCTGCTTGCCGGTGGTCGTCTGCTGGATCGCGAACTCCAGCTCCGCGTCCATCGTCGTCACTCGGACGTTCATCTACAATAAACAAATAGGTAACTTTAAAAAAGCTATAAAACATTATCGTGATGACGAGGACCTAGCCTAGCCTCTAGCAAACGATCCTATCAAACTACATATCTAAATGTCGTGCTAAGAATCAATATGGCTTAACGTGAGCTTGTAAAAATACTCCAGAAGGGCATAAACATGAATGCTAATATCACCAGGGTGCATTGCTTGTAAGTAATGTTGATAGAAAGCCGCCTGATTGATCTGACAGACTATGGTAGGCATGTCTAACGAAGTCTAGAAGGGTCAAATATTTTCAGAATAAAATTCAATTTTTCTGACTTGAAACAGACAAGCATAACTTATTTTACAGTACGTACAGTTGAAAAAAGGAAACTGTAATAGGCAATTATAAAGGCACTAATTTTATTTATAGGTCTATTCTTCTTGTAATTCAATTAATTTGCAGTCTGCCGTTGCCCTTGCATTCGACCGCAAACAAACGACCTCAAGTGTCGAATCAAATATGGCGAAGAAAATTGTACAAAGTACGTAAACCTCTTTAATAGTTATACGAATCGAATTATTGTTGCTGTAAGAAAAATGACGGTGCCAAGGTTAGACAAATGTGACCGATAAAACACCTCTGTCTTATATTTGAATATCAAAATTTAAGTACCTACTAATAGTTCCATAAAGCCTCTAGCTATAGATCATATACGCTGAGTCAAATTGAATATAAATACGAATTAAAATCTTAAGCTTAGCTTTCATTCATAATTAATAGTATTACTAGTAATACTAGAAATAAATATAATATTTGTCTTCCAAAGCATAGACTCTCTTAGGAAAATCCTACTATTCTCTTGACGAAGCACTCGCTGATGACCTAAATGTATAATAATCTATCAATTACTAACTTTTTAAAATTTAATTTGTTTTAGGTACTTATTTTTATTACTAAATTAGACATTATAGTTATTAGAAGGATTGTATTTCCCTACTCTGACGACTATTCCAAGTGTACTATTTGTATCTGAGTGAAATAAATTAAATTGATTTGACAGTGCACTATCATTTTCATTAAATGAAAGCAAAATACGAAAAAAAATATAAATTTTTTCGTAACAGATATAGAGATGGTACCATAAATAACTTAGTAAATAATATTTTGGTGTTGTTTAATTCAGTTGGATAGTGCTGGGCGCGCGCCAAGCGGATGTGATCTTCCGGGTGAGATTATGTCACAAGCTATTTATCGCTAAAGTTTATTTATCTCTGCAATAATAGTTCTGTTTCCTATGTTTATTTTAGTTATACCTTTATGTTTAACCTATACGAGTATAACGTTGTTTTTCTTTTCTAACATAGGGAAAATTTGTATAACAGTTTCACCGTCAGTTGAATTGCACATCGTCTCAAGTTTGTGTTTAATTGTATCAAATTGTTCGTCTTGTATTCCGTCAGACGAAAGCAAAAAATTGTCTACATTCATGTTACCGTACCGTATTTTGGTTGCGTCAACACTTTGTTCCAAGTGCTCAAAGCTTTTTGCCATTTACGTACAAAGTACGATTATGAGTGTAACGTCACACAACGTACACTTCTCAGTCCAAGATTTCCTATTCAGCATGGTGTTCAACGATATAGCTAATAGTTTCGTTTTCATTCATAGAGATTTCGATGTCGTCGACCAACCTCGAATCTTCATGGCGATTGGCGTATCAACCAGCCCGCAAGGTAAAAATATAGATGCGACGATGCCGTGCTTAGGGCTTGTATCTAGTATTGCAGTTGACAGAATATTTTGAGATAGAAAACTCTTAGAACAAGGTAAATATTATCTGGGTGATGTTATGATAAATCTGATTATGCCAGTTCAAAATACAAAATTAGATACACATTTTTATGTAAAACTTGTCGGAACGTAGGTAATTTTTCTTGTTATTGGTGTTATCAAAGAAACAGCTCGGCTTTTAGTTGGATATTTACGCAAGCAATCGAGTTAAACGAAATCCTCTTAGTTGGCATCGTTTTGTTTGACAGTTTTGTACTATATAAAAAAACTGTTAAAACTGCATCGAGCTGCAATCGAGAGTTTAATGTGAGCGGTTTACGTAATCGCTATACAGATGTACCAGGGTATCAACTTGTGATCAAGATTGCCGCTATCGAGAAGTGATAAGATTTGGAAACTGGTGTTTAGTAGATTAATTGCACTTGGTAGCAGTGACGATAAAAATAAAAATTTAACGAAATGCATTATTTTTTAATAAAATATTACTATTTAGACATGGGCTTTGCGGCTAATGAGATGTTTTCGATTCGAGAAAAGTAGTTCCGATTGCTTTGACAGATGGCGCTATCTGCCCTACTGCCATACTGGGAAAGGTTATTAAAACAAGAAAAAAGTTGTTAACTCAGTTTTGGTTTCGTCTCGTGTCAAGCGGAAAGTTGTGGGTTCATGTCCTGCTTGAGGCAAAATAATTTAACTCCAGTACGACCAAAGTTAATGTACTACGTAGTACGTACTATGACTTTGACACCAGCCAGAGGTATGACAGACAGTGACAGCAGGAGCAACCAATGTTGAATTCCTTACACTAAAAGAAGAAGAAGAATTCCCTACACATTCACGATAAAATAAAATAAAATAGCTCGCCAAACGTAGTGCTTACATTCTCTTGGCCTCGCCAGTTCCCCTAATTATTATAATAATATTTTATTAATTATTATATGTCACCAATAATAATAATGTAAAATAAAAACCAGAATGTTTCAGTGATGAATGAAATTGTGATAAGTATAAGTAAATTGAAAAAGTAATAATAATGATACTATGCATAATGTGATAGTTTGATCTAACAGCGAGAAATCTCTCGTACTTTTATCAACGGAACGTAAAGTGACACTAGCGAGCGAGATAAGGCGTAAGTCGCGTTATCGCGGGTATACGGCGGCGTATGTTTGTGCAAGCTGCCGCTATTGCCCGATTCTACTTGCAGGCATGTACCTTTTTTTTTTATACAACTGAAGTGGCAGCCAAGCGTACGGCCCACAAGACGGTAAGCGGTTACCGCAGCCTATGGACGCTTGCAATACCAGAGGTATCACTCGCGGGTTGCCACCTTGAGGCTAAGATCGAAAGCCTCATTTGCCAGTAATTTCACCGGAAACCATACCCTTCGCACCGGAACACACCTACTTTGCAAATGCTATGAGACCCACTAAACTTCCGAAAATTTATATTTAGCGTTGTGTTGTGTGTAATAAAAAATGTACTCGGAAAAAACTAGGGAAACCTTTGTAATTCAAAATACTTACTTCTAATGAGTTTTATAACAAAAAGCAATTATTCAATTAATTTCTGTTTTTTCAATACAAACGATCCCAAGAATACAAAAAACGCATAACAATCAGAAAGAAAATTATTGTATTAATGACTTTTAAAAGTTGGGACCGTGCTCTCAGAAGCACGGAACTGAAATGAGCTAAACTAAACTGTATGATATTATGTGATTATATTAAAATTGAATCAAATAGTCGGTCAACAGTTTGCAAAGTGCACCCAACCTGCGTAATGCAAATGTTGGAAATCCGGCGATGACATCATGGTCTTGGCTCACAAGCCTCTTCAATAATAAACACATTAGATACCGCCTCATAACAACAGCAAAGTTATTACCTACAGGGGGCTTATTCGCTATAACCTAGGAGATTCCGTACCAATAACGTGTAACTTAGTAACGTGTTCTAAACGTGCCATGGTGTGAAATTGTAAAATTGTTTTCAGTATCTGTGTTGTTTTATTAGCGATAGTTTCGCTATCGATAGGTTGACTTTGAAAAACAGTCAGACGAGCCCCAAAACGCGGCTCGTCGACAACGATTCCTCGCAGATATCGTAACCAGCCCGCGTTTGGTCATAGCGAATAAGGCTCCAGAACACAAACCCATATGTATGTAGACAACTATTCATAAACACAACGTAGTTTTTTCCATAGTAAGGAAAACAATAGTCTAACCGCATCTATTGTTTAGCGGAGTTTGCGTTTTAAATAGGTAGGTAGTCTGAGAAATGGATAGCAATTTATAACTATGTCCTCGCTGAGACGAGTAGGAAGTCCACATGATGGCCAAGGTAACCACAGTAATTATACGTGGAACATTGAATTACTAGTAACATAATGATACAATTATTACTGTTGAACTCTGACATTCCAGACGCAATTTTACTAAATTGCTAAGAATATATTTTCTGAAATAGATTTGACTACAGATATACATATTTGAAGATATTGAGGCAGTTAATTTTAATATAAGTAAGAAATACTTATGTACAACTAGTGTTGTAGTACACATCACATAAAGTATTGAATTACATGGACACAAATCCAGTTTAAACTTCCTACGCACAATATCAGATGACAAGCAAATAAAGTAGAAGTTGCGACTTTAGACTTTAAAGCTATGGAGTAGAGTTCATGGTACTTAAATGGATGAAACATGTGTGAGCATGTTAAAAGGATGGGGAATAGATGGGAGGGTGTGGTGAGATAAGGGAACTTCGGCAGGTGCATTCGAACAGGTGCCGACGACACGTGGCAGATATATTAGGGGAAATCTGTAGACAAACAGCTTTGATGGTCGCGTTGCTGTTGCTGCTACAAGTCAGCAGCTTTTATGCTGTTTAAAATTGTACAATGTAGGCATCATTAAGTTATATTGCGAAGATAGGATATTGAAGGTATATTACCTGTATATTATTTGAAATCATTTTATAAACGTGGAGAATTTATCAGTTCCAAGAACGACATCTTGCTGAAGCTCTCAATGATTGGCAATCAATATACTGCATTAACGATGTTTTCATAAAGATTTCATCAACTCGCATAAATTGCATGATGAAAGAGATAGTGATCGACCAAATACCAATTTACGTTTAAACGAATCTCACTCTCGCAGTTTTACAAACGAAAGCTCATAAATCTGAAGAGCCTGTAAAGGTGATAGAGAAAGAAATTCAACATGTTGTGTAGAAATCGCAACAGTGTGCGAGTGAAACGAAGTGAAACGGTGCCAAATGGTCATGGAGCATATCGACCGTCAAATTAAATTCAAGTGCAGCAGTAATGAGTGACAGAATACGCGACAATGCCCGTTTGAATGCTATCACGTGCATAGAAATGACTATTTTGTAATCATAACCGGCATTTAATGAGTGGACGCGAAGTCCAACTAATTTTATGCACAGTTTTCATTTTTTTATTGATCAAATATTTAAGCTTCAGCAGAAGTCGAGAATATGGTCAAATTATTTTCCGTGATAAAATTAACATTGCAATGCAATAATTGCGATTTGAACATACTAGTTGCTAATTTTATCTTTTGTGCGTGCTGCGTGACTCATTAGGTTTCAAATCGGGAGAGGTATAGCCTTTGGGGATCTAAGTCTTAAGCTTGAACAACTCACAGGGCCCCTCGTGTTGAGTCATACATTTTTATTCAAGAGCTCTTATATTGGCGCCCTAGAACCCGATAGAAATATTTCCAGATCAAACTTTAGCTTCTACAGATCAAAGCTGCAGCCGCACTTGCTCACCAGTCACGGCAGTCACGACCTTATTCTGGTAATCTGATAAATAAACCTCATTTATAGAAGACCTCCCTTAGATCTAAGAGTAGTAGAGTTCTTTGTGATAGAGCTCGTCCGGGGAAGAACTACCACCATACCTATTTCTGCCGCCAAGCAGCAATGCTCGCATTGCTGTGTTCCGGTTTGTTGGGTATGGTTTCCGGTGAAATTACAGGCACATGAGACTTTTCATCTAACGTCTCAGGGTGGTAACACGCAAGTGATATCTATAATGTTGCACGCGTACATAGGCTACGGTAACCGCTGACCATCAAGTGGGCCGTACGCTTGGTTGCCACTTTAGCGGTATAAAAATCTCCAAGTGTTAAGATCGTTGAGAAGAAAAATATGGTAGTAGGAAACGTGAAAAATGTTAAAGATATACAAAATAGGTACTAGGTAATGCAAGGGCAAAGTTGAAACAAACGGGTAGGTATTAGTTTTTGTCACGTTAAACCCGCTTCTGAACATGATGAGGAAAAACCTTGAGGATTCTAAGATGCTATGTAAGCAATGTTGATAAGCATAATAATGGACAACAGTTTTAATTGCTTAATTATTATAATGTACTTAATTGAAAAAAATATATAATTTTATGATTATAATCTAACAGGTCTTAGGGCAAAACACACGGCGCTATACTAAAACTTTACAACAAGTAAGCCAAAGTAATAACAGTATTTTACTGAGACCACCCACGATGCATTATTTACAGCGCGAGTCACATGATCCGTACTTGAAGAGTACAGCGTTTATATGAGATTCGGTATTTTTACACACATAAGAGTAACAAAAATAAATAAATAATTCTGGACAATCCACACAGCATCATCTAGCCCCAAGGTAAGCTGCTGTTAAACAGAGCTGTATTATGGGTACTAGATGACTGATATATATTTAATACAACACAATACATAGATATATGTTTTTTATTATATATAGAAAATACCCAGAACACCCGGAACAAATACTTGTAGATCGTACAAACATTTATCCCGAGGCGGGAATCGAACCCGCAACCTCTGCGTCGCAGGCGGACCTGCGCCCGCTGCGCCACATCGGTCGTCGTCAAAAAAACTGGAACAAGCTGTATCGATAAGTCTACACTAGGAAGGAAAGCAGTAAAGCGCTCGTTTGTGGTGCTTTGCTCCTGTAAGGACGTGGGTAACCTATCAAAGTCCTTGCTTGCTCAAAGAGCGTGTGATTGTCAAAGTAGTAAGAACCCCTTTTATACAAATGAACGAACATCCTGTTTCATAAACACAAATGTTTGGGCATTTGTGGTGAATCTCGCTGTAAGGGTTGAACTATTAATATTATAAGTTGATTGACACTTATAATATTAATAGTTCTGGACATGGAAATCGTTAGGCTACTTTTTATCTTGGTACCACGAAAGCGAAGCCGCGTCAACAAGCTGCAATAACATAAGACCCCTGGAAATACATATTTAAAATTTAATACATTTACAAAATCAAGCATCTATAACCGACTTAGACGATGTGTGCGGTATTGATTAGATAAGGCTCATTAAAATTCACAACTGTTTGATAAAATACCTTAGATCGTAAAATCAACGTACAATCATGGATTATGATGACAAAATACCGAATATCGGAAAAGGTAGGGATCAAACTTGTAACAAACTCAAATTATATGATCACATAATACCAGCTTATACAATTAAGGGCTCCTAGGACATTAGGGAAAAGGCAGTTGGTGTTCTCAAAATTTGAACAAAAGAGAAGGCCAAGGGCCCTTCGTAAGACAGGATAAGTTCTCCGTCTCCTTCTACCGAATGGGTCTGAAAGGGACAAGACGCAAAAAGACGGTTATGACCGTTTGCGCGATGCAAAATAAATAATAAAGCTACAAGCGGCGACTCCATCTTGTATTTTCTGGGTTTACGTTGCGATGACATCACCGTAACTTATGGTAAAGTCTGAAATCTATTCAACTAATAATATGTACCGTTCTGTTGCTAGGTAAGATGTGGACAATAAATTAATTTAGTGATAATAATGTAGAGATAATTAAATTGAGAATACTAATTTCAAGTCTCTAGAAACAAGTTCTTTCGTTTTCTAAACATCCTATGAGTAATAAAAGGACTAAATGCCAAAAACCCATAGTTTAGAAGCCTAACAGAACCAAAGATCAGCCCATAGAACATCTCAAAAGTTAAGGACGGCTCAAGGTTTTTTCAGCGGTTGGCATCAGAAAGACCGTTTCCAGTCACGAGATGCCCTCTGACCGTGGATTATGTAACGTACCTGCTTGCCTCCCGCGACCATGGTGCTAAATTTTTGTGTAACACGCACAAGGAAAGTCACACACACACTTTTTGGGGTTCTTTGTCTTTGTTGTGAGGGTGAGTAAGGGTTGATGTGAGGCGACACTAGAGAGCCGCGTCAGGCGGACGCGGCGGTTCAGTGAGGACTGGCGTCGAGCGCCTGGGGATGCGCCTGCGCCCCGAACTCAAGGCCGCAACACCGGCGCCGGCGCGCTTACCTCACACGCTCAAGCCGCCCACGGTTCGCTGCCTTCGGGGTTCCTTAGCTGCGGTGGTTACCGAAGACTTTAAAACACCGGGCTTTAAAGGAGTTTATAGTTTATATCTCTGACATCATTGTTGTCTTGGAATCGAATTTCTCAATTTCCCTCTTCTTCTTCTCAACTTTCCTCATCCAATTGAACCTCTAGTCTTTTTCAACAGCTCTTACTGCAACTTTCATCAGATTGTGTGTATGTTCCACAGTGTACCTAACCTACCAACTCTACAAATAGGTACCTTTTTATTTTACAGTACCTATCTATTATTAAATTAATCATAATTTTTAAGGTGATCGTGTTACATGTCTTTTAAGTGGCATGCACTTGCTTAACCTTCATCATGTAGATTCGTTACTTGTTGTTGAAATTGTACATTATAATATTTCGTAAACTGGAATTCTCAGCTTAAGGTGCACTCGTACTTGGCTAGTTTTTTGTGCAGTATCTAATTCGAATGATGAGCCTGCTTGACATTGAAATGACGTCTGTAGTCTATCGTAGTGGTCGTAGCGGACACACGTAAGTACTACATCGATGTAGTTGTTGATTCAGCTTGGTGTGCTATTTGTGGATAGTGGAGAGAGTTGTTTAGTCATTCACACGTTGTTAAGGCAATAAGCTCTCTTTGGTCCGCGGCATTACGAGTGATTGTCTCGATTTCGAGTCTCGCTGACGACTTTCGTTGCAATTGCATTTCTGGTAAACATGAGGTTTGTCTGTGTTTGTGTGTGTCTAGTATAAACTACTTTTGATGGAACTATCTGAGTATACCAAGTCAATTATACATCTGGTTCCTGGCCGTTTCTTCATAAAACCTTATTAAGGATCCAAAATATGTTTGTTATATTGTTTTAATAGCTGTTTTTCTATTTATTTATATTCATTGATTATTTTTCCCAAAAAGCATTGAAGAGGAATGCTTTTGTTGAATGGCCTTTAGCGGAAATACCTCCACAAATAGAATTCCTGGAGATCAATGAATGGTACGGGCGCCAGCAAGGTCTCAGGTAGGTAAAACCTTCACACGTCACTAACAACCTTTTTATCGGCGATTGGCTTAGCTAACGCCTCGGTCGCGGAATCAAATTAGATACATAATACTAACGTATGAGCTTCAAGTAATAATGTTAAATAACTACAGATGATGATACATTTCCGTTATGTTATCTGTGGAAATACACTCTAAAATGCATGATTCCTGGGTGTTGCCAAATAGAAATCAGTTCTGATACTGGGCTGTGTTCTGTTTGGGGTACGTTTCACATTGCTATGGGCATGCCTATAGTGGGTATTTTGGTCTTGGATATTTTGATCCCCATGCGTGCTCTGGAAGAACCCTGGTAACGGAGGAGACGCCCAGCGAACCGATCAGCTACCAAAGTCGAGGCGTTTGGACCTCTAGTTCAGCCCCCATACCATGAACTCTTAGAGCGATTCAAATCAGGACCTAAACTGAATTGTCAAAAAAAATTGTACCATAAAATTAATAATTATTGAAGACATGGTACAAAATTTTTTGACAATTCAGTTTAGGTCCTAATTTGAATCGCTCTAAGAGTTCATGGTAGGGGGGCCGGACTTTTTCTCTACTATGAGATCGACAATCCTTATATAACTAATACTAGCTTACATTCAGCCCGTAAAGACATGTCCAAGCTAACTGAGATAGAACCTGTCACTATGGGCAGGTATGTAAACACGACGCATAGAATGCGAGTGCAGTGGCCACTAACCAGATAAGCAAGAGGCGCGACACACTTTCCCACTTCCTTCCTACGGCACACTTTGACGTCAACACTGTGTGTTTTGTATTCTATTAGATTTATTATCGTGTGGTTATTTTTTCGTACGCATAAGAGATGGTTTTGTGTGTTCTCGTAATTTCATAACAAATATCAACCTTTCCATGATCGTGGTCATCATCATGGCCAGCTTTATAATATCCTTACTTACACTAGCCTGTTCACGCGCGAGAGTGGACTGGGTCATTGCAAATCCATGCGGATTGGGGAGCTTTGGCATTATGCTCATACATATTTCAAATAGAAAATCCATTGGAACAAAACTGGTTTCAAACCGATGACAGAATCGGAAGGCAGATTCACTACCAGTATACCACCAGCAGTGATGTAGGTCTAGGATACGACGCCCTGTTCTTTGCCTATGCGTTTATATCAATAGCTTTATTTGTGGGTGTTTTCTCGTGGTCCCATTATTTTGCTCCATTGCTTTGTTCAGAATCTTTTTCCTGAGGTTTTTTTAATTAAGTAATATGTATGCTGCTTTAGCAAATGCTGAATGGCGACCATTTTCGAAGACTTATGATCTACATGTCAACTGTCTCGAAAAAACTTTTTTACTTTACTTTACTTACTTTTCTTTACTTTATTCGTATGGCGTTGCAATCGTTCAAAAGTTACAATATTATATTTAAATTCTTTATCCATTGGATAAACGATTTGCGAAATAAAATTTACTGTGACTTTTAAATTTGTTTGTGTTATTAACGTTTTAACTAAGTACTTACCTACATAAGTACTGTATGTTTATTGACTTTTGATTAGTTTTTTTTTTTCTTCAACCTATTGTGTCCCACTGCTGAAAAGTGAAAAGTGAAAAGTGGGCTCATGAAGTAACACTATGGCTGCCTGAGGATGGAAGGCGAAGTAGGGGTCGGCCGCGAAAGCGCTGGCGTGATGACCTTGACGTTTTTTATGTAGACTGGTGGGATATTGCCAAGGACAGAGATAGATGGAAGGAATTGGGGGAGACCTTTGCTCAGCAGTGGGATACAATTAGTTTTTTAAGAATTTTAATTAATTTTGATAATGTTTTTGTATAACCCAATTCTTGTTGACTGGATCTTGCTGGAATAAAACAATACAATACAATAGCGTCATTTTCCCCGAAATATAACAATTATTTGTCGCAGGGGTTATTTTCCCATCTAACAGTTGCGTTGGGCAATCAAGCTAGATGATTACATGTCGTCTTCACTATTTCGTTCCGTAACAACACTTGTGCCGTTTTGTTTGCGTTTTTCTCCGCCATTGGAGTAAGTGGTATGCACGTAACAATGTCATTCAATTGCGGGTGCGCCAGGGTTTGGTTGTCGCAATCACGTTTAAAGCGGGTTGCTGCCGACTACCAACAATATCAAGTCAAAAGACTATCATCATCATGACATGTTCCCACTGTTGGGACACTGGCCTACTCTCGACTCGAGCGAGAGTGATTGGGTCACCACGCAGACCCAATGCGTATTGATGGATAAGGACATTTAAGGACTATGATAGAAGTATATAATAACGCATAACTCATTTTTTTTTTAAGTTAACCGTTGATTTTTCAAAGGAATAGGAATTAAAATTAAGCGCTCGCTTTTTTTTTAATACTGATCAGAAATAGGGTCATTTGTGTTTGTTATGGTCCATCGCTGTTGTGCTGACCCACAGAGGCTGATCGTCGCGTCGCGTCGCGTCGTCACATTCCTAAAGATGTATTCTGTGCCTTAGAGTGCCATAGGTAAGGTAATGCACTGTAGCCTAAATAGTGGAAGAGTTTACGCCAATCAGTTACTCTGTGCGCCAATATAGTGAGAGGATTCATCTCGACACGAGCGCAGTTTGTCAACCGTACGGAACAAATATTAATTTAAACATTCATTGCGCGATTACGGTCACTGGACGCACAAAAGTGCCGGTTTTCCTGCGAATTGAACACATCGAGCCATTCCGGTATTTGTAGAGCAGTGGCACTTTGCTTTCAATGTAAACATGGCCTTATAAGAGGCGGGTCGGTCTGGTTCCCACTACAGAACCTTTCCTTAGGTTCTTGCTAACGAGTGGTTTTGGAGTTACGTGGTGCGAGCATCAATGGAGACGGAACTTGAATAAAGCAGTAACTGATTCACACTCAATAAAATACATACAAAATACGATAAAACTGTAGCAGATGGGAATGAGCTAAGTCTATTAAATATGATGTACGCAACTATCAAAAACATGTTAGCGCAATTTTCATAAGGTCAATACTAGTTAAAGTACACAACATTCACAAAATCTTATTAAGAGTGTGTGGAAATGGGTACTCAAGTTACAAGTGACTCGTGAAAAAAACTAGAGTATAGTTCTCTCGGCGGATCTAGGCTTCCGTGAAGTTAGCCGTTTCGTTGCGCAATGGTGCTTTTTCTAACTAAATTGTCTTTGCGCATCGCAAACGGCTAACTTCACGGAAGCCTAGATCCGCCGAGAGAACTATACAAGGTTACTAAAACGGGGTAACACTAACACACAAACAGTAACTAACCAAGGCGTTCTCACTCCCGCTTAGATCAAGCGCGGTGGTAATGTAACCAAGTATCTGCAAAAATAGTATTCATTCAATCGTCTGACTATCGATTTTCACTAAAAAGTATCAAAATTATCTGGATAGAAAATGGTGTGATTTTAGTTTTTAAAACTATCATGGTTATTAACATAATTTTCACTAAAAACGGGATAATTACCATGATTTGCAAGTTTTATTGATTCCCAATATTACATCGCAGTAATACATAGTAACTGCGCCGAAACATCGGAAATCAATAATTTAAAGCTTAAATTAAAAAAATATTTTAATGAATTACTATAATAGCTCATATTTTTTTCTGATAATACAATCAAGATAAAAACTATGTACAATAAAAAAAAAAACAAATACCTAGAACGAGTAGTTACTCTTACCTACTCGTAGATAGACTCACAGTAGCACCAACTCAAACCTTAATGGTTTTTAGGTGTTATTATTCTAACTTTAAATAGTATTATTTACACAAATTTGAATATAATTTGTCAAATTTGTAATAAAAAAAAAAAAAAAAAACCAGTTCTTAGTGAAAATTTATGGTGTATTTATTGTTATTTTTTTGGTTTATTGTGTGGCGCAAAATAAATATCTACTATTCTATTCTATTTTTGCTTGGTTGTCTCTCTAAAAATGGCGGAGATGGTAAGAATCAGCGTGAAAACAGCGATATCGTTGTGAAAGGACGACCGATGTGGCGCAGCGGGCGCAGGTCCGCCTGCGACGCAGAGGTTGCGGGTTCGATTCCCGCCTCGGGACAAATGTTTGTACGATCTACAAATATTTGTTCCGGGTGTTCTGGGTATTTACTATATATAATAAAAAAATATCTATCTATGTATTGTAATTGTATTAAATATATATCAGTCATCTAGTTACCCATAACACAGCTCTGTTTAACAGCAGCTTACCTGGGGCTAGATGATGCTGTGTGGATTGTCCAGCATTATTTATTTATTTATTTATTTAACTTGTGACGTCACGGTCTGCTGCCATGTACCAAAACAAATACCCCCTTCGAACCTACCGGTGTTCTTCATTCACATGAAATTTTTTTAATACTTAGAGATAGAAAACTGGAACCAGCATTTTACCCTAGGGAACACCTCGTTTTGCAGGCTGTAATGAGCTTATTCATAAAAAAAATCCATGTCACTTCACTTCACTTTATTTATGGCGTCTGTGACTTTGCCATGTCAGCGGAATGACATAAGAATTAATGACACAAGTCTTCATGTCAATGAGCAAAGACAATGATAGTTTTGAAAGACACATTAACTAAGAGAGATTTAAAGTATGTTTATGAATAAGGCCCTAGGTCTGCATAGTTTGTATTTTTACTATTTTTTGATGTCTAACATAACACTTTTTTTTATTTTTATACCACTAAAGTGGAAACCAAGCATACGGCCCACTTGAGGTCAGCGGTTACCGTAGCCTATGTACGCATGCAACATCATAGATATCACTTGCGTGTTACCGCCTTGAGATGTTAGATGAAAGATGAAAGTAGAGATGGAAAGTCTCACGTGCCTGTAATTTCACTGGAAACCATACCCTTCAAACCGGAACACAGCAATGCGAGCATTACTGCTGGGCGGCAGGAATAGGTATGGTGGTAGTCCTTCCCCGGACACTCTACTACTCTTAATATTTTTTTTTATTTACTTCTTGTTTAGTACAATTTACACTGGTTGACATTAGGCACGCTAGCTTTACTGGACTGTGAAGTCAACTTACCTATGTTACACCTATGTATGTGCTAGTAAGTAGGTAACAGAGATAAGGTTACATGCTGGAAGATATACCTACCTGTCTTACTCAGTGTACCTTGTAAGCAACACCGGTTATTGCCAGAATAAATAATTGGCTTAACAGTTATTCCATTACATTATAAGTGATTGTTTTAATTTGTTTTGTTATTTTTATTTTTATTTTTATGTTTATTGTGTGGGGTTAAATAAATATTTTTCTATTCTATTCTATTCTAAATTTTTGTTTCATCATCATCATCCACAGCCTGACTTCACCCACTGCTGGGTATAGGCCTCCTTTAGTTTGTGCCATCTACCACGATCCTGTGCTAATCTAATCCACTTACGGCCCACGACTTTCACTATGTCGTCTACCCATCTCGCCAACGAACAACCGACGTTTTTGTAGCCACTTCTCACTCTCTTCAATTTTTGTTTAAATCTCTTAAAATCCCAAATGAGCACATTCACTAGTAATATATTATACATACCCAGAAACATGTTTGTTTACTTAACAACAGATATTTGTCATAGCTGATGATGTAACACCCACACTACATCATTATAAGTTGCCTGTTTGCTCAGTACAGGAAAGCGATTAAAAATAACTTTGTAATACTTTTATATTAATATATTGTATGAAATACTAGAGGAACCTGTGACTTTGCTTGTTTGTAATCATTTATTTTTACTCTGCATCCATACAAAATAGCGAGGGTCATGCCTAATAGAAACCCAACCGGTGTTATTCCCTTTTCCAATTAATTTCAATGGGTAGTTGACCAATCAACTACCCATCTGAGCAGTCAGTCAGTTAATCAGTTATAATAATATGTATAGTGAAGTACTTTAATTGAAATAATGACACAGAGAATGTATGATAAGGGTTAATGCATTTCATAAATAGATATAGTAAGACTTATTACCATTACTGTGAAACTGTAGCACAGCTTTAAATAATTTATTAAATAGAAGGTAATGCATTACCTACAGCACAAGTCTTGTACCTAATGTAGATACTGCAAACTAACCTTACATGGACAAGCCTTTGCAGAAGTTATAATTTAAGTTTTTTATTTTATTTATTTTATTGTAAATGCTTGTTTAAATAAAAAGTTTTTATGTACTAGTACTTACTTTTAAATAATTTCAATGAATATCAAAGAAGATTTAACACGATGGATTTTACAATGTAAATTTTGTATGATTCTTATGCAAAATGTCTTTTTATATGTATATGAATAACACTGTTATCTTATCTATACTTTGAGGTGATAGCCATAAGTTCTGTGTGTTACGACACTGAACAAACTGAGCAGTTTTCACTTTCTAATACTACAATTGGATAATGTACTGAGTAGATAATTTTCAGTAAAATTATGACCGGTTTATGTATTAATACCTATCTTAAGTATCTATATCTTTAGATAGAAACATGCAGTTTTTTTACATCTTACTTATGTGGCGTTTGATGACATTGCGATGGAGAAATCGGTAAAATCACGCACTGATAGTGTGAAAACATAATATCACTTAGTAAAAACGCTGGTTAAGTAAAATAAGTATATCTTGAGACACTCACCGATTTCGGCATGTTGGTGGCTTAGGATCTCTATCTGCAACAATACAAGGGTAATGTTAGTTCTGTCGTGGAAATGGAACAACTCAACAGTATGCCTTACATAGACGGATAGTTCGCGCTATATTGTGTTTGTGACAAATGTATAAACATATAGCTCGCAGAACTTAAAGACAACTGTGCACAGTGAACTGTTCTATGCACTTTTTCTTGTGATAGCTGCGACTGATGACCATAAAATATCAGGCACCGGCCGTTTCTCTGGACAAGGAAAAGAAAACTGATCGTTGCCAAGGTGTATGGAATTTTTCACGAGGAAATTTGTTTGCGAAGGAATTACTCGATTATGAATCGTACATAGATGTTAGCTTACCCGGTTAAAAAGTAGTTTATCGCCTATAAATCCACATAAGTAGCACAACACTCATACAGAACGCACACACCCTCCAGCCACAAAAATAACGAGATGTGACATGACAACTGCTCGCGTGACGTGGTAACCAGGGCTGCCATATGCCATCATTAAAAACTACTACTGACTGAGTTGAGATTCAAGATTCAAGATTCAAGATATTTATTTGCACAAATAAGTGTTACAAAAGGTCTTAAAAGTAATATGGCACTTAGAACTTATTTGCCCTTTTCAGGCATTGCAATTTATATGTAGGCTATGCTGAGTTCTGAACAAACAGACTTGCTTGCTATCCATGTTTTACTTAATGGGCAAAAAACACGCGTTTTCTGCATTCTGTGTTATTAAAACATTATAACTAAAACAATTAACAATACCTCTGTTACAAATAGCTTTCATTCACTAACAAAATATTTTTAACAAGGTACTTATTATTTCAGTATAATCATTTACGAATCAGCTGCGTGCGCTGCGTCTAAATTATTTTCTCTATGGAAGTTATTACATTAATGGTAATACTAAATCAATGCACGTTTCTTTTTACGCAGAAATGCCATGAAAGATTAACAATTTTTGGAATAAAAACCAAAATGTAATATTCGTTCAAAAATTTTTCTTTATTGTTGTAAGTTGATAAATGCTATAGGGGTCATTCATTAAGAACCTGAGACGAGCCGAGCGCTGCCTTTTCGATTTCTAACAAGGCTAACTAATTAATAAGCTGAAGTACAAGTGTTTTATTTTATGTGTGGAACCTATCCCATACGTTTGTCAGGTTGATAATGAATGACCCTGTACAATAATTTTATTCACAATACCACCAAAAATTTAATGACAAAAAGTGTAAAAACTAGAAAAAATCATAACAAAAGAATGCCGAATTCCGAATGCTTTGACAGATGGCGCAAGCTGCCCAACTGCCATACTGTGAAAGGATAGCAAAACAAGAAAAAAAAGTTGGTAACTCCGTTTTTGTTTCGTCTCGTGTCAAGCGATTTTTTTTCTTTTTGTTTGTATTTGATTTCCACTCCGTACGACCAAAGATAATGTACTTGACACCAGCCAGAGGTATGACAAACAGTGACAGCAGGAGCAACTAATATTGAATTCCCTACACATTCACCATAGCTCGCCAAACGTAGTGCTTACATTATCTTGGTTGGGCTCGCCAGTTGAGCTACCGCCATCTAAATAGTTTTTTTTTTTAATAATTTGAGTTAGAAACAACTCATTAATAGAAAGAAAGAAAGAAATCATTTTGCCGGTAAGACATGGTCAAATGGGAGGCCATTTGATTGGTTTTTCTCGTGTTATTTTGAGTTATAATGTCTATTGGTGGCAGCCTACCCAATACAACTTGTAGTCATGGCACAAGTGTAAGTGATTATAATGGAAGGGTGATGTTGGTCAAAGATTCTTATAAAACATGTGAACATGTGAATCATTTCTTTCAAGTTCTTCTTCTTTTAATTTGTGGCGTCTGTCTTTCAAGTTCGTCAAATTCACAACACAACTTGATTCGTATAATTTTGTTTAATTACGTTACGTTGACATTTTTTGACACTGGCAGTACTGACTGTCTGAACAGACAGAAGACAGATAGACAAATCAAATTGCCTAAAGAAAAAAAACAATATCATGTTTTCTGTTGTTGTTGTTGTACAATGTTTTGATTTCGCTCGGTTCTGAATTAAAATTTCGTATTATGATCTTTATAGATATGAAATACCGATAGTCTGATTGAGAGGTGTTAACTATTACTAAGTTCAATAACCTCAAAATGGCATCGTCTCCCTTTAGGAGGTTGTGCCACTGGGGACCTTTAATTGTTTTGGGTTAGTACTTAATATTTTAGTCCCAAAATACTTGAAAACATATGGTCTAGTTCTTATACTTATTTACATTATCCCTTCATTGAATAATACACATAATATAATTATATAAAAATATGCATTTTTCTTTTTTCAGGCATAATAAAACTGATAACATGGGCCATGATACACCTTCACAGTATGTGGTGGCCGCCCCAAAATTCCGTAGGAGGGGCGCTGCATGCAGCCTTGTTCCTAGGGCTGGCGGCAGCAACAATGTACTATTTCCTGCAGTCATTGTTTGAAGGCCCCGGGTTTGTCCCATCAGGCTGGAAACCAGTAAGTCTCATATCAAAATCAAAATGTTTATCTGTAACAGGTTTACAATTATTGAAAGACCTTCTTTTAATTAGAAATACTTCCAAAAGTATGGTTACAGGTTCACAGGTGACTTTATAACAATTATACTTTATATTTATATAGAAATTATAAGTAGGTTGGTAACTATACACAAATTAACGCTGACAATTCAAAATTTAAAGACACCAACTCACTGATAACGGCAAAACTGGTAAAAGTAAAATAAAAAAATCATAAGGGCTTAGTTAGATCATCATCACATTTTCTGAAGTGAAATTCATCATGAGCCTTCTACTGTTCCCACTGTTATCACTGGCCTACTCTCAAGCAAGAGTGATAGAGTTATCATAATCTAGCATGTCCATAGATTTTTATGTTCTGTGTTATGTCGGTTTCCCAACAAGGTTTTCCTACCATTTAAGTGGAAGTTGGTAGATGGTGAAGGCTCAAAATCGGTCGACCTGGCGCTCTTTGGGGGAGGCCTATGTCCAGCAGTGGATGTCTATCGGCTGATATGATGATGATGATGATGATGAAGTGCACAGACGTTGTGCACATGAATTTAATTGATATAAAAACATTAAAAATCTGCTTGTTCATAACCAATTTGTAAAATAATCTTAAGAATACTGAAATGCTTTTAGGAAAATGAAGAGGATACTAAACATTTACAGTTTTGCACAGTTTGCAATGGGTACAAAGCACCAAGATCACATCACTGTAGAAGTTGTAAGTTTTATCTCTATCTATACTATACAATATTATAAATACTATCCTCTTTATAATTTGTATTTTTGTTTTTTATGATTAAACCCAAAAACTACTGGCCTAATTTAAAAATTCTTTCACCATTATAATGCTACATTATCCCTGAGTAACATAGGCTACTTTATGTTCACCCGTGCGAAGCCAGGACGAACCACTAGTCATTACATAGTAACGCTTCTTCCCATCTGCATGTGTGTATCTATCTCAACGCAACATATGTTTACATGATCTGCAAATATTTGCTAAGGGTTTGTGTGTTTCTATGTATATGAGTAAGTATTAACAATAATAAGACTATATTTTATCTTTGGATATAGGTATAGTTCGTACAGCCGATCTAGGCTTCCGTGAAGTTAGCCGTTTGTGATGCGCAAATACAATTAAGTTCGAATGAACTCCATTGCGCATCGAAATGGCTAACTTCACAACGGCCGAGATCTGCTGTGAGAACTATACCTATACTTAAAAAAAGTAAGTATTCTAAGGCGCATGTTAACGTAAAGTATTTACTGTGATCCGTCAGTAAATACTGATGTATCATGGTATTTACTGTATGTGTAACTAGCATACTGATAGATGACAGTATTTACTGATGGATTTCTTGAAATCTTGATTCCGTATTGACAATCCTCAAATGGGTGTACCTTTCTCTTTGTAGGTACCTGTATTTTGATGATCGTTTTCTTCTAACTTTTATATATTATTATTATAATTTGTATAAAATGCTTAAATAAATATCCCAGGTGGATATTGCGTCATGAAGATGGACCACCACTGCCCGTGGATCAACTGCTGCGTCGGGCACGCTAACCACGGCTACTTCACCATGTTCCTTCTCTCTGCAGTGCTGGGCTGCTTCCAAGCTACCATCGTAAGCTAACACCTCTCAAATAACCTTCAAACCCACTTCAAACCCCCTTCAAACCCCCTTCAAACCCCCTTCAAACAGTGTTCAACCTTTAATGGGGGATTGCTGTATTTTGTAGTTTTTTTTTTTAAATATTATCAATCTCGCATCTAATGAAAAAAGCAATATGTCATACCTATCATCATATCATTTATTTATTGCTTCAAGTTGGTTTGTAGGTACATAAGTCATAGTAGTTAATATTGTCCGCAACAAGAGCAGGGTTGGGCACTACAAATAATATTGTTATTATATTCCTTGAATCCTTTTTCATATGGTGAATATTTTAGTGATTCTTGGTAACTGTCATCATGCTTATTGCAGGTGCTAACAATATGCATGTACCACGCGCTGCACCGCGCGTGGTACGCGGTGCACGGCACGGGGCGCGAGCCGCGCGTGCATCTCACGCTCACCACGCTGCCGCTGGCGCTGCTCGCCATTGGGATGGCTCTGGGAGTGGTGCTGGCGGTGGGGGTACTGCTCTATTTCCAGGTAACAAGGGCCATATTACTTTGTGCTGCTGGTCAAAGTTAAAGTCAAAAGAGCTTTATTCCGTTAAATCACAAGGATCACTTTACAACGGTTTACAAGCTAGGTAAAACGCCTGTGTGCTATATTTACTTGTTTTGGGAATGCCAATATTCAATCACCAATATTCCCCCGGAATGCTGCTCTATTTCCAGGTAACAAGTGCTATTTTCATCGTGGAGACCTTAAAAGGTCATTGTACCCTGTACAAACCCCTGTTCAACATTTTTCTTTTCTCATTAGTATGAGTAAATAATGGAACTCTTTGCCGGGGTCTGTATTTCCGGACCAATACAATTTAACAATCTTCAAGGCTAGAGTGAACAAGTTCTTTTTAGGCAAGCATGCTCCATCCTCAACCACACCATCACTTACCATCAGGTGAGGTGGTGGTCAAACTTTTAAAAAGCCCTAAAACTATGCATCTAAAATAGTATTTTTTCTGGTATTCCCAACAGATCAAAGGTATCCTCCGCAACCAGACCACGATTGAGGACTGGATAGTGGAGAAGGCGGACAGTCGCCGCCGCGAGAGAGGGCTGCCTCCTTTCGTGTTCCCCTACAACCTGGGTGCGGGGGGGAACCTGAGGGCGATGCTGACGCCGGGGGACGGACTGAGGTGGCGCGTGAGGGACGGCTGTGGGGACTATGATTTGACGGTGAGCTGAAAGATGCCTGTCGTGTTATCAGAAACTGGCTGGGTGACTGTGAACTTAAAAAAAAATGGTGTCTGGCAGACCATTCTGCATGAACATGTGATGAACTTGAACTTGTTATCAGAAACTGGCTGGGTGACGTTGAGTTTTAAAATAACAGTGTCTGGCTGACCATCCTATGATACCGGAAACTAGCTGGGCTTAAGAAGTTTACGTTCATATTTAAACAACTGTTTCCGGAGATATTATAGAATTGTTACAGGCGCAAACTTTAATTTGGGATACATTTTCTAATTTTATATTCCACAAACACTTATTATGGAATCGTTCCACAGCGCGAACAAATAGAGCAGAAGATAGAGAAGCGGCAACGCGCCCGACCGTGCCGCTGCGTGGTCGCGTACAGCGGGCGCTGGTGTCCGCTGTGCCGGCACCCGCGCGCCGCCGCGTGTCCGCCCTGCTCCTCCGAGCCGCGCCTGCCGCTGTGTCCGGGAGACACCGTCACTGTCACCCGCCACAGGAGGTGAGTACGATGCGTGCTCGCGTACAGCGGGCGCTGGTGTCCGCTGTGTGTGAGTTATCGTTCGTTCGTTCGTTCGTTCGTATGAGTCAGTGGCCAACTCTGGTGACAGAGTTTCTAGGCCGCTCGAAGGGCTCTGTCATGGCCTAACAACTTTGAAAAAGCCGGCCGAAGCACGGGAGCGCTCAGTTGAAATTGCCACTGGCGGTCTCCCATCCAATTTATGACCCCGCGGAACAGTGCTTAACTTCGTTGATCTGTTAAGAACAACTTAGCCAGCTACGTCACGAGCGCTTCAATAAATACGATTACGTATTCAGTTCCAGAGGCCAGAAAAATCGGTAAAGTGACATGTCTTTATCTAGGACCTTTTTGTTTGTTTTGTATTCATGTTACTGGGGACGCCATTTTCAAACACATTAACAAAAACAAAATGGTGGACAATGGACAGCAAAAATCAATAAATAATAAATAATGCTGGACAATCCACACAGCATCATCTAGCCCCAGGTAAGCTGCTGTTAAACATAGCTGTGTTATGGGTACTAGATGACTGATATATATTTAATACAATACAATACATAGATATATATTTTTTATTATATATAGAAAACACCCAGAACACCCGGAACAAATATTTGTAGATCGTACAAACATTTGACCCGAGGCGGGAATCGAACCCGCAACCTCCGCGTCGCAGGCGGACCTGCGCCCGCTGCGCCACATCGGTCGTCGATCAATCACCCTCTTTTGACTCGAACGGCCATTTAATAAAGTGTTTGATTATTTATTCCGAAAGATGACGTTGTTCGGGATTTCTCATTAAGTATCTGCTTAAATATATTTGTAGCATTCAAAAGTTTCGACGGGAGCTTAGCGGTCATAGCGTTGCCGTCTCGAGCCAAAAATGCGGGTTCGAATCCAGCATAATCAAATATTTTTAAAAGGACTCACAAACAAGCTTGTTGTAAAAACAAGTTTTTGAATTTAGCCTAACCATTTTTTTTTTTATTACGAGTTATAGTTTTGGACAATCCACACAGCATCATCTAGCCCAAGGTAAGCTGCTGTTAAACAGAGCTGTATTATGGGTACTAGATGACTGTTATATATTTAATACAATACAATACATAGATAGATATTTTTTATTATACATAGAAAACACCCAAATTGATTGTCAAAACATGGTTATAAATATAGTATAACTTGTTGACCCGGCGCGGTTTCATTCGCGTTATTTTTTTCGCAATATTTTCATAATTTCTTACCGTTTAAACCTTCCCTGGGCTTCTACAAATGTTTTATGAGAAAAATTAGCCAAATCGGTTCAGCCGTTCTCAAGTTTTAGCGAGCTTAACGCACAGCGATTAATTTTTATATATATATAAGAATAGGTTGTTAAAAGAAGTTTAAAGATATTAAAATCACGTCTTCACCTTATGGAAAAGGATTCAAGGAATTCAAAAACCATATTTCTTTTTACATTAAATGCGGGATTGATAATATTTTTAATATAATAAAACTACAAAATACAGCAATCCGCCATAAAAGGTTGAACACCGGTCAGGAGCATCTAGGTTTGTTTAAAATTTCAGAATTTTGAACCGTAATGCTAAAATTTTATATTGAAAACTGACATAATGACGTCACCGCTGTCATCCGCGACTCGTTTTAGGGTGAATTTTAAAATTCAAATTTCAATTTCAATTTTTTTACTAATAAACCATTAATTTCTGGAATAATAGGTTATTTTTTGCCTAAAATCAAAACTTCTGAGTACAATCAAAATGAGTCATCATGCGTATTGTGTGTTGCAGACACTGGTTGTACGGCGAGAAGCTAGTGGTAGCGGGCGCGGGAGAGGCGCGCGGCCCGCGCGGCTGGTTCCCGCGCCGCGCCGTCTGCCTCCGCGCCAAGCTGGACTAGCTCACTCTCACTGTTCCTGTTCCTCCTCCTCTCCTCTCATCCACTCCATCTAGCAATCTCAACTCTTCTACTGCTCTTGTAGCTGCAGGTGAGGGCCTCGGGTATAAACCCATTACCCTGGCATCTACTCGCGGGAACCACAATTCCCGGGTCGCTGGGCTCAGCCTTCATGGTGCCTGCCTTCCTGGGTAGGCGGCTCCTCCTGGCTTTTCGCTGGTCGTTCTGCGGCTCTGTTGCCGCGTCCTGACTCGACGATGGCTCTAGCAAGCTATGTCACCAAGTGACAACACAATCAAGCACCACGCCTGACTATAACAGATGCAGTGCCACTCAATGTTTTTAAGTGTTTGCGTGGCACTGCACTGGGCTACATTATTTTACTTTATTTATTTCAAGTTGACAGAGTTCGGATTAAAGCCAAACTTATCCATAGTTTGTTAAACCTCTGTTAGCTAATGTGTCTCTCAAATCTGTCATCTTTGTTTATTGACGTAAGAAAAAGAAAAGTGCTAAAATAACAGTTTGTTTTATGAATAAGGAGCTAAGTTTAAATCCTGTCGCTAGCTGTAAATAAAAATCATTTATAATTTTAAGTGGAATTATATTTATTTAAGTAAGTATATTCTTTAACTAATTTTAAGTGGAATTATTTAAGTAAGTATATTATTTAAGTATTATGTTACATAATGTCCCTTTAAGCCCGAAAGGGGACTTTCCACAGGTCTTTACGAACAATGCTTGTTCAACAACTTCTAAAACGAAGTTTTTCTATAAGTAGTAATATTACAAAAAGGAATTTTTTGTAGTTTAGTTAACGAAAAAGGAAAAACCACTATCTGCTAATATTTTTTAGGGGTCTTCTAGGCGCTGGGTACCTATGGTTGTACTCGTGGATTCAAATGACACCCTAAAGCGCTCAGCGCACATATATATTGTTAGAGAACTTTTTAAAACTATCGAGCCCTATCCTTGACAATCCTTGAATTTCCTTGTAGCCCGTGAAGTTTCGAACACTATTGTGGCTCGTGTGTTGAAGATATTTAACGAAAATAAAAATAAATAAAAGCCATATCCCTTAACATTTAAGCCAACAGAACAAATATGAATTAACTCAAGACACAACTGATTAAAAAAATAATTAGTAACGCACGTTTTGTAAAATGAGCAATTCCAGTCAACTTTCGATCATGTTTTCTATGAAATAACAAAGTCTAACATATTTCCAAAAATGTAATTCTAATAATCACAGTTTTAAAATTTATGTGTACAGAGAAAAATACAGCATGTTAGTTCAATATTTTTGAAAAAAGACGGTCTAAAAAACGCGTACTTTTCCCAATTTTACGCTTGTTATTTCTGCTAAAGTAAGGAGTTTACAATAAAAATACACCTACTAAATTAAAGTTTAAGTTTTTATTAAATAAATACAACAAAGAAAATAATCTAATAATTGACGACCAATGTGGCGCGGTGGGCGAAGGTCCGCCTGCGACTCGGAGGTTGCGGGTTCGATTCCCGCCTTGGGACAAATGTTTGTAGGATCTGCAAATATTTGTTCCGGGTGTTCTGGGTGTTTTCTATGTATAATAAAAAATATCTATCTATGTATTGTATTGTATTAAATATAAATCAGTCATCTAGTACCCATAATACAGCTCTGTTTAACAGCAGCTTACCTTGGGCTAGATGATGCTGTGTGGATTGTCCAGCATTATTTATTATTGACTTTTTTAATACGATTTTTTTTAATCACACCTTAGCGCACCTATAATCATATCGATCGAAGCACCGACTGTCAAACCGCGCTGAGCGCTTATGAAGGGAGGACGTATCGCTCCTCGTTGCGCGCACTATTACTTATACTATATAAAGATACATTCAGGCGAACTACGTGAATTATATCGCTAAATCTTGGAAAGGCCTCTTTTCATAATTTACACTAAAAACGGGATAATTGTCCCGTTATTTATTTTGTTATCATGGTGCATGTAACTGCGTCGAAATATTGGGAATCGATAGTCGATAAGCAATCGAAACAAATGTTTTATATAACTTTGTTAATAAAATACGCAAGTTGAATTATTTATGTACAAATTGTGCAAGCTGTAAATAAATATTATGTAACGACTTTTATAAAAGGTTACTGTTCTATATTAAGTTTGGATTAAACTTTTAAAAGAATATCATAGTTCATAGTTCCTACCTGTACAAATAAACAAAATAGTCCAATTTACAGATCGCGTTTAAACAAAAAAAAAAGGCGAGACCGCACTAGGCGACACTTCGCGGCAGCGGCGCGACGCGACACATAGCGACAAAATTTTCTTTGTATGAAATTGTATGAGGTATAACGCACTACGCAGCAGCGGAACTACGCGACGCGACACTGCGCGTCAAAGTTGACCAAGTCATCAAAACTGAAGCGCCGTGTCGCGTCGCGCGGCTCCGCTGCCGCTAGTGCGGTATAGCAAGCGACGCGACATTTCACTTTATTCAAGTTAGTACCTACGTATTTGCCGTTTGGTACGTAATACGACATGCTGTGTTTAAAATGACTTTCGACAAAGAGAAATTAATTTTATTGTTCAGTCAGTATCCTGAGGTATATGATCAGCAAAATGAACATTACATAAATTATCTATAGGAAAAAAGACTTTGAGGAAATGCGAGCAATACTATTGCAATATCTAAGTCATTTTCATTCACCTGACTCAAAATAACATTCAAATCAGTTTCTTCCATCTTCCTCAGAAGCTGCCGAACGACTGACAGACAAAATTTGCTGCAAGCTGTCGCGGCTCTGCAGTTCAAGTGCGGTATACCTATAGCGTCGCGCCGCTGCCGCGAAGTGTCGCTTAGTGCGGTCTAGCCTTTATTGAAAAAAAAAACAAAACGGGGGAAATAGGTGACATACAAACAAAGGTCAGGTGGGAATAATTCATTTTTAACTTCATTTTGAAGAGCATGACTTATGACCTGAAGGGCAATTCCCGTAATGTAAAATAGTCTTATTCAAGTTCCAATCTCGTCTCGATGTCGTTATATGACACAAATGGTATTCTTGCTAACAGAATCACAAGGTTATTATGACACTATATTGAAATGTAGTCGGAAGTTGAACGAAGGGTAAATCGGTATTCTGCTAGCCTATACAACTGACAAATGTTCCTTGTTAAAAACGTCAAAATTGAGTTTGAACGTTGACGAACGAAAGTAGTCTGTCGCAAGATTATACTAAAAATTAAGGCGGAAAAGAATACAAATTTTTATTCCATTTATAATTAATTCTCGATTCGGTGAAGTTTATTTATCGATCTTAGGTAAATACGGGGAGTGCCCATCAGAGTCTCAGGATGGCAATAAAATAAAATCAAAAATTATTTATTTCAGTAGAATCACAAGGATCACTTTGAAACGTCTTACAAGCTAGGAAAATTTACACCAGTTCCAACGTGCCCATGCCGTAAAAGAACTGGCAACAACACCGGCTGGGTTCCTATCGCTTTTTTTCGCAACGCGCGAGTAATACCTCTGGTAATGCAAGTGTAAGGCTATGGTAACAGCTTGCCATCAGGCGGACCTATTGACCTATTGATTGTCACCTAAGGCTGGATTCGACCAACTTTTGGAATAATTATTCCACGGAGTAAGAAATGTCAAATAGGTATTTACGAATATGTGCGCAATGCCAGTGCTCATACGGTGAAGGAAAACATCGTGAGGAAACCGGCATGTCCAAGAACTAAAAATTCGAAAGACATGTGCCATCCACCAATCCGCATTGGGTCCGCGTGGTGGATTAAGACCCAATCACTCTCGCCTGAGAGTAAGCCAGTGTGACTGAGCCAGCCAGCTGTGGGAACATTAGAAGCCTGTCATGAATATACAAGTAAACTTTCAGTTTACTCGCGAATAACTTCGATTTACTCTGCGAATAGCATGGAACTAATATGTACTACCGTACAACGAATTTATAAGTACCTTAAATTGTTTAGTATAAATTCCTTGGCGAATGGTGGTTATTCGAGTTTAGTCGAATCCAACATAAGTGGTACAAATATACTTTAATTTTAAATCTTAATTTAGTTACAAGGAGAGACGGGGAAAATTAAAACCACTTATTTCATTAAATATTTATTGTGCAATAAAAAACAACACATACTTCTTCAAGCTCAAATTAAACTATGTTAGGATCATTACGTAAAAAAGTTACATTAGTTTAGATATCACGTTTTAATACAATTAATAAAATAATTGATAGATTCAGGCGTTACTTTGCGGAAATCCATTACAGATAAAAACAAACTAAAAATCTCTAGTACTATTCCGCTTAACCTTTTAACTGATGAGGTCACACAGCTACCACAGTTAACCTCAAAAGAAAACTGACTTTGACTTTGGCTCCAGCGCTCGACGGAGCAACACGTCTGCCGGAGAACAAGTCGATGGTCCTGAGGATGTCCCGTGGAGGGATGAAACACGTGTTGATATTTTTCTTTTGAGGTACTAGTACTAGAGATTTTTCGTCTGTTTTTATCTAACAATTAATAAATGCAAAAAACCTTTATGTTACAAACGAAAAATATTAAAATTTGTACGAACACACACTCATACCTAAAATTACGTTAATTATTAATTTGATCAGCCGGAATTATTAAAAAATCACATGACGGTGACAGAAATACCCCAAGGCCTATGTAGATATGCGCAATATACCGCCTATGTCCTTTTTTTGTCAGCCATCTCTGAATGTATCTAGTTCTACCAACAGTTCTAATAAACTGCAATATTCATAGGTCTGAAAAGCTATATTCCCCGTAGTGAACTACGGGGAATATAGCTTTTGTACATCTATGTACATCTATTTTAGTTCGTTGGACCATAAGTAATGATAATTCAATCTAAAACAATCTCGTATTAATTACTTACGTCGTTCACAAGACTTATTTTTAATGTCGAGAAGTTGAGGTAAAGCAATTTTTTGTGTCTGTCCAAATATTGCAAATCTGAACACTCTTTCCATGTAATCATGAAATTCCTTTTAGCACAGTAGGTATTCTGTCCGCCCACTATCCTAGTCTAGTACTCATTATCCTCATCCAGTTCTCCCTCGGTAGAGTCCACTCCCACTTCCTCGTAGTCCTTCTCCAGAGCTGCCAGATCCTCGCGGGCCTCTGAGAACTCGCCCTCCTCCATACCCTCGCCGACGTACCAGTGGACGAAGGCGCGCTTTGCGTACATGAGGTCGAATTTGTGGTCTAGTCTGGAACAAAAAGACAATATTAATTTCATCTTTGCTGTATCCCTTATTGCTTCTAGACTAAGGACCTTATTCGTAATTGTACTATGGACTAATTATGCTATCTAATGTGTCATAAATAGAACGGTTTAAAACCAATTAGACATTTTTTCTTTGACTTCTAATAAATGACTAAACATCTAAGGATAACAATACTTAGCGAGCCGCTAAAATGACATTTTGAATAAGGCTTAAGTCCGATGAACCTAAGTTGAAAGAATCTGTTGCCTGAAATAAAATGCTTAGATAAAGGTTTTGTAAAAAAGCTGATATTACATTATTATTACGCTCTCGATAACCCTTCTGCTCACGATTGTTTTTTTTTTAAATATTGCATTTACAGAATTTTATTATTAGATTGATGTGTCCAAAATCCAAATGGTTCCTCCCTACAATTTGATATGGCAAAAATAATCGCCCGAACAGGGACTTGAACCCTGGACCCTTGGATTAAAAGTCCAATGCTCTACCGACTGAGCTATCCGGGCCGTAGGCAATTTGTCGAATTTTAAAATAACCTGTTGTCATAAGATAAGATAATGTTTACTCAGTTGTAGATTTGAATATGAAAGAAAAGCAACTTGCGTGAATAAGTACCATAATCGATTACCATTTTGGGCTATTTCTTAAATCGAAATGGTCAAATTTCGAATTTACAAGTAAGTTTATGCCAGTTCCAATTTTTCCAAACGAATAAAACAATGTGCTTTTTATTTATAAATCATCATGACAGCCTTCTAATGTTCCCACTGCTGGGACACTGGCCTACTCTCAGGCGAGAGTGATTGGGTCTTAATCCACCACGCGGACCCAATGCGGATTGGTGGATGGCACATGTCTTTCGAATTTTTAGTCCTCTCGATGTTTTCCTTCACCGTATGAGAGCACTGGCATTGCGTACATAAATTTTTCGAACTGAAAAATCCATTGGTGCACGACCGGGTTTGAACCCACGACCTTAGGATCGGAAGGTGGGGTCACTACCACTAGACCACCGGTGCTCTGTGTAAAATATTTATAAATAACAACAGTTTTTTTATCCTTTATTATGACTATATAAGGGCAACATACAAGAGCATTTCGACGACCAATGTGGCGCGGTGGGCGAAGGTCCGCCTCGGGTCAAATGTTTGTACGATCTACAATTATTTGTTTCGGGTGTTCTGGGTATTTTTTGTTTATACTTAATAATAAATATCTATATATTGTATTGTATTAAGTATATATCAGTCATCTAGTACCCATAACACAGCTCTGTTTAACAGCAGCTTACCTTGGGGCTAGATGATGCTGTGTGGTTTGTCCAGCATTATTAGTTTCTTTAAAAAAAAAGCATCGTCGAACCACTCATCACCAGGCGTGCTATCGGCTATATTTTTCAGTGCCATGAGGCTTTCGATCTATGCCCGCATGAGGCTTTAGGCACATTAGGTACGAGAGCACTTGCATTGCGCACATACATTTTCGAACAGGAAAATCCATTGGTGCACGACTGGGTTTGAACCCACGACCTTAGGATCGGAAGGTGGGGTCACTACCTAGACCACCGGTGCTTTCCAGCTTTGCTCAAACGAAAATTTGCAATAAACTCTATCATGATGTGTGATTCGACGCTCCATCCGCACTTGACAAAGGCACGGGGTCCGCGCCTCTGTCGGTGCCGGTGGCAGGTGGCAGTGCACACCTGGCCCATGCCTCCGCGATGGCGGTGGTGTTGGAGAGCATGCAGACGGCGCGCTGCACCTTGGCCAGGTCCCCGCCCGGCACCACCGTGGGCGGCTGGTAGTTGATGCCCACCTGGGAACAAATTATGACTCAAAACACGCGCGTCAGTACCCCCGCCCTAACCGATACGGGTCGCGCGCGCTCGATGATTTAAATTACGCTGCCCGTCTCGATTTCCAATAATGATAACTAATATTTGACCAGATAAACTTTATCGATCACAAAATATAAAATGGTACCTGCATGTATCTATATTTTTTTGCGTAGGGAACCTATTCTTTGAATATGATAAAATTTATGGAATTGTTTGATGATACCTTGAAGCCGGTTGGACACCAGTCCACGAACTGAATGGTCCTCTTCGTCTTGATGGTGGCGATGGCTGCGTTTACGTCCTTGGGCACCACGTCTCCTCTAGAAATTCACCATAACAATACATCAGTTTTCTTGCAGCAAAATTGCGCTAAAAGCAACTTTTACATAGGTACAGGATGGTTTATTTGACCTAGTAAGTAGTAAGTACCATGCATACCTGTATAACATGCAGCAAGCCATGTATTTGCCATGACGCGGGTCGCATTTCACCATCTAAAATAAAAAAAATAAAAATAGCATAAAACATTTTTGATGGTTTATATACCATCTAGCGGCAACCAGAAGTCCAAGCAGTAGGTACCTACATCATGATGTAGGTGTTGGGCATGGGCGAGTTTAATTAATCTTAAAACTTGTACAAGGCACTACAGTATAATACTTCACTTCACACGTGAAATGTGGGCTCAAGAGTAACCAATTTACAACTAATTGCTGTACTTAAACCATCTTCAATAATGCTGTAATATAATCTACCGCTTGACGGCAGAAATAGGTAGCTTGTCAATACGGAACATTGGAACAGATGATTTCAGAAATAGGTACTAAGTCAGTTACGGAACTTTGGAACAGATGGCTTTAGAAATCTATGTCAGTTACGAAACATAGGAACAGATGGCTTTAGAAATCTATGTCAGTTACGGAACATAGAAACAGATGGCTTTAGAAATCTATGTCAGTTACGGAACATTGGAACAGATGGCTTTAGAAATCTATGTCAGTTACGGAACATAGGAACAGATGGCTTTAGAAATGTATGTCAGTACGGAAAATCGGAAAAGATAGCTGATAACTTTAAAATGTCGAAATCTTTGGCTGATAATAACCTGGTTGGCCGGCTCGAAGCAAGCGTTGGTGATCTCTGCCACGGTGAGCTGCTCATGGTACGCCTTCTCCGCGGAGATGACTGGCGCGTAAGTGGCGAGCGGGAAGTGGATGCGCGGGTAGGGCACCAGGTTGGTCTGGAACTCCGTCAGGTCCACGTTGAGGGCGCCGTCGAACCGCAACGATGCTGTTATTGACGACACGATCTACAGATGCAAAGGTATTTAAGTCGGTACCTAGCTAAAGACACGACATATAAAGTAGTTTGTATGAGTCGGCCAACTCTGGTGACGGCGTTTATAGGACGTATGAAGTCATTATCTGACGTCATGGTTACGCAATTATGGAGAAACTTTGAAAAAGCTGGGACGAGTTGAAACCATGGTCGTAATATAAATAACATTACGTCCATGGTTGAAACTACCACGGCTGTCACTTAGGCTGTCACCCATCCAAATGGCTTTGTTACGAATGCTCTTTTCGGTCGCACTTCTTGATGGTTAGTAATAATCAGCAATGTTCGCTTGGAGCGATGAGCGAAGCGAACACCTTTATTGTATCCTGCAAAGTTTAACTTTTTTAACGACCTTCAATTCCTTAGTGACTTGCCTGTCCAATAAGTCTGTTCAGGTTTGTGTAAGTGGGTCGCTCGATGTCCAGGTTCCTGCGGCAGATGTCGTAGATAGCCTCGTTGTCGACCATGAACGCGCAGTCGGAATGCTCCAGTGTTGTGTGAGTGGTGAGGATAGAGTTGTACGGCTCTACCACTGCTGTGGACACCTGGGGGTCATAACCATCCAACAGTTATATACCTTAATATGAGTAGGTACTTTGTGTTCTTTGCTGCGGTGGCGGCCCAAAAAGCTACCATGGTAGAAATACCGCAAGTTGCGGTCCGCAACACCTGAGATCATGTATATTTTTTTCTACCTGGTGATTAGAGCTCTTAGACCAAAGGCTTCTATTATGATAGCTTTAATAGCACTTCGATATTAAAATCTAAGATAAATTCACCAGGATCACACCTTACAAACAACAAGAATTGACAAAGAGCGCCTGGTTCCTCGACTTTTAGCAGACGAAAATCGGACAAGTTTTTCGTAGTTTTCAAGTCGACGCGTCGGTACTTATACTTAATTATTATATTTTTCTGAGTGGTAACGTACCTGGGGCGCAGGGTAGATGGAAAACTCTAGCTTGGACTTCTTGCCGTAGTCGACGGAGAGCCGCTCCATCAGCAGCGAGGTGAAGCCGGACCCGGTGCCGCCTCCGAACGAGTGGAACACCAGGAATCCCTAGCCAATGTGTTAACTTTATTTAGTTCTTCTGCGCATCAGCTTGTCGCCTCTGAACGAGTGGAACACCAGGAAACCCTGGTCAATGTGTTAATCTTTCAATTCTTTGCATGAGTGTAATAAGTGTTCTTCGCGTTCTAGAGGCTATGTTAAAAATCCTATACAAATTGTTAGCTGGACGATACGTTTACATTTACGATTGTTAAATGAGTTTTTTGTGCTAAACACTCTGATTTCAATCAAGCTTTGTCTCGTTTGAATATACCTGGAGACCAGTGCATTGGTCGGCAAGTTTCCGGATCCTGTCAAGCACGACGTCGACGATCTCTTTCCCGATGGTGTAGTGCCCCCTCGCGTAGTTGTTGGCAGCATCCTCCTTGCCAGTGATAAGCTGTTCTGGATGAAAGAGCTGGCGATACGTGCCGGTGCGCACCTCATCTGGAACACATAATCATAATATTTTTAGTGCTGCCACATTCTGCTGGATAGAGCATGCAAATGTTTAAAAAGGGTAATATAAACTAATCTTATTAAATATTAAATCGTTCGTTCGTTCGTTCGTTCGTATGAGTCTGTGCATGGCCAACTCTGGTGACAGAGTTTCTAGGCCGCCCAAAGGCCTCTGTCATGGCCTAACAACTTTGAAAAAGCCGGGACCTACTGTTTAAAGTGCCCTCCGAAGCACGGGTTAAAATTGCCACTGGCGGTCACCCATCCAAATGAAGACCCCGCGGAACAGTGCTTAACTTCAGTAATATTCAATAATTAAAATAAATGAAACAAAACGCCAAATTAAATTAATTATAAGCTAAATGTCTTTATCCGTCAAATATTAATTATTTGAATAATATGCCATATAGGAACCAATAGAATCACTTCATTATAGCTGTCAGATCGAGGTTAGGTAAATTAAGTGATTCTATTGGTTCCTTAAAACACTTTCCTCGCCACATCCTCGCAAATCTCTGGGGGAAACGCAGCCTTACAAGCGATAGGTTGCGGGTTCGATCCCCGTTGCGGGATAAATGTTTGCATATTCTTTAAATATTTGTTCCGAGTCTAGGATTTTGTTTTTAGATAAATACTAGGTTACCTGTCTATGTATTTACAAAAATATATTTAAGAAAGTACCTACCTAGGTACCTGTTTGTACGCTAGTAGTTCTTTCGTTTCACAGGCTTTGTGTTATTTGGGGCTAATGACACTGTAAAAATAACCGCCATTTTTATTAATTTTAGCTTTTTTGTAAATAAGAATAAAAGGCAAGTTCTGAAAGAAGCTCTACCACCAAAATAACTAAGCAATGATCTGATTAAAGTATTCAACTGAAAAGTTTTACACTTTTAAACACTTTTAGTTTTGTTTGCCGAAGCACTCATCTAATACATTCGTCCAATTGAGACAGGCAGACAGACACCACTCAGACTGTTAAATTGCTTTCTTCAAGCTCCATTGCCTTTCTTAAAAGCTCTTTGAAAGCTTGGAAGTACCTAATTCCAATATCATTATATAAAAAGATAATTTACTCTATTAATCAATTAAAACGTGCCCTTGAAGAGTTAATTAAAAATCTGTGCGTCCACTTTTTATAGTGTTAGACAGCGTTGTGAAAACGATTCGAGTTTTACTATTGTCGTTTCGTGTTTCTATAAGTAGGTTTTTTAAAGATTTTTGTTATATTCATAAATAGCTCTAGCAGTTAACGGAACTTGCAAATCGTTTTCAGTGGCAAATTATTACATCCATAATACACATAATGAAGGTGTAGGTATGCTTTACGATTTGCATGACGTGATAGCGATTATAGAAATCCGACACTTCACGGATGGCATTTCTAGTCACACTCCAACAGCTGTTCCCATTCGAGCTGGCTTGGAATGTGGTTTTCTCACCAAGAGAGGAGGAACCTTGGGGCTTTGGTAAGTTTCTCACAAGATCAGTAAAAGGCAAAGATAAGAAAGTAAGAAGGATAAGAGTAGCAGAGTTCTTTGTGATAGAACACGTCCGGGGAAGTACTACCACAATACCTATTTCTGCCACAAAGCAGTAATGCTCGCATTGCTGTGTTCCGGTGTGAAGGGTATGGTTTCCGGTGAAATTACTGGCACATGAGGCTTTCGATCTTAGCCTCAAGGTGGCAACCCGCGAGTGATACCTCTGGTATTGCAAGCGTCCATAGGCTGCGGTAACTGCTTACCATCTTGTGGGCCGAACGCTTGGTGCCACTTCAGTCGTAAAAAAAAAAAGGCAGCACACAGAGTAAATTGATAATAAGGAGCGTCTTACACTTATTTGCTAACTTGTGTGTCTTGTCTTTCAAATTTATCATCGTCTTTGTTCATTGACTTGAGAATGATAAGGAATGACATAGTTTAGCAAGCCGCTATGATGACAGTTTTTCAATAGTCTTTAGTGTGTTTAGTTTTTCATCATCATATCAGTCATAATATCAGTCGTTCACACTGTTGGTCTAGTCCCTCATAGAGCGCCATGACGTCCGATTTTGAGCCTTTACCATCCACCGACTTCCTGAAACCGCTTTATATCATCGGTCTATCAAGTGGGGGGCCGTCCTAAGCTTCGTTTAATGATCATAAGTATTTTTTTATTATTATTATCATCAACAGTGAGAAGTTACTGTACAGTCATAACAGTAATGGCATTGTCTGTTGAATATCGACGTAATAACCAACCTCCAGCTAGACCTAGGTTATGTTTGGTTAGAATAATGACAGGCTTCGTGGTAGGTAGGTAACGGGCCGGGGTGAATGCCCTGCCAGAACCGTACTAGAACCCGCGGCTGGTAATGATATCTGGGTATGGCCGCCAAAAATAGTAGGTACATTAAAAAAAAATATTTTGTCCCTCCTAAAAATATATAAAAATATACAATAAAAAAAAATATAAAAATTCAAGTTTTTTTTTTTTTTTTTGTTTTTTTGTTCATTCAAGTTTCGTTTTGTTCTATGATAAGTTATAAGTATATTCCTGATACGCTGTATTATCTTCATCTATTATTATAGTTTTAGTTTATTTTTGTATAGTTTTTAGAGGTGTAATTAATTTTTGAAATAAAGTTAACTTTCGTCTCCCATACAAAAATCACGTGTCCCACTACGCCCTCTCGCACATTGGAGTCAAAAAAATATACTAAGTAGGTTTGTCACCTTCTTAATTTTGGTATTTCTAAGGTTTTGTATTGTTTAGCTATGTTTTATTGCGTTTTATTATATAAAATAAGCATTAGAAGTATTTCAAAACTAAGTTAAAAAATCTGTCCCACTTTTTATTCACGATTGTTACTTCTTCACGTAAGTTACCGTACAACAACGAAACGAACAAGTATCCAGGCCAGTAAAAATGTTTATTGGGTATGGCAACACCACTCCTACACGTTGGCCAACCTATAGAAAAATCCTCCATTTTGTTTAGTCAGAAAGTGAACAAAAACTGGTCAGAGGTAGTGTCCCATTTTTTTCAATATTTTTACCAGTGGTTAATGCAAGGTAAAAACGCAAATTATTGTATTGCTTTAAATTGTACTTGTAGGTAAACTAGTGATTTAACAAATAAAGCTATGCGGCGCCTTCTAACTTTAAAACTCACCTAGATACACTGTTTTAGTTTATGTCCGCAGAGATTTTGATTCACGAATGATACCGATTGTTACTAATGTGTTCGTGATCTGTTGTTAAGCTTGGTGTACACTGATTAATACATCATCATCATATCAGCCGATATACGTCCACTGCTGGTTCACACTGTGTTATGAGACTGATTCCTTACATTGATCTTTTAAGTCATTTACTTAACTAGTTAATGTTACAAAATTGTTGTTAGATAAGTACCTACACATAATTTCTAATTTATTTCTAGGGTTATTACTCAGACATTTTTTATTTTAAAACTTTTTGATTCATTTTTTAGGTTTACAGTGTTAAAATATATTTAATTGTAACTTCTTTAATAAATATCTGATGAAATGTTTTTGTTTTTTCTTTCCTTTTATTTTGATGATAATTTCGTTACGAATAATTTAGAGAAAAATAATGAATTTCTATCACATGTAGGTACCCTAGGCTTGAAACAATCACGATCGTTACGTCACGATTGTTATGGTACAATTTTTGGCGGCCATACCCATCTGTGATAGCAAAGTTTTTAGTCTTCTGTGTCTTTATTGAAAAACCAATAAATAACCTATGTTAACTAGGTAGTAATTACTATTATCTAGGCTTCGATACCAAGAATAATAGGGGTGTTTGGGGCGAGATTAAATTTTATAGAGTAGGTAGGAATGGACACCAAATTAATTTTCATTTTGTTTTGTAACGGTTTTTTTTACTTTATACAATGACATAATAATAGGTAGGTATGTATAGTTCTCACAACGGATCTCGGCCGTCGTGAAATTAGCCGTTTCGATGCGCAATGGAGCTTTTTCAAACTAAATTGTCTTTGCGCATCACAAACGGCTAACTTCACGGAAGCCTAGATCCGCTGTGCGAACTATACTCTATACCCAGGTATCAATTTTAGGCGACGTCGTCGTAGCCTTATTCATAAACGTCTCTAAAGGTTAGCTAAGTGGTAATGTGTCTTTTAAAATAGATTTAATCGTCGTCTTTGTTCGTTGACATAAAAATGATGCGGATTAGTGGATGGCACTTGTCTTTCGAATTTTTAGCTCTTGGACATCCCGGTTATCTTTCGATATTTCCCTTCACCGTATGAGAGCACTGGCATTGCGGACATAATTTTTTCGAACAGAAAAATTCTTATGATCACGACCGGGTTTGAACCCACGACCTTAGGATCGGAAGGCGGGGTCACTACCACTAAACCACAGCAAAGCTCTTAAAAATGACAAGGAAAGTAAAATTCTAAAGGCATTATTGTTAGATTAACAAACCATCGCTATGTCAATCGACGTTTTCGTCACCAATTGACTCTAATTACCAAAGGAAAACCAACTCAACCTACCCACTACAGTAGGTTCCAAATCCACAAACACAGCTCTGGGCACGTGCTTGCCCGCTCCGGTCTCGCTGAAAAAGGTGTTGAAGGAGTCATCTCCTCCGCCCAGGGTCTTGTCCGACGGCATCTGCCCGTCAGGCTGGATGCCGTGCTCGAGGCAGTACAGCTCCCAGCACGCATTCCCTATCTGAACGCCGGCTTGGCCGATGTGGACTGAGATACATTCCCTCTGAAATTAAAAAAAAAAATAAGTCACCTCGAATACCACCAGAAATTTATTTATTTTTAGGTAGTATTGAAGGCTAGGAGAATCAAAGAGAATTGGGTAAGTTCGATTGAGTCCTAACAAAAAATTGGTAGGTAAATTAAGTTCTACTTTGCAACAAAGTCTTCAATTTCGGAGGTGTTAAGCCCTGAAAGGGCTACAAAAAGTAATTTGTTGCCAACAATCAAAAGCTTAACAAAGGTAGTACTTCGAAACCAGCATAAAAAGAAGTTAAAATGATTTATAAACAGCTGAAAAGAAAATGAGAGCGCAGTAAAGAGGGCAATGAATCAATCAATTAAGGCTTTGATTTGTTTGCTTAGTCTACTGCCTTTTATGTTAATTTTTATTGTAAGAGGTTTAGAATAGAAATAAAAATTATATTTCAGAGCCAGTCCCAGTCAGACACATTCGTAGTAACCTAGGTTTTAAACAGACTTTTCCATTTAGTCATGAAAGTCAAGTGGTAGGTTAAATTATAGTTGATGTGCCTATTATTTGAGGATTTTGTAACACTTGCCCTCTAATATAACTATCAGGTTGCGTGAAATGAAATGAAATGAAATAAGTTTATTTGCTAAAACACGGTAGGATACATTATAGGTCTTAATATAATAATATGAAGTACAACATGTTTTTGCTTCACAAGCATGTAAATATTATAGTTGAGGTAAAGCAATAAAGGTATTTAGTAGTAGGTACAATGTTAAAAATGTGATCACTTACTAAAAAAATCATTAAAAAAATCAATACTAATATCTAATTAATGAATTATTACTTGGATAAAATTAATAACAAAATGTCAGAAATCCAAATTTTGAGTATAATATAATGAAAAAAATAATAACAATAATAATAACAATAATGTTTGCGTCTAATAAACCTTCAAACGTGTGTGTTCTTATCAAAATCGTTCATCATGACAGTCTTCTGTTCCCACGGGATACTAGCTTTGATAATTTATAAAGGACATGTCATTTGTATTGCATATCTGCAGCAGATTAACCAAAGATCGGACCATAAACTGTCGCCTAGAAAATTAAGAGAAAATCCGTCAATTTTCTTTTTTACGTTATATTGACATGACCCAAAACTAATGGGAGTTATAACCCACTGTTCCATTTTTTATAAAATGTTTTAATTAAGTATAAAACAACATTTCATTTAAAAGAACAGTTGATTAATTTACCCTATTTACCCATTTTTACATCACTCAGACAGAGTAAGGTTTCAGCAAACAACACTAACTACATACGTATGTACTTCTTTAGCAGGTTTACAATACGTTTAAGGCACCGTATGGTACGGTGAGTAGGTAAATGAGGTTTCATCAATCAACCTCAGTGGCGCGGTTAGATCGATAAAATCATCAAAATACTTTGTTCTGGTAGAACGAAGTAGTTCATAATAATAGGTACGTAGCAGTACTAATATTTGTTCTGTGGTATTACTAAGGTATCTCCTGTATCATTATTAAAATGGTAAATGGTATCAAGTTAAGGACTTGAATACCTACCTACAGAATTACTCCCTTATTTAGTATTCAATCAATAGAGTTTACTGTGCGGCCTTGGGCTGTTAAGTAGGTAAGTAAGTACTTAGGTAGGTTCCTACAATAATTTCCAATTGTTTTAAAAGCTCCTACGCATTTGTTTCCGTCTATGGGCATGATGGGGCCGGAATCAATTGATTTCCAATTTAATAGAACTTTAGAATTGGTGCAATAAATAACCGAATAAGGCTAACCGCAGTAGGTGGGCGTCTAATTTTACCAATTTGTTATTATACGCCTCCAGTGGCGGCATCGCCAATTCGAACTGTCACATTTGAACTAGGAACAAGAGCAAGGTCGATTGGTAGAGTCTATGTTATCTGTGGTAGAGTCAAGATTCTGGCTGGAAAAAACGCTTGTTTTGTTTTAATTGTTGGTTCTACACTAATTCTAGAGAAAAAAGGGAAAAAGCTGGTTTCTGTTTTAAAAACTATTTTTCACTCTGACTTGTGACTAACACAATTTTATAAGACGCAGCTTTGTCACGCGCTGAGAAACAATAACAAAAGGTACCTACTCTAATATAAAGGAGAGGCATCTATCCATCAATACTGAAATAGTCCGTGAAACTCAATAGAGCATTCATTGTATTTGAATGTAGGTAAATATCATATTTTATTGTATTAATTGGTATGCTTAGGTATTTATTTCTTTTATTTTTGGATGTAATATTATTTTATTAGATACCGAGTTATAACCAACGGTTGTCATTGAAAAAAAATTTTATGAAAAAAGGAGGTTTTCATGTCGACGCGTAGGCATTATATTTTTTTAAATGTTCACGCTTAACTTATTATCTTTACATTTGTGCCAGGCAGGTTGGTTTTATAAGTAGGTACAAGTCTAATTAATAGGTATTGTACATTTTCTTTTTTTACAACACAAATATATTTTACTGCTCAACTGATATAGTAAGGTCCCTTATTAATTTAAGGTTGTACCCTAAAAACCACCTTATCTAGTGTAAAGCTTAGAAAAATGAAAATATCCCTTAGAAGCTAAACATAATATTATACAATATGACAGCTGTTTTTAGCAGACAGACAGGAGGTATTACTAACGTAAACCCTAGCTTCCCGTGACACTCAAGCCCCTAGAAGTTCCCCAGCCTGTCGGGTCTAATTACGCAATAAGGCTGAAAATACGCTAGAGTTACATTCCCCCTTAGAAGCGTGATACCCGGGTAGTGTTGTTTTGCGATCGTTATACGATGACCCTTTACTAGGCATATTTACTTACTTACTTAACTTGGGTACTACTACCTACCTAAATTTTTGTTAGTGTCTTGTCTATTTTATAGTGGAGTTTTAGGATTGGCTGGGTGTAGATGGTGTAGAGCCGTAGACTCTGTGTGTTAAACATGGTAGAGCTTTATGTTACACATGTAATTTTATATTGATTAACTAGTTAGGTACATAAATAGGTACTTAATGATTCATGAGTGAGTTATATACCTAACTACATACACTCACTGGCATCTGTTTTGGTTTTTGTTACTACTCAATTACCTACAATAGCAAAAAATATAGTGTCGGTAGTTAGTCCAATCTTGTTAAAATTAGAGTAAGTACCTACTTATTCTTTTTACACCAAGATATCTACAGCCAGTTAGGAATTTCCTATACGTACATCATAACATAGATATACGTTTCAACGTGGTTTCAACGCAATATCATCGCTACTAGTTTGTCTACGATTAGATCGACACACCAAGCCAGGGTTCAACGCCCCTTAAAGTTTCCTCAATATATCTACTGACAAAAAATTAAATAAAAAGTTAAAAGTGACGAAGAAGACAGCATCCAGCCAGTATTGTCTGCCAGTCACGGAGCGTTCAGATTTCAAAATTTTAATTAGAAAATTTGCGCGTTTCTCTAACATTTCGGCTAGGTAGATACTGTAGGTACTGTGTATAAAAAAAACTCTGTCCTAGATTAGTTAAAAAAAATAAACTATATTTATCACTTTTGATTTTTGATTTCTGTTTGTAATAGATTGACTTTTTTTCCTTTCTTTCTTTCAGAGCTTAAAACGTGATTTTAAATAAATAAAATATTTAACAGTTATCGTGGGCTGATAATGACTAAAGACAAACATCAATTAAGTCGCGTGAATCGGGATTAACAGATAAAAGTACCAATAGATGTGTAGGCGCAGTAGATATAGAGGTAAGTATATAAATAATAAATAAATAAATAATGCTGGACAATCCACACAGCATCTAGCCTAAGGTATGCTGCTGTTAAACAGAGCTGTATTATGGGTACTAGATGACTGTTATATATTTAATACAATACAATACATAGATAGATATTTTTTATTATACATAGAAAACACCCAGAACACCCGGAACAAATATTTGCAGATCCTACAAACATTTGTCCCAAGGCAGGAATTGAACCCGCAACCTCTGCGTCGCAGGCGGACCTTCGCCCACCGCGCCACATTGGTCGTCAAAAGTATAGAGCTTTACTTTACGTATGACTTTGAACTTACATAATGCAGTCATGATTTTATATCATGATTGCGAATAACAGAGTTTAATATTTATATTATAATGGTCATGTTAAATTGTAAGTAGGTACTTAATTTTTCTTTTTAATCGCTGTCATATTAATAATTTGTAATAAAAAATATTCAAAAAAAATGCTTCTGTTATGTGACTATTCTACCCACCCCGTTATTTGGAGGCAGTTGTTAGATCACGGAGAACTTACAAAAATGCAGGCTCCATTACTTGCATGCAAACTATGAATATCTGGCGTTCTCAAGTAATCGCAACTTTGCCACATAAACTTTTTTTTTTGTTTAACTATGTTAGGTGTAAGTAATGGTAGAAAAATTATGTAGGTAAATATTTTACCACAACAAAACTACTTTATTAAAAGAAGTGCTTTTATTTTGTTTTCACAACCTGGCTGAAAATTATTATTATAGCCTACATAACAGTACTCTAGCTAATTCAACTATAATTTGAAATTGTAACACGAAAGTGCCGTTCATCGACCTAGCGGTGATTTTGTAAATGACTGCATTTTTCACTGCCTTCTGATTGCTTTGTTCGGGAAGTTGTTTTTAATATAACTGACCGTAATAAATTGAAATAGAGATTACTTGTAAAGCAATAGATTTACAACGGCGGTTATAAGCTTTATCTACACATTTTAGGAGATAATTATTATTACGCAAATTTACGCAATAGGTAACTAAGTATTATAGTAGGTAAGTATTTTAATTTTAGTTGATAGTTTTGAGAGGATATTTTATTATTTTCTATTACTATTTTTGTTACCTAGGCCACAGATAACATAATACTAGTACCTACCAAGGTCACAGATAACAAATTACTAGCCTAGGCTAAGTCATTTTCTTTTTGCAACTTTATAAATAGGTACCTTCTACGGATTACGGATACGACGAAGGCCATTTTTCTTTTAATTATTTAATAAAAAATATATCTTATCTATTAAGTACCTACAACTCAAACACAAAAAGACTCTAAAGTATACATATATTTTATTACATATATATATTACATATATATATTTTATACATATATATTATATATTTACAGTTCTTCATACAAAACTGTCACAAAATCTATAAACATTACGGATATAGAAAGGTGTTCTGTGGTACGGCCCTTAGGGCCTTATCATAAACGAACTATGAACCACTTTTAACTAATGTGTCTTTTAAATCTATCATCGTCTTTGTCTATAACAAGGAAATACAATACTTAGCAAGCTGCTAAAATGTCAGTTTCTTAATGATATTAGATTCTTTTAAGGGCATTAGAATAAATAAAAAATATCCTCATGTTTTGTGGAAATCAATAAAACTGTAGCCTATACCTATTAAAAGTAATTTAAAATTATGATTTTGCAGGTTAAAAAAGTAAGTTCGTACGAGTGACAACTCTGGTGACAGAGTTTTAGGCCGCCCGAAGGCCTTTTAGGTCATGCCTAAAAGCAACCGTTTGGAATCTCACTTACCCCTAAGAAATTGGGCGCATATAAGTTTCATGAGATACTTTTTTATCACTAGAACCTGGGTCTAAACCTTAGTCTAACTATTATATACAGTGTGGAAATAAAGCGTGAAAAATAAAGCTTTTTTTTTTAAATATAGGTCTAAACCAGAAGACAGGTGAGATACCTATATTGCTACACTGCTTTGCGGTCAGAGAGCGGTCACCCGAGACAGACACCGAAGCTACTTCTAACGTTGTTGATAACTATAATATAATATAATAATAAGAAAACAATCGTATAATTATTATTTTAATCTCTTTTATCAGCGCTGGAGCCAAAGTGTTCGCTCGACGGAGCAACACGTCTGGCGGAGAACAAGTCGATGGTCCTGAAGATGTCCCATGGAGGGATGAAACACGTGTCGATATTTTTCTTCTGAGGTTAACTGTGGTAACTGTGTGACCTCATTAGTTAAAAGGTTAAGCGGAATAGTACTAGAGATTTTTCGTCTGTTTTTTATCTTGTAATGGATTTCCGCAAAGTAACGCCTGAATCTATCAATTATTGTCAATTTAAACCTCGATAATTGCACTCGTAAAATTTATATTTAAATTTTTTTAGGTCAGGAAAGTCAGCAAGGTACTTAAACAACGTATGTATCTATACCTATCTGTTCCTGGATTCCAAATGCACTTCGTAGAGAATCTTGAATAGAATATAGTCTATAGATTGAGTCTGAAAAAACGAATTTTAAGGAATTTGTGGGTATAAAAAGGTGATTGTAACTTGAAATTAGATCTCACTTGCGCACAAAATTGTTTGCTTCACTTCCCAAGACCAAAAATCTAATTAAACCACGGCCTTGAACATGTAAAAAACATTGGTATCATCACAATGAAAACTAATGCGCCATACTTCAAGCAAATAAACAATTTCATTTCATTTCATTTCAATGCTTTCGTAATTGACTAACAGACTAACGCACAGCCTAAACCATAATCATAGAAACATGAAATTTGGAGGGTGCATTGCTGCTAGGGTGAAATGCACATCTTAAAAGAATTCCTGAAACTTAATAAGGACGCATCAGGAAGAAGTTTCTTTTAAAAAGTCAGCGTGGACAAAGTCTCGGGGTGCTCCATTTTCCAGTTCTTGTATAAAACCATCTTATAAAAGTATCTTTCAGTAGAACCTAATTAAAAAGTTTATAACTTAAAAAAATACAACTATTTAGAAAAACGATCATCAGATATTTTAAAATGGATTAGAAAATGCTGACTTACCATTTTGTATGTGGTAAAAGTTGTAGACGCAAAATTAAATTGAAGAGTTGGCGTGGCGAGCTCGCGAGGCAACGCACCGGGCCGGACTGTGCCGGGCGCGGCTAGCGCTGCCTTTTATGTAGAGGGGTGGGACTATTCTGGAAGACATTCATCATCATGACAGCCTTCTACGACGAATGACGACCGATGTGGCGCGGTGGGCGAAGGTCCGCCTGCGACGCGGAGGTTGCGGGTTCGATTCCCGCCTTGGGACAAATGTTTGTAGGATCTGCAAATATTTGTTCCGGGTGTTCTGGGTGTTTTCTATGTATAATAAAAAATATCTATCTATGTATTGTATTGTATTAAATATATATCAGTCATCTAGTACCCATAATACAGCTCTGTTTAACAGCAGCTTACCTTGGGCTAGATGATGCTGTGTAGATTGTCCAGCATTATTTATTTATTTATTTATATTATTATTCTAATGTTCCCACTGTTGGGATACTGGCCTACTCTCAGGCGAGAGTGATTAGGTCTTAATCCACCACGCGGACCCAATGCGGATTGGTGGATGGCACATGTCTTTCGAATTTTTAGTTCTTGGACTTGCCGGTTTCCTCACGATGTTTTCCTTCACCGTATGAGAGCACTGGCATTGCGCACATAAATATTTCGAACAGAATAATCCATAGGTGCACGACCGGGTTTGAACCCACGACCTTAGGATTGGAAGGCGGGGTCACTACCACTAGACCACCGGTGCTCATTGAAGACATTACCTGGTCAAAAACTTCAAGGATTAAAGTAAGTTAGCATACATATGCATACATAACATAATTATGAACAATTTGTACTATTCACCATCATCTACGAGTATATAAGAGTAGTAGAGTTCTCTGTGATAGAGCTCGTCTGGGGAAGGACTACCACCATACCTATTCCTGCCGCCAAGCAGTAATGCTCGCATTGCTGTGTTCCGGTGTGAAGGGTATGGTTTCCGGTGAAATTACTGGCACATGAGGCTTTCGATCTATGCCTCAAGGTGGCCCGCGAGTGATACCTCTGGTATTGCAAGCGTCCATAGGCTGCGGTAACCGCTTACCATCTTGTGGGCCGTACGCTTGGTTGCCACAACAGTTGTATAAAAAAAAAAAAAATATATCTTTCGAAAATTCCTCAACCTTAGAGAGTTCTAAGGAGGGTGTGTATATTTGTTTCACAAAAATATAGCCTTCAGTCAATGAAAAACTGTTATTTTAGCGGCTTGCTAAGTGCTTGAATTTGAAATACATTAGCTAAAAGAGGTTTAAAGTACGTTTATGAATAAGGCCCATAAACTTTATTAGTAGCAATTGAATTGCTGGTAGCAATCTGGTAGGCGGTGGTATGCTACGGGCACACCAGTATACTCTGTGCCAATATGTATCAGAAAAGTCACAAACCCGATTTAAAAAAATATTTTTAAAAAAAGTTATCGTTTTCTATAAATATAATTTCACTAAAATTAATATCCGAGTGCTACGCTGAGTCTACGCAGCAACTACATTGGGTCTACGCCAATATGCCGCATATTGATTTATGTGCTAGGTCTATCGTGCAAATTTACGCTCGGTCTACGTTGCGCCTACGCTAAGTCTGCGCTGCACCTACACGGCATCTACGCCTAAGTCTACGCTGTCGTAACTAACGCCTGATGAAAATAGATAAGTACTGAAACAATGAGTGTATATTTTGATTACATTTTAACAGGCGATAAATGCGTAGTATGAAGAGCACTGGTGGTCTAGTGGTATCGACCCCGCCTTCCGATCCTAAGGTCTTGGGTTCAAACTCGTTCGTGCACCAATGAATTTTTATATTCGAAAATATTATGCAAAATGCCAGTGCTATTATACGGTGAAGAAAAATATCGTGAGGAAACCGGCATAAGCATAGGCATATATCTAAGAACTAATAATTCGAAAGACATGCCATCCGCCAATCCGCATGGCAGTGTCTGGTGGATTAAGACCAAATCACTCTCGCTCGAGAGTAGGCCAGTGTCCTACCAGTGGGAACATTAGAAAGCTAATGAATAGTTTTATTTATTTATATATATATTTAGAATAGGGACGCCAACTAACAGCTTACATATCAAAATGTATATTAATAGTATACCTACCTAGGGTTTTCAATTGATATGGTAGCTAATTATAAGGGCGAACACAACATTTGTCAAAAGTTGTTTATTGTATAATGGAGATAGAATAGAATAGATTAGAATAAATTTATTAGCAAAGATTAAAATATTAAGTATTTAACAGTACTAACATATTTGTTTCGTCAAGTATAGTCTATTTCACAGATTTGGTAAATAATCTTAATATAACATTGCATATGATATTAATATACCTACCTATAGTAGAACGATATATTAGATACATCATACCTTATTTTATAACGATGCATGATTGAGTTTAAATCGGTGCTGTTTTTCACAGTTGGCTATGTTATTTTCAAAAATATTTTCCGTTACAATACCTATTGTAACGGTCTAATGATAGTGTTAAGGAAATATTTAAGATTTTTTGAACTAGCTAAGTACACACATCAACATACTCTAGAGATCAATCATAATATTTTTTATTTATTTTCTTTTCTAGTAATATTTATGTAATTTGCATTAATTATGTATAATTGATTTCAAATTTCATTTAGAACAGAAAATCAAACTAAGCAAGGATAAATGACAAAAATGTAGGAAAAAAAACATGCATTTGCAGCATAATTCTCGTTTGCTTTACTTGTTTCGACAAACGATGCTACTAATTGTGTGTGTAGTTAGAATACTTGAAGAGACCGGCCGGTCGCATGCAAAAAATTCATTTATAATTTCAAATAAAATAAAACCTTCAAGGTTTCATTTATTTTATTCTAGTTGTACCTTAAAATTATGAAAAAAGTTTTAAAACATGTGCCTTGATCCGTAGACTTTTTTGATGTGTGTATTTCCATTTGCTGGCTAATTACTGTAAGTAATGCAACACAAACAATTTTAATTAAAAACACGACTGATACGTAGGTAATATCTAAAAAATATTTCCTCCTACAGGTGTATATTAGTTGAATGATTAGCACTTGATTACTTGTCTTAGCATCGTGAAACCGAAAGGCAGTTTGTCGTCTCACTAAGATTATTATCTTGCCTTATTATCTTGTATCAGTTAATTATTTAGAATTTATATTGTGTTGACTAAAATAAATAAATCAATTATTATATTGATCATTTAAAAGTAATTAAAAATGCACATTCAAGGCTCTACAACGGGAATTCGGAATACTACGCTGGGTGCCCTAAACCTGACAACTTGGCCTCTCCTACTAGAAACGACAACTGAATCGACGCCGTTTTACCAAGATACAGCAAGTAAAACATACGAAGATTGGGGAAATGAAGAAAACTCGTCAGTAGAGTACGAATACTATTACTACTACGAAGACGATGATAATTTTACTTCAAAAACCATTGTGGATTATAATAGTGCTGAAATTAATTCTGTAAGCATGCTAGAAGAGACGTTTTCTTATATCATTGTTGTATTTTTAATAATTTCTTGCGTGATATCGTTGATTACAATGTTATACGGAGTATTAACGTGGGCCGTGATACCAAAATCACGTACTTTCCAGAATTATGTGTATCTCAATGTTGTCGTCGCTCAGACCTTGGATATTTGTTCTTTTTACATAGTATGGGTTCTATTCGAGGAGCTTTCACACACAATGTGGGCACACTTGGTTTCCAGTTTCGCAATCGCCTTTCATTGTTGGTTTTTCGTGGCTTCTGTGTTAATATACAGAGACATTGTTATAGTTTTCAATAGTGATATTACGAGAAGGTATTTAATAAGCAGCGTTTACGGTTGGGGCATCGCAACATGTGCACTGATAGGGTTCCTAACTGTAGGATTTGATTACATCGAATTGTTGTATAATATATTTACGTGGCCGACGTTGATAATGGAAGCGCTTCTGTACTTGAGAGTTTTATACTGTTTGCTGAAAGGTTCTGAAGTAAGGAACACGTCTTCGCGTTGCCGGAACATCCAGATTGTAACGTTTACCTTTTTTATGGGTGGTTTCCCAATACTATTGGTATTAAAAGTCGGTGAATTACTGGTTGAGCCATGGTTGAGTGTACCAATGAACATAGCGCTACTAATTCTGTGTATAATTATTGATGTATTTTATATTATGCGAAAATCGAATATTCGTCTGTGGCGTGAACTAATTCAAAAAAGAAATAATGATGTATTAAAATAAATAACAATTAGTTAGTACCAATTGTAATGAAGTAAAATGGTTTAAAATAAACAAAACAAAAATCAAATAGTTGTAAGTACTTAGTATTGTAATGGTAGAGATTTGGCACAGGTTGGTCTTTCTAAGTATTTGTTTGTAACGGTTTTTCAATGTCTCAACTGTTTCCTATTAATCATATGGATTTTATATATTTATTTGTAAGTTTTGTGCTTACATAATTATTTTAAGTTGTTAATAAATTATGTTGCTTCTAAAATAAAGTTAAAACAAAGTTTTTTTTGTTTTTCTTTCCTTGTCAGAATTGCCCAGTCTGTTCATAGTGGTTCTTCACTTACACACACTTCACGTAAATAGCGGTGAACACAACTGTGGTTTTCTTTGGTTGTGACTAAACATTGCACCGATGCTAACTGCAGTCTGAATGTTTGGAAGGAAAACGACACGGCGCCGGCGCGCGGCGCAGCGCTTCTGTACTTTTGCGGGAACTCCTTTTATAATCCATTTATCATTATTATAAATAGACCATCAATATCAAATCATAGCATTTAATCAACGGTACCATAGATTGCCCGGAGCTCCTGGAGCAAATAGGGCTGAGAGTGAATTATGCAGCATTAAGAAACCCTAATGTTCTATATGTTCCTATAGTGCATACTAGTTATAGGCAAAATTCATTTTTTGTTAGAGCTAGTAACTCGTTTAATTTATTGGTTAAGGAAAATGAAGAGGTAGATTTATTCCATACTGTTATATCGGTTGTTTTTGGGGAGTAATTAATTAATACTCCATTTCATATAATTTCACACGTTATTTTGTACCGTGATTTTGCACACTTCCCTAACCTCTAAAACTAACCTAGACACGCCGCAGTACCCGGGAAAGTATCTGACGTTGACATTTATGACACATACTAAAATAAGTAAGCTTAAACGCTTACTTAGCGACAAATTCTTTAACATAGATTAGGCACTCAACTGATGTTAAGTAGGTATATTGTGTGTTGTGACTTACGTTTGTTTCTTGTTATTTTACTTTATTTAGTGTCTACATTCCTGTTTAAATTCTTTATTTATCATGTTAAGACCTATTTGTGAAAACTTTTAATTGGCCTTCTTGTATTATGTATTTTATTGCATAATATCTAATTCATAATATTAACTCTGTAAGCTAGCTGTAAGTTTTCCTAAGATTACAAAAATAATATATAATAAAAATATATATAAAGTTTAACTATAAAGTTTAAGAGTAGTAGAGTTCTCTGTGATAGAGCTCGTCCGGGGAAGGACTACCACCATACCTGTTGAATGTAATTTTGAGTTTTGGAGTAGCTTTTATATTTATAAGCAGGCGCCCGAAGGTAGGTAGATTCAGTCGCAAATAAACATTTACTAGTGCACACGTATCGTGGTTTTCTATTCGTAATTCCCTGCAAGCTAAACTAACCCTTAGGTACATCAACATATGGTCGCAATCGAGCCGGATCGCTATTGAGCTACGGAGCGTCGGCCGGCCTACGAGAACAATAGCAGCCGCATTCCTGAGCGGAGATAAGGATTTGCGATGACTTCTTCGGCGGAACTAATCAATACTTTGGAAGATATTGCATCTTTATTTCAAAAAACTCATAATAATCTGAAGAAATGTCCGAAACCAAGATTGACGAGAGGTTATATCGAAACGAGAATTAAAATGATCGACGAGTATTGGGTGACTTTCAAGAATGCACATCAAGATTTAGTCAAAGTAACACCAAAAGAGAAAAAGAGTTTGTTACCGTATTTTGTGAATGAAGACTTTTACATTTACGAAGATTTATATCTTTGTTTACAAGCGGATTTACGTGACTTGTTGGCTACTTTCAAATCATCGCCCGACCATACCGGCTCATCGCAAAATACAAGTAACTTGAATGCAAGTGACACAGCAAATCAACTCGTAAGGCTGCCGAGAATAGAATTACCAAAGTTTAGTGGAAATTATGAAGAATGGTCTACATTTCAAGACTTATTTACTTCATTAGTGCATGAAAATACGACGATTAGTGACGTGCAAAAGTTGCATTATTTAAAGTCTAGTGTGACCGGAGAAGCCCAGACTTTATTGAAACACATCCAGGTAACACAACAAAATTATAAACAAGCCTGGGGCATTCTCAAATCTAGGTACGGGAATAAAAGATTAATTATAAACTCAGTCTTGAAAAAATTGTTTAATCAAAAGAAGATCAGTTCTCAATCTTCAACTCAGATTAAGAATTTGCTCGACGTTACGATGGATTGCCTGAACAACTTGCAAAACCTGAACATACCTACGGAATCATGGGATCCTATAATCATTTTTCTGGTCGTGCAGAAATTGGACCCTGAGTCACACAAAGACTGGGAAGAGAATGCCTACGATGACGAATCTGATACACTACCTACCTGGAATGATTTAAAGAAGTTTCTACAATCAAAATATCGAACATTGGAACTAGTCTCAGCGTCGGGCCCCCGTGACAAGCCTGTAAAGGAACGATCATTTCACACTACTACTACCACCTCACCTACACCAACGTCTACTACGTCGTCACCAACGAAGAGAACATGCGTTTTATGCAAGGAAAACCACACTTTATGTCATTGTAAGGAATTTACCAAACTGCAACCTACTGAACGAGAAGATTATGTAAAGAAAAACAACTTGTGCTTCAATTGTTTAGTACCAGGACATTCTGCTTACCAATGTAGATTGCAAATGACCTGTCGTATATGCAAACGGCGCCATCATACTCTCCTACACCGGAATCAGGAACCAGATACTTCGGATTCATCAGGAACTACTGAACCGAAGGCATCACATCACAGTGTAGAAGAGCGAGAGGAAGTACTGGTCCACACATTGATCGCGTCACACTACAATACCAAACAAAGCACAGGTATCGCACTACTAGCGACGGCAACAGTGGTAGTAAGAAGCGAGCAAAATCACACTGTTGTTCTCCGCGCGTTAGTAGACCAAGGTTCGCAAGCGTCATTTATCAGTGAAAAGGCGACTCAAATGCTCAAACTTACCAAACAGTCAGCGAGAGGAAGTATCATTGGAGTGGGCTCTACAAGGACGGACGTCAATCACGTGGTACAGTTACAGGTTGGTTCCCGATGGGATTCAAGCTTCAAGATGGATTTAACTGCTTACGTAATGAACAAACAACTTACCACAAAACTCCCCTCCAAAGCTGTAACTGTCAATCATTGGACACACTTAGAAGGGCTTAATCTGGCCGACCCAAGCTACCATACACCAGGGCCGATTGACTTACTTCTAGGCGTCAAAGAGTATGCACAAATAGTGCAACCACCACTTATCAAAGGTCCTCCGGGTTCACCGTGTGCTCAAAAAACAAGCCTTGGATGGATTTTGTTCGGAGAAGTTGATTCGACGAACTGGCAAGATGAATCATTTCTGGTCCTTCATCATCAAGTAGAAATGGATGACATGCTGAAATCACTGTGGGAAATTGACACAGAATATAAGAGGAAACTGACACAAGAAGAAAAACTATGCGAAACAATCTATGAAGAAACACACACAAGAACAAAGGAAGGAAGATACGTAGTAAAATTACCTTTTAAGACGGAACACCCGAAGTCACCTGAAGGAAACACTAAAGACATAGCAAGAAACAGACTACTACAGTTAGAAAAAAGATTCAAAAGGACACCACAGCTAAAGGAAGACTACAAGAAAGTAATGGAAGAATATTTAACACTGGGACACATGGAAGAAATACCTGAAAATGAAACAAAGAAAGAGAATGCAGTGTACTTACCTCACCATGCCGTAGTCCGTAATGACAAAGAAACCTCGAAGACGCGCGTCGTGTTTGATGCTTCAGCGAAAGGATATAACCAAATTTCGCTTAATGATGAACTGCTCGTTGGTCCTCAGCTTCAAGATGACCTTAGAAACTTAATCATGTGATGGCGGTTAAGACGGGTGTGCTACGCAAGTGACATTCAAAAGATGTACCGACAGTGCCTAGTGGCGAAAAATGACGCTGACACCTATCAGCGTATTTTATGGCGTGAAAACGAGTCCGAAAGAATAAAAGAATACCGTATGCTTCGAGTCACATTTGGCACCGCGTCAGCACCTTATCTCGCAGTAAGAACTCTTCATCAGGTTGCCGACGACGAAGGCCTAAATAATGCAAAGGCTACAAGAATAATAAAAGAAGACTACTATATCGATGATATGATGGCTGGTGATGACACTGCAGAAGAAGCCATAGTCACAGCACAAGAAGTAGCAAAAATACTAAAGAAAGGTGGCTTCATTCTTTCAAAATGGTCTTCAAACTGTCCTGAATTCATGAGATCTATTGAACCAAGTGAAAGAACTACTCATGCACATTTAGATTTGAAACTAGATGGAACTGTAAAAGCACTTGGATTGGTGTGGAACCTAGGAACGGATCAATTTCAATATCAATTGAATTTGCCTGCAACTACAATCAATGTCACGAAAAGAACAATCCTATCCGATGTCCAGAAACTGTTCGATCCTCTAGGTTGGATTGCCCCAAGTCTAATAATGGCGAAAATGCTGATTCAAAAGCTATGGCTAGAAAAGGCTGGTTGGGATGACAAGATAAGCCAACAACTGGAGGACGACTGGAAAAGGGTACGAGCAGATTTTAAGAACGTAGATGAAATCCAAATCGATCGATGGCTCGGTACAATAAGCACTGAAATGAAGAATGTACAAGTCCATGGCTTCAGTGATGCTTCGATGCAAGCTTACGCAGCAGTGGCTTATTTAAGAACGAAAGATAAAGACGGTACTATAACAACCAACATCATAGCTTCAAGAACTAGAGTAGCACCGTTACGTACTGTATCTCTGCCACGTTTAGAGTTATCAGGAGCGCTTTTGTTATCGAAATTGCTAAAACAAATAGAACAGGCCATGAGAATACCTAAGACACAAATGCATGCATGGACCGACTCATCAATTGTAATTTCATGGTTGTCTGGCGAGCCACACAGATGGAAACCGTTCGTAGCAAACCGGGTCGTAGAGATCAATGATAATATCCCGAACAAGCGTTGGTATCACGTCCCTTCAGAGGAGAATCCAGCTGATATAGCTTCCAGAGGCATGCTGCTTGCTAATCTAAAAGACGCGAAGTTGTGGTGGAGAGGCCCAGCGTGGCTATCTGAAACAGAAATAACATTAAAAAACACAGAAGTAAAACCTACAAACCTAGAAATGAAAAAAGATAAAATACAAGTTAATCTAAAGATACAAGAAGAAGACAAAGTAAAAGAAAACTTAACATCACAGTTTGACCAATTTGAAAACCTAAAAGAGTTAATAAAAGTTATCGCTTACTGCAAGAGGTTTTTAAATTTTAAAAGAAAATCCGATAATTTAGAAGAAAATTTTACTACAGATGAATTGGAAAAGGCAATGATAGCATGTATTAAACTGGTACAAAAAGAAGAGTATAGCACTGAAATCGATAGAATAAGAAGAGAAAAACCTATGAAAGGAGACAGTAACATAAAAACGCTAAACCCTTACCTTGACAAAGACGATATCCTCAGGGTGGGCGGTCGTCTGCGGCATGCAAATCTCGACGAACAAAGCAAACATCCTATAATTCTGGGGAACAAAAACAAATTAGTAAACATGATAGTGTCAGACGCGCATGCACAGACACTACACGGAGGCGTGCAGTTGATGCTATGTTACTTACGCACTAAATACTGGATCATAAAAGCAAAAGGATTGGTAAAATCATGCATACACAAATGCTTAATATGTGCGAGACAAAAAGCAATAACAAGAACGCAGATCATGGGAGATCTACCGAAAGAGAGAGTGACTCCAACACGGGCTTTCCTACATAGTGGAGTTGACTTTGCAGGCCCTTTCCAAATAAGCATGTCAAAGGGAAGAGGAATAAAGACACAAAAGGCATATATTTCTGTATTCGTCTGTATGTCAACTAAAGCTATTCATCTGGAGCTTGTTGGAGATCTCACGTCAGAAGCGTTCATTGCTGCATTCAAACGGTTCGTTTCTAGAAGAGGAAAATGCAGCAGCATATGGAGTGATCAAGGAAGGAACTTTGTAGGTGCAGACAAAGAGTTAAAAGCCGCATGGAAAGACGCAAACCTTGCTTTCGAAGGCGATATACCCAACGCTTTAGCATTAGATGGTACTCAATGGCATCACATCCCAGCCTATTCACCGAATTTCGGAGGACTGTGGGAGGCTGGTGTAAAGAGCGTGAAACACCACTTGAAGCGCGTCTTATCTACTAATCTCACCTTCGAAGAAATGACAACTGTACTGTGCCAAATCGAAGCTTGTCTCAATTCCAGGCCATTATGTCCCATTGATGATTCAGATCCAGATACAGTAGAACCACTTACGCCTGGTCATTTTTTAATCGGAGAAGCCCCAATAATCGTTCCATCGCCAGACTTCAAGGACGTAAGAATTAACAGCCTATCACGCTGGCAACATACGCAGAAATTGCTTGGTGACTTCTGGCGACGATGGCAACAAGAATATCTGTCGAGGCTACAACAACGTCCGATTTGGCTAAAGAAGGTTGAAGAATTCAAAATCGGGGATATAGTTCTGATTAAGACCGATGGTTTACCACCCGGGAAATGGTCTTTGGGTCGCATCGTAGACAAGCACCCCGGTGATGATTCTCATACACGAGTTTATAGCGTAAAAAGCGGGACTAATGTGATAAAAAGATCGATCTCTAAGTTGTGTCCCCTCCCTATTGACACTGAGTGAAAGACGTATATAATACGCGTAGGTATTAATAGTCCATTCATTGTTATCAATGATTTTATGATATTATGTTAGGTTTAGGTAATTTATCTTTGCATGCGAAGAATTGTTTGAGTAAGCTTAGCTATTTTTAATCTATTTTGCAATATAAAGTCTTTGGATCATCTAAAAACTAAATGTAACTACCTACCTACCCACCATTATTTGTTGATTTTTTTTGCTTTCTTATTATTTGGATATCTTTACCTACTGGTAAAAAATTGCAAGTAAATGTAAACATTGTTAGAATGCTGTATTGAGTTAAAAAGGACCTACTAGGTAGTCCTTTTGGTGGGCGGAATGTTGAATGTAATTTTGAGTTTTGGAGTAGCTTTTATATTTATAAGCAGGCGCCCGAAGGTAGGTAGATTCAGTCGCAAATAAACATTTACTAGTGCACACGTATCGTGGTTTTCTATTCGTAATTCCCTGCAAGCTAAACTAACCCTTAGGTACATCAACAATACCTATTTCTGCCGCAAAGCAGTAATGCTCGCATTGCTGTGTTCCGGTGCGAAGGGTATGGTTTCCGGTGAAATTACTGGCACATGAGGCTTTCGATCTTAGCCTCAAGGTGGCAACCCGCAAGTGATACCTCTTGTATTGCAAGCGTCCATAGGCTGCGGTAACCGCTTACCATCTTGTGGGCCGTACGCTTGGTTGCCACTTCAGTTGTATAAAAAAAAAAAAAAAAAAAAAACTGGTCTCATCAATATTTACAAGTAAGTGCGTCGCCAGACAAAGGCTCGGCAGGGCAAGGCGCCAACAAGCCGTGAAATCACAAACTAAGCTATTGTTTCATAGTCCACTGATTGGAATGTTTCAACTGTTGTTTACTGCTGAGTATCTATTAATATGCACTCAAACTGACTGACTGACTATAACTCTTTGTAATTTAGAAAAAAGCTTATACAAATGCCTAACTAACTATTATCACATTTTCTTATAGTACCTATTTTATGTATAGTTTGAGAGAGTTTTTGATGTTTGCAAACTTTGTTATCCATAACCTGAAATAGTATTTATTAATAGGCCATTTTTTATTTAAATAAAATTGTGTAAAATGTGTACGCGAACCAAGCTACGCTATTCAACATCTATTAGTGTTCTACGCTAAGTCTGCACTAGGTCTACGCGGCGTCTACGCTTGGTCTACGCCAAGTCTACGCTTGGTCTACGCTGCAGCTACGCGGTCTACGCTAGGTGTGCGCTGCATCTAGGTTTAAGTTTGCTACGCTGTTGTGGGAAAATGCTTGCGCCTGACGTAAATAAATTAAATAAATGGTGTTATTCTTGTGAACATAGTTTATTTTATCAGGCGATAGTTATTTAAGTAAAATTAGGCAAAGTTACAGTTAGTAACTAATTATGCCTTTTAACTAAAAAAAAATAACTTTTTTTTGTAATAACACTTACTCATCCTCATCATCATATCAGCCAATAGACGACCACTGCTGGGCATAGTCGCTATGGCCTCCGATATTAGGCTTCCACCATCCACCGACTTCTTTGCTTTGTCCTGGGTGGGAATCGAACCCACCACCTACAGCGCAGAAGGCAGAGCAACAACCAACTAGGCTGTGACTGCTGGGAGACCAGTCGACGCTTGATAAGCTATGTTTGCTTAAATCAAACTACAAAATGATTAGCACCTTTTATTTAATTTAAAATCTTATGATCTATTATTACAGCATGTAGGTAACCTTATTTCCACTTATAAAGTAGATATTTGGTATATTACGAATAGCGTCAATGGCACTATTAAAATTAAACTTTAAATTATTTACATAGGTTTTATATATGCACAGTAATTAGAAAACAGTAGAAGATGCCTAGTCAAATGGAAACACAACGGAATAAATGAAGGTCTATGTCTATACGCTATAGCGTCGCGCTATAGCCCTACGTTGTTTTGTAGGAAACTACAGACAAGTATTTTTTTGAGTATTTTCTGACGCGTTCATTATACATTAACGACTAACTTAGCTTGGATTTGACCAACATTTGGAATAACTATTCCGCGGAATAAGAAATATCAAATACAAGAAAACTGTCAGTTTACTCGCGAGTATATACGATTTACTCGAAGAATAGAGTTTATTCGAGTTTGGTCGAATCCAACCTTAAACGCACTTTGCTACTCTGGTAAAAATGTTATATATTCGTCAAAGCGAGTTTAGTAGTTTGGCGCTATAGCGCGACGTTATAGAGCTTTCTATTTGACAAGGCATATTCAAAGAATATAAGAATTGGAAAATATTTATATTGATCAACTAATAAACTAAAATTAAAAATTATAGGTGAGTAAATAAATCCAAGCCAAGAATAAGTTACTTAACAAAATGTTTGTCATGGGAGCTTTTATATTTATCACAAAATTGTCTATGGTAGTTATAAAATAGATTTTATTAAGTTCTTAGGAGAGTTCATTTCATCACAACACGGTATCACCAAAGTAGAATATTAGGCCTGTTATTACAAAGTCTTATTGCCTTCGACATAGAGTTCATTTTCAAGCATCACAACACGGTATAACATCACACAGAACGCTATCACTTCAATGTTGATCTGTAGGTTTTATTACTTTCCAAATAAAGTTCATTTCGTCACAACACGATATCAACTTGAAAAAAACTGCACATTTTTTAAGCCTGTTGTAGGTCATATTGCCTTACACATAGAGTTCATTTCCTAACATCACACACTATAATATTGGTCTGTTGGTTTACGTTCCAAATAAAGTTCATTTTGTCACATGATATCAACCTAAATAGAGCAGTATTCTTCGGCTTTATATGCCCTATTCCCTTCCACATAGAGTTCATTTCCTAACATCAAACCGAACCCGTATCACTAAATATTGGTCTGATCTACGTTCCAACTAAAGTTCATATAACAACTTGGGCCTGTTGTCTGCCCTATTTCGTTCCGCATAGAGTTCATTTCAGCAGCAAGCATCATAAGGCTCCTTCCTGGCTACCCGTCATCATGTACGCCTTGGAGTTTGCTCGCGTGAAAAGGTAAGGCGCGTTCCGCGAGGGACAGCGGAAAGACCGCAGTAGAACTGGCGGTGAGTTGTCGGTCTTATTACCTACTGGCTCTAGGAGGTTGTTCCAGAGGAGGTTGGCAGCTGGAAACAGAAAGATAACTTAAACCCAACAGCCAAATACCTGGAGTAAGTTTAAGAGTAGTAGAGTTCTCTGCGATAGAGCTCGTCCGGGGAAGGACTACCACCATACCTATTTCTGCCGCAAAGCAGTAATGCTCGCATTGCTGTGTTCCGGTGTGAAGGGTATGGTTTCCGGTGAAATTACTGGCACATGAGGGTTTCGATCTTAGCCTCAAGGTGGCAAGTCCATAGGCTGCGGTAACCGCTTACCATCTTGTGGGCCGTACGCTTGGTCCCTACTTCAGTTAATAAAAAAAAAACCTGGATGCTGCTAACGGATGCTTATACAATACCTACACACATTAACATTGTCTAGGGATATTCAACATTTTGTTGATTTTTACAAAAACTGAAAATAATTTATTTTAATTATTTTTTTATTATTAATAGGCTTTTATTATTATTAACAAACCACACAAAATAAAGATTCTTGCCATACCTAGTTTTCTAAAGATATTATTTTCAGTTTTTGTAAAAATCAACAAAATGTTGAATATCCCTAGACAATGTTAATGTGTGTACACTGTAACGTGGAATAAGTGTCGGTTCCTTGCCTCCCTTGGCAGTCTTAAATAAATAAATAAATAATGCTGGACAATCAACACAGCATCATCTAGCCCCAAGGTAAGCTGCTGTTAAACAGAGCTGTATTATGGGTACTAGATGACTGATATATATTTAATACCATACAATACATAGATAGATATTTTTTATTATACATAGAAAACACCCAGAACACCCGGAACAAATATTTGCAGAACCTACAAACATTTGTCGTTAAAGGAGACACGGAATCTATTACGTAGGTAATAGAATTGGTGATTATTAGGTTACCTGATGTGCAGGAGGTACCGAGATTCAAGATATTTATTTGCATAAATAAGAGTATGATACAATATGTTGCTTGCAGTCTCTCTTAGAAAGAAAGAAAGAAAGATCATTTATTAACTAACCTAACTCTTTTTTTTTTTTTTTATACAACTGAAGTGGCAACCAAGCGTACGGCCCACAAGATGGTAAGCGGTTACCGCAGCCTATGGACGCTTGCTATACCAGAGGTATCACTCGCGGGTTGCCACCTTGAGGCTGAGATCGGAAGCCTCATGTGCCAGTAATTTCACCGGAAACCACACCCTTCACACCGGAACACAGCAATGCGAGCATTACTGCTTGGCGGCAGAAATAAGTATGGTGGTAGTCCTTCCCCGGGCGAGCTCTATCACAGAGAACTCTACTACTCTTCACTCACACTCACACAAAAGAAAAAAAAAATAACAACTAGAAAAGTAATAAAACTAAAAATAATTAAAAAATAAATTATCCTACTTAATTTGTGATGTGTGTGAGTAGGGGTCAAATGGTCCCTGACTCAGCATAAGCTACATCGCACCTAGGGAACGATGTAACACTGGTTTTCTGCCAGGGCCTAAGTTGGGTGACGTCACGGGCAACCAATAAACTTACAAGTCAGCCAAGTTTGTGCTGCATGACGGACCCTTGTTCTCCGTGGCATCTTTTCTAAAAAGACATGGTCACTTACCTGTATCTCCCCTTGAGATCAAGACTTAACAAAATCCCAGGTATAATGTTAGATATTTCTAAGTCCCTGGCAGTCTACTCTAGCAGTCAGTACAATACAATACAATACTTTATTGGTAACACCATAATTACATGTCATTTATGATAATTTCCTACATAGAGAGCACCGGTGGTCTAGTGGTAGTGACCCCGCCTTCCGATCCTAAGGTCGTGGGTTCAAACCCGGTCGTGCACCAATGGATTTTTCTGTTCGAAAAATTTATGTGCGCAATGCCAGTGCTCTCATACGGTGAAGGAAAACATCGTGAGGAAACCGGCATGTCCAAGAACTAAAAACTCGAAAGACATGTGCCATCCACCAATCCGCATTGGGTCCGCGTGGTGGATTAAGACCCAATCACTCTCGCTTGAGAGTAGGCCAGTGTCCCAGCAGTGGGAACATTAGAAGGCTGTCATGATGATGATCATGATGACCTACATAGAAAAGTAGGTATCAAAAAAATACTATTAATTATTTAACATTTCTTACTTAATTATTTTATCAATATTATATAGTTTAATATTATGATGACGATCAAGATATTGGTCATGGGGAGCCTCTAGAGCTCGGGCAGTGCCATAAACTCATCTACGCTGTAGAACCCTCCCTCCAGTAACCAATTCTTTAAGCATCTTTTAAATATGGGTACGGAGGCTGCATCCCTAATCCTATCTGGTAATCTATTGTACAATGAGGGGCCCATATACAGAGTCATTCATTATCAACCTGACAAACTTAAGGGATAGGTTCCACACCTAAAAAAAAAATATATGTACCTATATTTTTTTTTTTTTATGTATGTTTTGTCTTAAAAATCACAAGTAAACAAAAAAAATCGATTACGTTTTTCCGCTCAATTATTATTTATCATTGTTGGGAATCGAGTTAAGCGACGTAATAATGAAATATTCGAGTGTGCGCGCCACGTAGCGGGTCAAGGACACGCGCAGGTCAAGGACGCGCGGGTTAGTGACCCGCAGTTCATTGACGCGCGGGTCACTAACACGTGCCGAGCGCTGCCTTTTCGATTTCTAACAAGGATTACTAATTATGAAGCAGAATTACGTTTTTTTTTTTTTTTAATTTTATAAAAAAAAACGTTTAGAAAAAATAAAAAAAGTACAAGAATTTTTTTTATGTGTGGAACCTACCCCTTAAGTTTGTCAGGTTGATAATGAATGACCTTATATACACGGATATACAGTAGCAGGAATGTTGGTTACCTAGAGCGTGGCCCTTCTGCGAGAAGTGGAAGCAGTCGTGCGTGATGTAGGACTGGTGGATGACGAGCGGCAGCGGCTGCGCGGGCGGGGAGGGTGCGTTGAACAGCTTCATGAACGGCTGGATCACCACGGTGAAGTCCTCGCGCGTGTCGTACCGACCGCTCTCGATCTGTGCAGTTCAACACACTATTAGAAGAAGAAAGAAAGAAAGAAAGAAAGAAAAATCATTTATTAACACCTAACTTCTAACTAAAAAATACAAAGAAAAAATAACAAAAAAAAATTAAGAAAAACTTCAGAATACTACTTACCTAATTAAATTTAGGAGTAGAGTTCTCTGTGATAGAGCTCGTCCGGGGAAGGACTACCACCATACCTATTTCTGCCGCCAAGCAGTAATGCTCGCATTGCTGTGTTCCGGTGTGAAGGGTATGGTTTCAGATGAAATTACTAGCACATGAGGCTTTCGATCTTAGCCTCAAGGTGGCAACCCGCGAGTGATACCTCTGGTATTGCAAGCGTCCATAGGCTGCGGTAACCGCTTACCATCTTGTGGGCCGTACGCTTGGTTGCCACTTCAGTTGTATAAAAAAAAACATTTATTTTCACCTAACTCACACAAAATAATACAGAGAAAAAATAACAACTCTAGTCAGGTTTTTAATTAAAGTCTAAAAAGGTAAAAAATGGTGATACCATAGAAAAAAAAATACTTACTTTTTGATAGGGAACTATGGTATGCTAAATTAATGAGTAAGAATTTTTTATTCTAGCATAGTTTTGTTCAGATACTCATTATTTGTTATGCAAAACAATATTTTTTTTGGGTAAATATTTTAAGGTACTTGTCACATTCTGGGGTACGGTAAGGTTTTGCAGTGCTATTACACATTTGGTTCATTTTAATTCGTTTATCGAATGTGCTTGTCGGAAGGTTTCTCGTTGTGTTTTCTTGTCCTGTTCACGTTTTGTCCAGTTTGTTCTATGAGGTTGGAATAGGTAGAAATAGATTTAGTCTTTGTAAGTTATTTATTGAGATGCAGATTAAAATATTTAGAGAGAAAAATCAAAAAACAGCATACGTACACTATGGTAGTGTACGTATGCCGTTTATTGCTGTACGTTCGTCGGGTACTGAAAAACACGACTTCGCTAGTGTCTCTGCTAGGAAGCATGCTTCCCAGCAGATCCACCTGAAATTATGTATTTAGGAAAGATAAACGCTACTTGGCTTACGCGAAAACTGTTGTACGTATTGTGTTTAGTATGTACGTGTTGAAAAATTTCATTATTATGCAGTGGTTTTATTTTTATAATAACTATACATCCTTTTAAGATATAAATGATCGGATTCTAACGTGGTGGCTCTGCTGGGTAGTACCACGCAAATAGTCCTCAGTTAAATTTTTAGAATAGTTAAGTATAGTACTGTTTGTTTTCCTAAGAAACTAAAATAAAATAAATAAATAAAATAGTGTTGGGTGGCTCACCAACAGAGTCTCTGCCTGCTGGTAGAGCGTGGCCATGCGCACGATGGCCTCCAGCTCCCCGCCGCCGCGGTGGAAGCACGAGCAGAACAACGAGTGCATCAGCCGGCACATCATGGGCCGCAGCACGCGCACCGACACTGATACATCTGGGAACCGTCACAAACATAGGTACCTCTATCTTGTATCCCTAGTATATAGACTGTTCAACAAATATATAGCATGGTTGCATCTGTACTACACACAGAAATCACAGAATTAGAGCCTTCGGGCGGACTAGAAACTCTGTCACCAGAGTTGGCCACTGACTCATACGAACGAACGAACGAACGGAAATCACATTGGCACCTGCGTGGAATGTGCTTCCCCTCCCACCACACCTCACCGCCTACCCTCGACGCGTCAGCACGGTCGATTTTTTGAGTGAATTCTCGTCTTACTGATAGAACTCGTCCGGGGAAGGACTACCACCATACCTATTTCTGCCGCCAAGCAGCAATGCTCGCATTGCTGTGTTCCGGTTCGAAGGGTATGGTATCCGGTGAAATTACAGGCACATGAGACTTTTCATCTAACGTCTCAGGGTGTTAACACGCAAGTGATATCTATGTTGCATGCGTACATAGGCTACGGTAACCGCTGACCATCAAGTGGGCCGTACGCTTGGTTGCCACTTTAGTATTAAAAAAATATATATATGACGTCACTACAGCGAGGTGTCTAGTTAACTTCTGCGTATAGTACTACTAACTATGACTATATAAGAAGGTTGTGAGGTAATCTGGAACCTGCCTTGTCGGATTGTGAAATCTCCCAGCATTATTACTGAGCTGAACACCTCAACCACACTCACATGAGCCGATGTCATTGGAAACAAGATAGAAACAGTTTTATTATTACAGTGGTACCACCCCATCAGTACGAACGCCTACTATAGAGTCCTACAACCAGGTAAGCTTGCGAAACTCACCTGGAACTGGAACCAAGTAATAAATAAATCTTTATTTAGTAGAGACTCCTACCACCAGGTAATGCTCACTAGAAACTACAGAACCGGCACCAGGTTGACAAGGGTCCTTGGAAGGTGCTTTTAGTCGAGACTCCTACCACCAGGTAATACTCACCAGAATCTACAGAACCGGCACCAGGTTGACAAGGGTCCTTGGAAGGTGCTTTTAGTCGAGACTCCTACCACCAGGTAATACTCACTAGAATCTACAGAACCGGCACCAGGTTGACAAGGGTTCTGGGCAGATGTTTCAGCATGTAGTCGATACTCCTACTACCAGATAATGCTCACTAGAAACTATAAAACCTGCACCACGTTGCCAAGGGTTCTGGGCAGATGTTTCAGCATGTAGTCGTCCAGGTAATACAGGTACCAGGTAATACAATCTAGAATCTAGACTAACCTAGAACCGGCACCAGGTTAACAAGTGTCCTGGGAAGGTGTTTCTGCATATAATCCAGCGCCCGCGCCAGCTTCCTCGCGTGCGCAGCCGGCGACCACGCCACCGGGCTGAGGCACGCCGCCGAGCAGATGTCGTTAGCACCGATGAAGATAGTCACCATCTTCCAGTCCTTGTTCATGTCGATGTCGGGGGATGCTCGCATACGTGCTACTATTATCTGAAGAGTTGGATTGCTTAAGACTAAGGCTGCGTTTCCAGTATATATGAGGATTTGTTGCGAGGGATGTGTTTATTAGGAACCAAAAGAATCACTTCATTTTTTTTTTATACAACTGAAGTGGCGACCAAGCGTACACAAGATGGTAAGCGGTTACCGCAGCCTATGGACGCTTGCAATACCAGAGGTATCACTCGCGGGTTGCCACTTTGAGGCTAAGATCGAAAGCCTCATGTGCCAGTAATTTCACCAGAAACCATACCCTTCACACCGGAACACAGCAATGCGGAACACATTTACCTAACCTCGCTCTGACAGCTTTAATGAAGTGATTCTATTGGTTACTAAAAACACTTTCCTCGCTACACATCCTCGCACATATCTGGTGGATATGCAGCCTTAGAAGCGTATCATTACAAAACATAATAAGGCTAATGTAACAGTTGTAGATTTACTTCGTCTCGTCATCCCGTAGGAGAAGGCTGAAATTCAGTGTTTGCTTCTTGAGCAGTAGGTAGATATTATTTACTGATTACTGACTGAGGTTTTCGTTTTTTTATACAAACCTGTTATAATAAATCCGACGATCGAAATTTACGAGTTAATCTCGCTATTAAATAATTATGATAGCAACATTTAATATAGCATACGGTCGGCTCGGAACAAATACTTGCAGATCATGTAAATATTTGTGTGGCAGCAGGGATCGAACCCGCATCCTCTCAGTTCTCAACCGGGCATTCTCCCACCGCGCCACTAAAATCGTCTAAAAAGTTTAGAGCTCATTTGATTTGTTTTCAAACCGTTGCGACCTCAAACTCATTCATCAGACTAACAAAGGTTAGGCATTCTTAAAGCAGGCGTTGCTTATGACATGGAAAAACATTTATTATTTTTAATGTAGGGCGTACCTATTTGCACAGAGTAATAAACGCGTTCTTTGAGCCTGTTTCTCTGTATTACTCTGTGGTATTTGTTAAGACGCCGCGCTTTGACCACAAAAGGTCAGGATTACTTACCAACTAATGTTAGGTACTAATTCCGCATCTACACGGGTATCTATGTAATATTGTTACGTTACTACTGATTGACTGATGACGCTATATGTCGGGTTTTTATAATAGTATATAAGATTAGTAGAGTTCTTGTGACAGAGCTCGTCCGGGGAAAGACTACCACCATACCTATTTCTGCCACCAAGCAGTAATGCTCGTATTGCTGTGTTCCGGTTCGAAGGGTATGGTTTCCGGTGAAATTACAGGCACATGAGACTTTCCATCTAACGTCTCAGGGTGGTAACACGCAAGTGATATCTATGATGTTGCATGCGTACATAGGCTACGGTAACCGCTGACCATAAAGTGAGCCGTACGCTTGGTTGCCACTCTAGTGGTATAAAAAATAATAATAATAATATGTATATGAGTAGCATCCGTCAGTTAATAATACATTAGTTGGCACCACACTGAAGCTTTACGATGAAGAGGGATCATCAAAAAAAGCTAGGAACCCAGCCCAGATTCTTCGAGGTGCGTTGTACCGGCGTAAATTCACGTTTTAAAATTATCCTTGTTATATTATGAATAAAAAGATTTTGACTTTGATTTTGACTTTGACCTATGAAGGATAAGGACATAAAAAGGAATACCCGAAGTTCAACTCCCAGAGAAAGCAGCGAGAAGATGATGTTTGTGAGAGAGTCGCGGGGTTATATAATCAAAAATAACTGTTAAATCTATTGAATTAGGATTGATATCGATTTTAAGAGTAGCAGAGTTCTTTGTGACAGAGCTCGTCCGGGGAAGTACTACCACCATACCTGTTTCTGCTGTCTTCTGAACAATACTGTGTTCTGGTTTGAAGGGTATGGTTCCCGGTGTGATTCCAGGCACATGAGACTATCAATCTACGTCTTAGGGTGGCAACGTACAAGTGATATTTCCAATATTACAAGCGTACATAGGCTACGGTAATCGCTTACCATCAGGTGGGCCGTACGCTTGGTTGCCACATAAAATTATTCCTAAATACTAAGTTCGTATGAGTCAGTGACCCGTGACCCGGAAGGAACAAAGTTTTTATTGTTTTAGGAACGACCAGCTATACATTATATAACACAATTTGCATTTTATTCAAATTGCTAATGTTAAATTAGCTTCAGTGTTTGGCAAATGGCGACCGTTCTGATTAATTAATTTAAATAAATTACATAACTAACACACTCAACTCAATAGCGACTATGCATAATCCTCCCACTAATAAGATTCCCGGTATCAAAACTACGATTACTATATTCAATTATTTATCTACTGTTTTTACTGCCTTTAGTGGCGCATTTTGTTTAAATATGTTGTATTTAATATGTGGATAATATAAGTAGTAGTAGTAATAGTTTATATGTATAGCTAAGACTTAATATTGTAGCTGTTTGTTGTCCCTGAAAAACACCAAGAAAAAAATATTTGTAGATCATGCAAGAGTAGCAGAGTTCTCTGTGATAGAGCTCGTCCAGGGAAGGACTACCACCATACCTATTTCTGCCGCCAAGCAGTAATGCTCGCATTGCTGTGTTCCGGTGTGAAGGGTATGGTTTCTGGTGAAATTACTGGCACATGAGGCTTTCGATCTTAGCCTCAAGGTGGCAACACGCGAGCGATACCTCTGGTATTGCAAGCGTCCATAGGCTGCGGTAACCGCTTACCATCTCGTGGGCCGTACGCTTGGCTGCCACTTCAGTTGTATAAAAAAAAATAAAAAAAAAATGCAAATATTTGTCATGCAGGGGAATAGATCCCGCCACCTATTGCTTCTCAACCGGGCACAAGATTACAAAATAAAACCTTAATCATTATTATACTATAAAGCTCTGTTAAATACTTAGCTAAAACCGCAGTCAAAGTCAAAAAGTCAAAGTCAAAAATGATTTATTTCAATAAAATCACGAAGATCATTTTGAAACGTCTTAAAGCTATAGGTGAATTTACGCCAGTTCCACCCGCCCCAGCCTAGAAGAATCTGGCAACAAACTCGGCTGGGTTCCTAGCTTTTTTTGATGATCCCTCTTCATCTTTTGTTAATGAACATATACAATGACAGATATCTATTTAGCCAGGAACCACTACCAGGATAGACAAATATCTATTTAGCCAGGGACCACTAACATTTGATCCCACAAATTTGCACGCCCGACTAACCTTCACACTGCACTGTCACACTGGTGTTACGGTTAGGATATAATTTTACTAAACACCACACTGTTAGTCAAGCAGTGTGTCAGGCAAGAAAACTGTTTCCTAATCTTGAGTGAGCCGCCATACAGTTTTACATATGTAAATTAGAAGTCATGCAAATGCTTGTACCGGAGAATCGAACCCGCACCCTGCAACCCTCAGCTACTCAGCCACCGTGCAGCAAACGTGCTCAATTTAATCCAATAACGGTAGAGCATTCAGGTCAACGACATTTTGTTAATGCAATTATTATTCCAACTTGTTACACTGCCTAATTAGACATTCTGATACATTATACCTACTCAAATGGTTACAGCCTAATTATTTTATATTTTATGAGTCATTGCAAAACTGTCTTAGTACAAGACGGAGACAGATTTACATTTTAGGCTGTCAGCCAGTAGAACGATCGTCTCAGGGTCTGCTTCCCCTTTTCATCGAAATATATAAATTACTCGTAACTACATTAATTACTGGCTGACTGACTTAGGGTGGATTCTACCAACTTTTGGTAATAAGATAAAAAATAAACTGCGGAATATGAAACGTCAAATACAAGTAAACTGTCAGTTTAATCGCGAATAACTACGGTTTATTCGGAGAATAGTGCATAATAGTGTTTGGTCCTAGCTTAAAATGCAGTACATCAAAATCGAGCCCGTGACTCATTAATTAACAACATATTTCCCTAACTACGTAAAACCGTCCACATTTTTATTTCAGAGGGCGGTCGAGAAAACTCACCTGTATACCTTCGGAAAGAAAAACTCAGAAGACGGCCATCCACCGATCCGCATTGGGTCCGCGAAATAATAAATAAATAAATAATGTTGGACAATCATCTAGCCCCAAGGTCTGTGCCCAAGGACAGAGCTGTATTATGGGTACTAGCTGACTGATTAATACAGTACAATACAATACATAGATAGATATTTTTTTTTATTATATATAGAAAATACCCAGAACACCCGGAACAAATATTTGTAGATCGTACAAATATTTGACCCGAGGCGGGAATCGAACTCGCAACCTCCGCGTCGCAGGCGGACCTGCGCCCGCTGCGCCACATCGGTCGTCTATCCACATCGGTAATCATATCTAATACCCAATCACCTACCGATCTTTCCGAAAGTGATTGTATCAAAACAGTGGGAACTTTAGAAACCTACCTAACCATAATTTCAGCTTGTTTGGTTTATAAGCATCGTAAAAGAGGCATAGCAGTTAAGGCAGTCGTAACATTGTTTTATAACGTGTGGGAGTTTGTCGATATTCAACAAGCACTTGACCGACAAAACGAGGTATGCGTCTTTTAACATGCACGCGGTAGGTGTGCCTACAAAACTCGCTTCCTGATCAGGTAGTCTAAAGTAAGTTCGTATGAGTCAGTGGCCAACTCTGGTGACAGAGTTTCTAGGCCGCCCGAAGGCCTCTGTCATGGCCTAACAACTTTGAAAAAGCCGGGACCGACTGCTTAACGTGCCCTCCGAAGCACGGGACCTCAGTAACACACTCACTTACTCACACATACATAACTGTAACCTACACCCATTCTTTACTCGAACTTACATTATTAAAATACCCTAGGGCACTTTTATACTTTCTTTTAAAATTTGGTAATTGCGCGCATCAATGAACCGCGTGTCAATAACCCGTGCGTCAATGACCTGCGCGTGTCAATGACCCCCTATAACCACTACGGGGTGCGCGTGCTCGATTATTTTATTATTACACGATTTTCAACAAGGATAACTAATAATTGACCAGAAACTCGAGATTTTTATGACAAATAACAAAAAAAGGTACATGAATTTTTTTATGTTTGTCAGGTTGATAATGAAAGACCCTGTATATGAATGTAGTGATGTGTGTGATCATGTTAGTATGTAAGTTACCTTAGCTTGTCTATAAGCGTCTTCATCAGAAGCCACGGGGAAGGCGACGTTGAACTTGGCGTTCTTCGTCAGCCATTCCCCTGTCCCGGTGGAATATCCCCTCAACTTGGGGTTGTACTCCTTCAGGATATTGGGTATGGTCATAAACTCTCGCCATGTAGCATCACCCCCTGGAAATAATGTATTGTATTGTAAATAATGGTTCTGTATTATTGACACATTCAAATTGTATTTTTTTTTAATAACTACTAGCTACTATGACCTTAGAGAATACCTAGACTAATTACCTACTGAATTCCAACAGTACAATTTATATACAACATTTACAATTACAATAGTATACCAACACAATTATTAAAATGACATTAGCTACTATTATTAACTGATTTTATTGACCAATGACTATTATTATCATTGTTATTATATAGATACATATTAACATTAATCAAATCCAAAAAAATAAATACAAATGATCAGTTTTGCATGAATATTAATTTTATAAGCTATCATTATGAATCGTCACTAACAATTATATTTATTATTATTCAGTATTCAGTATCATTTATTGCATCATAATTATGAGGGTAATACATGTCACAGGTCTTATGTAATATTAAATAATATCAGAGCAGCCAACACACAGCTATGTACCCAGTAAGGGTGTTGCACTATAAGATTGAGTAGGAGCGGACCGATTTTAGTATTAATGGATAGGTACCTAGTTTGTGATAATAATAAAATAATAAAATCATTATTTGGGGTAGCAATAAAACCTATCATTCGTTATTTGAGTCACTGAGAAACTGATCAAGTGTATAATAGCTTTTTTATAATAGCATTTCTTTTAATTATTTTCAAAAATATTATCTTGTTCTATATTTTTAATACATTCAGGAACTTTTATTTTTATTTTATTTACTTTTATTTTATTAGGTACCAACATTATCATTCAATTCATGACATACTTACCTATCTATCTACTTTTTTAATATGAATACCTAATGCATAAACCTCGGCCTTTCTCCACGTTGCAATACCCTAATAACAGGGTTCATGTGTGATACTACTTATTCTGTAACAACTACATAATGTACCTACCAATGACAGCAATAAATGTATTGATTGATTGATTGATTAATAATTTAATTATTAGTATATTTAAGTACATGTATAGTATATTTAAGTACATGTATAGTATACATGTACTTAAATATACTAATAATTAAATTATACATTATACCTATAACTAGTTACTACCTGCATCGCCCTAACAGGGTTCATGTACTCACTTGCAGCTACATTATTTTAGACTTATGCTAAATGTACATTGTGCAGAATAAATGAATATGAATATGAATATGAATAAATATATCCTCGTCGATTGATGTTCTTTTGACGCACAGCAGAAAGCTAATTGACACAGTTTTTTTTTATACCACTTTGATGGCAACCAATAATACAACCTGTATACGACCCACTTGATGGTAAACGGTTACCGTAGCTTATGTACGCTTGCAATACCAGAGATATTACTTGTGAGTCTCCTGAGACGTAAATCTTAAGCCACTAAGTGCCTGTAATTTCACCGGAAACCATACCTTTCGACTCTTAACACAGTAATGCGAACATTACTGCTCAGCGGCGGAAATAGGTATGGTGGTAGTTCTTCCCCGGACGAGCTCTATCACAAAGAACTCTACTAAGTACTCTTACTTTTGACCCTGTGGCATTTGTGGCACACCCCGGACACTGTCAATAAAATGTATGAAACAAACGCGTCAGACCTGGCTGGACATAGGCCTCCCCTGAAGAGCGCAGTCGCCATTCGAGTATTATTATTTCCCAGAGGTTATCCGTTCTGCGAGCTATATGGCCTACCCACTGCCTTTGGAAACAATCTACTATTTCGTCAACACCCATTGGCCCTACTGGCCTAACACCTTTACCAAGTGTGAACTAGGGTCAAACACCACCATTATTTAAATGGCCAACTAACCATAATGATCAGTATAAAAAAATTAGTTTTCACAGTTTTATGTCAGGTCGACATTGTTTCGACCCTATTTCGAGAGCCGTTTAGGAAAGAAGTGACTTTTTTTTTTTTTATACTACTAAAGTGGTAACCAAGCGTACGGCCCACTTGATGGTCAGCGGTTACCGTAGCCTATGTACGCATGCAACATCATAGATATCACTTGCGTGTTACCACCCTGAGACGTTAGATGGTAAGTCTCATATGCCTTTAATTTCACCGGAAACCATACCCTTCGAACCGGAACACAGCAATGCGAGCATTACTGCTTGGCGGCAGAAATAGGTATGGTGGTAGTCCTTCCCCGGACGAGCTCTAACACAAAGAACTCTACTACTCTTGTGACTGCACTGAGGGTGACATACTCAAAACAAAATTCTTGCCTTTTATAAATCAAGATAGTTCGAAGCACAGAACAGAAGAAGTATTGGATTGAGTAACTGCTGGTTGCTGATAAAGGTTCTCGAATAACGACTACGAACTGGAAAACGAAGTGAAAGACGGCCCCCCACTCGTCTGACCGATGACATTAAAGCAGTCGCAGGAAGTCGGTGGATGGTGAAGGCTGAACATTTTTGGGGGAGGCCTATGTCCATTACCTTTTAAATTGTATTACCTTTTAATTTAAATCTGTGTGTGTGGTGATCAGTTACGCGTTATCTATCTATCTATTTATGTCCAGCAGTGGACGCAGTCTTGATAATGATGATGATATTGAGTAACGGTTTTGCCTAAAATTCATCGGTTACCATTATGTCAGCTCTTGAAAACGTGTCGCTGGCAGGCGTGCAGCGCATCCTATGAGGTAATGGTCATTTGAATTGCGAACGCTCTCCGCGTTAATAAACACAGCAGTTCCACAGGAAATTAACAACGGCCAGTGCAGATACTGACCAGTTTTTTATTTTTAATGCTGGCAACATTAAGAGCAGGTTTTTAATGTTTTCATTGGTGGAACACTGGCCTAGTTTTGAACGCAGTCATTAGCGGATTAAAGAATGTCACGTCTTTGTTATTATTGATACGGTATCCTCACGATGTATTTTTCTTCGCTTGAGAGATTTATGCCATGGACAAGAACATGGAACATAGGCATAGGGTTTAAAAACAAATCAAGTGGAAAACCTATCGGTGCAGGGCTGGTTTCGAATCCACACGTTGAGGGAGGGCCATACCAACCACAACCTCTTTAAAGAAGAAAGTTCGTATGAGTCTGTGGCCAACTCTAGTGACGGAGTTACTAAACCTTCCAAAAGACGATCATGGCTTAACAACTTTAAAAAAACCGGGACTAACGTGTTCGCTAAGGCCCTACTAATTACCTACTGCTAGCTATTCCTGTATTTACTGTGTCAGGATTGAATCGTTGCCGTCTGAACGTGCGCTTTTGTCACGATAAATGCAAATTTACGTCACTACTGAAGAGCCTGTTGAAACTTTACTCTTCCGTATAGCTAAACACTTCTACGACCTAGAATCATATATTCAGTTCTGTGCCAATGTCTAGAATCGGATTATTTCTATCTGTCACCCAGTTTTGTCCCCTAAAGGATCCGTTTTACAATAAGGTGATCGCACTTGTATACCTAGTTGGTGATGCATAAAAAACTTTTTTAAAAAGATTGAATCAGAAGTGAAATAATTAAATCAATAACAATGTTTATTGCATCAAGGATAATATATCAGAAATAACAGGTTATGTACTTAGTTTTAATTACACACATAAATGCTCCTGTAATTAAATGATTCCAAATTATCGTTCCTTACAATGTGATTTAAAAGCGGTTTCATAAAAACCTGATTTTTTTACGATTGAATGATATCTGAAATTGCCATCTTCGATAACAGGTTAGATACGTAATTACACACGATACAGTCCGTGATTACGTTCAGACTTATATTTTATTGGAATCAACGTGAATTATGTGTAAAGCCATTGCTTTCCTAAGTATCAGCGACCGTCATGTAATATTAAAAGTTGATGGTAATTGTAACATTATAATCCAGTGGCCGAATGAAGAAATCATCAAAACGGAAATGGTTCTGTAGTTTTATATTATGTTATCTGTGATTTTATCTAGGGGTACAAAAACTGAGGATAATTATGGGCCGAGCTGGTAATGGTATACGGATGGTGGTTTATCGGACATGGCATTGCCGGCTTAAGGGTCCACTATACTAAGGTCTAGTCACTAGATAATACTATATAGACCATCTGCATCTCTGCCTTTACTTATTTTTCTAACTGTATCTAAAAAAATTTACAGTTGCCAACAAAATCTGTTTACACTCACAGGTCGACTGTAGGGAATTGTGCTGACGGTTCTTTCATAGTTTATTTTGCATCATACCTGCACACCAAGAAACTCCTCGATACTCCACAAAGGCGCCCAGCGCGAACTCTTCCAATGCACCACTGCCAGCCACCAGGGAGTCCCCTATAGCTGCGACCACGTCGATGTCTCCCGGCCGGAGCCTGTGCACCGAGGTGGGGCGCTCCTTGCTCCTACCCCAGGACAGGGACTCCTCGCAGGGGAACGGCGTGGTGGAGGGGATAGCGCGCTGGCGACGGACGTGCGACTTCCGGAGTGGGTAGTTGATCTTCCACTGGAAAGGTTAATTTACCTATTATATCCTGAAGAAATCCGGGTCCTCCAACAGCGCATTGGGTCGATGACATTGAAAAAGTCGCTGGAAAAACCTGGCTTAGAACTGCACAGGACCGAGAAGAATGGCATCACCCAGCAGTGGGTGATACCCAGCTGAAATGATGATGATGATGATCCTGATAGTCTGTAGTAAGAGTTCGTCGTGGTGGGTAACACCGCAGTGCTGATATTCTGCCTTCAAGCAGTAGTGTGCAAGCATTACTGTGTTTAGGTTTGAAGTGCTCTGCAGCAAGTGAACTACGTCTCGGGGTGACGAGCGTAATGCATGGCCATACAGAACTTTAAAGCTCAAAGTTTTAGGTTATACTGCAGCCTGTTATGGTACTATAGTATAAATCTAAAACTATCATATCGGTGTCATCGTGTTGTAAGGATGTCAGTAAGATAGTAGTAAATACAACGTTTTCTAGGGCGACTCTCCAAATTCTTCAGGATTTACGATTTAGTGCTTTGGTGTTTTCAGTCAGTCAGTAGTTAACGTAAAAATTATAACCTAGTTAATATGAATTACTAGTGATCTAGCAAGGTCGGTGTTCATTGCCAATGATTTCGGCTTGATGCTCGCAAGTGCTAAGTCGCAAAAAATTGGAATCGTCATTATAACGGCCGTTATAACAAGGTTTTATTGTTCAACTTTTTTTTTTTCTCAGCAATGTAATATGACAGTTTGATTTTAGCTTGGGAGTAGTTGTAACTAGCGACGGCACCGCTTTGCTAGTGTGCTTAAACTACACGTACAACCCTTGTCCTAAATCATTATTTTAAATGCATAAAAATCCGTTGCGTAGCACTCATACATACATGCAAAAGGACAGACACGGCGGAAAACGACTTTGTTTTATAAGTAGATCCTGAGCATTTGTTTTGTGATTTTAACACCACCGGAACAAACATATTTCTTTCGCATCGTAAATTGCAAACGCGTTAGTTTACGGTCGATAAAAGACATTAACCGTTTGTTAAAAAACCAATGCGTAAGTAACGAGTGAGCACGCACTGTGCAATCTATCTGTCACGTGAATACTAATAAGTTACGTCACGATCCGTAATCGAGAAGTGAATTTTATAGTGTCAGTGGTTGCCATTCCCGATACGTGTCGGTATAGTTCGCACAGCGGATCTAGGCTTCCGTGAAGTTAGCCGTTTGTGACGCGCAAAGACAATTTAGTCCCGACTTCGTCCCGACAAGCTCTAAAATGTCCCAAACATACATAATTGAGTGCGCAGCGCAGCGCATGTTAAGTAGGTTTGTTTTAAATATTCCGTTTTTTAATTTGCTATGGCTTTTCTATTGCCCTCGTTTATATGAACTGAAACTACCGCGCAACGACGAACACAGTATAATTATAGGTTGTAATAAAAATGTGGGTTAATACTTTAATGTAAGTTTTTACGGGTGCAATGAAAACTGAAGCACCCGTGCGAAGCCAGGGCGGGTCGCTAGCAATAAATATAGCCTATGTTACTCAGGGATAATGTATTATTCTGATGGTAAAATATTTTTAGACTATGGAAGTCTCTTGTAAGGACTTACCCTAAAAAAATTGCAATTTAGATTTTTTTTCCATGATTTCTGTTACACGCTGTATACAAAAAAAAAAGACCCTTAATTGTAAATGTCCCGATGGGCCCTTAGGGATTTATGGCAACCCTAGTCTATGGTGACATTAAGAGCCATTACGCACTGTCGACTGATAGAAAAAAAATTATGAACCAGTAAGCAGTCTAACTCAGCTTATGCAGGTTGTGCTGGTCTCTATTAGAGCCATTATAAAGACCATTGTTAAGCCATGATGGAGGTCTTGAGGCGGCCTATAAACTCAGTCACCAGAGTTGGCCAGACTCGAATACGAATTTACTTTTAATGGGTTTAGGTTAGGCAATGTAGTAAATTTTTACCTGGTGGTAGAACTCTTCAGCATGAGTCCGATTTTTTTATTTTTTTTTATACTACTAAAGTGGCAACCAAGCGTATTGCCCACTTGATGGTCAGCGGTTACCGTACGTGCCTATGTACGCATGCAACATCATAGATATCACTTGCGTGGTACCACCCTGAGACGTTAGATGGAAAGTCTCATGTGCCTGTAATTTCACCGGAAACCATACCCTTCGAACACAGCAATGCGAGCATTGCTGCTTGGCGGCAGAAATAGGTATGGTGGTAGTCCTTCCCCGGACGAGCTATATCACAAAGAACTCTACTACGTCTTGATGGGTAGCACGGCAGTGTCAGATATTCTGCCTCCAAGCAGTAGTGTGCAAGCATTATTGTGTTTAAGTTTGTGTTTAGGTGTAGCAAGTGAAATTACTGGGCGAAAGAGACTTAACAACAATGTCTCGGGGTGATAAGTGCAGTGCAGTGCCACGCAAACACTTGAAAATTTTAAGCTTTGGGTGGCACTGCATCTGTAATAGTCAGGCGTGGTGCTTAACATCAGGTGGGCGCCTTGATTGTCTTGTCACAAAAAAAAAAATAACTGGGTGAAAGAGGCTTAATAAATTCTTTTCAGGGTGTCTAGGTGGTCTAGGATAAAAAAAGTATTAACAGTTCTATTGACAAGGTATTATTAGTTCTATAGAACAAATAGGACAGTTTTTGTTTTAACAGTTCTACCATAGAACTACTGGGACAAAAAGTTAGCAGTTCTATGACGTCACAGTCCTATAGAATTAATGGGAGTTACCCTTAAGTGCAGTGCCACGCACTCCCTAACTAGGCGGACAAAGCTGAGTGACAGATGGGAATAATCCGAACTTTTTGAGTGACACTGCAAATATTAAGCTGCGTTTCCATCAGAGATGTGCGTGGATATTGTTTTTAGGAACCAATAGATTCACTTCATTTACCTAGTCTCACTCTGACAACTTCAATGAAGTGTTTTATTGGTTCCAACAAACACATATCTCGCTAAACATCCTCGCTTAGCTCTGGTGGAAACGCAGCCTTATGATCAAGTGTGAGCGACTTGATCTTTTCGTCGTTCGCTGACATAAAAATACAATGCATATTTCTAAGGCCAGACAAAACCACAAACAAAAAACAATTACGTGTATGTTTAACAATACCTTGATTTGAACGTGAGATGAACCGTAATAATGCGACCACTTACCGAAACAGTGATGCAAAAACTCGAGTGTATTTTCCTCAGTAATTCTTGCAAGATACATAATGTTTGCCTCGAACGGTTTCATGAGCACTTTCTTCATGACCGGCCTTCTAAATGTTTTTTTTTTTATACTACTGAAGTGGCAACCAAGCGTACGGCCCACAAGATGGTAAGCGGTTACCGCAGCCTATGGACGCTTGCAATACCAGAGGTATCACTCGCGTGTTGCCACCTTGAGGCTAAGATCGAAAGCCTCATGTGCCAGTAATTTCACCGGAACACAGCAATGCGAGCATAACTGCTTGGCGGCAGAAATAGGTATGCTGGTAGTACTTCCCCGGACGAGCTCTATCACAAAGAACTCTACTACTCTTCTTCTCTTGTTCCCGCCGGGACACTGGCTTACTCTCGTTCAAAAGTGATTGGGTCATAAATTCACCACGCATAGATGCCTCATGTCTTATGTTTTTAGTTCTTGAACATGCCGGCACAGAAGATTCCTATCAGTGGCTGCCGGCACCCTCACAATGTTTTCCTTCACCGTTGAAAGCACTGACATTGTGCACATACATTTTCGAGTGGTTTCGAGCAGTTAAGTGATTTCGAGATGGGCTAGCCTTGGTTATGTTGCGTCCACTTACCTAGGTAAATTTAAATTTACTGCTCTAATTATTTCTTACAAAAACGGTTCAATCACTCCGTCACCAGAGTTGGCCACGGACTCATACGAACTTATTTGATAGAATTTAAGGGACATTTTTTAAAACTGGTGGTCTATTGTTACTGTCTTCCAATCCTAAAGTCGTGGGTTCGAACCCGGTAACTCTGTCAGTTGGCCACTGACTCATACGAACTTACTCACTTTTTTTTACCCGGTAGAATAATGGACTTATTGAATGCCCAAGACTTCGAAAGACTGTGGGGGCTAGGAACTGGCGTAAATTCGGTAAAATATTTTGAATTTGAATTTGTACTATACAGGGTCATTCATTATCAACCTGACAAACTTAAGGGATAGGTTCCACACCTAAAAAAAAAAATATATGTACCTATAATTTTTTTTTTTATGTATGTTTTGTCACAAGAAAACAAAAAAAAATCGATCAATTATTATTTATCATTGTTGGGAATCGAGTTAAGCGACGTAATAATGAAATATTCGAGTGTGCGCGCCCCGTAGCGGGTCAAGGACATGCGCAGGTCAAGGACGCGCGGGTTAGTGACCCGCGGTTCATTGACGCGCGGGTCACTGACACGTGCCGAGCGCTGCCTTTTCGATTCCTAACAAGGATAACTAATTATGAAGCAGAATTACGTAACTTTTATTTTAAATTTTATTAAAAAAAAAAAGTTTTGAAAAAAAAAAAAGTACAAGTATTTTTTTTTTATGTGTGGAACCTACCCCTTAAGTTTGTCAGATTGATAATGCATGACCTTATATAGAATCTTAAAAAGGGAGCAAAGCCTACAACTTTTACCTAGACGTAAGAAAACAGGTGGCAATTACCGATCACATCGATAACACATACCTACACGTATCGAAAATAATTATCGAACACTCGACACCGATGTCCCAAGCGACATACAAAATATATCAAATGTCAAATTTAAAAACTTAATTAAACAAAATCTGTCTCAAAAAGCTTACTATAAAACAACCGATTACCTAGATGATAAAAAAGCTTGGGACGAATGTGCTCCAACTCTACTTGGAATCCATAACAATAGCAAGGGTCATGCCAAAAAAGCGATAGGAACCCAGCCGGTGTTGTTGCCAGTTCTTTTACGGCATGGGCGCGTTGGAACTGGTGTAAATTTTCCTAGCTAGACGTTTCAAAGTGATCCTTGTGATTCTACTGAATAAATAATTTTTGATTTTGATTTTGATTTTGATGCTGAGAAAGTAATAAAAGGCTTAAGATAATTGATAGATTCAGGCGTTACTTTGCGGAAATCCATTACAAAATAAAAAACAGATGAAAAATCTCTGTGGTAGCTGTGTGACCTCATCAGTTAAAAGGTTGAGCGGAATGTTACTAGAGATTTTTCATCTGTTTTTTATTTTGTAATAAAAGGCTTGACAAACAGAGATATTTGCACGCCGAACGGGCGTATGTTGACGCTAAATTACCAACAAAATACTGTTCAGCTATTTGACTATTTGGCCTTCGAACATATAAACAAACTTTCTTACGTCGTATATGATTATTCATAATGTCTTTGTATTCGGCTAAAAAAGGCAGAAACCTAGTTCTCAAAGACTATTAGCGAGCAAGCTCATCCAATAATAAGTGCCAAAAAGTGCTAAATTGAGTGCCAAATTATATTTATAGCTAATTAAGCTGTGACGAAAATCACTCGCACAACTTTCGCATTATACCTGACTAGGTGTAATGCGAACTCACTGTAACTCACTGTCACGAACTCGTGACAATCGGATAATCGCAGCGCTGGTCTGTCCAATCATAGCACGTTAGTGGGTCACACACAAACAATCGCTGCCCATCGAGATGAGCATAAGTCAACAACACTGAATTAAATCTTCCGATTGCGTTACATAACGGTGTGGCATGCCTCAGGGTAAATGCTTGTGACCTATTGCTATTTGTTAGAAGCCTTTATTACTATATTTTATGTATACAGTGTAAAAAGACAACTCCTGAATAGAATGAAAGAAAGAAATAATTTATTTGACAACACAAAGACAAGGACACAGAACTGACATATCAACAAAGAATAAAAATAAAAATATTACAAAAAAAAATTACAGCTCATAGTACCTATTTGAAAACATAAATTTGGAAAAAATAAGTAATAATAATAATATTAATAAGTAAATTACAAAAAAAGAAATAAAAGAAGGCAGAGTAGTACAATACTTAAACCTAATGACTTAGCTATGGTGTAGGTAAGCAAGTATAACGCACAAAGTAGGTACCAACTATGCTGCTGATTTGTGAGGTGTGAATACTGAAGGCATACCAGGCTTCCCTTTTTGTTATACAAGTAAAGTGGCAACCAAGCGTACGGCTCACAACACAAGATGGTAAGCGGTTATCGCAGCAATGCGAGCATTGCTGGTTTGCGGCAGATATAGGTATGGTGGTATTATTTCCCCGGACGTGTTCTATCACAAAGAACTCTACTACTAAGAGTAATTAGTCGTCTTGACAAACTTGATCGTATTGTCAGCTGATAACTTATAGTAAATTCAGCACAAAGGAAGTGCATAAGCATTATTTTTAGTTATTATATTCAGCTTCAGTGTGTATCGCATTAGCCGCATTCTCACATAATTGTACGGCAACTACAGAAAACCAGCGCTATGGCATGAGTTGTTCTGTCATAGCACTGAGTGGTGGCCATTTTTGTTATTCTTATATTTTTTGTCATATCTGATGTAATTAATGTTTTTAGTTGGTAACCAAATATACGTTTTTTATTATTATTATTATCTATACTAATATTTTAAAGAGGAAAGATTTGTATTTTTCTTTCTCAAAAACGACTGGTCCGATTTCAAAAATTCTTTTACCATTAGAATGCTACTTTATCCCTGAGTAACATAGGCATTATTAATTCTAGGGACCCGCCCCGGCTGCGGTTTCAGTGCACCCGCGCGAAGCTGGGACGGACTGCTAGTTTAACATAAAATAATATTAATTACCTAATTACAGCACAGTCGACCTACAAAACTAGGCATTATGATTACTGTGTCAGTGCAGTGGTCACGCATCACGCCCTACGTAGAAATGAAAGCAGATTAGATCGCGTATTTAGTTTATGTACCGTTTAAATTGAAAGAAAGAAAACGATTTTATTTGTCGAGAACATAAATAGAATAGCATACAAAATAGAAACTAATACACAAATAATTAAAAAAGGTATGTTCTATAGTGTTACAGAGCCCTCGACAAATTTGGACTCAACTCAGCATTGTGCCGAATAGATAGGTTTGAATAAGAATAAGAATAAGAATAAGAATTTATTTATTTGACACACACACAAAAAAGGAAAGTATACAAGACAAGGTGAGTAAGTGAGTATAAGTAAGTATTACCTATATTACCTATTTATTAGTTTGACTATCTACCCAACGCTGGTTTTCAGTTGAGACCAGTTAAGCGAGATAAGCATCACGTCCGTGAACTTGACTTGACTTGATTGGAACTTAACAGACTATTTCAGTCCCACGATCTCATCCACGGGCTCGAGATACAAGCGTTACCCGCGGATTAGTTCGAATGATACCCATATAAAAAGTTAAAATTAATTATATTGGCGATTTTTTTTTTATACCACTAAAGTGGCAACCAAGCGTACAGCCCACTTGATGGTCAGCAGTTACCGTAGCCTTTGTACGCATGCAACATCATAGATATCACTTGCGTGTTACCACCCCGAGACGTTAGTTAGATCGCTCGTTCGATGAGTTACTGGCCAACTCTGGTGACAGAGTTTCTAGGCCGCCCGAAGGCCTCTAGGTTAGTTAGATGGAAAGTCTCACGTGAACAATATCTTTAAACCAGCGCCATCTAGCCCCAAACTAAGCAAAGCTTTATGGATAATTGATTTTTGTGTGTATGGTGTTATCCTGTGTTTGGTGTCCACAATAAATAAATAAAAAAAAAAAGTGCCCAAACTAAACAAAGCTTAATAGGAAACCAGACCCGGAACAAATATATGCATTTGCAGATCATACAAACATTGTCCAGCAGCGGGAATCGAACCCGCAACCTCTCGCTTCTAAACGGGGCAATCGGTCACTGCGCCTTGCGCCACCGAGATCGTCAGTAAGTACTTATGTTCCACATATATCATATATGTATATATAAGTAGGATATTTTATTATTAGTGCGCATATACAGGGTCATTCATTATCAACCTGACAAACTTAAGGGATAGGTTCCGCACATAAAAAAAAATATATGTACCTATGTTATTTTATTTTATGTATATTTTGTCTTAAAAATCCCAAGTAAATAAAAAAAAATCGATTACGTTTTTCCGCTCAATTATTATTTATCATTGTTGGGAATCGAGTTAGGCGACGTAATAATGAAATATTCAAGTGTGCGCGCCCCGTAGCGGGTCAAGGACACGCGCAGGTCAAGGACGCGCGGGTTATTGACCCGCGGTTCATTGACGCGCTGGTCACTGACGCGCTGCCTTTTTGATTTCTAACAAGGATAACTAATTATTAAGCAGAATTACGTAATTTTTTTTTAAATATAAAAAAAACGTTTAGAAAAAAAAAAAGTACAAGTATTCTTTTTTAATGTGTAGAACCTACCCCTTAAGTTTGTCAGGTTGATAATGAATGACCTCATGTATATCAATATTCAAGGAATAGTTCCACAATAAAAAAAAATAGGTTGATGTACTTTTTTTTTAATTTGTCTGATCCTCCGTCTTACCTTTTTAGAGAAGTTGGGAAGTCCAATTTCCAATTATTACCATTAGTAGGGTAGTTGGATTTGCCAACTTCACCACATAAATTATGCTTTTAATAAATTACCGGCCTATCGCTCGTTAGCCGATTATAACATTCTCATGGTAACCGTGAGAAAAGATATCTCATCAGCAGCAATCTATTGTTCAACGAGTTCAATAAATGTGGTATACTGGGGAGTTATTCGTTATGACATAGGAGATTCCTTGCCAATAACGTGTAGCGTCATAACGTGTTCTCTAAGCGCCATGGTGTCGAATTGTAAAATGGTATGCAGCGTGGTTGCAATAGCGATAGTTTCGCAATCGATAGTTGACCTTGAAACAACAGTCAGACGAACCAAAAATGTGGCTCGTTGACATCGAGTAATTACCCAAATCTATACTTCTATACTAATAATATTATAAAGAGAGAAGTTTTTATGTTTCTATTTTTGTTTGTTACGAATAAACTCAAAAACTACTGGTTAGATTTCAAAAATTCTTTCGCCATTAGAATTCTACATTATCCCTGAGTAACAAAGGCTATTTTTTTTTTAGAAAATAATAAGGATCTCTACTAAAACTTCAATAAAAATGTAACCCAAGGTGTAAAAAAAATTGCCATAAAATGTCTTTCATCGCATGCGCTGCGGAAACTATTGATGATAGAACAAAAAAATGTTCTACAATATTAAAGAACATATTGATATCTACAAAAAAGTCAGCGATACCATATGTCCAACTATTGTAGTTATGTAACTATAACTACTTTTTTACATTTTAAAAGTTGATAGAAATGTCGACCAAAATCAGACCATGTATTCTATACCTTTGTATTAATATGGATAAGGTCCAAATAAATCATTTCATATTCAAGACTGTTTCAATACCTGTAGATAACTGTTTGAATGATTGAAATCAGACATTCCATTCAAAAGTTATGACGAATTATAAAAATGACAATCTAAACAAAATACTATGCAAGCCCGCGCGTGCGCCGTGGCCAAAGAGGGACGTGCACATAAACTATGAAATAGGTAGCCGCGCGGCTAAAACCTACCTTATGAATGACTAGCGACCCGCCCCGGTTACGCACGGGTGCTTAAGTTTTTATTGCACCCGTGCGAAGCCGGGACGAGCCGCTAGTTAATTATTAAGGTAATTCCTCTATGCTCGTCGACGACGATTCCACGCAGATATCGTAACAAGCCCGCGTTTCATCATAGCGATTGGTCATAGCGAATAAGGTCCCCAGCAAGTAAGTAATCTATTGTTCAACTAGTTCAATAAATGTGGTATACAGTTTGTGGGAAGCTTTACCACGGATATTAGTGACCTACTGTGGGATCGATTCTTGTTAGTTTTTTCAGTTAGTGTGTGTAAATTCATTTTTGATTAGTTCTCACGCTTTTAGGCTAATTTACCACTAGGTCACTACCCGAGAATGTTTCCGCTAAGTAATTAATTCTATGACCTCAATGGTGCTGTGGGCTAAAGCGAGGTGCGTGTTTGATTTCCGCTGTGGGACAAACACTTTATGTCCATTATGTTCATTGTCATCTCTCATCAGTAGCCTAAACTATATTTAGAACAGGCTTCAATAACTGATTTTTTTCTTTCTGTATGATGCTAAAGCTTGAAGCTATAGATAATTTGAAAGAAATTTTTTCATTTTTTTTTTCAATTTCATTTTATTTATCTTTCCACATGTTGCATGTACTTAGATACGTCAAAACAAAACATTAAAATTTACTAAATATGGTAACAATGTCATATTTTAAAATAAAATTTTAACAAATATAATTAATTAATAAAAAAAAAAAATGACAAAGTCCATAAATAATAATTATCTGTACCATTCCGTACCTACTAAAATCATTTTTTAAAAATAACATTATTAATAACAAAATAAATATCAAATGTCAATAATATTATATAAGAAACAAACAATTAAATACAATAAAATAAAATGAATACAAGCGTCAAAGCGCGAAAGAAAGAAAGAAAGAAAGAAAATAGTTTTATTTGTGACGAGCATAAGTAGACAATATACAGAGTAGGTACATACAATTCTAATAAAATAACAATAAAAAAAAAAAAAACTAAAATTAAAAACTAAGTAAGTTAGAATAGGTCGTGTGTTGTACCTACACAAAAATGCGGTCGCCACAAAAAGGCTCCAACTCAGCATTTGCTGGGTCGCATAGCTACCCTGATAGAGCCTATTTCTGCCGCCAATCAGTAATGCTCGCATTGCTGTGTTCCGGTGTGAAGGGTATGGTTTCGGTGAAATTACTGGCACATGGGGCTTTCGATCTTAGCCTCAAGGTGGCAACCCGCGAGTGATACCTCTGGTATTGCAAGCGTCCATAGGCTGCGGTAACCGCTTACTATCTTGTGGGCCGTACGCTTGGTTGCCACTTCAGTTGAATAAAAAAAAACTTATTTTGGTATAAAAAAAACTCGGATCTACAAATATTTGCTCCGGGTTACAACTACTGTGCAATGTGTGTTAATTCCTCGAATACCTTTGACTCAGTGGGGCTAGGATTATTCGGAATTTTATCAACCTTTTTTTTAGAGTTCCGTCCCTCAAGTTGAGGGTCCTGTATTTTCTTGTCCTCAACAGGAAAAAGGAAAAATACAGGACCCTTCAAAGGATCAATTTGTTGCTTGTCAGTTATAGACACTATTTTTCAAAAAATTGTATTAATCTGAAATATAATCCTTTACAATACGGAACCCTCAGAGCTCGAGTCTCGCTCGCACTTGTCTGTTTTATTTAAATCCTGTTAGCTTTATGTAAAGATGGCATCAAATACATCAAGAGTGGTCCCAGGTCAACGCATCACGATAATCTCTGTTACCTAATACTGGCTGTTGACATAGATGTCTGTGTGTCACTTCCGATTCGAGCTGACCGCCATTGTTGATTCATTTGATTTTCGTTTGCTTTAATGAAAGCCGCTTTTTACTTCTTACTACCACGCCCTTTCCAATTTGTAGCATGAATCCATTGATTTAGTAATAACCTGACAGAAGTACAAAGACAGGCTTTAGGTAAACGAAATGTATGCAAAGTAACATAGAAATACGGCTCAAATTAGAATGAGAATAATATTTAGTATATCAATAAGTGCGATTGTACTATAACTCAAAGTTCCACTTCACCGTGAATTTTTTGTGAGTCGATTAACAGCTGCTGGCTTTTGAACTCCAATGGAAGCGAAGTATTTCGGGGCTCTTGTCATAAAGTTTTTTCACGCAACTGACCGAGACAAGAGGTTTTAAAGTAAGTACTTAAAGTAAAAAATATATTTATTCAATCATATCACAAGGATCATTTTGAAACGTCTTAAAGCTAGGTGAATTTACGCCAGTTCCACGCGCCCCAGCCTAGAAGAATCTGGCAACAAACTCGGCTGGGTTCCTAGTTTTTTTTTGATGATCCCTCTTCATCATAAAGCGTCAGTGTGATTCCTGAGCCCTAACCTACATGTTGAATTTCGAACTGTTCTCGATATCCAGTTACATTACTAAATCAATGCATGAATCCACGTTTTTCGAGACCTATTATAAAAATTATCATCTGTATTTTTACCAACCTCACAGCAACACTGCTTGAGTTTCCTCCACGTTTGAGCTGTATCTCAAAGAGACCTATACTAAAATTAAAACGGTTATTCTTCCCCTGTAACCTTGTAAGCTTCAAGTTCTAAATGCAGAACACAGATAGGTCCTTAATATGGTCTAAGACATAGTGTTGGATCGCGATTAGAAGGTGAAAACTCTTCCTTACGAGACAGTAACAGCTAAATAATAATAGAAATGGCGAAAGATGATATATTGAGAGATGCTTAGGTCGAAAGTGGCTCTATGGGCACTATGGGCATGTTCAGATCTTTTTTTTTTCTTTTATACCACTGAAGTGGTAACCAAGCATACAGCCCACTTGATGGTCAGCGGTTACCGTAGCCTATGTACGCATGCAACATCATAGATATCACTTGCGTGTTACCACCCTGAGACGTTAGTTGGGAAGTCTCATGTGCCTATAATTTCACCGGATACCATACCCTTCGAACCGGAACAGAGCAATGCGAGCATTGCTGCTTGGCGGCAGAAATAGGTATGGTGGTAATCCTTCCCCGGACGAGCTCTATCACAAAGAACTCTACTACTCTTTAAATCTTACTGATCAAAAACAGTTCGGTACTTATATGGATAGAAAGTAAATCCTTGGACTCTGACTAAGAATCCATGAAAAGCCCATTGCCACAGCAAGACCGACTCACGGACCTTTTAGGAATATTGAAATGTGTGTTGCAAATTATTCGTAAAGCGACTTCGTTATCAATGTTAGTGGTAGGTACCTGCTTAAGATTAGTATGCAAATGCTTTGGCACATAATTCATAGGTCAGGCCTTTTACGTTGTTTTAAAAAGTAGAGTTCCATGAACTTTTTTATAGCTAGTTTCTACCTGCGGCTTCGCTCGTGAGGAACCTATAGTAGCCTATACTTAAAGTCCAAAATTTTCAACTACTCCCAGTTTCATCCAGTGAATCCAAATTGTTGCAGCACAAACACACAAATATCCTATCTTTTGGATGTATATGTACCTAGTTTTTTTTTTATACAATTGAAGTAGCAACCAAGCGTACGGCCCACAAGATGGTAAGCGGTTACCGCAGCCTATGGACGCTTGCAATACCAGAGGCATCACTCGCGGGTTGCCACCTTGAGGCTAAGATCGAAAGCCTCATGTGCCAGTAATTTCACCGGAAACCAAACCCTTCACACCGGAACACAGCAATGCAAGCATTACTGCTTGGCGGCAGAAATAGGTATGGTGCTGGTGGTAGTCCTTCCCCCGGACGAGCTCTATCACAGAGAACTCTACGGCAACCTCACGGCAACCCGTGAGGGATACCTCTGGTATTGCAAGCGTCCATAGGCTGCGGTAACCGCTTACCATCTTGTAGGCCGTACGCTTGGTTGTCACTTCAGTTGTATAAAAAAAAGGAAAAATGTTCGAAAACAATGCCCCATGCAATAAAGTCGTTTTGACATTGACTTTGTGATCTTCAGTTGAAGTCTTGAAACAGAAATAACCGTGACTCAGAACTTGCAAAAGCATGACTCTATGAGCTTCCCAGGATATTGCGAAAATCAATACCGAAAACCACATAACGTACGTTTTTTGGTCAGATCTAATATGTCGGTTATGGTAGGTACCCAAGATTAATGTGAGCGTGGAAAGAATTTTGAAATAAACTCAAAACATATCCGGGCGACCTTGAGAACTAACATTTTATCATAGAGAAAGGATTATAGTGATATTACCCAATGTTTACGATTTCTAGTACACAGCGTTGCATGGTGATTGCGATGAAGTAATTGCAAAGATCGCGGAATATCCAAAAGCAGCTAAGTACTTAAGTGGGTAGGTATTGTACTGACCTAGGTATGTATAACGATGTGAAAGCATTTACGAGTCCAAGGCCCTGGTCAACCAGCGAGAAGGTACCCAAGTCAAACCGTAATTTTACGGAACGTCAGTAAAGCTCGCTCATGTATCTCAAAAACCGCGGTATACCGTCGACAATACACGCGAACCACAGAACTATATTTAAGTGGAATGAAAGAGTTCGTCGATTTGTATGGAAACCGAGCGTGTAACATTTTGCGTATTTGTATTTTACACACAAATGTATTTTAGTGATGGGAAACATAAGCCGCGCGAAAATAAATGATTTAAAAGCATCGATAAGCACGCGGCAAACCGATTCTAGGCACTGGCACACCACCACACCGGTTGGGAGCAGACAGAGTTTCGCGGCGAGTAAATAGGTTCTCAGCCCTTACTTAGCCCGTTTTTTCGGCACGCGAGGTACATACACTCTCTCATTCTACTCAAATATAGTTCTGTGCGCGAAACCGTCCGTCGACCATCTATTATTATGGTAGCGAATCGTTTTGTGTGTTCGTCACTCCAAGCGTACACCAAAAACAACGCAGATCTGAGGTTCAATTAAATGATGAATTTATATGTGAGGCCCAGTTAAGTATGTTAGATGAACATTATTACTGTAGGCCATTTTCTAAAAATGTTCCGTTAGAACCCTTTTTACTGGCGAATAAAGTTTACTTATGATTTTAAATATATGCCTTTTGTTTTGTGAACAGCGGTACAGGTGTTTAAAGTTTACTAAAAGAGGATTAATTGCACCTAGGTCAATTAGCTCAGGTGAATTAAGTTAACGTAGCGATTTTTACAGTGTATGCACACAGGTAATAATATGCCGTCCTAGCTATTGTTTGGCTCGCCAGTCAATCAGAGCTTATCCACGAAAAACTAGTAGATATTATCAACGTATCGTCCAGCTGCCAATATGTATGGAATTTCGGCAGTTTATTTAACGCACTAAAGAGGCGCTTTTTTACTCATAAAACTATCGTGAACTATATCATACATTTTACAAACGGGTGTTTTCACGTACCGGTATATCGGTGAAGAGGTACCGACACGGTTTCGACTCAATTTCTAGAGTCTTCATCAGGGTTGAGTGACACGTCGAGCGTCCTCCTCCGCGTCGCGATATGCCAGTGCATATCGCGACGCGGAGGAGGACACTCGCCGTGCATATCGCGACGCGGAGGAGGACGCTCGCCGTGTCACTCAGCCCTGATGAAGACTCTCGAAATTGAGTCGAAACAGTGTCGGTCTTCACCGATATACCGGTACGTGGAAAAATCCGTTTGTAAAATGAATAAAGAGGCGCTTTTATAAAACTCTATACAAATTGACAGCTGAACGATACGTTTACGACTGTCAAACGAGTTTTTCGTGATTCGCTCTTAGGACCAATAGTAAAAAGGTCAACTGTCTTGCGGCGCATTGGTGGTTAAGGCCCACGGTCTTACGTCGTGTTGCTTGTTTGTGGATTAACTGTATTAAGTTCACAACATCATTTCGTAGTCAGAGCACCTACATTATAAAATAAGTTCAGTCACTCGTGTCAGCTCCATAAAAAAAGGTGACGTTTTACAAAACAACTGTAATGTCGAAATTTTACTCGCCGGAATATAGTTCTTATATCAAAGTCTAAATGATCCTTTACATTTTGCCTCATCAAGGCGTGCAAAGTCTAAAAATAATGTAAATAATGAATGTCAAAAAAATTTAGAAGTTCTGGTTCATGTAGGAGAAAAGATTCACATCACACGAACACTAGGTAATTTTTTTTTTATAGGTATAACTGAAGTGGCAACCAAGCGTACGGCCCACAAGATGGTAAGCGGTTACCGCAGCCTATGGACGCTTGCAATACCAGAGGTATCACTCGCGGGTGGCCACCTTGAGGCTAAGATCAAAAGCCTCATGTGCCAGTAATTTCACCGGAAACCATACCCTTCACACCGGAACACAGCAATGCGAGCATTACTGCTTTGCGGCAGAAATAGGTATGGTGTTAGTACTTCCCCGGACGAGCTCTATCACAAAGAACTCTACTACTCTTGTCTTATCTACCTAGACATGCCTTCGAAAGATGAGTAATAAGTATAATATACCTATATAAGTGACGTGGTTAGTGTAATAATCATGGAAATGCTAGCTGTTGTGTATTTAGTTGGTTTCTTGAAAGTCGCTGTCCGTAATATCGATGAAAAATCTTATTTCAGGAGTAAAGGCCTCCGTCATGTCCTTATTAGGTTAGAGAACCTAATAATAGTCGCTAGGACAAATTGAGCACTAATTCTCTACGCTAATATTCACTGAAGCGTTCCATGCAAAACGCAAGTGAAAAATATGATTTCTAAAACCTTTATGCAATACATAATTCAGTGCTACTCGTATATGTATAACTTGAGTATAAAATATAATAAGATGTTTTTAAGATTGTAGGTTGATTTAAAAATAATTTTTGATATGAAATTTTAATTAAATATTAAATGAATATTAAATATTATTTCGATGTGATCACCGAGGAAAAAACATTAGCTCAGAATACCGAAATGAAACCCAAACCACAACGCAATTTAATGTCTAGCAGTAATCAATTACTGGACAATCATCAATGAAAATTATCTGGAAATTACTGCCGCCAAGCAGTAATGCTCGCATTGCTGTGTTCCGGTGCGAAGGGTATGGTTTCCGGTGAAATTACTGGCACATGAGGCTTTCGATCTTAGCCTCAAGGTGGCAACCCGCGAGTGATACCTCTGGTATTGCAAGCGTCCATAGGCTGCGGTAACCGCTTACCATCTTGTGGGCCGTACGCTTGGTTGCCAAAAAACAACGTCTATAAAATATCTAAAGTAATTGTATATAGACAAGGTATTCAACTCGCGGTTGACTGGCCTTGTCGATAGGGCGAGCCGATGCCGATCGGGTAAAGTAGTGATTAGTATTTACGTCTGCGTGCTTGTGCCGTCATGTCATAAGACGGTTACCTCGTTTTAAGAACGCCCCAGGAGACTAGGGTTTACCGGGTCATAGGTTAATAGTGATACTATCTATTTGGTTTCTTAGAAGGCATTTTAATCTTAGGATGCAATACGGTGATGCAACCTGCTAATTGTACCGCTATATTACGGCAGTGAAGACCGCCGTTATTTTAGTGATAAGAATATAAAGTCGTGAGTCTCTCAGTGTAATTTTGTCATAAATTAACTTCTCATTCCAATTTCAACTTTAATTCAAGAAAGTTACGTTTGAAATCAAAATGGGTAAGCATAGAGGTGCATATCTAGGGCACAGAACTGGTGCCTTACTCTTGAATCCAATGACGATTCCGATCCAATCCCAATTTCTATTTTCTTCTGTAAAATTTTTGTACTCTTGAAAAAAGTACGAAATGTCATATTCCAATACTTGTCCAATAGGATCGCGTTCAAGAGTAAGACGCCCAGGGGACCTTACTCTTGAAAGCAAACATAGCGCCAAATTCAACCTTGTTTTCAAGAGTACAAAAATTTCTCGCCTTTGTGGTGACAAGGACGGCGATGAGCGTAACAACTGCATTCAGAAATACAGTTCTACACTAGTTCGGGAGAAGGCGATTATGAATACTGCTAACCTTGTTACCACTGGCACAGCCTTTGTGCCCTAAATAGGTAGTCAGTAAGAAATCGCTCCCTGCGATATGACCACCTTTTGTAGGACTACATATTTAGTATTTTTTACACTTCGTAACTTTTGTACTACTTGTGTTCTCAATAAAGTTCTACTTATTATATTATTATTAATACGTACAATTTTCACGTAAGCACAGTAGCGTTTTTCTACTAAATACATAATCTAGGTCTACTACTAGCAAAGTCGATTTTATCAGTGCCTGACGCGTACAGCAATAAACTGCATACGTACACTATGTACGTCTATTTACATACTATTAATTAATTTTATTTCATATTAAACGTAAGTGTTTTTTATTATGTTTATCAACGCTGACTCATTCGTGAGGTCACCCTTGTCCAGGTTTTGTCTGAAAACCAGTGCAGCTTCACATCACACTCTGTGTATGTGTCGCAGCTTAAACTGAGATAGAGCCTCTTTGGCCCACACACAGCAGAAAACTAATTGGCACAGTAGGGCACAGTCCACCAGTTAGTAGGTAATCTTGCTTAAAAAAATGTCATGTTGTTTATCCTATGTACCTACTTACCTACCTATTTTCTTTTCTTTTCATTACTTAAGTCTCTTGTTTTATATTTTTTTTTATTTTCTTTCTGTGTGTTTGTCAAATAAACCGAATTTCATTTCATTTACATGATCGGATTCTAACGTGGTGGCTCTGCTGGGTAGTCCACGCGAAAAATTACACATTACTACTGTTTATTATGTTATCTGTGACATTACATACCCACAGATACTTACCAGCGCACTTATTAATAATTTTATTACGTCAAGCCTCATTGAACGTTCATTGTGCCTGACCACAAACAGCTACAGATCAAAATAACTAGACTAATAAAACCAGGGTTTTCTTGTAAAGGCGAACGTTGTAAATAATTATAACATGTGAGAAAGTTGGGATGAATGGATGTTTGCTCAATCACGCACAAACTGCTGGACGGAATCTGGATTAAATTTGAAACAGGCCCGTATTCAAGATATGAGAAAAGTACTCTATGAAGAACTCATAGTTTTTTATAATATTTGCGGGATTTTATCGCGTAATTACGAGTACCTTTTTATTTCCCCGACGTTTCCCGCAAGTTCTGATTGCGAAAGTTTAAAAAAGACTATTGTCTATGAAGAACTGTCAAAAATCTATGATTAAGTATCGTTTTGAGCTTGAGTTTAGTTGTTGAATACGGACCATAATTTACTTTATCCTGGAAATATGTTTAATTCCCAAGTGTTCCACGCAAACGAAGTCGCAAGCAACAGCTAGTAGAGAAATATGTTTGGACTAAGTACCACCCGCGTTGCGCGAAGCCGAGAGGTGCGGGTTCGATTCCCGCTGTGCGACAAATGTATTATGATATATTATACTAGAATATATACTATTTATTAACAAATTTAAATATGTACCTACCTACAAAGTATACAAAATACATATGAAATATATTAAAATTACTTTTTTAGTATTGATATGTTGTGCTTTTTTCAGACTTTTCTCTGTGTTCTTTTAGTTTGTCAAACAAATATTTTAATTTTTATTTTTCATGTCTCAAAATACTACTATGAATATTGAGCTATTTTATTTAGGGCTCAATCGCCTTGTGACTATCTCTCTCGTAACTCTTAAAAAACGGGCGTCACATGCCGTCCGTAGCACCGCAACGAAGCACAGCATCAATGATGAAATGATCAAGAGCTGAGCTATAAACAAGGTGTAGCACAGGTTCTGTTACATCTAGTGGTCGCTGCTCGCCCCACATTTGATATCCGTGTTCTATAGCTGTTTTAGAGAAACCACTCTTTTAAAATATAGGCTAAAATCATTAACACGCTATTTAAAGTACCTAATTCTTAGAGTAAACACTTTATAATAAAAACTTTTAAAATACTACTACTACTAACTAATAAAAAAAACTACGCTTTATCACGATTTATAAAGTAAACATTAGTGAAAATTATTAAAAAAACGATATTTAACTAAGTAGTATTTAAATAACTATTTAACTATTAATATACCTATTTTCTTTTCTTTTTATTACTTAAGTCTCTTGTTTTTTTGTTTTCTTTCTGTGTGTTTGTCAAATAAACCGAATTTCATTTCATTTTATTTTTCATTTCATTGTGACGTTTGCCGATTAAGCTAGCTACCTGGTAAAGTAAAGTAAAGTAAAAATTTATATTCAATCATATCACAAGTGTATTATGTAGTGTATATGTATTGTATTTAAGTTTTTTTTTTATTTTTTTATTTCAGCAAGTGACAGGACAATCAAAGCGCCCACCTGATGCTTGACTATTAGGCGGGCCCTACACCTACAATAACAGTGCGCAATATCACAAGTGTGTTGAAAAACGTCGTATGATACACGTGTGTATTGATGATTACCGTCCTCGGCTATCTTAAGACTCTCGCCTACGGCTCAATGGCGCCTCAGCGGTAATCACCAATGTTACACACTAGTACCATAATGTACTATTATATTGAAGCCCCATGTTTCCCTATCCTGTAGGAGACTAGCAGAACCTCACAACTATAATGGGTTGACATTATAATTAAAAATAATGGACACATTACTGATAGATTCCAATGAGGAGAGTTTTATTGTCAGCAAGTGACTGGACCGGTCGATTCGCTCGCCTACTCCTAACTATTTGAGATTGGATCACTAACTGTTTTTTTTTTATACAACTGAAGTGGCAACCAAGCGTACGGCCCACAAGATGGTAAGCGGTTACCGCAGCCTATGGACGCTTGCAATACCAGAGATATCACTCGCGGGTCGCCACCTTGAGGCTAAGATCGAAAGCCTCATGTGCCAGTAATTTTACCGGAAACCATACCCTTCACACCGGAACACAGCAATGCGAGCATTACTGCTTTGCGGCAGAAATAGGTATGGTGGTAGGTATGGTATAGTTCTCACAGCGGATCTCGGCCGTAGTGAAGTTAGCCGTTTCGATGCGCAATGGAGCTTTTTCAAACTAAATTGTCTTTGCGCATCACAAACGGCTAACTTCACGGAAGATTAGATCCGCCGAGAGAACTATACCTACCTGTATTCTGACAAATACCTAAATCAAATTTCATTTCATTTCATTTCATGGTATAATAAATTTTAATAATTTATTCCTAAGCGGCATGCGACACGTGCGTTTTAAATAAATATTTAAAATAGATAAATGAAATGAAATGAAATGAAATAAGCTTATTTGCTAAAACACGGTAGGATACATTATAGGTCTTAATATAATAATATGAAGTACAACATGTTTTTGCTTCACAAGCATGCAAATATTATAGTTGAGGTAAAGCAATAAAGGTCTGAGTAGTAGGTACAATGTTAAAAATGTGATCACTTACTAAAAAAATCATTAAAAAAATCAATACTAATATCTAATTAATGAATTATTACTTGTTTAAAATTAATAACAAAATGTCAGAAATCTAAATTTTGAGTATAATATAATGAAAAAAATAATAACAATAAACTAGCTTTTGCCTTAAAAACTGTATATTTAACGAACTATTACTATTCCAAGTCACATTCAAATCGGTTCAACAATTGCAGGGTAATTAAAACAAGTAATACAAACTTCCTGATTCATAATAATTAGTAAGACGCGTGTCCATCCATGTATAATTAAAGTTGTAAAAGACGTAAATAAAGCTATAAAATTGTAACAAAGAGTGCAAGTCGCACATTGCCACCCGTCAATGGCCGTAAGCATCTCGTAAGCACACCGCCTAAGCATTGTGAAGACCATAAAATGGCCATAACAGAAGGTATACAATGTCGGAATTGTATAATGCTTCATTCTATAAGGTCATTATCAACTTGACACACTTAAGGGGTAGGTTACATAAAAAAAATACTTGTACTTTTTTTTTCTATACTTTTTTATATTTAAAAAAAAATGTTACGTAATTCTGCTTAATAATTATTGTTTAACTTGATTCCCAACAACGATAAACAATAATTGAGCGGAAAAACGTAATCGTTTTTTTAAGACAAAACATACATAAAAAAAAATTATAGGTCATATATTTATTTTTTATGTGAGGAACCTATCCCTTAAGTTTGTCTGGTTGATAATGAATGACCCTGTATAGTATAAAACAAACAAGTCGCTTCTCTACGTCTGTCCCTCTTTACCTATGGTAGGCTTTTGTTAACTATGTGTGTTTTTTTTTATACAACTGAAGTGGCATCTAAGCATACGGCCCACTCGATGGTAAGCGGTTACCGTAGCCTATGTCCGCTTGCAACATCATAGACATCACTTGCATGTTACCACCCTGAGACGTTAGATGGAAAGTCTCATGTGCCTGTAATTTCACCGGAAACCATACCCTTCGAACCGGAACACAGCAATGCGTGCATTACTGCTTGGCGGCAGAAATAAATATACTAAAGTCCTGAAATAAATAAATAAATAAATATATTGATGTGGGTGGTTTAAATTGCTAGTAGAGTAGATAAGTCTGACTCTACTTGTTGAGTTACAATACAAGGTATATTTGTGATCAGACCCGTGGAAAATAACACAAAATGATGCGACACATACAATGTATAGTTCGCACGGCGGATCTCGGCCGTAGTGAAGTTAGCCGTTTCAATGCGCAATGGAGCTTACTCGAACTAAATTTTCTTTGCGCATCATAAACGGATAACTTCACGGAAGCCTAGATCCACCGTGCGAACTATACCTACGTAGTACATACCGTAGGTACCCATAGTAAAGAAATATAAAAAAAGTAAAATCAGTAATTATAATGAGGGTAAAGGGTCAGCATTATGATGACTATCAGCATATGCATACAACTCTGATAAATTAAGTAAAATCAGTAATTATAATGAGGGTAAAGGGTCAGCATTATGATGACTATCAGCATATGCATACAACTCTGATAAATTAAGTAAAATCAATAATTATAATGAGGGTAAAGGGTCAGCATTATGATGACTATCAGCATATGCATACAACTCTGATAAATTAAGTAAAATCAGTAATTATAATGAGGGTAAAGGGTCAGCATTATGATGACTATCAGCATATGCATACAGCGCTGATTTTCACTTTACCCTGCTCAGAGTTAGCTAAACAAGTTTGTATCTTGTAGATGTAGAATTAAAGTTTTTATTCTGTTACGTTTGTAGAGCATTTGGACGCTGGTTTTGAACTAACCAAAAATATATTTTGAAGAACTAATATTTTACCATCTGTTATTGTTTTAAAATATTAATTTAATTAATTATATCTTATTAGGTAATTTCATTAATTAACTAGTTTTTATTTATTTTGTCATCCACAACCACCAACCGCTAACCATTAAAAATTGAAAGGTCCTCAAATCAACTATAAATAAATAAATAAATAATGCTGGACAATCCACACAGCATCATCTAGCCCCAAGGTAAGCTGCTGTTAAACAGAGCTGTATTATGGGTACTAGATGACTGATATATATTTAATACAATACAATACATAGATAGATATTTTTTATTATACATAGAAAACACCCAGAACACCCGGAACAAATATTTGCAGATCCTACAAACATTTGTCCCAAGGCGGGAATCGAACCCGCAACCTCTGCGTCGCAGGCGGCCCTTCGCCCACCGCGCCACATTGGTCGTCAACTATGGCTTCATAACTACAACCATCGGAACCAGACAGGTATATTTAAATCATTTCGGCTAGCGTAAAGTAGGTCAAAGTCTCTCTCGTAAGAATTGATCACCTTTGGAGATAGTAATGCGTCTTGCTGGAATTTTTTTTTTATAAAAACCAGATAGTCGTAGCCTAAAACTTGAGTGCTTACCCGTTCAACCCACAGTTTTTCTACCCAATATTAATTTTACCCGTTCTACCCAAAACATATGCTCCGTTCTACCCATTCCAAAAATCTTAGTCACAGTGTATTATAAACAGTACAGACACCGTAGTAATTCACCTCTAGAAATTATAACATGTTTAACCAAATACTTGTAATTTCTAATGGTATCTACGGTTCACTCTACCTTCCGATCCTAAGGTCTTAGGTTCAAAATCGGTCGTGCACCAATGCGTGTTTCCATTCGTAATATTTACATGTGCGCGATGAATGCTTTCATACAGTGTAGGAAAACATCGAGAGGAAATTCTAAGATAAAAATCGAAGAGGTGCAATCCGCAAATCCGCATTGGGAACATGGTGGATCATCATGACCCAATTACTCTCGATCTAGAGTAGGCCATTTCTCAGCCGTAAGAACATTAGAAGGCTGTTGTGTTGTGGGAACTCTATAGTTTGGACTAAATCCGAGAAGGAAACGACTGCGAAGCGAATAAAGGTTTTATTAACGTTTTGTGAGAGCCAATTATCAACACTGACTCTACGATTAGCACCAAAGCCGACTATAAATTTAAATTTACTATCTCCCTGCCATATAATTATGCGGTTTTGAAGACATAGGCGCGATTACCACATAGTAGAGTACTATAAGTATAACACTATAATGTTTAATATTATAATAAGAAGTTGCGTGCATACAATAATTTATGAATAATATTAAAGCTTACCCTACTATTATATAAACTTCACTAAACGAATACCTAGCGTGTTGTAAGCGAATGAGGCTTTTTTATAAACATAGTGCTGAAGAATAAAGGTAAGATAGAGATAAAGATAAGTTTATTTGTTCCATAAAAACATTTTTTTTTGCTGCTGTGGCTCCGCAATTCCATAACACACCCCTTACCATCTCTAGGAGTATTGGGATTCTGGGTCACATCTCTAGCGACGTTCAGTTCCGATATCATTTAGAAGATAAGGTCAAGCTGGCATTCAAGAAGCTCGGTGTGCTCAACAGGGCGAAGCTGTACTTCAGTGCGGGGCAAAGACTGCTTCTTTACAAGTCGCAAGTCCGGCCTCACATGGAGTACTGCTGTCACCTCTGGGCTGGAGCACCTGGATACCAGCTAGGACCTCTTGATTCGGTTCAAAGACGGGCGCTGAGAATTGTCGACAATCCCAAACTCACAAGCGGTATTGAGCCCTTAAGTCTGAGGAGAGACTGCCTCCCTGTGTGTTCTACCGCTTGTATAATGGGCAGTGTTCTGAAGAATTGTTTGATTTAATGCCAACAGCCTATTTCTACCATCGCACCGCTTGTAAGGTTTCAGAGGAACTTCCTCCCGCGAACACTTAGGCTGTGGAATGATCTTCCTGCTGAGGTTTTCTCTAGAGACTACAGCATGAGGTTCTTCAAAAAGGGCGTTTTAAAATTTTTAAAGGGTCGGCAAAGCGCGAGTGATGCCTCTGGTATTGCAACCATTCATGCCTATGAATGGTTGCAATACCAGAGGCATCACGGTAACCGCTTAACATCAGGTGGGCAGTATGCTTGTTTGCCACCTTGGTGTTATAAAAAAAGACAAAAATACAAATCTTTCCTCTATAAAATGTTGACGATATTATTAACCATTTAACTAATGACATACTTAATTGACGGCAAATTCTTTAATAACATTTCTGTAGAGTTGTGTGTTAAGTCCCTCTAGTTATTGCAAAATTTAAGCTTGCTTTTAAGCTCTAAATATCCCATTCACTTTGATATTTCCAATACTTGTTTATTGGTTCTCATAAACCACAACTTGAAATTGTGCAATATGGGGAATTTCATAGTGGGAACCCGGTGGTATCGAGTTCCAATAAATAACGTGTTTATGCTGAAGCTTGGGTTTAACCGATTGGCGTAGGTGCTCTTCAGGTAGACTCTTCGTGAAAACGCCGCTCTAGTTACCCACGAAAGGAGATGGATGCAACGCGTGCCGTAACAAACTGTGCGTTTAATATATCGCCGTGTGCATACGCTCAATCTTGCTTCACACTGTTTTTTTTTTAAATTTATATACCTATACGCCATTATGAGGAAAAAATTGAAATTACAAAAAAAACAAAGTCAGTCAGCAGAGTCGCGCGTATCATCAAAAGGTCGTATTTTATAAAACCTATTTTTATTATTTATTTTTAGTCAGAAAAAATGTTGAAATGATTTTTTTTTTTAATAATAAAATTTATTAAAATAATTATCACGGTCGGACCAATCCTTGATGACTCTCATGTCTTGATTTTTTGAGTTGAGATTAGAATGCGTTTCGCTGTAGCACTATGACAGCCCTGCGCACTGCGCAGTCGACGCATTTTATGTAAAGTCAAGCCGTTTCCGTTACGTTAACATCTAGCGCAATAAGGGGGCCGATCTACGAGCGTTGAACAGGATAATACTCTTTTCACTTAAGTATATAACAAAATAAAAGTGGAAAAAGTTTCGATCATTTTTGGTAGAGCTGGTTATTTTGAAAAATAAATAAAAATGTAAAAATGAGAGAAGTCAGTCGTTTGTGATGCGCAAAGACAATTTAGTTCGAAAAAGCTCCATTGCGCATCGAAACTGCTAACGACGGCCAAGTTCCGCTGGCAATACTTTAAAAAAGAATAATTTGGTTTTCCTAGGGTTTAAAAAATATTAGAAACTGACCACATCGCTGAATCCTGTAAGGCTGACGTTAAAAGCCAGGACCTCCGTCAACAGCAGCAGTAGTCCCACCGCCAGCCACATGGTAACACCATCACGACACAGAGCACTAATCACACGAATTTTCCATAAAATTCACCAAGACTGCCACAAAGTTAGGCCTCTAAAATGACTAATTGAATTAAAACATTTTTCTAGTAGCTGAACGCGACTGGGCGCTTGCTGCGTTTGGCGGGAAAATGCTTGCGCGGTCGCGAGGTCCGCGCATGCGCGTAGGTGTTGCTCAATAGAAATGGACGCGCAACGCATCGACCTTACCGGTCGCGTCCCCGAAGCTGCTTGCTGGTGCCCCGTTGAAGATGCTGTTGTTGCTAGACGGCCTGTCGTGTCGCAGTTGTTCCAAAAAACAAGCTAAGTAGGTAGGTACCCACATAACACTCTTACTCGGGAGTAGGCCAGTGTCCCAGCCAGCAGTTGAAACATTAGAAAGCCGTTGTTATCATGTTAACACTACTACCTGCATAAGTTAGAAGAGTAGTATAATAAGTTTTACCTGGTGGTAGGACTCTTCAGCAAGAGTCCGTTTTGGGTACCACCGCAGTGACACATATTCTACCTCCAAGCACTGTGTTTAGGTTTGAAGAGCACTGTAGCAAGTGAAATTACTGGGCGAAATGTCTCGGGGTGATAAGCGCAGTGCAGTGCCACGCAAACACTTAAAACTTTAAGATTTGGGTGGCACTGTTTCTGGCCACGGTGTCAGGCGTGGTTCTTAACATCAGGCGGGCGCCTTGATTGTCTGGTCACTTGCTGACATAAAAAAAAGGTAGGTCCTGGTAGGTCGGTCCTACCTTATTATGCCATCTTTATATCAGGTAGGAAGGTAATGCATCAACCTATATGCGTTTCGTTTGTTTATTTTACTTTCCTCTTCAATCCGCTTAGGTTCTGTCTCTTTTCTGTCTGACCTAAAAAATCACATCGAAGGTAGGTATAACTTTTTTTTTTTCGCCCAATGTGCAGGCTAGGTATAACGCAAGTTTATGCAAACTATTTGGCAACTCATAATATGTTGCCCTTGCAGATAATTGGATCGGTTACATTTTGTTTTCATTTTCGCTGTAATTGCACCAATAAAACTAAAAAACAAGTCATTCGGGTTCAAATGCCAGTCATTTTCGGTATCAAATGCAAACTTTTGCTACTTACTCATACCTAAACTGGATTTGGGACCAAATGGTACTTTGTGTTAATTTTTTTGGGTTCAAATGAAAAATAAGTGGGATCAAATGATAGTTATCCAATTTTATTTGCTCTACGTCTCACCTGATTTTTCCTAGGTATACTGCGCTTAAGATGATCGGATGAAGTGACTGAAGTGTTCTTGAAGTTGAAAGAGTCAAAGTGCCTCGGTAACTAGAAGCCCCCTATTCACAGACTCAATGTGTGTATAATTTGCTACTTTTATTACGTTACGTAATTTACCGTATGTAACCAAAGCTAGGTACCCACTCGTAGATATTGCCGAATCGTCTATTCTTTACATAATTTATAAATACTTCATCTACCTATCTATTAACCAAAAGTAAGAAATTATGTAGGCACTTCTGCGTATTACATAGTTTATGTGTGAAAGAGAAATTATTACAATAGGACGCGGAACAAAAATATCTAGTGTGCTGTAAATATTTCCCATTCAAAATATTCTCAGGCGTGGTGTGACGGAGATGTCTCATTCTCATCACGTTTAATTCATTCTGCCCTTTTACAGTTTTTAATGCCTTTTGGTCTTCTTTCGGTATTATTTTATTTAACCTTGATTTTGTGTTCGGATTAGAAGTTCATTCAGCTCTACGCAAACACCGTGTAACGAATCGTAACTTATTATTGTTTGCTTTTAATTTTTTAGCTGTTTTGCCGATCTTTGTTTCCGATGAGTGCCTTTACTGCCATTGCGTCCTAGGTGCAGTACGTGTGCAGTACCTACCTAGAGCTACCTACTGTAGATCAAATATGACATACTTAATACAAATATTATTATTATCAGTTACGCTATTCGCTATAAAAAATATTTGAATACCTACTTAATTGAATTCAGGCTAACAAATTAACCCAAAAAAATTATAAATTATTTATTAGATCCATGGTAAAAAATTAAAATACAGGAAAACCATCTGTCGGTCGTCGCCTAGGTTAGGTCGAGATTGAGATTAGGTGACGAAATCAAGAGTTTTTAGCAAACAGCCTATGTTAATAATTTCCGCCTTGTTAGATAAAAACGTGTTATTCAAGAAACCAAATAAACGGAAGTTTATAAATCGGACATTCTCTTTGTATAATTTATTTTGTTTTTAATTTATATGAGAAACTTTAAACAAACAGACCTACTAAACTGCTGCGATGCGACTGACGGAGATTTGTATTTGTGTCGAATCTTATCAGTGCTTGCTTATAATAAATAAATAAATAAAAATAAAAAAGCCATCATATTTTCTTATTACCTACCTATTTACTTATCTAAGTTTACAAAATACTATTTTTTTTGCATAATATCACTTAGTCTGTGATAATACACCACCCAATAATACGGGTTATTCCCGCTTGTCCCTAGCTGAAAGTTTTTCCCCTTTCGTCCTATATGGACCAGGGCTAGCATTTTCAGTATTTTTTTCAGTACCTAGCGCTATGAGATGAGCGTGAAGTTATACCTTTTTTTTATACCACTAAAGTTGCAACCAAGCGTACGGCCCACTTGATGGTCAGCGGTTACCGTAGCCAAAGTACGCATGCAATATCATAGATATCACTTGTGTTACCACCCTGAGACCTTAAATGGAAAGTCTCATGTGCCTGTAATTTCACCGGAAACCATACCCTTCGAACCAGAACACAGCAGTGCGAGCATTATTGCTTGGCGGCAGAAATAGGTATGGTGGTAGTCCTACCCCGGACGAGCTCTATCACAAAGAACTCTATTACCTAGTAGCGTAGGACGTAAGTTTTTAAGTAGTTATGTAAGTATGTAAAACTCTAAAATAGTAAAGTTTAATTTCAAAGGTACGATAGTAGATAGTAAGTAGTATAATCGATTTCAGAACAAATGTTTGACAAAGAAATTCTGCATGCAATAATTGAACCTTATAAATGGGCTTATAGGATTCTGGATCTGATTAATTTGTCATGATTTGTCGAACATAGCAGAGTATAAGGCCCCTGTTGTAATTAATACAAGTGACATAAGTGTAGTATCGTTGGTATCGTTTTGCAATCGTTACGGGGCATTAGAAAGCAGAAGGTGGACACGTAGTTCCTGGCCATGCCTTAAAAGACCTAAAGACTGCTCTGGGATGGACTCAGTGATAGCCCTTGGGGGTAAGTCATTAAAGTAAAGCTAAAGCTAAGTAAAGTCCCAAACCCAGTTTCAGAAACCATTCGTAAAAAACTAACTTACACTTCTTAAATTAGGTACTGCATGGTTTGTAAGGCCATCAGGGTCGTTTGGTATCTTCATTTGTATATTTCGTATATTAAAAAAGGTAGGTATTATCAAATCGGTAAAAAGAAGAGGCTATAATTGAGTTGACCTGGGTGTCTGCTAAACTACCCTAGGTGCTAAGTATAAAAGGTAACCTAGATACCTACCATATAAGGTAAAATACCGATGTCTATAAAACCTTTTTTTCAATTATTTGTCTCAATAAGTATAGTTCGAATAAGCTCCATTGCGCATCGAAACGGCTAACTTCACTACGGCCGAGATCCGCCGTGCGAACTATACCTACCTACAACAGCTCACTAAGCTTGTGAGCAAACAAAAATTTTGATCTCATCTTTATCACTATAATAGGTAGATACCTAAGTGAGTTCGTATTGTTCGTATGAGTCAGTAGCTAACTCTGATGACGGAGTTTATAGTCCACCAGAAGGATTAATTAGGTCTAATATTGTCTGGAAACTAGCCCACACCTCTGGCGTGTCTACCGAATGCCCGCCGCACTAGCAGAGGTCATCTAAATCAGTAGGAATCAATCAGTAGGAATAATCTACTCGTTTGGTAAAGTACTGAGCCCAACCACAGAGAGGCCAACCCTCAAATTACATCCCTGAACGAACAGTCGCGGTTAACATGCGCGCCACGGCCTTGCGTGTGAAGAATTAGCGCGTTCATTCTGTTCGTAAACTACTTGATACATTAAGGTCACACACTGATACGTGAATGTATTGGGGTTGAGGTTTTTAATCAGATATTCATATCTCCAAAGACTCCTCTAAAGATACCTTTGGCTCAAGTAGAATATTTTTAGATTTTCCCGCTGACTCCTATCTATCTACCTACTTTACCAAACAGTTTGATGAATTATCTGACTGTTTGTCATAAAAAAATCAGATTAGGTCGGTAGGTCTACAAAGATCATTGATGGTCCAACCTTGATAGAGAGTGAAGTTCGAAGTTCGAATTCACAACCCTCGTTCGTTCGTTCGTTCGTATGAGTCAGTGGCCAACTCTGGTGACAGAGTTTCTAGGCCGCCCGAAGGCCTCTGTCATGGCCTAACAACTTTGAAAAAGCCGGGACCGACTGCATAACGTGCCGAAGCACGGGAGCGCTCAGTTGAAATTGCCACTGGCGGTCGCCCATCTAAATGATTAAAAAAAAAAAAAACGTTTATTTACATATTAGATATAACAATACAGTAAACACCAAAGTGCTATATCTATTTACTATCAATCTAAAAATCTAATGATGACCCCGATTGTTATGAACAACTTAGCCAGCTACGTCACGAGCGCTCCTTAGCATCACAAAATAAAACAAATTTAACTAGATGACGATGTCATTTAGTTAAATTTGTTAGTGTCATATCGCTAGCTTGTCATTGTCAATGTCATTTTACTTTATAGATGTTTTGCCTCGCCTCTCCTTCCTCGTTCCTCATCGCAACATCACAATCACAGTTATAATTTTCTTCTCCGGTTTTTAAACAGATAAAGAAAAACAAGTAAAAACTGATTAAATCATGGCTTATTTGACTCAGCCCGACTATGTGAAATACTTATGCTCTTGCGGCCAGCTTAAACCTATCACAAATCTCTATTTTTGTCGTCACTGCCTAAAAATTCGCTGCGGGTTTTGCATTTGTCATGAGGTAACCCACTTTATGAATTAGTTATGTAAATACATAAACTTATTACATTATTTAGCGGAAAGTAGTTCAGCAACTTTCAGTGTGATCTAAATTTGCAATGTTGTAATTTCTGAATACAAATTACAAAGTTACTTGGTGTAAATCTAAACTTGAATTTGGGCAACTTACTGTTATGCTCAAATTCAAGGTGAAAAATTACGGTCAGTCGCATATTTTTAAAATAAACAATATTTAACAGGTTGATTCTCACTACTGTGCTAACTGTCTGGAAAACATGCCTTCTTCAGAAGCGCGACTGAAGAAGAATCGTTGCAGCAGTTGTTTTGACTGCCCGAGTTGTTTCCACACACTGTCAACCCGGGCCACACTGATACAGCCGCGTCAGTCTATCACAGAATCAGGCGATGCTAAGGTGGAGAATAAACAGCCTAAGAAAATGTACTATTTGTCATGTTTCAACTGTCGGTGGACTTCTCGAGATGTGGGCATTCCTGATCAGCCCGTGGGTTAGTATAAAAAATATGTGAATCAAGTTTATCTATGTACATACATTTTTAACCATATAATATGTTGCAACACCAATATACTTTAATAGTAACCAGCTGGTGTTTAAACTTATAGCTTCCGGAGGTTGGCCGGAGAGAAGCAACCCATTCTCATCCCGCATGAACCAGCTGCTGGAGTACTACAAGGCCATAGCGCAGCAGGAGAAGCAGGAGAAACTAGAGAAGGAACGCAAGAAGTTTGCTATTCGAGGGAAATACATCACTCTTACGGTAATTTATATTTTTTCATCCCTTCATCTGTATAAGACACTGGAGATTTTAACCAGTTTTGATAGAAGCAAAATTTGTCTTTATTTTCTTACTTATATTTATATTTCTTCATCAGGGTTGGCCACTGACTATTCATTGATTAAATCGATTCAAATATATAAATTGATGAGCTAACTCTAAATATCAAAGGATTCAACTCACTGTAGTTGTGCCCAATTTCTACTTTTCAAATAATTTCACATTAAAATGTTCATAAATTGATTGGCAATCGGCGATCCAGCTTCTTCGGTGTGGTTATGTTGTGAAAACAATGCAAAATTTAATTTGCTGGAAAGTTTTGATAGAACAGAATAGTTGGCCAGTTGAGTAACCACCTAAAGCTTAAAACAGAGGACAATTCTACATCCAATTTTCAGAAATATTATAACCATAAAAATGTCACTACTTTTTAAATTGCTATTTTCTATGCTTATAGAAACTATAGCGATTTAAATTGACCAAGGTGCTTAAGGTGCCATTGGGTTACCGGTATTTTTACGATATATCTCGAGCCGACGAGTACTGCACTCGTCGGCTCGCATACCATCGCTGCTGTGCTGCTAAGGAAATGTTTTCATAAATGGCAGTGTTCTTGAGGAAGTGTATAATGTCATGTCCGGTTCCAGGATAAGACAGGTCTGACTGGCGCGATGGCGCGCAACATCGCCGGGCTGCCGTCGGGCGACGCCGGTTCCTCCTCGGCCATCGCTAATTTCGTGCCGAGCCAGGCCAGCGCCGACGTCGAGGAGCTGCCCGAGGACGCCTTCAGCAAGGAGGTCAATTTGAATGAAAGTCAGTATTATAACCACAATATACCCCCCTGCCCCTTATACATATAAAACTGTCATTTTAGCCAACAGATTAGAGTGATACATTTGCTAACAGAGTTTTACTTACGATTATAAATAAAACCCTAAACCTTAGGTAATTAGTTTTACGTGATGTTGACAGTTCTGTCATTTTCAAAGTGCCAAGAAGCCTTTAGGTTGCTTGTTAACTCAACAACAAGACTAAGTACACTTCTGTTCGTAGTAGTAATATCTGTTCTGTGGCAGTGTCCCGTAAGTAATAGTGCGTGCGATTGGGTGGTGGGGTGGTGTGATGGTGGCAGGTGTGTGATGCAGGTGTGTGGTTGTGTTGTGTTGCAGTGAGCAGCATGGCGCAGCGCCTGGCGGCGCCGGAGTGGCAGCCGGCGCAGATGTCGCGCCTGCACCCGCTGCCGCGCCTGCTGGCCGTCAAGCGCAGCCAGCGCTGCCGCGCCTGCGACCACAACCTCACCAAGCCCGAGTACAACCCCGGCTCTATCAAATTCAAGATTGAGCTGCTCGCTTAGTGAGTCTAACACTATTGCCCATTATTCATAAAAAAACTGTTATTACTGTTACTGAACACAGCAATGCGAGCATTACTGCGTTGCAGCAGAAATAGGTATGGTGGTAAATAAATAAATATCTATCTATCTATCTTATAATAATGCTTACTGACTTGTTATGCAGTATACTTTACTTATTTAGACTATACTGTTGATAAAGTAAGACTGCTAATATTAGAATGGTTGGTCAATGAGCTTAGCGCCCAGCATAGACAGCCTACATATAATTTGCAATGCCTGAAAAGGGCAAATAAGTTATAAGTGCCATATTACTTTTAAGACTTGAATGCAAATAAATATCTTGAATCTTAAATCATGAATAATGTGTGTGTTGCCAGCTACCATGTGCCCGAGGTGAAGATAATATCTCACGAGTCCGTGCGGCCGGGGGAGACGACCGCCCTGCTCATCAAGCTCACCAACCCCACACCGCACGAGATGCAGGTACACATTTAATTTATACTAATCATCATCATCAACATCAACCTATTGCAGTCCACTGAGCTCCGATCTTCGGCTTTCCTCAACCACTGTCTGCCAGCTACATTCCGCATGTCATCGCTCCATCTAGCCAGAGTATTATACTACTTATACTAATATTATATATTAATTGGTTGTTTTTGTTTTAGTTATTAGGATTATACAGGGTGTAAAAACACTACTACCGAACCAGAGAGTGTAATCAGACCATGGCTCTGAAAGTATTTAGCGAAAAAAAACGCAAAAAAATAATGTTGACTTGTCTACGTCCTTTTTTTCTAGTTACATACACATAGTACAACATAATAAGACCACATCTATCTAATTATCTCATAATTAAAACAATTAAATTAGTGTGTAGGTACTAATGTCAGATTATAAAATTTCAAGCAAAAGGTTTAATAATTCAAGTCAAATTTTTGTACATAGCGTCTATAGTCTGGTTTTTTAATTCAAGTCCAAATACTCAAGCATAGATAGCATTTGGATGGGTGACCGCCAGTGACATTTGAACTGGCTCCCGTGCTTCGGAGGGCACGTTAAGCAGTCGGTCCCGGCTTTTACAAAGTTTCCTTCGGGCCTTCGGGCGGCTTAAAAACTCTGTCACCAGAGTTGGCCACTGACTCATACAAACTTACTTACTTTATTTTTCTTAAAGGTAGAGCTGATGCAACCTTCAGAAGTACCCCCAGAAGAGGAGCGCGAGGAACCGAAAAGCATAGAAAAGTCGCTCGAAAAGTCTCTCAATATTGAAAAAGTAAGAATCACGGCATGTCTTGGAGTTTACAAATAATCATCATCTTTTTACGTTACTATCCAGCTGTGGTCAAAAGACTGCATTTTTCGAATAGAAAATTCACTGGTGTGCGACCGGTTTCGAACCTACGACCTTAGGATCGGAAGGAGAGGTCAGGTGGACGTTTATGAAATGAGTTTATTTCAAGCTGCGGATTTCGGCCGACGTGAAGTCGGCCAATTTAGTACGAATAAGCTCCTTTGCGCATAATAACGGCTAATTTCACGTCGCGTCGGTATTATTAGGTATACTATGGCCTGTTTTCAAAAACCATACTTGAACGTTAATCGTGACTCAACTCAACTTAAAGGTTTGGGTGGCATTGTATCCATTGTAGTCAGGCGTGGTGCTTAACATCAGGCGACTTGATGTCTGGTTACTTGCTGACTTAAAAAAGCATCAATTTGACAAAAGTATTCTTTGAAGAACTGTCAAAAATCTATGCTTGAGTTTTGTTTTGAGCTTGAGTTTCTTGACCTCTGTCGAGCGCTCGACGAAGCAACACGTCTGCAGGAAAACAAGTCGATGGTCCTGATGATGTCCCGTGGAGGGATGAAACACGTGTCGATATTTTTCTTGTGAGGTTAACTGTGTTAACTGTGTGACCTCATTGGTTAAAAGGTTAAATGGAATGGTACTAGAGATTTAACGTCAGTTTTGAATGAATGAATGAATGAATGAAAAATTCTTTATTGTACACCGAAAATAAAACTTAAAATTACCAATTTATAAACAAGGTACAATGGGCGGTCTTATCGCTTATGAGCGATTTCTTCCAGACAACCTTTGGATGGAGAAAACTTTTATAATATTGAACAATGGTTGGTGGTGCAATAATATGAATATAAATTATATTAGAAACAAATAAATAAACATACAATGTACTTAAATACAATATGAAATAATGTATACTTACATAATCTAACTCTTATTAACAATTAAATACATATTTAAATCATATACTTACTTAAATAAATAAATATAAAATAATAATAAATACGTATTAAAAATCAGTTTTTTATCGAATAAGGGTGTTTAAGAATTAAGTTCTTAATTTTGTTTTTTGTTTCTTAGTGTGTCATAGTCCCACAAATTTAACTATTTTAGTATGCAAAGTTTTGGTTTAAAAAACACTAGGAACTATGTAGGTACCTATATATAAGGTCATTCATTATCAACCTGACAAACTTAAGGGGTAGGTTCCACACATAAAAAAAAAAATACTTGTACTTTTTTTTTTTCTAAACTTTTTTTTTATAAAATTTAAAAAAAAAAATTACGTAATTCTGCTTCATAATTAGTTATCCTTGTTAGAAATCGAAAAGGCAGCGCTCGGCACGTGTTAGTGACCCGCGCGTCAGTGAACTGCGGGTCACTAACCCGCGCGTCCTTGACCTGCGCGTGTCCTTGACCCACTACGAGGCGCGCACACTCGAATATTTCATTATTACGTCGCTTAACTCGATTCCCAACAATGATAAATAATAATTGAGCGGAAAAACGTAATCGATTTTTTTTTGTTTACTTGTGATTTTTAAGACAAAACATACATAAAAAAAAAAATATAGGTACATATATTTTTTTTTTTAGGTGTGGAACCTATCCCTTAAGTTTGTCAGGTTGATAATGAATGACCCTATATAGGTATATAATGAAATCGTTCATCGTCAAAAGGTCCTGTCTCAGCAAAAGCTGCACCGCGCACGCTGGAGGTAGCGGACCAGTACTGGTATTCTGACAATTGATGACAATATCTGAATTGACACAACAAATGAGTTGAATGCATCGTTACGTTATCACAGGTGCCTCAGCGGTGCGTGCGTGAGGTGAGGGGTGAGGGTGAGGGTGAGGGGGAGGTGGCGTGCAGCCGGCTGTCGCGGCGCGCGCGCTCCCTCACGCTGCCGCAGCGCGACGACGCCGCGGAGTACGACGAGGACGCACACCACGACGCCAGCGAGTCAGTACACTACATACTAGAGACATATAAATCTAAAATTATTTATTTCAATAGTATCACAAGGATCACTTTGAAACGTCTTACAAGCCAGGAAAATTTACACCAGTTCCAACGCGCCCATGCCGTAAAAGAACTGGCACCAACACCGGCTGGGTTCCTATCGCTTTATTGGCATGACTCTTGCTATTGTTATGGATGCCGAGTAGAGTTGAAGCACATTATATACATACATACACACTCCCTCCCTCAAAGGAGCGCTCGTGACGTAGCTGCCCAAGTTGTATCAGATCAACGGAGTTAAGCACTGTTCCGCGTACTCATCATTTGGATGGGTGACTGCCAGTGGCAAATTCAACTGAACGCTCCCGTGCTTCGAAGGGCACGTTAAGCAGTCGTTCCCGGCTTTTTCAAAATTGTTAAGCCATGACAGAGGCCTTCGGGTGGCCTAGGACCTGTTACCAGAGTTGGCCGCTGACTTATACAAACTTACTTTTACTGTACACTTCCTTCCGGGTACTGAATGCCTTGTTGTCGACAAAACGGGTGTTAACGTATGAGAATCGTAGAGTGAGATCAAAATGATCTTGGCTGCTAGCGGTAGCGACCAGACCTTGGTCACAGGTCTGGAACGGTGAAGGAAAACAACGTGAGAAAACTGACATGCCCAGGAGTTCAAAAATAGGACCGTGTGCCATCCACATAATATCTGCACATAGATCTATGTGCCGTTATATTTTATTGTTTGTCTTACCAATGGCAAAAAATTGTTATGATAAATTAGTCAAAATTTCTTTCTACTGATTGCTTTGTAACCGGTCTCCAGTTTAGCTTGTGTGGTACCAAAACAAAAAGGAACCCATACTGTGCCTTTACAAGTCCAAAACCACATGTTTTATTGATATATTTTGTAACCCAATTCAATTCCAGTATAATAATGTGGCGGAAGTCCAACAAGCTCGCACTGCGGCTGGAAGTGACAACCTCCGCCGAGGCCGAGGGCGGCTCCCCCGCGAGCGTCGCCATTGCGCTGCAGTACTCGTACCGGAACACCGTGCCACCGCCAACCGCTGCACCCCCCGCCCGGACCCACCACACGCTGTACACCACGGTGCTGTTGTCTCTAGGCACTGTACAGGCTTGAATAATATACAGGGTCATTCATTATCAACCTTACAAACTTAAGGAACAGGTTCCACACATCAGTAAAAAAAATATGTACCTTTTTTTTCTGTATATTTTCTCTTAAAAATATCGAGTAAATCGATTAATCTGGTCAATTATTATTTATCTTTGTTGGAAATCGCCCCGTAGCGATTAAAGAGGGTCATTTACACGCGCAGGTCATTGACGCGTGAGTTATTGATACGCGGTTCATTGACGCGGGGGTCATTGACACGCGCCGCGAGCTGCATTTTTTATTTCAGACAAGAATAACTCTTAACTGATCAGAAATATGTAATCGATTTACTTGAGATTTTAAAAAAACATTACATGTTTTTTTTATGTGTGAAACCTATTCCTTAAGTTTTCCAGGTTAATAATGAAAGACCCTCTTAGAACTATGAATAGGCATAGGCATGATGACAGTAACAAAGAATCACTAAAATCACGTCTTGACCTTATGAAAAAAGATTCAATGAATATAAAAACCATATTTCTTTTCTAATTAGATTAAAGATTGATAAAATAATAATAATACACTAATCCGGTTTAAAAATAATAATAATACAGCAATCCGCCATAAAAGGTTGAACACCAAGCAGAGCATCTTGGTTCTCTGAAGCTTGAATAACGGTTACGGATTTAACCACCCGTCAATATACCTAGCTCACGAACAAAATAATACTAGATTTAAGCCTACATCCATAAAAAAAACTGTAATTTCTGCGCCTTGCTAAGCATTCCTTTTTCATGCTTAGGACAATCAATAAAGACGAAGATTTTGAACACGCATTAGCTAGCAGAGGTGTAAAGTACGTTTATGAATAAGACCCTTAATTTTTAAAATAATAATAGTTTTGACTAAAACGGGTTAATTACCACGATTTGTGAGTTTTATTGATTCCCCATATTTTAACAGTTCTTGTATCAGACGATACCTACACTATTTACCGCATAAATTATGCTTGATGTAATAAGAGAATGTTCTAAGTCAATATTGCTAGCACACATTGTTTTGGCCGCTTGTACAATATCTCTATAAGTATTAGTACAGCTGTTTATGATCTCCAAGTAATGTAGGTAGGTATTCTTGAAGTGTGTTAACAAAAGTTTTCTACTGCTGTCGAATGTACACTTGAAATTTTACATAACCATTGCTTTACTGTATATAAATAAAATAAAATATGTACATAATTATATTACATTACAAAATATACAAAATACATATGAAACAGTTGAGCCATCTAAAGACCGTTACAAACAACCTATAGATAGCTCAACTGATCCAAATCACTACCAGTAGGAAGCGTTCCCAACATGCTGGCTGCATTGCCACGTTGAATGGCAATGCTGATACATTGAGCCAGATATGAACCAGCCTTTGGATCACGCGTCGCTTCGACCAGACGCCCGGAAAGAATTTTGAAAACGCGGTGAGCCCCGGTACCCCACGGACCCAGTATATAAATAGTAGTTTTTATAGCTGATATGGTCAGGCGTGGCGCTTAACATCAGTTGAATGACTTGATCATCTCATCATTTGTTAAAAAAACTATATAATGATAAAAATTTAACTTATTTTACAAAAGATTATAAATCATGAAATCATTCATGAAATTCCAGTTTTGAGTTGTGATTGCGTCGAGATTTTATTTATTTTTAATTAGACTTAATTTAGTTGTAAGATGTATTATCAAAGTAAGCTTAGCACTCGTATTTTATAGGAAACAAGCTTAAGTTGCTTTTGCACGTTTTTATTGTACGCGGTACAATCTAACATTTTTTATGAATAAAAATATTTTTAGAAAAAAAAATGTTTTTTACTGCAAAAAAACTATTTCATTGAAATGATCGTAATGGCCCGTAAAAAACGTTGGTGTCTGGTACTGTCGATTCTGTTGTAACATTTTCTAAACTAAACTAACTAAAATTGTTGCCCTCCTTTTCTAATGAATTAGAATACAAAGGACCGCGACAATTTTAGTTAGCTAAGTTTAGGAAATGCTTCAACAGAATCGACACTAATATACAGGGTCATTCATTATCAACCTGACAAACTTAAGGGATAGGTTCCACATATAAAATAAAATATATATGTACCTATAATTATTTTTTTTATGTATATTTTGTCTTAAAAATCCCAAGTAAACAAAAAAAAATCGATTACGTTTTTCCGCTCATAGATTAATAGTTTTATTCTATTTTATCATCTGTTTGGTTGGACAAAAATGTAGATTTCAGATGGAGAAAAGAAAAAAACAAGTAAAAAAACATTCGTTATAATATAAATATCCACAGCCAAACAAATCATTTGTCAATAATACATCTAAACCTTGCGCGTGAGGTTGCTAATAACAAACTATTTCACTAAGTCAGGTACAGTCTTCTTCAACTTGTGTCTTAGCTGAATAAATAACATCATTTATACCTACTCCATCATAACTACTGCCAATGAGTGAAATGGGCAAGTTGTTATCAAGGATGTACTGTCGGATCCAACCTACTTTCTCATAATGACCTATCACATACTGAGGTATACAATTCTGCAGTATACTAACATTAGAAGCGGCAGGCTCTTGAGATATCTGTAAAATTTTCTTTATTTCATGTAAAGCAATCGAAAGTAACATTTCCTCAGTTGTATCATCCCCAAACTTTTCTTTATACCACTTCCCGCCGAGCATAACAGTCAGCACAGTTCCATTCTGGTCAGGAATACAGCAAGAATCAAAAACTACTCCTAGTATTGGTGAGTTCTCAATGGGCGGGACTAGGAACCCAAATGCTGGATCAATAAGAGGTTTTTGTGATGCAAAGTACAAGTTTACAATTCCCACAGTCACAAAAGGGATTTCTGTCAGGGTAGCAGCTAACTCTGGATGTTGCTTCTCCACTAGTTTGGCAAGGGAGTGGGCAGGTAAGGAGGAGTACACATGGTTTGCATTTAGCCTCTCTCCTGAGGTGCTATGCAACATAACAGTACCTGAGTCTATAAACTCTATCTGTTCCACTTTGTTGTTCATGTTGACCTGAACATCATTCTCTATCAAATAGCCGGTCAAAGTCTTTGGGAATGTGTCCAACCCACCTTTTATTGTATACACACTCCATTTTTCTTCCTGAGCTCTCTTTGCTAAGTCACTGAGCTCTAAGCCATCCTCATTATTGGATTTGAACATAGACTTCACCATCCCTTTGACAACACCTCCATGGTTCTGCTCCCATTCAAAAAGGGTTTTCATCAGAAACTTGACTGAGATTTCTTTTGCATCCCCTGCACAGATGCCGCAGATCATAGGAGATATTGCATAGTCCGCTATCTCTTTCCCGAATCTCCTCTCGGCAAAATTATAAATAGAATCATCTTGTAACTCTTTCAGTGGTGATACGATATCGTTTAGGAGCGCGTAAATTAGAGGCTTCGAAAAAGGTTTGTTTTTCAGGAAGATTCCTTTCAGACTGGAAGGAAGGAGGTGCAAATTGTTTTTAACGTAGATCATTCTGTTTTTTGCCGCCGGGTGTTCAGGCGTTATGGGTGTAACGTGCTCGCTGAGTCCGAGATCTTGTATCATGTTGAGTGTGTTCAGCCCGACAACACCTTTCGGCCGAATAGTCCGCGGTCCTTGTTCGAACGTGTAGTTCTTAGTGCGGATGCTTTTGATCCAACCGCCACAGTAGTCGGTGGCTTCTAGGAGGTACAGCTTCAGTTTATTGTTGTTAGTCACATTGTTTTTCAGTAAATAGTAGCCCGTGGAAAGTCCGCCAAGTCCGCCGCCGAGAATCGCTGCCATTGTTAAAACTGACTACTGAAATTGTCTGTAATTAATTCTATGAAAATTAGAATATTTTAGTATAGTAAAAGCACACGTTAATCACACTTTATGACTCAAAATTACATAAAAGTAGGATTTTTGTGCGATATCCATCGGCTTTTTCATTTGGTTTGTTTGTTTTGATTTGATTTGACATCCATGACAGACGAGCCGAAACAAAGAAAAGACAACCAATCACTAGGTCAGAACATTTTGTGACGATGACGTGACGTTGACATAAGTTGCCAGGGTGTACCGAATCGCTTAGCGGTGCCGATATTTTATGAGTAGTAAAAAAAAATCACTCTAATATTTTAAATACGAAAGTTTGGATGTTTGTTATGTACTCTTTAACTCGACAACCACTGAATCGAATTAGCTGAAATTTAAAACTTATGTATACAGATAATGATCGGCAATAGGACATTGATTTTTTATCTTGGAAAAAAGTACGGTTTCCGAGTTCCACGCGAACGAAATCGCGGGCGACAGCTAGTAATACAAAAGCTAGATATACAAAAACCAAAAAAAACTTCATGCTCGTGCATTTTCCAGCAGCCTCCTCCTAGGTGAAGTTTCTAATAGAAAAGAACACCTACTTTACCTATTATGTAGGTACCTATAGTTCGCACGGCAGATCTAGTCTTCCGTCACAGAACATAGAACAGATATTAGTAGGTAGGTACTACGCTTCCGTGAAGTTAGCCGTTTGTGATGCACACAATAGGCCTGCATGGCCGCAGTGTTATTAGCCGCACCAATTTAATAAAAATAATTATATTATGTAGCTATAGGATAAGCCTCAGTTGAGTTGAGGCCTCAGTAGGGTACCCATTTTTATTTTTAAGGACATTTTATTAAAACTGTAATTATTTATCTATCTAGATTAACGATTTGGAAATCTGTAATTCTAAGTTTACATGAATAAATAACTAACTATATAACTAACCCAACTTGAATGGTTTTTAATCAAATGAGGTCCATTACTGTTCAGGGAGGCGTGTGGACACAGATGCGGTGTCGCCGCGCGATAATGAATTTCAATTTCATACTCATTGCACCCGGAACATATGCCATAAAAGACTAGCTGTAAAACTAGAATGGACGAAAAAATTTAACTAGGTAGGTACTACTGTTTTTATAACCCGCTACGGTACCTACCTAGAAAGGTAGGTTAGTGTAGCGGACGGCGCGGCGGCGCGCGTAACCTAAGTAAGTAGGTATCTACCTATGTCACACACAACTCCTAACAGGAACCGCAGCGTGAATCGAACCAGCACCTCTTGTATCAGTAACTAGTCATACTTATCTTACCAGATACCTAGGTCGGTATGACTTCAATTGCTAAACAAAAATCAATTTGCTTCAAATCACCCCTGTCCGCCCGCTCTAAAACACCGTAGTTCTATGGCTACTAGGATATAAAACCCGCTGTACAGAGGACGCTCTTCCATTTCATCCTTGAAAGTTGACTGTAAACAATATTTAACACGCAAAATGAGCCAACCTCAATCCAAAACTTGCGAGAAAAAGCTCAAATTAGCAGAGTTAAAAGTCGAAAAGATAATGAGCAAAATAAAAACATTGAAATTGAATAATTCCTTCACTTCTAAGCTGGCAGTTTCTAAGCCTCGCAGCAACGTTTTCTTTACAAAAACTAAATTAAATGTGGTCTATGTTGTTATAGCAGTGTTGTTGATTTTAGGAGTAAGGTGGATTTATAAGGAGTGGCCATCAAGCCAGGTAAGATTTTGATCATACGCCGCACGCACCCTGTCAGCGTCGTAGCAGTTTTTGCTTCCGAGAGCACGGAGAAAGTATAGAAGCACGAAAGGGTAATGCTATTGTCACTCATTTAAATGACGACTACCCAAAACTTCTTCCATCAAGTCTCGTAATGACGCAATAAGCGCGTCGAAACATGAAAGATCGAGTTTCAGCAGCAATATCATCAGCCCCATCAAATCATCTTCTTCAAAATAATATAACTACACAAACGAAACAAACAATATTGAGCCGCCACCACTCATCATCTTACAACTTGCAATTAACAAGTTTAAAACTTTGCAGAGTTGCCTTTTCAAAGTGCCCTCAGCAACCACTGCGCTCTTCCGGCCTCCCGAAGATTGTTCGATGTGCGCTCACGTTTCGGGCGTGACGCGGCTCACCAACACTTCCGCAGCCGAGTTCGAGCAGCGTGCTTACAGCGCCGAGCCGGTGATAGTCACTGATGCTACAGCTGACTGGAAGGCTGTACAGGTAGGTCAACTTGCACTAGTCTGCCCGCAATACTGCACAGCTTTCCGGTCTTTCCATGGTTATGGTTATGTACAGTCAGCAAAAAATGTGGTCTACCACCCTAAGGTTGAGATTCATTTTAACGTCATGTCATACGATTTCACAGAAACTTTTGTCAAAAGTGATAGACCACTTTCTTTGCTGACTGTGCCTATGACGAAAGACTGTTTCCTGCTTGGTAGTTAACCACTAAAATGAAAAACGCTGTAAAGAACGATTTAATTTTGCTATTCATTGGTGGCGCACACTCCAATTTTGTTGACTGGTAGGTAGGTATTCCAAGGAAGTGATCGAAGAGATGGGGAAAACTGCGATAATGACGTCATGCAATTTTGACACGATTCAATTATTTAATTCTATCTACGTCTCTCCGCGCTCAGATTTGGTGATAACTTAAAGGTGCCTATAAACTACCTAACATAAAAAACTTAGTTTGGCTCAAGGCAGTTCTTTTCAGGAATTCAACTTTGATTTCTTCGCTAACTTCTACCGAAACGGCAAGATGGGTAAACAAGTGAACGACTGCTTCTTCTTCGCCTACAAATCCGGGTTGCACTCGCTCCAACAAGTATTTAACATGGACGAGTCACGTGCTAACCTGTCCGGAGAACCGTGGTACGTGGGTTGGAGCACATGCTACGATGATGAGACGAGGAGACTGCGGGAATATTACGATAGACCGTACTTTCTGCCGAAAACTGCTGAGAGCGATATGGTAGATTGGATCTTTATGGGCGGACCGGGAGAGGGCGCTCATATGCACGTGAGTCGAGTAGCTATTACCATCATCTCATCATATTAGCCAATAGATGTCACTGTTGGTTAGGCCTCCCCCAGAGTCCTAGAGTGCGACAGATATCATCGGTTCACGAGTGGGGGGTCGTTTTCCAGTTCATTCATTTGAGAACCTTTATTCCCCGGTGTTTATCGGTTCTGCGAGTTATTATGGCCTAATGTCACTTCAATTTGCTTATTTTGACCGATGTGGCGCGGCGGGCGAAGGTCTGCCTGCGACGCAAGAGGTTGCGGGTTCGATTCCCGCCTTGGAACAAATGTTTGCATGATCTGTCAATATTTGTTCCGGGTGTTCTGGCTATTTTCTATGTATAATAATCGTATTGTATTAAGTATATCAGTCACGTAATACCCATAACACAAGCTCTACTTAGCTTGGGGCTAGATGATGCTGGATTGTCCAGCATTATATTTATTTATTTTATGAGCTTTTTCGCGACCTTGGTTCGCTTCTGAAGGCTGTGTGGATTGTCCAGTATTATTTATTTTAGGAGTTGTAGTTCTCTTCTGATACGGATTTCCTCGTTTCTGTTCTTGGTAACTTTTCAGGTGGACTCAGTGAAGCACATGTCCTGGCAGGCGCAGATCCGCGGCCGCAAGCGGTGGCAGCTCGCGCCTCCGCCCGAGTGCCTCTACCACTGCGAGTGGATCACATTCACTGTTTCTCCCGGCGAGATGCGTGAGTTATTTATTGTTATTACTAGCGAACCGCCCCGACTTCGCACTATATAGGATCAATGTGACAAACCTACGGAATAGGTTTCACACATAAAAAAACACAAAATACTTGTTTTTTTAAAATCTCGAGTAAATCGATTACGTTTTTCTGGTCATATATAAGTAATCCTTGTTGGAAATCGAAAAAGCAGCTTGCGGCGCGTATCATAACCCCCGCGTCGATGAACCGCGTGTCAGTAACTCACGTGGCAATAACCCACGTGTCATTGACTTGCGCGTGTCAATGATCCCCCTATAATCGCTACGCGGCTCGCGTGCTCAAATACTTTATTATTAGGCGATTTCCAACAATGTTAAAGGTCTATAGGTCGTTTGTAACGGTCTTTAGATGGCTCAACTGTTTCATATGTATTTTGTATATTTTGTAATGTAATGTAATTATGTACATATTTTATTTTGTTTAATAAATATAATAATATAAACTTAAAAAAACAATGTTAAATAATAATGGACAGCAATACGTAATCGATTTACTCGAGATTTTTAAGAGAAATACCTAATACAGAAAAAAAACATAGATACCTACATTAATTTTTTTGATGTGTGGAACCCATGTCACATTGATAATAAATGACCCTGTATATTAACTGTCTGTGTGTGTGTGTGTGTAGTTCTCCGAACAAAAGACCTCGCAAGACATATTTCTGTGCCGCGACTATAATTTCTATAATTGCCTTAAAAAGCTCAAATTTCAAAATTCTCTGTGTGTATCCATATAAGTATTTTTTGCAGTTATAGTGGACACTAACAGATGGTACCACAAGACAACCGTTCTGCCCGGAGATATCAGCATCACCATTGGCGCAGAATATGACTAGAATTATCCGCACTAACTACCATTAAGGCGCATACAGCACTTAAACTAGCGCCACCACCTACTTTATGTTATTATTCTGTTTAACAAAGGAATTTTCAAAAATCCATCTTCCAGTTTGTGATACCTATCATAAGCTTTTTTTTAATGCCTCTGTAATAGTTTTATTCTATTTAGTTTAGGCAGAGATACGAAGATGCCCTTGGTGGCCACCAAAATCTATTTTCGTATCTCTTCCTAAACTAAATAGAATAAAACTATTACAGAGGCATTAAAAAAAAGCTTATGATAGGTATCACAAAGTGGTCGATGGATTTTTGAAAACTCCTTTGTTAAACGGAATAATAAGATAAATAAGGTGGCGGCGCCACTTTAGGTGGGGTATGGGCCTTAAGTAAAGTAGTAGATGCATTAGCAATGTTCATGTTTCCGAATCATTAAGACGCAACCAATGTCCGGCAGCCCCGCGGCTTGTGACGGCTCGTTGGGCACCAGCGAGCTTCAAAGGCGGCACGTTCCAGTATTTAGAATTATCTAGAGTTAACATTTATCACATAATGTTAACACACATTTATCAATAGCAAAAGTACATATTTTTTTAGTTTGTTTACCTTTTTAAAGAAACTAATGTCATAATAATTTGATATACTTCCATTTTATTTTCCAAACTATAATATTAGTAAGTAAAAAAGTTTACGATAACACTTCCTTATAATTTGTTAAATTGTTCTTTATTCTGTATTCTTTATTGTACACACAAAAATAAACATTTAGAAAAATTAAAAATATAGTGCATGTACACAGGCGAGCTTAACCCTAAAAGAGTTCTCTTCCAGCAAACCTAGCAGTGAATGAGATGATTTAGTAGAATTGTTGTAACCGCTCTAGATAAATATACGCCAAATGTTACCCGCTCGGTTCCATACGAATCGACGCTTTCATTCTACTTAAATATTGCTGCGACTGTTAGTAACCTTGATTTCACGAAGTTTTTCAAATAATACACGTCTGCCGGAGAACAAGTCGATGGTCCTGAGGATGTCCCGTGGAGGGATGAAACACGTGTCGATATTTTTCTTTTGAGGTTAACTGTGGTAACTGTGTGACCTCATCAGTTAAAAGGTTAAGCGGAATAGTACTAGAGATTTTTCGTCTGTTTTTTATCTTGTAATGGATTCCCGCAAAGTAACGCCTGAATCTATCAATTAAATAATACAACATTTGTAACATGCTACGAAAAACCTTTATTCAACACCATTACACCTACGCTTACGCACTGAACTATTGAATTCAACATTATACTGGAATGACGATATAAGGCTACTCTACTAGCTTATTATATTGATTATACATATAATATTATTTCAATAAGTTACAATTTAATTTAAATAAAAATCTATTGTAACAGGAAATGGCTAAGATTGAATGAACATCAATAAATTTTTAAGTTACAATTTAATTTAAATAAAAATCTATTGTAACAGGAAATGGCTAAGATTGAATGAACATCAATAAATTTTTCTAAGTATATTATTATTGTAGTGTTATTGTAGCCTTATTTTCTATTTATCAGTTAATATTAGAGAGAGCCTTAAATAAAGTTGAATTTTCAATAAATAATTGAATTGGTATAAAAAATTAAGTACACACAAAGGTTTTCAAGAATAAAGGGTTGTTTCACATATTGATTCTTATAAAAAAAAATACTTTCAAAAACACAAATTTAGACTAAAAATACAAAACAATGTAATATGTACCCTATTCTGTATCAATAGCTATTCCTGTGTAATGTATTCATTGGAAATTATAGTCTTTATATTATCATATTTTAGAAGATATTTATAAATTGAAATTACATTTGTTTAGTAACAGCTACGAAACCAGCAAAAATGATTATTAAACCAACTCTAGTGACGAAGTTATTTGGCATAATATAAAATTATACACCATTATAATTATGTTAAGTCAATACATTGAATAGAATAAATACTTTATCCATTTTACTGTCTATTATATATTTTATAGAGAACAACATCAAAAGCTACATTATGCGTATCGATTCGCGAATAACGGGTACTTGATTACATTTTCATATTTCCCACAGACAAATTGTATCTATGACTAACAACAAAATGCTTTCAGAATTATCCACACATTAGAAAATTATACACAATTAAACATTCCAACAATACAACACCGTACAGTTAGGAATATGTAGAGTTGGGAATTTGTACAGTTAGGATTCTGCAGAGTTGGGAATCCTTACAGTTAAGAATCCGTAGAAGTGGGAATCTGTACAGTGAATATGTAAAAGTGGGAATTTGTGGGATTGGGAATCTGTTGAAGAAGTTCTGGGGAATCTTAAAATATCGACAATAAAAAATACTAAAACGATCAATCAAATTGCAAAACTAAGTAATGCAATGCAAACTATGTAATTTTCTATTCACTTACTCTGGTACTAATGCAATAATTATAGTTGCAAAATGATTCTTACTGTGTGCACATAAGGTTGTTAGTCATAGGTTGATGTGTCCGTTCTTGGTTACTCTTCGGTCTGTCCGGCCGAGTCCAGGATGACTTCAAACGAGAAGGGCTGGAACAGATAGCCCTCGCCAGAGTAGAACTTGCTCTGGAATTCAACCCTGGAAGAAAACGTTCAATCACAATCAAAATCAAAATAAAAAAATATTTATTTCAATAGAATCACAAGGATCACTTTGAAACGTCTTACAAGCTAGGAAAATTTACACCAGTTCCAACGCGCCCATGCCGTAAAAGAACTGACAACAACACCGGCTGGGTTCCTATCGCTTTTTTGGCATGACCCTTGCTATTGTTATGAATGCCGAGTAGAGTCGGAGCACATTCGTCCCAAGCTTTTTTATCATCTAGGTAATCGGTTGTTTTATAGTAAGCTTTCCGAAACAATTCGTTTTTAAATTTGCAAATTGAATAGATCCGTTGTCCAGATCCGAAATGATGAGTACGTGGAACAGTGCTAACTTCGTTGATCTGTTATGAACAACTTAGCCAGCTACGTCACGAGCGCTTCGGCGCGGTAACCGCTTACCATCAAGTAAGTAAAAAGTATGTTCGTATGAGTCAGTGGCCAACTCTGGTGACAGAGTTTTTAGGCCGCCCGAAGGCCTCTGTCGTGGCCTAACAACTTTGAAAAAGCCGGAACCGACTGCTTAACGTGCCCGCCGAAGCACGGGAGCGCTCATTTGAAACTGCCACTGGCGGTCACCCATCCAAATGGTGACTACGCGGAAGAGTGCTTAACTTCGTTGATCTATTAGAAACAACTTAGCCAGCTACGTCACGAGCGCTAAGTGGGCCGTATACTTCGTTGCCAATTTAATTGTATACAAAAAAAGTTGTGTAAGTTGTAAAGATGTATAAGTGGCCAACTCTGGTAAGGTAATGAATAGGCCACCTGGAGGCTCATCGGGTGGTAGGACTCTTCAGCAAGAGTCCGTCTTGGTGGGTACCACTGCAGCGTCAGATATTCTACCTCCAAGCAGGAGTGTCGTGTTTAGCTTGAAGGGCACTGTAGCAAGTGTAATTACTGGGCGAAAGAGACTTAACAACAATGTCTCCGGGTGATAAGCGCAGTGCAGTGCCACGCAAACACTTAAAAACTTGAAGCTTTGGGCGGCACTGCATCTGTAATAGTCAGGCGGGCGCCTTGATTGACACTTGCTGACATAAAAAAAAGGCGTGGCGTGATACAATACAATACAATACAACCATTTATTTCTTGCAAGTAAATGATTTACCAATGTTGGTAAAAGCATATTTTTACAATGTCAATGATACTTATAAAAAATATAAAACATAACAAAATTATATCAACATAGGCATTTACCTATACCTTATAACTAATCATTATCATGTGCCGAGTTTTTTATACAACTGAAGTGGCAACCAAGCGTACGGCCCACAAGATGGTAAGCGGTTACCGCAGTCTATGGACGCTCGCAATACCAGAGGTATCACTTGCGGGTTGCCACCTTGAGGCTAAGATGACTGGCACATGATGCTATCGCATCATGTGCCAGTAATTTCACCGGAAACCATACCCTTCACACCGGAACACAGCAATGCGAGCATTACTGCTTGGCGGCAGAAATAGGTATGGCGGTAGTCCCTTCCCGGACGAGCTCTATCACAGAGAACTCTACTACTCTGGCTCTCAGGCCCTTTTGTCTTCAAGGTAGGCATTCACATTATAGTAAGCCTTTTGTGTAAGCGTGATTTTTATAGTTTTCTTAAATTTATTTTCAGTTACGATGTCATTTGGTATTTTATTGTAAAACTTAACGGCTGATGATACCGACCAGTGCAGCCGCAGCGTGTGCAGGAAGGCAGAGAGCCCCTCCATCAGCACGAGGATGGACACGGAGATGGCGGCCCAGCCCGCGAACACGATGTACAGGATTATACCGCCTTGGAAGTCCGTCGACATCAGACCTACAACATAATCACAAACATTACAGATCTTAAAAATTATAATATCCCAAAAATTATTTCGCCTCAAGCGGGATTTGAACCCGCAACCACCGCTTGATACGCGGGTTCGCTCGGCTGATTCTGTAGCGTGAAATCACATTTTGGAGGAAAGTTTAGGGCACATTTCATGGGCAATTAATGTTATTTGTGGTGTTTAAATTATGTACTTAAATTAAGGCTAGATGATGCTGTGTGGATTGACCAGCATTATTTATTTTATTAATTTTTAATTAAATAATAATAATTATAAATAAATAATGCTGGACAATCCACACAGCATCATCTAGCCCAAGGTAAGCTGCTGTTAAACAGAGCTGTATTATGGGTACTAGATGACTGATATATACTTAATACAATACAATACATAGATAGATATTTTTTATTATACATAGAAAACATCCAGAACACCCGGAACAAATATTTGCAGATCCTACAAACATTTGTCCCAAGGCGGGAATCGAACCCGCAACCTCTGCGTCGCAGGCGGACCTTCGCCCACCGCGCCACATTGGTCGTCGCTCGTGTTTTGTGCTTTGTTTTGCTTTGCGAATTTGTGCTTTTGAACGGATCGGTATTGGACAAATAATGAAATATGACATTTCATGACCACCTAGAGCCATATTAAACATTGTTTCCAAGAGTACAAAAATATGACAGCAGTAAATTAGAATTGGTATGAAATTGCGTTGAAGAGTAAGTCACGGCCTACAAGATGGTAAGCGTTTACCGCAGCCTATGGACGCTTGCAATACCAGAGCTATCACTCACGGGGGCTAATATCGAAAGCATCATGTGCCAGTAATTTCACGGGAAACCTAACCCTTCACACTGGAACACAGCAATGCAAGCATTAAGCGTTGCCACGAGAGATGTGCGAGGATGTGTAGCAAGAGATGTGTTTGTGTAAGGCCCCTGGTGGGCCCCTCGGGCCTTTCAACCTTACCTTTCCGGAGCAGCATGTTCCAGGCGACCTCCGCGAGCTGCGCGTGCGCAAGCGACAGCGCCCACAGCCGCAGGTACGACGCCGTGTGCGACACCGACCCCAGCACGTACTCGATCGTGTGGATGCCCTGCACACACATTTTATTTATTATTTATTTAATTTTTATGGAAAACCAACAGCTAAACATAATTATCTTAGAACTAGTAAGTAGCTACAGAAAGCCAATAACAGGTTTTCGCTAATAGAAACACAATAAAAACTTATGTGTGAAAACTACTTATATATATATATATATATATATTGCGGGTTGTCACCTTGAGGCTAAGATCGAAAGCCTCATGTGCCAGTAATTTCACCGAAAACCATACCCTTCACACCGGAACACAGCAATGCGAGCATTACTGCTTTGCGGCAGAAATAGGTATGGTGGTAGTACTTCATATATATATATTAGAAACACAAACATTGCGTGCCACTACGACCAAACTAAAATATTATGAACAAAACAAGAAAAAGAGTCGCGGAAAAAAAAAACCTTAAACAGGAGTTAAAAAAGTTAAGTAGGTAAGTTTTCATAGTAGAGTTCTTTGTGATAGAGCTCATCCGGGGAAGGACTACCACCATACCTATTATTGTGCTCCGGCTCGAAGGGTATAGTTTCCGGTGAAATTACAGGCACATGAGACTTTCGATCTACGTTTCACGGCAACCCGTGAGTGATACCTCTGGTATTGCAAGCGTCCATAGGCTGCGGTAACCGCTTACCATCTTGTGGGCCGTACGCTTGGTTGCCACTTTAATTGAATAAACATAAAAAACTTACTAAAATTTCAGTGTTTTGTAGTACAGGGCTTTTCATAGTCGATCGAAATATTGATAAGGCCCAATTAGTAGTTGTAAATATTCGTTTGAACGAATCAATTTATTTCTAAAATTCATTCAAATTTTCATTGAATGAAATAGAAAGACTTTTTGCAAAACGATTGCTAAATAAATTCACTGACTAACAAATTTTTAGAATTGCCATTACTTTTTTCAAGCTTTGGACTGACTAAGTAGTCAACTACGCTATTTTAACCACAGAATCTAACCGACCTAGCACTGGTTGATTATAAAAGACCCTGTATACCTGGTGGATATATAATATAATATAATAAAAACTTTATTTCAGGCAACTCTGAAACTCTGTCACCAGAGTTGGCCACTGACTCATACGAACAAACGAACGAACGATTTCAGGCAACATTAGAAAAGTTACAGAGATGTGAAAAACTGATTCTACGGCCCATATCAATAAATACCTTAAAACTAAGAATACATATTATTTAATATTATATTTAATCCACACGTCGTGATGTCGCCGACGACGTGGCTGGCGGCCCTTGAACCGCCGGAACATAACCCCTTTCGCCCAGAAATGAGTGCATCATAGTGCTAGTATAGTGTACCTGGTGGATGAACACTTCAGATATACAGGGTCATTCATTATCAACCTGACAAACTTAAGGGATAGGTTCAACACATAAAAAAAAATACTTGTACCTTTTTTCTTCCTAAACATTTTTTTTTATATGTGAAAAATAAAATTACGTTATACAGCTTAATAACTAGTTATCCTTGTTAGAAATCGAAAAGGCAGCGCTCGGCACATGTCAGCGCGTCAATGAACCGCAGGTCAATAACCCGCGCGTCCTTGACCTGCGCGTGTTAATGACCCGCTAGGGGACCGGGAATGACCTTATATATAGATATATAGTGTACCTGGTGGATGAACACTTCAGATATATCCTCGTCGTGGTGGTGCGCCGGCACGGGAGCGCCGCCCGCCGTGCCGTTCTCCGCCGCGCCTTCCACGGGCTGGTGGCCTTGCCGCTGGACGGGAATACATAACATGACAGCCTTTTTAATGTTACCACTGGCCTACTCTCGGGGGAGAGTGTGCGGCTCTTAAAACCCAATGCGGTGCGGTTGCTGGCACATTTCTTTCGAATTTTTAGTTCTTCGTCATGCCGGTTTCCGCACGATGTTTTCCTTCACCGTGTGAGAGCACTGGCATTGCGTATACATTTTTCGAACAGAAAAATCCATTGGTGCACTACCACTAGCCCACCGGCGTTCTCAGACCACCGGGAAATACATACAAATATAATAACATTTTATTATTTGTTTATTTCATAACTGCACTATAAAATAACCTCACAAGAAAAGCTCGTTTAGTACTTACTTCCAACTATCCATAATGATTGCAAAGCAAACAAATTTTATACATTATCTTAAAAAACTGTACTGATTCTGTTATAGATAACCAGCGCGTTGATCACATAACTCTGCTAGCGACCAATCTCCATCAATCTTTTTTTTTTTATACAACTGAAGTGGCAACCAAGCGTACGGCCCACAAGGTGGTAAGCGGTAACCGCAGCCTATGGACGCTTGCAATACCAGAGGTGTCACTCGCGGGTTGCCACCTTGAGGCTAAGATCGAAAACCTCATGTGCCAGTAATTTTACCGGAAACCATACCCTTCACACCGGAACACAGCAATGAGAGCATTACTGCTTGGCAGAAATAGGTATGGTGGTAGTCTCCATCTCAAACTGTCTAATAATAAAGTTTGACAATAGCTCTACTGTCATACATAATAGATTGAGATGGAGATCAATGGAGATTGGTCGCTAACAGAGTTATGTGATCAAGGGGACGATAACTGACATATATATATTTTTTTTCATACATAGAATCTCTGGGTGTTTCTTCTAGGAACAAGTATTTGCAGATCATGCAAAAAAATATTGCAACCATTATTCCAACGGTCCATTATTCCACCAAGGTTGTGAAATTACCTACTTTGTGCGTATACTTGCCTACCCTAAAAAAAATATTGCAACCATTATTCCAACGGTCCATTATTCCACCAAGGTTGTGAAATTACCTACTTTGTGCGTATACTTGCCTACCCTAAAAAAAATATTGCAACCATTATTCCAACGGTCCATTATTCCACCAAGGTTGTGAAATTACCTACTTTGTGCGTATACTTGACTACCCTATACCTTAGTTGAGTCAGGTATAGGTCTTGTATAGTTCGCACAGCGGATCTCGACCGTCGTGAAATTAGCCATTTCGATGCGCAATGGAGCTATTTCGAACTAAATTGTCTTTGCGCATCACAAACGGCTAACTTCACGGAAGCCTAGATCCGTGCGAACTATACCTACTCTGCCTTTCTTTTATTTTTGTAGTTTTGTTATTATCGTTTTTTTTTCATCATGGCATCTGTAACAATGCTAAAAAAGCGATAGGAACCCAGCCGGTGTTGTTGCCAGTTCTTTTACGGCATGGGCACGTTGGAACTGTTGTAAATTTTCCTAGCTTTTAAGACGTTCAAAGTGATTCTTGTGATTTTATTGAAATAATCAATCAACCTTCTGTTGATGTTTGAACAATTTAATCAGATTAACTAACATGACACATTTTAATTATGACATTTTAATATGTCATTTTTTCTTTTTAATATAATGTTTGTAAATGTTTGTATGCCCAAATGGCAGGATCTAGAGCTCATATATTAGCATTACCATCATTTTATATTACCTAGGATCGCAAACAATAAATGATTATGATTATGATTGAACCATTTTATAATTATTATTTTTTTATACAATGTTTATGAACAATAAAGTCAGGACCACGATCTGAGGAACGAACTCCTCCGTCGTAACAGTGATACTACTTACAGCGCGTTGCTTCTGTTCCTTCATGATGAAGTAGGGCTTCCCGAACAACATCACCGGTACGCACAGCAGGGCCACTACCACGAACAACTGCAAACAGACAAGCATTAATATTTTAAATAGCTGCAATTTTTATTTTTTTTATACTACACAGAAAATACTCAGAATTTGCAAATATTTAATGTTCAAACATTTGTTTCAAGGCGGGAAATAGAACCCGCAACCTCCGCAATAGGCGGACCTCCGCCTGAATTGCCACATCGCGCCATTTCGACGCTTTGCCTTGTCTATACTACTGCAGAGGGCTTATTTGCTATGACATAGGAAATTCCGTACCAATAACGTGTAACTTAGTAACGTGTTCCATACGTGCCGTGGTGTGAAATTGTAAAATAGTTTTCCGTAACTGTTGTTCAATAGCGATAGTTTCGCTATCGATAGGTTGACTTTGAAAAACAGTCAGACGAGCCCTAAAACGTGGCTCATCGACAACGAATCCACGCAGATATCGTAACGAGCTCGCGTTTGGTCATAGCGAATAAGGATCCAGAGTAGAGATAACATTGCCGTGGGGGGAGGGGGGGGAGGGGGGGGGGAAGGTCGCCTGGTACAAAGATAAGAGGGTGGTGCAGGTGCAGGTGCAGGTGCGAGTACCTTCTGCAGACCCTTCTGTCCGGCGTACATGACGGGGTCGCACACGGCGCGCGGGTTCTCGTCCTCCTTGAACAGCATCATGTTGATGAACGTGATCAGGATCGAAGGCGCGCAGTACGCACTGGTCTTTACTATCTCTGTAACAATCAATTAATACATTATAGTAATGGAGCGCTCGTGACGTAGCTGTTCTTAACAGATCAACGAAGTTAAGCACTGTTTCGCGTACTCATCACTTGGATGGGTGACCGCCAGTGGCAATTAGAACTGAGCGCTCCCGTGCTTCGGAGGGCACGTCAAGCAGTCGGTCCCGGCCATGACAGAGGCATTCAGGCGGCCCAGAAACTCTGTCACCAGAGTTGGCCACTGACTCATACGAACTTACTTACTTTAATTAATAAATAATAAATAAATAATGTTGGACAATCCACACAGCATTATCTAGCCCCAAGGTAACTGCTGTTAAACAGAGCTGTATTATGGGTACTAGATGACTGATATATATTTAATACAATACAATACATAGATAGATATTTTTTATTATAATATATAGAAAATACCCAGAACACCCGGAACAAATATTTGTAGATCGTACGAACATTTGTTCCGAGGCGGGAATCGAACCCGCAACCTCTGCGTCGCAGGCAGACCTGCGCCCGCTGCGCCACATCGGTCGTCATTACCTGGTTCCTGGCTACCGAAATGGTCGATCGTGGCTCCGTAGGTAGTCCACTTGATGAACATCAGCAGAACCATGTAGAAGAACAGCAGAGTCAGGAACACGATCTGAGGAATGAACTCCACGTAGATGCTAATGCGGCGTTTGAAGTACCTGAGGAGAATCACATTTTATATACAATTTTTTTTTTTTTTTTTTTATACAACTGAAGTGGCTACCAAGCGTACGGCCGACAAGATGGTAAGCGGTAACCGCAGACTATGGACGCTTGCAATACCAGAGGTATCACTCGCTAAGATCGAAAGCCTCATGTGCCAGTAATTTCACCGGAAACCATACCCTTCACACCGGAACACAGCAATGCGAGCATTACTGCTTGGCGGCAGAAATAGGTATGTAGGTATGTTTATTTGTCAGCAAGTGATCACGCCTTACCATAACAGATGCAGTGCCACCCAAACCTTAAAGTTTTTAAGTTCAGCGTGACACTGCACTGCGCTCATCACCCCAAGACGTTGTTGTAAAGCATCTTTCGCCCAGTAATTTCACTTGCTACAGTACCCTTTAAACCTAAACACAGTGCAGCTTGCACACTACTGCTTGGAGGTAGAATATCTGACACTGCGGTGGTACCAAGACAGACTCTTGCCGAAGAGTCCTACCACCAGGTAGAGTATATATTTCTAGGAGAGAAATATATTTCTATACTAATCAGAGCGCTCGTGTCGTGACTGGCTAAGTTTTTCTCATCAGATCAACGAAGTTAAGCACTGTTCCGCGTAGCATTAGGATGGGTGACCGCCAGTAGCCAATTCAATTGAGCGCTCCCGTGCTTCGGAGGGCACGTTAAGCAGTTGGCTTTTTCAAAGCTGTTAGGCCATGACAGAGGCCTTCGCTTCGGGCGGCCTAGAAACTCTGATAGTTGATGAAGTTCGAAAGTTATTAGCCTCGGAAATACAGTTATACTTACACGTGATTCCAGAGCGAGAGTGACACACCGAACAGCATGTGGAACACGCCAATGATGATGGAAATCTTCATCTTGTACGCGTTCATGAAGATAATCTTATTGGCCGCAGCGAGCTAGTGGAATGAACATAATCACATTATTATATCATCATGACAGCCTTCTAATGCTCCCACTGCTGGGACACTGGCCTACTCTCAGGCGAGAGTGATTGGGTCTTAATCCACCACGCAGACCCAATGCGGATTGGTGGATGGCACATGTCTTTCGAATTTTTAGTTCACCGTATGAGAGCACTGACATTGCGCACATACATTTTTGAAACAGAAAAATCCATTGGTGCACGACCGGATTCGAACCCACAACCTTAGGATCGGAAAGCGGGGTCACTACCACTAGACCACCGGTGCTCATTTATTTATTATATTGTTAGAGGAAAAAATTATAAGTAAAAAACTTTTTTTAAAAACGAGCTTTTATTTCAATGCGGTAAAAGATTCAAATAATTTTTTGTCTTATGACTCACAATTTTATATGATACAAAAGCTTATCGCGAGATTCAAGTATAGTTCTCACAACGGATCTCGGCCGTCGTGAAATTAGCCGTTTCGATGCGCAATGGAACTTTTTCAAACTATATTGTCTTCGCGCATCACAAACGGCTAACTTCACGGAAGCCTAGATCCGCTGTACGAACTATACTCATATTTAATTTAGATCAATCAGATCAAAGTTACATAATTTACTTTATTTATTTCAGGACTTTAGTATATTTATGTCTGCCGCCAAGCAGTAATGCTCGCATTGCTGTGTTCCGGTGTGAAGGGTATGGTTTCCGGTGAAATTACTGGCACATGAGGCTTTCGATCTTAGCCTCAAGGTGGCAACCCGCGAGTGACACCTCTGGTATTGCAAGCGTCCATAGGCTGCGGTAACCGCTTACCATCTTGTGGGCCGTACGCTTAGTTGCCACTTCAGTTGTAAAATTAAAAAAGTCTCACCTGCCAAACGGGGTCGATCCCAAACGCATAAGGCGCCTGCGTATAATCATTCGAGTCGGGATTGAGTTGCAACAGCTTGTTAGCTGTGAGTATGGACGCGTTGTAGTTCCCGCGCCACGAGGACCCGAATATATTCAACGACTTCGAGAATATATCGTTGTATATCAGACCGGTGTACATCGAGAATATACCCATTAGAAGGATTATGTAGCGTCCGCCGAAGAATATTGTCCAAATCTGTTGACAGAAAGAGTAGTAGAGTTTTTTGTGATAGAGCTCGTCCGGGGAAGGACTACCACCATACCTATTTCTGCCGCCAAGCAGTAATGCTCGCATTGCTGTGTTCCGGTTCGAAGGGTATGGTTTCCGGTGAAATTACAGGCACATGAGACTTTCCATCTAACGTCTCAGGGTGGTAACACGCAAGTGATATCTATTATGTTGCATGCGTACATAGGCTACGGTAACCGCTGACCATCAAGTGGGCCGTACGCTTGGTTACCACATTAGTAGTATAAAAAAAAAAAAAAAAACAGAAAACATACATGACAAAATTTTATAGAGATAGATATGTAGTGACACAATTTATAGTGTGGTCAGCACTACCTGCAAATCCAACCGCGCCATCATACAACGAGCCCAAAACAAAATCCTAAGAACTCTAGTCAATGCCCCATGGTCCACAACAAACGATGAGATACATGAGTACCTGGAAGTCCCTACAGTGGACGAAGAAATAAAATTGAGAGGAAGCAAATACTTGGAAAGTCACACTAACCAACTTGCAAGGGCACTCATAGATAACCCGAGTACCACATGCCGCTTGAAAAGAAGCCACATCCTGGACAACCTCCAATAATGAGCGCTTTTAACTAACTTACTTTATACTTTTACGTCCTTATAGGTCTCACAACGGATCTCGGCCGTAGTGAAATTAGCCGTTTCGATGCGCAATGGAGCTTTTTCAAACTAAATTGTCTTTGCGCATCACAAACGGCTAACTTGACGGAAGCCTAGATGCGCTGTGCGAACTATACTTTATGATAATATATAAGAAGGCGTAGAGACATACCTCGCTGTCGATTTTCTTTGCCTGCAGCGGCTTCTCCTTGTAGCACATCCAGAAGCCGAAGGCGGCCATGAGCGCGCCGTGCCCCAGGTCGCCGAACATCACCGCGAACAGGAACGGAAACGTTATTATCGTGTACGGAGCTGCAACACACAACAATATTATAAGCTCATTCATTATCAACCTGACAAACTTAAGGGGTAGGTTACACATATAAAAAAAAATACTTGTACCTTTTTTTTGTAAGCATTTTTTTTTATATTTAAAAAAAAATTACGTAATCCTGCTTAATAATTAGTTATCCTTGTTAGAAATCGAAAAGGCAGCGCTCGGCACGTGTCAGTGACCCGCGCGGTCAATGAACCGCGGGTCAATAAACGGTAAACGGTGTTGGTTTCACATTTATTACCATATTTAGTTTACATATTTAGACATAATTATCATTGTGTAACTGTTTGTTTACCCAAATAAACTAAAAAAATAATAATAATAATAACTCGCGCATCCTTGACCTGCGCGTGTCCTTGACCCGCTACGGGGCGCGCACACTCGAATATTTCATTATTACGTCGCTTAACTCGATTCCCAACAATGATAAATAATAATTGAGCGGAAAAACGTAATCGATTTTTTTTTTACTTGGGATTTTTAGGACAAAATATACATTAAAAAAAAATAGGTACATATATATTTTTTTATGTGTGGAAACTATCCCTTAAGTTTGTCAGGTTGATAATGAATGATTCTGTATAGTAACATTCAAACACCTTTTAACAAAAAAAAACTATAACTATAAATAATAACACATTTTTTTTTATACAACTGAAGTGGCAACCTATCGTACGGCACACAAGATGGTAAGCGGTTACCGCAGCCTATGGACGCTTGCAATACCAGAGGTATCACTCGCGGGTTGCCACCTTAAGGCTAAGATCGAAAGCCTCATGTGCCAGTAATTTCACCGGAAACCATACCCTTCACACCGCAACACAGCAATTTGGCGGCAGAAATAGGTATGCTGGTAGTCCTTCCCGGTCGAGCTACTCTTAAAAAAATGTAATCAAACATATGCATACAATGTGCATGTTTGTCCAATGCTTCTGGTTAGTGGCTAATGGCTACAGGCTAGTGACCAGTGACTACAGGCTAATGACTTCTGGCTAGTCATTAGCCTGGCTAGTAACTTGTGGCTAGTGGCTAGTTTGTACCTGGGTTAACCTCGCGGTAGGTGGCGACGCCGTACGCGTAGATGAGGTTCTGGAAGGCGGAGGTGAACTTGTTGTTGCGGTTGTAGGTGGGCGGGCCCTCGGCCGTCTCCATGCGGTTCAGGATGGGCGGCACGGAGCTGCCGCTGCGCTCCTGTATTTACAATATTTTATTATTACGTCGCCAGTATCGATTTCCAACAAAAATAACTAATGATTGACCAGATAAACTTTATCAATTTACTCAAGATTTTTAACACAATATGTTTAAAACAGGTAAGTACATGTCTGTTTTTTTTTTGTGTGTGGTATATATTCCTTGAGCCCCAAGCCCAAGCAGAGCTTGTGTTATGGGTGACTGATATAGGTACTTAAAACAATACGAACATCCATAGATATTTTTTATTATGCATAAAAAATACCCAGAACACCCGGAACACAGAGTGGTAGAGTTCTCTGTGATAGAGCTCGTCCGGGGAAGGACTACCACCATACCTATTTCTGCCACCAGGCAGTAATGCTCGCATTGATGTGTTCCGGTGTGAAGGGTATAGTTTCCGGTGAAATTACTGGCACATGAGGCTTTCGATCTTAGCCTCAAGGTGGCAACCCGCGAGTGTTACCTCTGGTATCGCGAGCGTCCATAGGCTGCGGTAACCGCTTACCATCTTGTGGGCCGTACGCTTGGTTGCCACTTCAGTTGTATAAAAAAAATATATTTAAAAGTTAATAAAGTATCACTCACGGTTCCCCTGCGCAACGCCAGCTGTATAGTCTCCATGTCTAGAGCGGGCACCCAGCACTCCGCGATGAGGCACTTCTGCGTCACGTCCAGGTTGAACAGGTTCAGCGTGTGGTAGATGGCCTTGATCTTGCGCACCTTCACGAACCAGTTCTTGATGTTCTTCGCGGCGGCAACCAGCACGCGGTGCCGGTGGTCCTGCGTCTGGCCCAGGACCTGGGGAGACGAACAATATAATAGAATACAATATCACAAGGAGAGACTATGTCACTAATACGCTAGGTCATTTTTTCTTTTTTGTGTATAAATTTATTTGTTTTTGTTTTTGACCTTTTTTTTTTTCTTGCCTTTTTACTGTACTGCTCTCCTAATTGTGTGTGTCAAACCAAGCAACCAAGTGAAGTGGCAACCAAGCGTACGGCCCACAAGATGGTAAGCGGTTACCGCAGCCTATGAACGCTTGCAATACCAGAAGTATCACTCGCGGGTTGCCACCCTTGAGGCTAAGATCGAAAGCCTCATGTGCCAGTAATTTCACCGGAAACCATACCCTTCACACCGAAACACAGCAATGCGAGCATTACTGCTTGGCGGCAGAAATAGGTATGGTGGTAGTCCTTCCCCGGACGAGCTCTATCACAGAGAACTCTACTACTCTTATCTCTCTATTATTCTTATTCTTATTCATATATAATAGTTATTAGCAAAGATGACGACACATTAAAATATTAAGATTAACAGTACTAACATCTTTGAACCGTCAAGTATAGTCTATATCACAGATTTGTTAAATACTAATACTAGAGATAAATAACTAAGTATAGTTCGCACAGCGAATCCAGGCTTCCGTGAAGTTAGCCGTTTGTGATGCGCAAAGACAATTTAGTTTGAAAAAGCTCCATTGCGCATCGAAACGGCTAAATTCACGACGGTCAAGATCGCGGATCTAGGCTTCCGTGAAGTTAGCCGTTTGTGATGCGCAAAGACAATTTAGTTTGAAAAAGCTCCATTGCGCATCGAAACGGCTAAATTCACGACGGTCGAGATCCGCCGTGAGAACTATACACAGGGTCATAACATAACATTACAATACAGTTGAATAGAAATAGAATAGAAAACCATTGAAGTCACCCTTTCTTTGGCTATGTCTGAAAACCAGCGCTGTAACACACACCATAATGACAAAACTACCATAAAATATTTTCACAATCCATTAAACATCAAGATAAAGGTTAGGTATAACTGTGACGGATGCATTAGAAGTCAAAACAGTATGAGGAAGATTTACATGCGCGTTCCAGTATTGTGCTTCTCAGTCAAGTGTCTGTAATCAATTAGCTTTGCACGTTATTTCCATAAAATCTGGTAATATTCTGAATAATAGTTTGCGTAGCGTGCACTGCCTACAGAACATTATTGTAAGGTCTTACCAAAGACATTGACATTGATTAATATTGTAGAAAAATAAATTGATTGATTTAAGGGTCTTACTGACACTGTTACTGTTACTGTTGCCTTTAGGAACCCAGAAGTGGGCAAAGACTCCTTATTCCTCGATCATTTGCGATCCTGGGCAGTTGTTTTTTTCTTTTTTTTTCTTATTTTCGTAGCATGAGCCTTACCAAGTTCGATTGGCACGACTGAGACACACACAATAATTCAATGAAGAGGGATCATGCGTTTATTCCCATTTTTTCCTTTGACAGTTCCTTTAAAGGGACAAATGAGACTTTTTCTTCCCATTAGTTCCTTCCAAATTATTAAAGGAACTAATGGGAAGAAAAGTCTCATTTGTCCCTTTAACGGAACTGTGGAAGGAACAAATGGGAATAAACGGGATCATCGAAATCAAAGCTAGGAAGTAGCAAAGGAACCCAGCCGAGTTTGTTACCAGGTTTATGCTGGGGTGACGGCAAAATACTTGTCTTCGTATAATATGAAACAACTCTACTCGGCATCCATAACAATAGCAAGGATCATGCCAAAAACTCAGCCGGTGTTGTTGCCAGTTCTTCTACGGCATGAACTGGTGTACATTTTCCTATCTTGTAAGACGTTTCAAAGTGATCCTTGTGATTTTATTGAAATAAACAATTTTTGAACTTTAATTTAGTGTATTTAGATTAGATAAATCTTACTTTTACTTTTTTTAGTAGGATTTAGATTAGATAATAATCACAGAGCACATAAAGATACCTACATTATAATACAGGTGAACTTCTAATGTATTCTGTGTACCAAAATTGTTATGCAACAGTCATTAACAACGACGACCGATGTGGCGCAGCGGGCGCAGGTCCGCCTGCGACGCAGAGGTTGCGGGTTCGATTCCCGCCTCGGAACAAATGTTTGTACGATCTACAAATATTTGTTACGGGTGTTCTGGGTATTTTCTATATATAATAAAAAATATCTATCTATGTATTGTATTGTATTAAATATATATCAGTCATCTAGTACCCATAATACAGCTCTGTTTAACAGCAGCTTACTTTGGGGCTAGATGATGCTGTGTGGATTGTCCAGCATTATTTATTTATTTATTTATTTATATTATCAGTGATTATATTCCAGCTATCTTTGCCGTCAATCAGTGAGTATAATCAAACACTTGATGTAGATACGTTTTTTAAAGGACTTTATACTTAAACAAGCGAGCTATGTTCAAACCAATGAACATGTCATAATAATCTAATAACTAATAATTTATTTGCATTATATAAATTGAAACATAGGCAAACCAAGTCGACGGCTATATCAATACGATTATTGTACTTCCGCAGTGAAGAGTATCAATACGATTATTGTAATTCGGCATTTATATATTTATTTAACTAGAACGGTGCATAACCAATTACACTAATTATTAAAATTAATTACAATACTAATAACATATAAACAAAAATCAAATAAATTAAAAACATAATTAAAACATTAAACATTAAAAATAATAATTAAATTTTACACTATCTTAGGTCTAACAAAATTAAATACATATCAATCAAAATGTCAAGTAAAATAATATAATGTCAAGTGAAATAATGTAAATGTCAACAATGTCAGATATACAGCATATCGGATCCGGACGGATTATTAGGCATATCGGAATAACTTCTCGACTGACACAGGAATACGCACCTAAAACTCTAAAATCGACAGGCATTGATTCTATATATCCGACTGATAAGTCAGACCATGCCCTAAGGGCCTTACTCTTGAACGCGATCGGTATTGGACAATTATTGGAATATGACATTTCGTACTTTTGACAGCAAACCTAGCGCCAAATTCAACCTTGTTTTCAAGAGTACAAAAATTTGACAGCAATAAATAGAAATCGGGATTGTTGGATCGGAATTGTCATTGGATTCAAGAGTAATGCACCTGGTAAATTAAAAAGTCCCAGCTCTTTCTAAGTCGTTAGGTCATAATGTCACCAGAGTTTGTTTATGACTGAACTTACTTTATGCCAGAGCAAGCCAATCCCAACAGTGGGAGCATTACATTAGATTAGAAGGTCTAAGAGTAGTAGAGTTCTTTGTGATAGATCTCGTCGGGGGAAGGACTACCACCATACCTATTTCTGCCGCCAAGCAGTAATGCTCGCATTGCTGTGTTCCGGTCTCAGGGTGGTAACACGCATGTGATATCTACGATGTTGCATGCTTACATAGGCTACGGTAACCACTGACCATCAAGTGGGCTGTACGCTTGGCTACCACTTTAGTGGTATTAAAAAAAAGGCTGTTTATCATGATGAGGTACTGGGAACCTACCGTGTTGAGGTCCTCGATTCTGGTCATAACTCCCATAGCCATCTCCCGACGGTCGGCAGCAGATTCAGGGCAGGGGTACAGAGTGGCGCGGAACCCTTCGCAGATCTTCTTCACGCGGGTCTTCAGCTGGTCTCCTTGGAAGAAGATGATGAACACTGACTTGTACACTTGGTCCGACTGGAAAATGGAATATTATTGAGATGCTGCAGAGGTAGAAGGCATTGTTTTTGTAAGAACAATATGGTATTCTTGGTAGAGTTACCAAGAGTTCGAAACTTAAATAAAGGTTCCTAAATATATAAGTAGTTAAAAAAAGAAGTTAAAAAAATTGTTTTTTTTATATAATAACTCATATTACACATGTAGTACCTAGTACACTAGTAACACTAAATACATAGGTACAAGTACTCATAAGTAAGCAGCTTAGCGCCCAGCATAGATAGCCTGCATAAAATTTGCAATGTCTGAAAAGGGCAAATAAGTTCTAAGTGCCATTTAAATACTTTTAAGATCTACTCTTGTAACACTTATTTATGCAAATAAATATCTTGAATCTTTGTCTTGATTTGGTACTACCGCAGTACCAGATATTCTACCGCCAAGCAAGTGTGCAAGCATTATTGTGTTTAGATTTGAAGGGTACTGTAACAAGTGAAGACGCTGGCTGAGAGACTTGAGTCAAAAGTCACATGTGGCTGATGTTTCGCCGGTAATCGTAACCTTCAAATCAAACACAGCAATGCGAGCAATGATGCTTGGCGGCAGAAATAGGCCGGACGAGCTCTTTCTAGAGTTTCGGGATGTCCCTTTCAAATCTTGGTAGATATACTTACTGAAGATGGGTCTTCAAGAGGTGTATCTATCTCCGACTGCCTCAGAAACACATTGCCGCGGCAAGCGCGCCACAGCATCCTCTCAAATGCAGGGATTCTTTCGCGCAGGATCACGCCAGCCACGAAACTAAGGAACAGCTCGTTAGCGAGGGCAATGGAGTGGTCTAACTCGAATGGAAGGAAGTTATCTGGGCTGGACGAGTTTCAGTCGAAGAGTTAAATGCGGTAGTGAAATCCATGGGAATCGTATCGACGAAACGGATCCTTAGACTTCTGAGATTTAGGAAAACGGGAGCTAAGATGTGGTGTGGCTTATCTCCGTGCCAAGTTTTATAGATATTTTAAACTTTTCTCATAAAACAAGACGGTCTAATTTCAACTGAAACTTGTCTAACCTTTCATCTATCAGCAAGTGAAAAGACAGCTATTGCAAACTTCTTCCATTTCACCATAGGTACCACTTTGTATGGAGTTTTCGAGACCATTTCTCGAAATTACAATTAAGGCGATTATTCACGGAAACGCTGCGGAGCGGAGTGAAGCAATAGTCGTATCAAAATTGACGTATCTTTGATACGATTCTATTGGTTGTCCCCGCGTTCCACGCTCTGCACCAGTGGATAATAGCCCTTACAAGCTACGATTGCTTTGGTAATGAAATTATTAAAAAATCGAAGATATCCATACGTAGCTTGTTAGTGTGAGAAACAGTCCCCTGGTAGCTGGTATGCAGAAGCAAAACAACGACTGCATAGTTTACCATATAATTTGCAATGCCTGAAAAGGGCAAATAAGTTCTAAGTGCCATATTACTTTTAAGACCTTTTGTAACACTTATTTGTGCAAATCAATATCTTGAAATCTTGAAATCTTGACAGTTTTCTCACCGATTGAGTTTGATCATTCATTGCTGTTGATTCAGTCGATTGTAGTCATTGTCTTACGTCTGAGAACCACAACTTGAAAATGATAATCAATAACGAGGCATAAAAGTTTTGATATAATACACTGAAAGTTGAATAAACAAGTTGTGCCAATGAAATCGCACTGATATTGCTGTCGATTCTGTTGTAGCATTTTTTAAACTTAGCTAACTAAAATTATCGCGGTCCTTAGTATTTTATTTCATTAGAAAAGGATAGCAACAATTTTAGTTAGTTTAAAAAATGTTACAATCGATACCATCGGCATACAACTGTTTCTAATGCTTTGTATGAATAAGATTGTGGAGACATTGATATAAATAAATACGTCGTGGTTTGTAACTCTTCAGTAAAAATAGATGTCTATAAAAGAGTTGTTTCACGCAGTATGGAGCCGGGCCTAGGTCATTTGTAGGGGTCTAGATAAATAAATAATCATTAAAGAAACCATTTATCACTGTTTATTTATTTTATTTTGGCTTCTTTCATAATATTATGTAAGTTTATCTTTGTGAAGGAGTGCAACACAATGCAAAACAACATGGCGGGTTTAACGAACAACTGGATTATTAGGTACTGTCAAAGTCAAGATGCGTCACGATCATTAGCTAATAGCTGTCATGGCGGACCTCCAGTGTTCCCGTTATAAGAAACTCAACACAACAAACATTTTTCATAAAGAACTTTGTTTGTCTACATAAAAATAAAATTGTATTATAATGTTAGTTTTATATTTTATTCCAATTTCTCTATGGTGTTACTAGGACCTAGGCCACTATGAAATTGGTTCTTTCATAGCTTTCCGCCAACTTTCCGCATAGAAACCTTTGTCTATTATTCTAGTAGAAACAGATGGTGCTATTGTATTTTGCACAATAACATTATTGAATAGATAATAGTATGTAATAGGTATTACTAGCATAGATGCAAACGTATAGTATTTAGATTAGTTACGACATAAGACTTCTTAGACAAAGGCTATACCGGCACTCTGTTACAAATCGGTAAATTCAAGGTTCTCTGAACATAATAAGATTTTAAATGGTAAGTATGACCCAGTAAACAGATTTACAACCGCATCTAAAACTTAAATTGTGTTTGAGGAAAAATGAATTCAATCACAGTACCCATCCATCATGACGAGCTGAATTAAGAAGGAACCGAACCGCTCTCGGATTTGACCATTTTTGGCCATTTTTAGAAACTTTGTAAAAACAAGTCTGACTTTTGTAAGACTTGTTACATATACCTATATGTTTTTTTTTTAACATGTACAAAATTACATTACATTACAAAATATAAAAAATACATATGAAACAGTTGAGTTATCTAAAGACCGTTACAAACGACCTATAGATAGCTCAACTTGTTTGAAACAACTTTTCAACAGACTTGTTTGCAACAAATCTTTCAAATATTTTTACGTTTACGATTTAAAGTCAAAATCAAAGTTTTACTTAATGTTTATACCACACGGACTTTTAAATATATACTAATACTTTATATAGTATAATTACAAAGAGTTACGAATAAACTGGAAGAGCTACATTATCCCTGAGTGACCTAAGATACATTTTATGTACACCCTTGCAAAGTTCAGACTGGCCGCTTGTCAAAAATAAAACTACAACTTAATGATTGTCAGAAGTTAGTTTCTTTATGTTGTTTTATTGTAACAACGTATAATAAAGTAAGTACTCGAACAATCCAAAAGGCATTCACCTTCCAAAGTCAAGTTCTGCAATCTGACGTCAGGTAGGTAGGTATGCAGTAGCTTTATTATATCAAGTCACTCGCGATCATAAGACGTGCACGTCACACAATTACAATGCGGACCACTTCACGTGAAAGTTAATGGGAAATCAAAGATTAGATTACTTCTCATCATGTTACTATGTCACATTAAGATATCAAAACACTATAATATTTCCGCTTCTGATACCAAACGATAGAGATATCAAATATTTGTTTTTTTATTATTGTATCGTAAAGACATGGCTGATTTGTATTCTACACTAACAAAATTCACATTCAAAATTTCATTTGCTTCAGTTTTAAGTTTTGGTAGACATTAGAATTTTAAGTAGGATAAAGTTTCTCGGGCTGTAGTTAACTTTATTTGGAATTCATATTATTATTATTATTATTTAGCCGTGATTGTCCTACTGCAGGGCAAAGGCCTCCCTTCCCTTCTTCCACTTTTCGCGATCTAACGCCGTGACAGGCCATGAGCTTGAATGTGAGTCGTAAATAATAATAATAAATAACGCTGGACAATCCACACAGCATCATCTAGCCCCAAGGTAAGCTGCTATTAACAGAGCTTTATTATGGGTGCTAGATAAATAAATAAATAATAAATAATGCTGGACAATCCACACAGCATCATCTAGCCCCAAGGTAAGCTGCTGTTAAACAGAGCTGTATTATGGGTACTAGATGACTGATATATACTTAATACAATACAATACATAGATAGATAGTTTTTATTATATATAAAAAATACCCAGAACACCCGGATCAAATACTTGTAGATTATACAAACATTTGACCCGAGGCGGGAATCGAACCCGCAACCTGTGCGTCGCAGGCGGACCTGCGCCCGCTGCGCCACATCGGTCGTCATATTATTTCAGAGAAATTCTGAAGCAGGAAACTTTAATGATTATTTGCGTCAATGGTACGTAGAAAGGGATGACGTACCTAATAGAACCAATGTGTAAATAAGGAAAAGTGGGACAGCCAAACGTTACGTCAATAAAGTTGGAGTCCCTTTTGGGATGCGGCCAAGTTATGCAGAATGTTCTGCTCTAACTTCTGTAAACGCAATCTTCGTAGTAAATATAAATCGAATGTATGTATTCCTCAGGTAAATAATACCATGTTTAAAAAAAGTGCCTTTTACTCTGCCATTCAAATATATAACCATTTACTTTTAGAGCTCAAAATACTTAACGGAAATGCATTTGGCAATAAATTAAAAACGTGGCTTATTTCAAAAGTGTTTTATAGTTTGTTAGAATTTTTTGATGAATGTGTTTTAATTTTTATAATAATATAAGTACTAAGTGTACCATTTTTGTCTGTGCTACTAGGTACCTACATTGTATTATTGTGTGTAAACAAACTTTATGCATATTGTAAAGTTGTTCACAGCAAGGTTGTTCCTAAATTGGCAGTACCTCAATGGCAAGTTTCACGTTTGATATCCCAATCATAGCGTACTCCCAAAACCAGTATTCGGCTAAGTGTATGCACAAATATTCTGTTATATGGTGGGTAAGTTCGTATGTATCAGGACCAACTCTAGGTACCTAGGTATTGCGAGCGTCTATGGGCTATGGTAACCGTTGGCCATTAGGAGGGCAGTATGAAGTAGTGGTATAAAAAAGTCGAACTCGGCGATTAGGACAATACATTACCATCATCAGTGGTTTTACTACACTAACCTGTAGTTTTCATATCTTACTATAAAAGCTTACTATAAAATAACCGATTACCTAGATGATAACAAAGCTTGGGACGAATTTGCTCCAACTCTACTCGGCGTCCATAACAATAGCAAGGGTCATGTCAAAAAAGCGATAGGAACCCAGCCGGTGTTGTTGCCAGTTCATTTACGGCATAGGCGCGCGTTGGAACTGGTGTAAATTTTCCTAGCTTGTAAGACAATTCAAAATGATCCTAGTGATTTTATTGAGATAATAATTTTTGATTTTGTTTTTTTTTTATCATCAAAGCATTCTACAGAAACGGTACCATCGTCATGGTAATCGCAAACATTATTATTATATCACACCTATGTGTGTACCTACCTAATAATAATTTATATTACATGAGATCACGTGAAAATTACTAATGTAATGCCACATATTCTGACGTAGATATGAAAACCCGCTTCAGAAATGTAAATCCAACGTTTGAACTTATTATATAATCATAATTATGTATTTAGCAGCTGGTTCAGTGATCTTGACAGGTACCTAAATCAAAGATAGTACTTTATTACTTAAACATCAAGGTTTGAAATCGTATGATGTAAGATGTAGGCGCCCGTCTTCCTGGCAAAATACCAAGCCGACAGTCTGGGGGACGTATAGCTATTTAGATTTTGTTCTGGAGTCTGTCTGGACGTTGCAATGGAATGATACATTAGTGCTCACGTGACTAGCAAATCTATTTCCAAGGAACGCGGCAGCTGTTGTTATTGTGTGTAACTTCTGTATTACTGTTCTGTACTTAAACTGTAAGACAATTAAAGTTTGTAAATTGCTATAAAAGTCTCTGTGACTTAAATGAGCAAAAGTCTATCAATTTGAATAAGATGTTCAGTTTCTTATGATCACATAAAACCAATCACTGTCTTATTTATATCAATGCCACCAGTGTGAATCTTAGAACCTTAATACTAAATAAACTGTACATGGAAACACAAAACCTGTATTCGGACAAAAAACAGGCTTATCAAAATCTTTAAGGTGTTTTTAACCGTCTGAATATGTTCATCGTTTAGCTTTAACGCTGATAGGTTTTTAGCGAAGATTGGTTGGCTCAAATTTCCGAGGCCTCATTTTACAACATTACAGTAGTCAGTTTGTTCAGTTTTCTGCTTCCAGTATCACACAGTCTCGTGTCATTCATTTGAATACCATCATAAAATGCAAAATGTAATTAATGACAAGACATAAACCAGCTACAATATTGTTCGACATAATGATATTTACATAAATTATATTCAATCATGCTCGGAGCGAAACTCTGTCAAGGCTTTTGATAGATTATACGCCTAGGGTTTCTGAAAGGCTTCATTATGATAGGTTGCATGTATGATATAATGTCATAACTACTTAGTAATGAGTTTTGACGATAATAATCGGTAGGTATTGGTCATAGTTGAAGAGACAGAAACTACTGCTAAAATAGTCATAGGTATCGCGGCGAGAAAACATTTTAGCACAGGAAAATGGAACTTTATAATTGAGTAAGTAATCTATAAAACGAAATAGACTCAGAAAAGTTACTTAATAGCCGTATTAAATAAAATGACCCTACGTTATAAACATAAAACACATTTATCGAGAACCTTATAGCCGTTAATATTTAGGTCAAAACAAAGAAAAACCCGCATTGCAGATACGACAGAGGCGAACTTATTAGTTACTCTTATGTACATTACGTATCTAATTGTTCAGTTCTGTATTTATGTGTCACAATAACATGACCAGTTGGATAACAGATGCCATGAACTTGGACTATCGGTATTTTTCGCGACATGAGAATGTGTCAGTCACGACTCACACGAGTGAGGTCGACGGTCTTGTAACGGCATCGATATCTGGAACTATTTATATTTAGTAAATCAGAAAGTTTGGCTACTTGCACGTTCGTATTTCAATTACGGTATTGTTTATCCAGATACGAAGGAAGCCGTGGGCAGAAGTTAGCTTATTTTATTAACCGTTAAATATTGAATAGACTGCTGCTATTGATGTCTGCTTTGGAACTAATGAATGAACTTGAGCAGCGTACTCTGTGTGTGTATCTTACCCCATACCTACCTAGAACATACGACAAAAAAGAGCAACTAGAGAATGGAAACCCAGACCTGCAGAAATTTGAGGATCTGTGTGAAAATAAAACTTTGTTTATGAATCCTCAAAGTTCGTTGCTCTAAGAACTAGAAAAAAGACAGCATTCTTTCTGGTAAAAAAGGAAGGATCCTTCTTCTTCATAGTTCAAGACACTCTTGCAAGAGTGATCGCGATTCGTGACTATGTAGTTCTAGATTGATCCAGTCTAGCTACATTGATTGGCGGATTTTGCGATGCGTCTATGTAAGCCATAAGTGATCTTATGAATTGCAATACAATTGTCATCAAAACGTTTTCTAAATGCCATCATTTTGCAAATGTTTCACGTATACAACTGACAATGACAATAGACGGATGCGGGTAGCCAACAATAGATGAAAAGGTCATCGCTAGTAGGTTAGGTACAAGAAAACACTAAACATAGTGACTCAATGTACAAGGAGTGTACCGGACAATGCCTAGATAAATTACTCACTCGTTTACAACGTTATATGTATGCCATTACATTGTGAAATAACTTTTAGCAGTTTGAATTTCAAATGGTTGATACTTTAAATAAATATACGCCTATAATACGTTTAAGTACGAAACCTAGTCTTTTGTGACTTATAATTTTGAGCGATTTAATTAAAAAAGAACATATGAAAACGCTAATCAACGTTACACTTGAAATACAGCTTGATGTGACTTCAAAAATCGAATCAATAACACTATACAAGCACCTAGTACTAGTAGCAGTATCAGTCAAGGTAAAGCAATACCTATTACATGGCCAAGGATCAACATAATCTTCAGGTGGCTCTTATCAATCATCTTAACTTTCGATAGCAGAAATCAAAATTTTGTTTTGGTTTTAAGTGAATGCGGATATAAATATTTTCATTTGGTAACAAGTGTGAGCTGCATATCACACGCACGTCATAAAAAACATCTATCGCTGTATCAACATCTATCAAGTTTCGTTCAACTATGAGATTCCGTAAATAATATGATTGAAAATACCTAGGTGTGATGTAAGTTTGTTTCGGACATTTTTTCAGTTTAAACTAGTAGGTAGTTCAATTGATAGATAAAATTTGCGCAGATCTGCGGTGTATGGCACGAACTAAGGGAGCCCTATACCCAGCAGTGGGTGAAGTCGAGATTTATTATGAGTGAAGACGATAAGGTACAAATTATTAAACAATGGACTGATACTGCATACATATTTGGCAGGCATGACATAAGGATGCTAAGAGCTCCATCAACCTGTTATTAATAGGATATACTCATATCGAAAGCCTTTTTGAGAATATTGTTATCAATTATCATACATTACGAAATACTTACCTCATTGTAACATGGCAAAGCAGTTTCATACTCCATGAATAAAAATTGTCGAACAATTAAACTTATATTCTAAGCTAAGTACAATTATTGTTTTTTACGTAAGCGTTTGATCTTATGAATGACACGAGTGGTATAAAAAAAAGGTAAAAAATATAAAATAAAGGTAATCACTCGTACCAAGACGCTGCTGGCTGTTAGAAACTACAAAATCGTATAAATAACTTATCTCAGTACTTTTTTTACTTTTTTTTTACTTCATGAGAGTACCACTGGGGTCCGTTTTTAGTCCTTTATTTTACAATTAACACATAATCATGACTTAAAAAAAATTAAAAAAGTACTAATTATAACGAACCGATTAAACAGCATTTACAATTTCGCCACCCTATTCATTCCATCTATTCTTGAAGTCCAAGTATACTCACAAACAAAATATTGAAACAAAATACTGTGATGTTGAGGTGAGATGTTAGTAAGCTAGTGAAATGTGTAAATCAAATGTAAACCCAATAAAGACGACAAAATGAAAAATGGAGGCGTGATTATCTGATTTTATTTTATCGTCATAACCCATTTATACAATTTCACCGTACAACACATACACAAGCCCGACACCAACAGCTAAAACTACACTACTATAGTTATAATAGTCAATGTACTCTACTAACCAAGGCAGGAATTCCAAGGATTCTTGCTTATCCCGTAAACTAGGGAATAAATCAAGCACAGGTTTAGCAATGTTGCATTTGGTGTGTACACTATCTACAATCAGATTTACTTATTTATTTTCAAAGTTATTAAAATTTTTCGTTACGATATATTTCGTTCGTTTATTCGTATAATAACAGTAATTCGTATGCATGCATTACAATGTTTTATTTTGTGTACTTCAAGCAAGCTTGCTTTATTTACAAGATATTTCTCTAGCAAGCGTTACAGTAGGATGTTACTTTCTCAGGTTTATAGTTTACTATCTGCACTTAAGTTTATCTTTATCGGTTTTTCGTTAGGGTATTTTAAATTTACGATGTAGAACCGACACTTTAAAATCGTTTAAGTTTGTTTAGGAGGTGTCCACATAAACTCATAAAATTAAGGAATTTTCAGAACCTTATAAGTGTAGTTATACCTTCAGATTGAATTAAAGACCTAGTACCTTGAAAGGGGCAATTTTCGGTTTACATTGTAAACATTACAAAAGTCAAATAATAAATCTGTCAGTTTATGTAAACACCTTGATCGATCGCATCGTCACTCGTGCTGGAGATGATCAGTTGACGTCTTGACAAGCACTAATGTTATTTATTTAACATTTTGCGTACAACATTTGCAACATAATTAATATACTTTAGAAAAGAGATCTTTTTGTAAAGTGCAATAGTGAACATTTTGTTATTATTTGAGATGACGAGAGGACGAGCGATCATTTTTCGAATCTGCAATTGAACGGCTTCTCGACTAGTAAATATTTTCAGGACAATAGGAACTTCCAAATAAATTGTTGACTTGTTTTTTTGTGATGGAAGAGGATACAAGATCAGAGATAAGGATAAATACAGTCAGAAGCCGTTCAATGGTACGGGTATAAGATTGGTATCAGTGTCATGTCACACCAGTGCCGTAGGTAACACGCATACATACCCTAACTGCACATGGCCCATATGGCGGCTCGGGTCGTCGGATATCAGCGCGCGCGTCATCGACTCAGTGGTACTGGCACCACCCTCGTGCTACATCAAAGACAAACAAACATGTACACAAAGACTGCCCAATACGACACAGTTCAGACGCACGAGACGGACAAACGCACCAAATGCCTGTTGTAGTAAAAAAATAGCACCAGAGCATCACTGAAAAAAATCCTTTTACTACGCGGTTTTTTGCCAACCTAGCTACGGTCTAAAGCGTTGTTAGTTTTGTGTCTACTTTGTATAGTTTGTGTTCAAATTACAGTGTCGTTTAAAAGCTATCTGTAGGTAAACTACCTACTATAAATTGTACTAAAATCTATATTGTTTCGCGTCATGATGTACTAGACTACATTTATAACATAAAAATAATGGACATGCATAATATGATAGTACAAATAAAGCATGACGGTATGGAAATCAAAATAAACATAAAAAAATAACCTCCAGTTTTGAGTGTCTGAATGTCTTCACAGATGGACTTCAAAAATAAATCGTCAGGATAATATTGTTAGTCTCAAGTTAGGTAAAATAAAACTCACTCAGGCAGCAATTGGTTAGCACGCTCAACAATGGGCTGGATCTAGACCGCGAGTTGCATTAAACTTTAGGTACATTCGCAAGGGAATTCCGTTGCGGTGCTACGGAAAGCTGTCATGGCATCACACGAAAAGTCAAAGAGTTACGATGGAGTTATACTTTAGACCGGCCGACTCCAATGCTTGCCTGAGTGGTGATCGGTAGACTCCGGAATCAGCGTCCCAGTACAAGCACTGCAAAAATAATAACGCTCTGAGACATGCTTCGACTTCAAGTGGGGAAGTCGAAACGCGTCGCGAGCGGTGATGGAGACCAAGCATACCCCAGTTTGAGAGCCTGCCCGCCGGCCATGAGTCCCTCCTCCCCCAGGAGCGTCACCTGTTCCTCCTCGCGCGAAGGGTCCGCCATCTTGTGCACACACACGCCAAAATAGCGTCAAGTTCAGTGCCGCGTCGCAGTCAATGTCACATTCATTTTACATTCTAATTTGCGTGAATAGACCGTGGCTTGATCGAGTACGCAATTCGCTCTTTTGAATAGCTCTAGAGACAGACAGGTGAATAAGTGAGATCGATCAAGCAGCCACAAAGGCCCACAGAGCGCGACATTGACGGCGACGTCATTATTTCAAACAATAACGAATGAACATTTTGAACTGCAATTTGTAGTTTTTGAAGCCCACGCTTGTGTGTAGAATTCTCATACAATACATAAAACCCGCGACCTTAATTAAAAGGAAATGTTATCATTGTATTAATCAAGAGAGCAAAGTGTTGGAACATAATTAGTATTCAATTGTATTATTGTTATTGTGCTCGAAATAAATATAACAATAAAAATAAAATAATTAATGAGACACTGACAAAAATAAACAATAAATGTGATGATTACAATTTTAGTTTTGTATTCGTGGAGCTAGTTTTTTTCTACAACAGCTTCGAACTGGGCATCATTGCGTGACTTGCTATTTTCCGAGCTCATCCCTCCGATACAATAGACAATTTTGCAGTCTAAATTGATTAGGGCAGACGAAGAACAACCAGTAACTGTCTACATGACGTAATGTTTGCAGGCTGATGTCTGCGTGGCGTGGATCGTCAAACATAATTAGAGGTATAATTACGTTTATTATTAAATGCCATTACAAATTACGTGAAGGCGGGTATCTAATCTGCTGACAAATAACTCGGCTTAGTAACTACACGTTGAGCTGTAGGTAGCTACTTTATCGCAAGCTGATAATCGATCGGGAATCATGTGTCTCGAAAATTAATACTGGCCTAGAACTAAACGTCGATTTCTTCATCGACTTATGTAAAATTAAATTAAACTTCATAAGCATGTTTTATGATCATAAGTTAACGCAACGCCACCAATTAGTTGTGTCGACTATTGATAAAAAAAACCGATGCAAATAAATGCAAACACGCTAAAATTATTTGAATCCTAAAAATATGTTTCTAAACTCTACCCTACTTGATTCCAAACAGAACGAACTACATCGTTTAGATCGTGATGTTCTATCTGACAAGAATCCATGCATAATCGACCAGAATTTTTATACGTTTAGTACTGGCCCTGTACTGTTAGCAACATGGTGTTATGGCGCCCTCCTACAACGATGGGGATGACTTACCTCATCGAAGAACACTTGAGTTTTCCTCAAGATGTGCTTGAGTTCTGTCAACTCAAGGAAGTTTCTTTTGAGGGCTTCGGCGTTCTGGTTCACCTCACGAAGCTCATTCTCGAGTTTCTCGAAGGTTGCCTGATGAAGAAAAGCATATATATTGTGGACTAAGAATTTTATGGCTAAGGTATATTCTGTGACCAGGGTTCTAGAGTCCAATTTAAAGGAGGAATATGGAAAGTATCTGTAGGGTCCTTTACAGTATAATGGGACAACAATAATAAATACAAACTTTCATAAAGAATGAGTTGAGATTTCAATGTTAATGTTGTGAGGCTAATAATAATTATTCAATCATGCATATCCAATACAGCCTACGGCAAATCCATGTTTGATCTGTGATTGACGTAATCACGCCATAATTGGCTTGCAAATCTTGCTACAGATGCAGTGAGTAATAGAGTTCAACATGCTAATAACGCCTTAGGGCAAACTTTACCAGTCAAGTTCAAGTTTACAACATGAACTGGTATTACTGGCTATTGGAACATTTTGACAATCATTTGCCTCGGGAAACACGGCTTCAAATTGAGACATTGTGATTCTTGTGACGTCAGGAAGGTTAGAATAGAAAGTAAGTTACGAGCACCGCAGACTGTGTGGAATTTTAAATAATGCTATTGTTCATATCTCGCAAGGTATACCTAGCAAGTACCTATGCATGCATGACATTTGTGTTGAATTTAGGAGTCAGCACAGGGGCCCAACCATGAACTCTTATAGCGATTCAAATGAAGACCTAAACTAAATTGCCAAAAAATCTTATACCATGACATGATTGTCTAATTGATGTCATGGTATGTCATGTCATGTTGAGCCCCAGATCTCTGTTTTTCTAAGATGTTTTGTTAAGAGGAATAAAAATGTCTGTAATGAGAGCCGCCGCAGTCCATACCGCAGAAACAAATGGACTATACAGGACAATGTTGCAGATCTTATTACCGCAAATCAAGTTGGGAAACTGTTCTTTCCCCTGTGAAGTACCTACTTGTGATACAATGAGGAAATCTAAAACGGAACCATTCTATGAGCCAACCAAATGCACAGAGCCTCTTAGCGAATAGATATTATTAATAATTATGTGTCCATAATCATAAATATCTGTGGATTGCGTTGCTTCCAGGCACTCGACAGTTATCTCCAGCATGGGTACGCCAACGCGCCGGATCCTTTCTTTTTTTTTTCGTTTAATGGCAGTGTGTCTGTTTAGACAATATTGCCAGTGTCAAGTAATGTTATAATAAACGAATCAAGTTCAAATTTTTAATTTGACGAACAAAATTTTAAAAGAAATGATGGCGTTCTTGACGAACTTGCGTTTGAAACGTGCCAGGTATCTTCGGCATTAGGATACTGGCGCGTCGGGTTACTTTCCTCATTTTAAATAGCACTTACCTCAAGATCAATCATCTCCCTGGGTTGCGGTGCTTCCGGACATTCGCCAGGAATCTCCAACATGGGTATGCCGTCGCGCCGGATCTCTTTCTCCAGATACCGGAGTTTGCGCTCCATCTCATCGCAGCGGCGGACCTCATTGACGAACTTGCGTTGGAAAGCGTTCACGTCTGGATTCAACTGTGGAGTTAAAATGCGATTTATTCGTATAAAGAGCTTACGTAGGTATTTGTTTTTAAAGGCTGAAAAAAAAATGTTTAGTGCAGACTTATTCAGTAAAAAACCGATGCCATGCCATGCCAGAGGGCACACCCGGCAATGAGTCGTTAGCAATGACGAAAACCTTCAAGGACAGTCAAAAGAAGTATACAATAAATTCACAAGGATCTCTTTGAAACCATTTACAAGCTAGGTGCATCCATGCTCCCATGCCGTAAAAGAAACTGGCAATAACTGGCTGGGTTCCTATCAGGTTTTAGGAATAAACCTTGCTATTATTATGGATGCCGAGTAGAGTTGAAGCACATTCGTCTCAAGCTTTTTGTCTTCCGGCGGCCTACTCTGTCTGGGTTGGTAACTACTTGAATCTATACTAGTATTATAAAAAGGATAAGTTTTTATTTTTGTTTGTTACGAATAAACATAATTTTAAATAATTATATATATTTTCATTTTTTGAATAAGTTCCCAAATGAATATTGTTAAATTAAATTAAAGTGAGAGGTAAATTAAATGGTATTTTTTGCACGCCGATTCATCGATGAGGTATGTGGTACCAATTTATTATTGTAAAAACTAATACACCATAGTTCAAGCTAGTGTTTAATAGATCAACAGAGGAAGTCTACTGGATAATAAAACAAAGCTAATGCATTTATCTTAAGCTTATTATCATCACGCTCTACAAAGAATACCTAGTAGTAATTTATCTTCATCAATTTCTATTGATTTCCTCCTATTGATTCGATTGGCACACTGAAGCTTTATGATGAAGAGGGATCATCAAAAAAAGCTATGAACCCAGCCGAGTTTGTTGCCAAATTCACCTAGCTTTAAGACGTTTTAAAATGATTCTTGTGATATTATTGAATAAATATATTTTTTACTTTACTTTATCAATGATCATAATTAATTTCACCGGAAACCATACCCTTCGAACCGGAACACAGCAATGCGAGCATTACTGCTTGGCGGCCAAATAGGTATGGTGGTAGGCCTTCCCCGGACGAGCTCTATCACAAAGAACTCGACTACTCTTGTTGGTCATATTGTGATAAGGTTATCAAAAATAATTTATTAAATTTATTGATTGATACTCTATCAAACTTGTTATCAGAATTAGGGTACCTACTTAAATTATAATGTCATGTGATTTTTACAATATTTTTAGCTGTTGGCTATATTGTAGAAAGGAAAACTGCCAACACTACTTACTTACAAACATTTATCTAAGATGCAAATACTAATCTAGGTATTACTCAACACAATTTAGGCATGCTTTACTCACGAAATGAGTTTTACTGACACACTGCTGTGTCACTATTATTAGGCTTTTTTAAGTTGGTATACCTACATAATAATTTTGTCGTAATAGTTCAAATGTTGATTCCTCATGGGAAAAAGACAGAAAATTGTTGCCAAATTTCAGGTTAGATTGACTATTGGTAAAAAAAAAGCACTTTACTTGTGATAGCTTTTTTCAAACATACACATTAAATCAGTTTCTCATCATCAAATAGTAGGTACCTACCTATCAAGTGCATAATTTCATAAAATAGACATCTACCTAAGTATAAAAAAGTACAATGTAAAATTAAGAGTGCTGGCTAATACTAATCTAAAATTTATATATTTATTAACCTATCAACAAAACTTTTAGAAGCAAAGAGCATAAAGGCATTGTTTAAGAATAAAAAATTTTGGTTTGAGTAAATCTTTTCATTAAATTTCATCCCCCGTGTAGAGGTGGTAATAAATACTGAACTGAATGGACCTATGGCTATCTAAGCAGTAAACATTATTGTAATTATTGTATGTAGGTTACCTGCTTTGGTTTTTAAAAACATAGCTTTATAAACAATCATAATATTATTGATTGAAATATTAAATTATATAGACTATAGCTTAACTTTATTTCCAGTTTATTGACTTCTGTAGCTAGTTGGGATCATAAACTATGGATTTGTATGTAGTATTCAGTTGTTGGATGTTAATGAGAAATTTGTCACAAGTATTGGACCGATTTGGACCAGATCAATGCAGCAATCAATACATATCAGATAACCCGCGCTAAAAATTAGGGCAAGAATTTCCTCTAAACGAGGTCATTGATTTCGTCAGGTTTCGCATCGATATATAAGAAATTCTTCAGAAAGTTAGTAGGTAGCAAGACACAGCTTATAACTTTTATGAAGGAGTGCGACACTGAACACTGAAAAGGGGCGTATTTTAGAGAATCTGTTGGTGAAATACTCACGTCTCGGAACTGCACGAGGCCTAGTTCACCAAGTTCAGACACGCAGGCATAGGCCGCTTCGCTTTGCAGGAAGAGCTGACATAATGTCATTTCTTCACTCCGAAACAACGACCCCATTTTACACAGTTTTTAGTCACTTTACACAGTAAATTTTCTATCCTATTTCAAGAAAAAACCGCGTCGCGGGTCTGCGATCGAGCAGACGTAACAGCGACGAAAACGCTTTGCAAAAACTGTGTCAAAATCAATCGATAAAAACCAAAGGACGTTCGTCATCAGCGCACGCACGCACGGTCGCCAGTGTTGCCAACTGTACTTTAATGTTTCTGGCTAGATTTTGTGCAAAAAGTGGCCAGCTGATCACTGCATGTTGACCATTTATGTGAAGTTCTTCCTCAAATTGATGAGAAGTCAGTTGTTCTAGGAAATATAAAACTTCATAGAACAAAATGCAGCATGCTCATAAAGAACGTTCTTGGTCCGACAATGATGAAAGAGATGTTAGAAGATGTTGCTGATTCTGCATATTCTATAATTGCTGATGAAACTACCGATATAAGTACAGATAAAATTTTGTGTCTTATGATACGTTACTTTTCAGTCAGGAAAAATGATATGATAACAACATTTTATAGATATTTAAAAGTATCAAAATGTGACGCTACCGCTATTTACGAAACAATAAAAAAATCAATAAAAGAAGACAACCTACAATATGAGAAGTTAGTGGGAATAGGGTTAGATGGCACTAATGACCGGAGAACAGCATTCAGCGTTGCAACGCTTATAAAACATGATTTGCCAGATTTGATTATTGTCAAATGTACCTGCCACTCGTTACATTTATGTGCAGAGAAAGCGTCAGAGTACCTGCCACGACAACTCGAATTTTTGATTCGTGAGAGTCACAATTGGTTCTCGTATAGTTCGAAACGCCTTGAGGATTACAAAGATTTATTCGAGACTATGAACCAAAGTCGAAATCCGAAAAAAATACCAGGCTATTGTGGCACACGCTGTTTAGCCCGTTCTTCTGCTATTCGTACATTGCTCGACCAGTGGGATGAGTTAAAACTTCTTTTTATGCTAGCACGTAACGAAGATAAGTGCTTCATGGCGGCACAGCTGCATGATATTTTAAAATGCAACGCATACAAAGCATACTTTGTCTTCTTGGATATTCATTTACGGCAGGTCACTAAAGTTAATATTCTTTTTCAAAGTGACAATGTAGAACCAACTAAGCTTCTGGAAGACTTCTATTTACTGTTTAAGAACATACTACAAGTCATTGTTGTACAGTCAGTACAGTCTTGATTGAAACAAATACTAAATTTCTGACGCTTCGGCGGCCGCTGCCGCGGCACGCCCGCTACGCTCGCTCGCTTCGCGCGTAGTTTTTCACTAACCTAACATAACCTAACCTACTCATTTCGATCTAAGCGGTTATATATTATGTTAGGTTAGTGAAAAACTACGCGCGAGGCGAGCGAGCGTAGCGAGCGTGCTTCGGACTTCGGAGGTTAGTAGTTCTATTTGGAATAAAATCCATGTTTCCAAATAGTACGATCCGTCAGTATAACAACTTGGAAAAAAAACATCCAAACAGTTCGACTATCGAACTACTGGTTGGACTGGATGGAATAAAGCGAATTAATTATCTAAAAAACTTTAGGGTATTTTTACATTGTTATTTAGGAATCTAGGGTAAAATTAAGCTGGCTTTGGGGTAATATGAAAATCTGGGTTGGCAACACTGAGTAATTTTCATTTTCATTTTGTGATTTTGTGTGGGAGTAAAATGAGGTTAGGAATTCCTCTCCGCTGTGAATAAAAATAATTGAGTAAACTAAAGTTAGACTATGAGTAGATATAAATGAAAAGTAGGACAAAATGGTGAGTTTTTATATTACATACCTTTCTTTTTGGTTTTAGTACACAAGAAAGTACATATATTCTAATATTATTCGTTTTTTTAGGCGCTTCTTGGTGCACAAGCGGTTATTACCTTGGTTATGATATCTCTCATGCAGAAGCTGAAGAGCTATTCCTTCGCGAGATGGCTACTTTGCTCTCAAGGGCTATACCGGTACCTTTACCCTACAGATAGTGAGCTAAGAACCCTTGCTGGTAAAGACAAAGTGAAGGGTAAAAAAGGAGGAAAGCATGAGGCTAACGGGAAGAAAGACATTTTCCACATTCCCCGGAACCTTGAGATCAGTTTGGAGAAGGCTCCAGTGACTGCCCTGGATGTAGTGCATCTGAGGTTTTACACAGAGTATTACTGGATAGTTGACTTTTCTTTATACACTGCCATAGTTTATATTCTATCTGAGGTGAGAATTAGTATTACATTAATTAGCACCTATGTGACAGTAGGTCATGATTCTAGTTAGTAAGCCCTGGTTTTTTGATCACTAATCAAGGCGGTCAAAATTACTTTTTTATAACTCTGACAAATAATTATTAGTGATAAAAAGTAAGGAAATATGGTCAAAAACAGTCATAGGTTCATTTTACTTCTGCACATAGTGAAAATGCGGAACAGTGCTTAACTTTGTTTATCTGTTATGATCAACTTAACCAGCTATGTCCCAAGCAAAACTTGTTATATCTCATGTGGTTAATGCATATTGTAAACATTTCAGGTTTATACTGGATTTTTTCCACTAAAAGACGAGTTCAACTTAAGTATGGTGTGGTGCTGTCTAGTTGTGATATTTGCTTTGTATCCTTTACAAAATGATTGTTATATAGTTTTGCTGCTGTTCTCACTGAGATAATATTTACTGCTAGCGTTTCAGGGTTTCAACCCCGTTATCTATTAGCATAAATGTCCTTTTTCATAATAAACTCATTAAGGTACTATGTTTCCTTGTCATTCTTATGTTAATGAATCATTGATCACTGGCAGAATTGTGGCAAATAAACAAATAAAGAAGAAGTACAGGTTTATAAGTACTATCCCCCATATTCATTAAAGAAACTGTAATTTTAGCGGCTTGCTATTTCTGTCTTTTCTAAGTATTATCAACAAACAATTTTGACAGATTTGAAACACACTAGCTAACAGAGTCTTACAGTAGATCTATATACCTATACTCATTATAAAGAGAAGATTTGTTTTCAAAAATCCTTTCACCATCAACATTCTACATTATCCTACATTATCCCTGAGTAACATAGGCTATATTTATTACTAGCGATCCGCCCCGTCTTCGCACGGGTGCTTAAGTTTTCATTGCACCCGTGAGAAGTTTGTAATGAATAAAACCAAAATAATTTATAATAACACCCTTCACTCACGCACAGTAAGATCCTGCTTTCACTAACAAAGCAGTACTTCACATCTGAAGAGTCTATCGGAGAGCGGTCTACCTGTATCGTAGCTTTCTCCGTCTTCCTGCTGATTGCGATGATGGTACTCATCATAGACGAGTCCAACTTAGAAGTGGGCATCGACCCGGCCTATGACAGCTTCTATGAGAATGCACAGAGGTTTCTGGAGAATCAAGGATTGTCTTCTGTGTAAGTTATATAACCAGCTGCCCGCGGCTTGGCTTGCGTGGTGTGGTACTCATAGCCTAGGTACCTATGTTCATGATTAGACTGAATTAGCTTCGTGCGCAATTTCATCCAAATCGGGTTAGCGGCTTACTCGTGAAAACGTAACAAACGGACATGGATACAAAAACAATGAGAAAGTATTCTCATTGTTTTTTTTTTATTTTATTTATTCGGGATTTGTTTATACAACTGAAGTGGCAACCAAGCGTACGGCCCACAAGATGGTAAGCGGTTACCGCAGCCTATGGACGCTTGCAATACCAGAGGTATCACTCGCGGGTTGCCACCTTGAGGCTAAGATCGAAAGCCTCATGTGCCAGTAATTTCACCGGAAACCATACCCTTCACACCGGAACACAGCAATGCAAGCATTACTGCTTTGCGGCAGAAATAGGTATGGATTATTCGGGATAATAAACAGTTATACATTTATGGTTAAGTAAATTAATAATTGGTTATGTTAGTGTTGTATATCTATGGATTCAGCACGAGACTCCAACACAGATTGGTTGAAGGCATGATCAAATTCTTTTTCTTGAAAATGCCTGTTTCCTCACGATCTTTTTCTTTAAAGTTTGGCGCTGGTTTTGCTCACATATGTTTCCATCCATTGTCGCTGTGGCGTTTGCCGATTAAATGTATGCGTACGACCCGTCATTGTGTTGCTTCGCTCGTGCCTGCGATTCATTCAGTCGGGTGAGCAAGCTAGACGGTTGGGTGCACGTGTTTAAAACAATAACAATCTTTTATATTGAAGCCCTATGTTTCATTATCCTGTAGGATACTAGCAGAACCTCACAGTCACATGACCGCGTTCGAACCCACCTTAGGATCGGAAGGCAGGGACTACCACTAGACCACCAGTACTTTATATAATGATGATGATAAATTTGATTACAGTGGACCAGCATCAAAGCTGATATTGAAGTTATGCTTCGCTGTATGGGCCGCTATTATTGGAACACTTTTCACATTTCCCGGTCTCAGAGTGGCTCGGATGCACTGGGACTCATTGAAGTAAGTTTAATATATTTGATGTCATATCTTATTCCATTTAAATTTTAATTTGGGGTAATATGGCATTGTGTGAAATGTCTGGCAATATTTATTTATTGATTAGGTACATGATGGATGACTGATTATGAAAAATGTTTATTGTGTAGTATCGACTAGCAAAAATTTACTTGCTTTTGCAGAATGGTTTAGTTAAAAAAAATGTCATCTTAGTTTTCCGAGACTATGCAGACAGCACATACTTAGATACATGATTACTGAACAAATAGTCAAGTCAAGTCAAAAATCACAAGGATCACATTGAAACGTCTTACAAGCTAGAAAAATTTACGCCAGTTCCAACGCGCCCATGCCGTAAAAGATCTGGCAACAACACCGTCTGGGTTCCTGTCGCTTTTTTGGCATTATCCTTGCTATTTTTATGGATGCCGAATAGAGTTGGAGCACATTCGTCCCAAGCTCTTTATCATCTAGGTAATCAGTTATTTTATAGTAAGCTTTTTGAGACAGTTTTTGTTTAATTAAGTTTTTAAATTTGCCAATTGAAAGTTTTGTATGCCGCTTAGGACTTTGTTATGACAAAATGCCGATACCAAACCTGCAGACTATGACTGAAGACTGATCACAGATGAACACAGGAAAAAAATATCTTCGTTTTCAATAAGACACAAAAGACAAATTCTCAGCTGGATGATACGTTAACATCAATTATTGCCAAACAAGTTTTTGCGTGATACCTCTGTCCATTTAATTTCTCATCGAACTTAATATTTTCAGGAACTACGAAGACAATAAGTTAAAAGGTCTACTGCTAAACCTGAACTTCTCGCTGCCCTTCATCCTGGTGTTGCTGTGGATTCGACCCATTACTCGGAACTACCTCTGTGTGCGCGTGTTCAGCGGGATGGATAAACCTCTGTAAGTCATATAATAACACACTAGCGCCCTGTCCCGGCTTTGCACGGGTAGACATAAAATAAAGCCTATGTCACTCAGGGACAATGTACCATTCTAATGGTGAAAGAATTTATGAAATTAGACTAGTAGTTTTTGAGTTTATTCGTAACAAATCTATTCTAGCTATATTAGCCTCAAGGTGGCAACCCGCGAGTGATACCTCTAGTATTGCAAGCCATAGGCTACGGTAACAGCTTACCATCTTGTGGGCCGTACGCTTGGTTGCCACTTCAGTATAAAAAAAAAAAAACTATCATAATATTAGTATTGATTTAGCAAACAACTTAAAATCATGTCACACACACCCCGGACACTCAATAAAATGTATGAAGCAAGCGCGTCGCAATCACCACATGCATGGTTTGTGTACCTAAACGGTGCCGTTTTATGTGTGAGTGTCATGATTGGCCCCACCCTATTATAGCAAGAGCGAGATACACTTTCGCTCGCGCTGGCATGAGCGCTTGGATCTACACAAAATCAAAATAAACGCGTGCCTTAGCCCTTAGCTTCAGTGCCGGCAAACTCGCGATCGGGGTCGGGTAAGTAAAACCGGTGGGAGGTAGGGAGTGGCCATTCCGTACGTAGTAGTAATATCTGTTCTGTGCTTATATAAGGTCATTCATTATCAACCTGACAAACTTAAGGGATAGGTTCCACACATAAAAAAAATACTTGTACTATTTTTTTTTTCTAAACATTTTTTTTTTTCATATTTAACAAAAATATTTACGTAATTTGATTATAATTAGTTATCCTTGTTAGAAATCGAAAAGGCAGCGCTCTGCACGTGTCAATGACCCGCTACGGGGCGCGCACACTCAAATATTTCATTATTACGCCGGCGCCGCTTAACTCGATTCCCAATAATAATAATTGAGCAGAAAAACGTAATCGATTTTTTTTTGTTTACTTGGGATTTTTAAGACAAAATATACATTAAAAAAAAATAGGTACATATATATTTTTTTTTATGTGTGGAACCTATCCCTTAAGTTTGTCAGGTTGATAATGAATGACCCTGTATATTCCAGCATGTCGTCAGATGCGTTCGACACGATGCGGCTGTGGCTGGTGGTGGTGACGGTGGTGTCGCGGCTGGTGCTAATGCCCACACAGCTGCAGCACTACCTCGAGATGGCGAACCGACGCCTGCGAGCGCAGAGGACAGAAGCTGGCAACATCACTAACGTGGATCTGCAGAAACAGGTCAGATTTTAAATCATGCTAATCAATTAAATGAAATGAAATTTATTTGCCACAATTATGGTAGTCAAGGTTGTTGGAGTCAAGACATTGGTATCACATATTTCGCCGACTTATAAGTCATGCAAATTTATAACAATATATACATTTTTAATTATAAGTACCTAAATGAAATGAAATGTTGGTTGGTTTGCAACCTAATAATTATTTATCATAAAAAATATTACTTAAATTCAAGTCAAGCAGAAAATAAAATATAGGTCACAATTATTATCATTAAAACTATAGTGGTTAGAAATCATATTAAATTATTAACGGCTATTTACCACTTGAATTTGTCATTTATGCTGACGTTTCGAAGCTATTTAATAAGTTTAATAAGTTTATTTATTTCACAAAAAGCAATGTCTTACACTAATATAAAAAGCAATGTCTTACACTAATATAAGTAGGTTTGTTAGGACAAGTTTGTTACAGTAGGTTAGTTTAGCTAAGGGGTAAGAAGTAGTGTCCATGCGGCAGGCATATAACCGTGACCCCACACTAGGATTCCCTGTATTGTAGTATCTAAGCCCTGTACTGTAGTATTTAGAAGCTCTTTATCAGCACCGCCCGCGACCGCGTTCGAAGGTTGCTCGGCGAATAGTATTTAATAAAAAAATACTAAATAGCTTCGAAACGTCAGCATAAATCGCTCGTAAGAGTAGTAGAGTTCTTTGTGATAGAGCTCGTCCAGGGAAGGACTACCACCATACCTATTTCTGCCGCCAAGCAGTAATGCTCGCATTGCTGTGTTCCGGTTTGAAGGGTATGGTTTCCGGTGAAATTACAGGCACATGAGACTTTCCATCTAACGTCTCGGGGTGGCAACACGCAAGTGATATCTATGATGTTGCATGCGTACATAGGCTACGGTAACCGCTGACCATCAAATGGGCCGTACGCTTGGTTGCCACTTTAGTGATATAAAAAAAAAACACACACTTACACTATAACATTTCACACTATCACCTGGTGGTAGGACTCTTTAGCAAGAGTCCGTCTTGGTGGGTACCACCGCAGTGTCAGAAATTCTACCTACAAGCAGTAGTGTGCAAGCTGCACTGTGTTTAGGTTTGAAGGGCACTGTAGCAAGTGAAATTACTGGGCGAAAGAGACTTAACAACAATGTCTCGGGGTGATAAGCGCAGTGCAGTGCCACGCAAACACTTCAAATCTTTAAGCTTTGGGTGGCACTGCATCTGTAATAGTCAGGCGTGGTGGTTAACATCAGGTGGGCGCCTTGATTGTCTTGTCCTGCCACAGCAGCAAAGATTCCTCGACATAGCATCTCTTTTTTAAATTTTTTTTTATACAACTGAAGTGGCAACCAAGCGTACGGCCCACAAGATGGTAAGCGGTTACCGAAGCCTATGGACGCTTGCAATACCAGAAGTATCACTCGCGGGTTGCCACCTTGAGGCTAAGATCGAAAGCGTCATGTGCCAGTAATTTCACCGGAAACCATACCCTTCACACCGGAACACAGCAGTGCGAGCGTTACTGCTTGGCGGCAGAAATAGGTATGGTGGTAGTCCTTCCCCGGACGAGCTCTATCACAGAAAACTCTACAACTCTTAAAACTCTTAAACTTATTTCATCTCCTTCCAGATATCATCAGTATTCTACTACCTATGCGTTGTGGCACTGCAATACGTGTGCCCAATCCTGATGCTGCTGTACCTGACTCTCATGTACAAGACCCTGGGAGGCTACTCGTGGACTGCCCTCTTCTACGACAGCCCGGATATGTGCGGGCTGGACAACCCTCTGCCTACCACCCCGCCGAGCGAGGGCGAGGGGCAGGAGTTTGTGCTCGCCTGGGAGAATCTCAAAATGGTATGGTTTTTTAATGAGGGGTTAAAGAACCAATTTCATAATGGCCTAGGTCTTAGTAACACCATAGAGAAATTGGAAAAAAATATAAAACTAACATTATAATACAATTTTATTTTTATGTAGACAAACAAAGTTCTATATGAAAAATGTTTGTTGTGTTTAGTTTCCTAAAACGGGAACACTGGAGGTCCGCCATGACAGCTATTAGCCAATGATCGTGACGCATCTTGACTTTGACAGTACCTAATAACCCAGTTGTTCGTTAAACCCGCCATGTTGTTTTGCATTGTGTTGCACTCCTTCACAAAGATAAACTTACATAGGATTGTGAAAGAAGCTAAAATAAATTAAATAAACAGCTTAAAATGGTTTCTTTATTGAATATCTAAATATCTAGACCCCTACAAAGGACCTAGGCCCGGCTCCATAAATCGAGAAACAACTCCTTTATAGTTTAAATTTAAAATATTTTCTGTACTATTAGAAAGAGCACAGATTTGATTGTTTGTTTGCATTGAATAAGCTTCGAAACTACTGGTCTGATTTGAAAAATTCTTTCACTGTTGGAAAGCTACACTATCCCTGTTATTACTAGTGGCTTCATGGATGATTAAGTTTTCATTGCATCCGTGCGAAGCCGGGGCAGGTCGCTAGTATTCAATAAAAATGGTAATGGTTTTCACCCACCACATTGTTTTCCAATTCGTGACTACTACTATTAGATAAGTGCGAAACTTTGTATGTTTGTGGGAGCATCACGCCCAAACGACTGAACGGATAAATACAAAATTTTGCTCGGATTATTACTAAGAAAATAATAATAATAGGCCTAGGTTTCTAGGCCTTCGGGCGGCCTAGAAACTCTGTCACCAGAGTTGGTCACTGACTCATACGAACTCACAATGTATAGTTCTCTCGACAGATCTAGGCTTCCGTGAAGTTAACCATTTGTGATGCGCAAAGACAAATTAAGTTAGAAAAAGCTCCATTGCGCATCGAAACGGCTAACTTCACGGAAGCCTAGATCCGCTGAGAGAAATATAAATACGTAATGTACTTATATTTGTCAGGTGTTCACACGCGAGGTGTACCGCGGCGCGGTCGGCTTCTCGACGTGGTGGTGCGCATGCGCGTGGTTCACCTGCACCGCGCTCGGCGCCGCCTACCAGACCTACTTCCGCATCGCGTGACCTCCTCCGTCCTCCATCCTCCATCCTCCATCCTCCATCCTCCATCCTCCATCTCCGCACTCCTACTCCTCCAGCGACTGCTGCTGCGCTACAGGACAGAGTGCCTACTCCCACCCACATAACTATATAAGCGCAGTGCAGTGCCACGCAAACACTTAAAAACTTCAAGCTTTGGGCACACCCCGGATACTCTCAATAAAATGTATGAAGCAAACACGTCGCAATCACCACACGCATAGTTGGTGTACGTAAACGGCGCTGTTGTATGTGTGAGTGTCATGGTTGTCCCCACCCAACTATAGCAAGAGCGAGAAGCACACTTTCGCTCGCTCTGGCATGCGCGCGCTTAGACCTACACAAAATCAAAATGAACCCCTAGCCCTCAGCTTCAGTGCCGTGTGGTGCCGGCAAGTAAGTTAAGTAATGCCTACTTAGATTACCCCTCCATTCATACTCACTTTCGTTCATTAGCATTACAAAAATAAGAACAAAAATATGTATGAGCGTTTAAGATGACAAGCATTTATGAATAGGGGGTCAGAAGGTTTGTAAAAACTGTCTTTGCATCACAAACGACTGACTTCACGATGGTATAGATCTGTTTGCAGTACCATAACCGAAGCGCTAGCTTATCTGAAGATACTTCTCTCCTATGACACAAATAGCCTACTCCCGAGCGAGAATGATAGGGTCGAAACCATGAGGATCCGATTCTGATTAGCGAATGAAACATCTTTTAAATAAGAATGAATCTCAGTGCGTTAGGCTCGCTAAAACTCGACAACGGCTGGACCGATTTGGCTGATTTTGATCTTGAAACATTTGTATGAGTCCAGGGAAGTTTTAAACGGTGAAAAATTATGAAAAAATTGCGAAAAAAAATGACGCGAGTAAAACCGCGCCGGGTCTACCAGTCTAATTACAATTTTTAGTTCTTGGACATGTTTTTCTTTGCCGTTGAGTTGCACCGGTATTGTGCACATTCAAATACAATAATCTATTGGCTCACAGCCGGTTTCAAACCCAGTTGTCGCTTTTCTGCGTTTCCACCAAAGATGTGCGAGGATGTGTTTGTTGAGAACCAATAGAATCACTTCATTTACCTAGCTCTGATAGCTTTAATCAAATCAAATCAAATCAAATCAAATACATTTATAGCTGTCATATGGTACATTATGTAGTTGTTACAGATTGATTATCAGATTGTTGTTGTTGTATCACGCATGAACCCTGTTATTAGGGTATTGCAACATGGAGAAAGGCCGAGGTTTATGCATTCGGTATTTATATTTAATGATGTGACATTGGTTCCTAATAAACACATCCCTCACTACACATCCTCGCACAACTCTGGTGGAAACGCATCCTTATCCTAAGGTCGTTGGTCGTCGTGAGATCCTAAGTCCAATCCTATTTGGAAAATTGCTGGTTTCATTTCTAAATAATGGATTCGTTTGAGATTTAGGTTAGCAACAAAATAGTACAATATAATTCGTTTTCGAAATAAGCTTGATATTATTTTACACCCTGTCGTATTATATTTATGGGTTGTTTTAATTTAATTAGTCAGTCATAATGCAACATTTTTTATAAAATATGTAATAAGCCAAAGTGAAATGTACAAATTAATTTGCTGTATTTACACAAACCAACTTGCAATCCTAAAATATGCACTTGGTATATTTTTTTCTTCAATACAAGCTAAACTTTATTTAGTACTTTCATAGTTAATTTTGATTTTGAAATGAGCAAAATATTTTAGCGTACCTAAGTATTGCTATGGCTGTATTCGACCAACATTTGGAATAACTATTCCGCGGAATAAGAAATGTCATAAACAAGGGAACTGTCAATTTACTCGCGAAGCTTAGTTATTCGCCTATTCGAGTTTGGTCGAACCCAACCTAAGTGAAGGACCAGCATAAAGTTATGTTAAGTTTCTTCATTTGCTTTTCTAAATCAATTTAGGCTCAAACACGGATAACTCAAAGTAAAGTCTCAGAGGCCGTATCGAGTAATGCTTATAACAATCGTAAAGATTAACGTATTGTCCTGAGTGCTGAGCACGAAAATCTCGTTTGACAATCGTAAATGTAAACGAGATTTTCGTGCGCACTCAGCTGTCAACTTTTATAAAATATTTACAGCACCTCTTTGCGTGCGTAAAATGAGCTCAAAATTACCCATACAAATTGATAGCAGATGCTGTAACCGGAATAATGCTTTTGACAATCGTAAACATTATAGAATGTATGGAATAATAATTGAGTATTGTTGTAAGGCGCTGTATACATTTTATATAAGTTGACAGCTGAACGTTACGCTAACATTTACGATTGTCAAAAGCATCAATAGGTTGGTGACGTGTAGTTTTGCTTGGGGTGATATTTTATGTTGTTCTAAAACTACGTTATGGTATTATTGCATAAACCTACTTCACTCCAATAAAGGACATAACAAACTATAACATTATTAGCCTCCAAGTTAAGTAGGTACAAAAGGTTACCGAGATGGCGTACGTAGATTTACTATGTAGGTTTTTCTGTGTCCAAAGCATTTTAAAGTTTTCTGTTTGTATCGTCTGTTCAACTGTGAACAATTATTGAAATAACAAAAGACTTGTTTAGAATTTTAGACTTTTGGTTTTGGTTTGATGTGATTGTGTTTTTTATTTATTTATCTACGTGATTGTATTGGATGGACTGTTTGTTATTAAAGTTTTATAAGGTTTTCAGTTATTTTCCTTTTTATCAACATCCAATTTTTAGTTTTTTTTATAAACTCGAATATAAATGTGTCGATACTTGTCTTGGTTAGATATGTGGCGAAAAGTAACAACTCTAAATGTAAAGTTACTAAGAAAAGACTTAAATTGTAGTCTAACTAACCACTCGTGCAAAAAATTGTTTTACTTTTATGTCAGCAAGTTACAAAACGAAGCGCCAAAAAGTTGCAGTGTCACCCAATGCTTTAGCACTGCAAAGCGTTCGTTTTCGCCCAAGTAATTTCATTTGCTGCAGTGCCTCAAACAAACTACTGCTTGGTTGTGTGTGGCTGACCCACCAACCCCTGCTGGTAAAAGATGGCGCTGTAGGTGATAGTGCAAAAAAAAAAAACATTTTTTTAGTAGATTCTACTTAAATTTATTTTTTCAACTCAATAAGTAGGTGTATGTACATGTACAAAACAAAGTAGTAGATTCTGCCCTATAGGTATGCCTAGATCACTGAAGTTGATCTAGATCAATAGTAGTTTTGAGAATACAGTTCAAACTATGAGAACGAGAGAACAGTAAAAAATTTAGAAAGAGGTACGTATTTATCAATAGATGTTGTTGGTCATCGATACGATATCTAATGCAGAAAGTTGTTCTGTGGGTGGTATAGTGAAAAGATTATTAAGCCCGGGTGACACGAGGCTAGTATTTTGAAGCTAGGATAGTAAGCTAGTAAGGGGTCACTAGCTTGGTTTCTAGCTTACCTACTAGCCTGGATTGTAACCAAGCTAGTGCTGTCTACACGAAGCTAGGAAATTTCAAGCTAGTCAAGTCAGTAGTGAGTTGTGCTTAACCTGATAACACGTATACGTAAAAATGAACAGTGTGCGTAAGAGAAAAGCAATTCTACTAAGAAAGTTAATTCGGAAGTTGTGTCAACATGCGCTAGATGAAATATTAGCTCTGCTAGAAGAAAAGCGTACTTGGACAAGACCCTGGATCTTAAGAAGACATAGTCATGGAGCATCTGCATTACTTTTAAAAGAACTGCGATCTGAGGATTCCGGCGAATTCAAGAGTATTTTGCGAATGACACCTAATATTTTTGACAATTTACTGAATCTAGTGGGACCACAAATACAAAAATTAAATACTAATATGAGAGAAGCCATACCGGCTAAAATAAAATTGGAAATAACTCTAGATTTTCTATCATCTGGTGTCAATTACAGGAAGTTAAGTCACATGTATCGTGTTTCAAGATCTACTATATCTAGATTCATACCAGAAGTTTGCAGTGAAATTTATAAGGCATTAAAGAAAGATATACAGGTATGTAGAATTTTATTTATTTCAAATTAAAGTAGGTACTTTTACGCTTACATAAATGGCGAGATTAAATTCTAAATTACAAAATGAGAAATCATAAATGACGACAAAATGTACGTTTACGCTACATAAATGGCGAGAAATGTATCAAGCATTTTGAAATGCTTGGGGGATCTTCATCTTGCTCCAACTCTTGCTGTGGTGGCGGATGGATGATGGGTTCATCACGTTGCTCAGTCTGTTGTAGTTGTGATGGTGGATTAGTGTAGAGTGGACTTGCTGCAGAACTATTGTAAGAAAATGTGGTTGACATATTGGAGTCTGAAGAATTGATAGGTGACTGGTACGAAAATGTAGTATTTCCGAAGTTTAAATCATACATCCGACAGCGGGATAGTGTTGCGTTGATCTGATCCCTAGCTAAAATGGCCTGTCCGGGTGAAAGCTTTTTCAACTGACTTGCTACATATTTTGCAAATATCTCATGTTCATCCAGCTCTGGTTCCTGAAATTCTCGTGAACTGTTTAAATCCTCCTTAATCACCTTAATTTCATTTATCAATGAACTCACTTGCGAAACCTTCCGTTTCTTAAATTGCGGAATGTTACTTCCGGGGGAAATAAATTTAGAAGTTTTATCTTGAATAGACGACATTTCGCTTGCAGGTTGAGACATTTCAACTGTCTTTTCTGACAGATTTTCTGCTACGGGTGGTTCTAATGACTGACTGTTGCTTGCACTGTTGTCATCTTTATTATTGTTTGGAGAATCTTGATTGTTCTGAAAATAAAAAATTTGTTAAAAATATTGTTACAGATTCCAACTACAACTGAAGAATGGGCAGCTATAGAAAATGGTTTCAGAGTGAAATGGAACTTTCCAGCGTGTTATGGCGCCGTCGACGGGAAGCATGTTCAAATCATAGCTCCTGGCAACAGTGGAAGTTTGTTTTTTAATTACAAAAAAACATTCAGTATTGTTCTTATGGCTATTGTTGATTACGATTATAATTTCATTTATATTGACGTCGGCGCCTGTGGAATGGCATCTGATGAAAGTGTTTTTAGGAATTGCTCCATATATAATCAACTAGAAAATAACCTTATACCACAAGGCGGAGTAATTTTGGCGGATGCTGCATTCCCATTAAAATCGTATATTATGAAACCGTACCCTGGTGACAATTTAACACATGAAGAAAAAGTATACAACTACCGGCTAAGTAGAGCCAGAAGAACTGTAGAAAATGCCTTTGGCATATTGGCAAGCCGATTTCGTGTTTATCAAAGACCAATCGCAGTTGACGTAAAAACAGTAGACAAAATTGTACTAGCATCATGTGCTCTGCGTAATTGGTTACGAAAAGAGCAAAAAAGCACTTATTGCATTAGTAGTGATGTCGACCAAGAAGACATTGAAGCGGGAAACATTATTCCCGGTTCATGGAGAATGGAAAATTTATGTTTACCCAGTATCAGTCGACAGGGAAGTAACCACTCTTCTCTGTCAGCTATCGAAAAAAGGGAGAAATTTAAGAGATATTTCAACAATGATGGAGCAGTACCATGGCAAGCAAGAATGATTCGTTAATTCAGACAAAACTACAAGAAAAATTAAAAATGCCGACGATTATTAATATTTCAATAAGTACTTTTAAGGTAAATAATTGTAAAGAGTAAATAATATTAAAATAACTTACCGAAGTTTTTCTCTTCATTGGCACCTTTTTTATGAAATTATGCATTTCCTCAAACCAAATAATTTTTGGCTTATAGACTTCTGCAGTTCCTGCTCCAGACCTCTCAGATTTTTCTATCTTTGTTAATATATCAATATGTAGCTCTTAGATTTTTAATTTTATTTTTAATCTCTTTTATCGACATTTCTATTCCATCTTTATTTAGTATGTCGCGTATTTTTTCTAGTGACGAGTCTCGCATTTGCTTGTCCTTGTAAGATGGAATACTTGCATTCCACAAACATTCCTCTTCTCTGTACAATTGAACGAATTTTAAATTAATTTCGTCCGCTAATTTCGGCATTTTAACAAATTGCACGCACTCTCACCACGCTCTCCGACTGCACACTAGCTTAGGTTCGCTAGCTTCGCGGTTGACACGAAGCTAGTAACGAAGCCAGGATAGTAAAACGGGTGGTGGGGGGCGCCTACTAGCTTGAAAAATAGAACCCCAAGCTATAAAACTATCCTGGCTTGAGGCACTAGCTTGCTAGCTTCCACACTAGCTTACTAGCTTGTAAACGAAGCTAGTTCCGTCTACACGAAGCTAGTGTCACTAGCTTACTAGCTTGGCAGCACTAGCTTGGCTCACTAGCTTGATTTACTAGCCTCGTGTCACCCGGGCTTTATTACACGCCAAATGTCAATAAATGTATATTGGCTCGTATAATATAATACTACGCACTGTAGGTTAGAACGAGAAAAAAGTAAAATACTAAAAAAAAGCTACTGCTATCCATCAATAGATGTCGTTGTTCATCTATATCTAATTTGGAAACAGAGGTAGAATCAAGACTACGATAGTGAGATTTTGGAATTGAAGATTTATACACCAATTTAAATAAATGTATTTGTCTATATATAAAAACAAAAAGTTGACTACTACTTGATAACCTATATAATCTGTGCTCTTCAATCTGGCTGAGTGACCATAGAGTTAGAATAGAGTTGTACCGCTGCTGTGGCTTGGTGGCTATGGGTGGGGCTAATAATTATTTCGATCTTTTTATAGAGATCAATGTGTTCAATGTCAATGTGTAAGATTATTGTATTTAAAAAAAAGTATTAGCGGACATTCTTACACAGCACCCCAGGCCCCAAGCTAAGCAAATATTGCACTATGGGAATCAGTTAACTATTGTAGCTTACAGTTTTTTATTAATACATAGGTACTTGTATTAGGCGTGTCACACACACAGCAGATACGATAAGTTTTTATCTGAATACCAACACTTATCTTATCTGAAGGTGTCACGCTAAGATACGAGACGGCACATTCAAGCGAAATCCTTCTAGCTTCCACTTCGAGTAAGTATATTAGTAAAAAACCATTTTATTTTTAAGTAGACAACAAAGTTCTAAAGAAAAATGTTTATTGTGTTGAGTTTCCTTAAACAGGAACACTAGAGATCCGCCATGATGACAGCAATTAGCCAATGATCGTGATGCATCTTGACTTTGACAGTATCTAATAACCCAGTTGTTCGTTAAACCCGCCATGTTGTTTTGCATTGTGTTGCACTCCTTCACAAAGATAAACTTACTTTAGTTTATGAAAGAAGCCAAAATAAAATAAATAAATAAATAGTGATAAATGGTTTATTTAATGATTATATAATTATCTAGACCACTGTCAGATTCAATGTGCTGAAGGTTTCAAAAGGCAAGGGCTCCAAGAAATCTTTCAGGAAATTCTAATAAACCTACAAAAGACCAGACTTGTTTTTTGGTGCAGATTGGCATATACAGTGTTTTTTTTTTTCAAAAATTAGTTCGCGCTTATTGCTTCTAGATTTACTTGACAGCTCGTCTCAAGAGGATTCTGATTTTGAATTTGAATTTATTGTTGCGCTAGAATGCAGTACTAAAAGGCGAAAAATTAGGATAGAACGTCATATAAAATTTAAAAAAGACCGAGGCAAATTTAACTGTGAATACACGACGGTCCACACCGTCCTGTCACTGTCAACTTTCGTTAGGCAACTAGATGTTTCGTCTTGCTCTCCAAACACGACAACATAATATTTATGTAGAAATTGTCATATCGACACATTTCAAGATAATTTATTAGATAATGTGTATTCTCTGTTGGATAAAACTTTATTATTAAAATGAAAATAATTATTTTTTTGCAAATATCGAATTTACCCCATTACTACTTTTGACATATATGGCGCATTATGGCAGCTGCTGTGAAATTCCACCAATAGCAGCTATTCGCGGTTGGGGAGCGAGTATCCCATTGGCCGAACGCTGGAATATTCCAGAACTTCCCAGTGACGTCTAGTGACGCAGCGTGCGCAAGTATAGTCTATGAATGATCAACTTCCTCGAAATTATTTCGATAAAGGAAGCCGTCAAGCGCGCACGTTTGTAAAGTTTGTTCATCGAGCAAGCCGATAATATCCGACTGATTTTAAAGTATTATCACACAAGAAACACAAAGTAAGTAATCGTTTTTAGTTTAATAATTAGTATAATTAATTAATTTCCTTTAGATTCTATGTGTTCTGAAGTGTAAAATGGTATTTTTTCTGTAAAATTTTGATGATCCACGCGGGTTCCCAAGGTCCAGTAAGTTCAACTTATCTTTTAAATGCTCACCTTCTAGGTCCTCCTATTGTAATAAATACCTAAATCCCAACAGTTTTATGTATGAATCCAATAGTTGGTGCGGTTAGGTGCGGTCCCTTTGTCCCTATTCATGAGAATTTTTACACGTGGTTCTTACCACCTGCAAGGTTTTCAACTGTTCAGTTCGTGGGAATTATGCGTCATAATTGCAGCCTATTTATTTCCGCATAATTACCTACTTACGTACTTCCCAAGGTGAAAAGTTTTCAACGTATTCGAGAAGGTTCTTCGATCGATACGACTCCTCGTGCAATGGCCGCCTTGCGGGCTTTACCGCGCATAACCGCGCATTGAAGTTAAATTTAATTCGTCTTCCGATACCTAATGTTCGTAATTCGTTTGTATTTTATGAATTTTAATATTTTATAGGTAATTTATTCAGAGGCCACCATAAAATCTACTTTTTGTAATATCGTAACCGCGGACGAACCGCAAAATGGCCGTCATACATACCTACCTACATAACCCGTGTATTCTAAGACCTAACCTTAGAATTCCATTTATACATACCTAATTCTTTCGCAACTTTCGTTAGCTCAGTTCTAAAAATTAAGTCTGTTTGTTGCAGATGGCTGCCAAAGCACCCGCGGTAGGTATCGACTTGGGAACCACCTACTCCTGCGTTGGAGTGTTCCAGCATGGAAAGGTGGAAATCATCGCCAACGACCAGGGTAACAGGACCACACCCTCGTACGTCGCCTTCACAGACACTGAGCGTCTCATCGGTGATGCTGCCAAGAACCAGGTGGCGATGAACCCTAACAACACAATCTTCGGTAAGTTTCATCACGGACATTTTTATGTTTATATTGTTTAAGTATGTCACTAATTATTACCACTGTTTACATAGTTTGTAAATAAAAATGAATTGCTCTTTGTTAGTCTCTCTAAAACTGGAGAATGGCTGGACCAAACCACGAGGGTCAGCTAAGTTATTAAATAAAAATAATGTTATTTCAGTGGCTTGCTAAGTATTGTCACAGATATTGGCACCTATTAGGTAGGTACTATGGTATTGTCTTTCCTTGTCATTCTTATGCCAATGAATAAAGACTGATAGATTTGAAAAACACAGCTAACAGAGGCTTTTAAAATGCTTGTGAAATCATCAAATGCAAGCAACTTCCTCAATGGTCATAATGAAGGTTCTTTGTTGCTGTAAACACAAGACTGAGGGAATTCCACATAATATTTTGTTATTGTATGGACTTGTGACTTTAGCAGATTAAATAAAAGGAAGCAAAGTTCTTTGGTCAAAAATCAAATTTAAAGCAATATCAAATATCATTCATTGCTAACATACAGTCATAATAAATAAAAGATCAAATAGCATTGGGTCTGCATGGTTAGAACCATTCCCACTCGTGTAGGCCAGTGTACCATCACTGGGTACATTAGAAGGCTGTCATGATGGTAATTTAAGAATAGATTGTGTAGAAAATTCAAGACTCATAGGTAATTAGTAAGTTACTACTTACATTCCTACTAGGCTTCTTACAAAACCAATGTATAAATGAATAGTTCAAATCTAAAAAAAACTAACATAACATGATAGGCCATTTGATCTGCGCACTGGTGGCACAGTTTTGAGATCAATGACATTACTCAAGTAAGGCATTTACCTTCAACAAGCCTACTCTACCTAACTATAGTAGGTAGGAGACCCATTACCCTACTTATAAAATGACATGAATACGGTAGTCTGGGACAAAGGATAAATATTATTACTTTTCTAAAGATCATAAACCATGACTAGTCTGATATTTGGTTACCCGTATTAACAGGAAGTGGTTAGCGTGGGTGTGACTCATCACTATGATGCAAACAATACACGATATAGACATTTCACCATGTTATCTTATTCATGTGAATAATGAAATATGTAGTTGTAATTTTTTCATTTAAAGCTGTTGTGTTTTTCTGAAATCAATGAAAGAAAGGTGAACTAAACAGTGGAGTAATATACCTACTTGTGTTTATGATGATATCCAATATACTAGACTAGAGTCTCTGAACATATTGAATGATACCAGTATTCTGATGAACTACTGATACATTTTTCAATTGCTAGGATAAATGATGGTTTCTACAATATAAGTCTGTATTGTTACAGATGCTAAACGTCTTATTGGCCGCAAGTTCGAAGATGCGACAGTCCAAGCCGACATGAAGCACTGGCCCTTCGAGGTTGTCAGTGATGGAGGCAAACCAAAGATCCAGGTCGCATACAAGGGTGAGGACAAAACCTTCTTCCCTGAAGAGGTCAGCTCCATGGTGCTCACCAAGATGAAGGAAACTGCCGAGGCATACCTCGGTAAAACGGTGCAAAACGCGGTCATCACGGTTCCGGCGTACTTCAATGACTCTCAGAGACAGGCCACAAAAGATGCGGGTACCATCTCAGGCCTGAACGTACTCCGAATCATCAACGAACCGACTGCCGCCGCGATAGCTTACGGTTTAGACAAAAAAGGACAAGGAGAACGTAATGTCCTTATTTTCGATCTGGGTGGTGGCACCTTCGATGTGTCGATCCTGACCATCGAGGACGGCATCTTCGAGGTGAAGTCCACCGCCGGAGACACTCACTTGGGAGGAGAGGACTTTGATAATCGCATGGTCAACCACTTCGTGCAGGAGTTCAAGCGGAAATACAAGAAGGACCTCGCCACCAACAAGAGGGCTCTGCGTCGTCTGCGCACCGCATGCGAGCGCGCGAAGAGAACCCTATCATCCTCCACCCAGGCTAGCATTGAGATCGATTCTCTATTCGAGGGTATCGACTTCTACACGTCTATCACCCGCGCGCGTTTCGAAGAACTGAACGCCGACCTCTTCCGTTCCACCATGGAGCCCGTGGAGAAGTCCCTGCGTGACGCTAAGATGGATAAGTCTCAAGTCCACGATATCGTCCTCGTCGGAGGCTCTACCCGTATCCCTAAAGTACAGAAGTTGTTGCAAGACTTCTTCAACGGCAAGGAGCTGAACAAGTCCATCAACCCCGACGAGGCCGTAGCGTACGGCGCGGCCGTGCAGGCGGCCATCCTCCACGGAGACAAGTCCGAGGAGGTGCAGGACCTGCTCCTGCTCGACGTCACCCCTCTCTCCCTCGGTATTGAGACCGCTGGAGGAGTGATGACTACCCTCATCAAGCGCAACACCACCATCCCCACCAAGCAAACCCAGACCTTTACCACCTACTCTGACAACCAACCTGGTGTACTCATTCAGGTATTCGAGGGTGAGCGCGCGATGACCAAGGACAACAACCTGCTGGGAAAATTCGAGCTGACCGGAATTCCTCCCGCGCCGCGCGGTGTTCCTCAAATCGAGGTCACCTTTGACATCGATGCCAACGGTATTCTGAACGTCTCCGCCGTGGAGAAATCCACCAACAAGGAGAACAAGATCACGATCACCAACGACAAGGGCCGTCTCTCCAAGGAGGACATCGAGCGCATGGTCAATGAGGCCGAAAAGTACAAGAACGAAGATGAGGCGCAGAAGGAGACCATCCAGGCTAAGAACGCCCTGGAGTCCTACTGCTTCAACATGAAGTCTACCATGGAGGACGAGAAGCTCAAGGAAAAGATCACCGACTCTGACAAGACCATCATTCTTGATAAATGCAACGACACCATCAAATGGTTGGACACCAACCAGCTTGCTGACAAGGAAGAATACGAGCACAAGCAGAAGGAGCTTGAGGGCATTTGCAACCCGATCATCACTAAGCTGTACCAGGGAGCCGGTGGAGTGCCCGGAGGCGTGCCCGGTTTCGCCGGCGGCATGCCCGGCTTCCCCGGCGGCGCACCTGGCGCGGGAGGCGCGGCGCCTGGCGCCGGCGGTGCCGGACCCACCATCGAGGAGGTCGATTAAACATTCCACTCCATTTCACGATGACATCACGGTTAATGCCTATTGAAACGGAATAAATATTTGAATCTTACCTTGTTGCTGTTTTTCCTTGTTTTGCATAGTATAGTTCTCACAACGGATCTCGGCCGTCGTGAAATTAGCCGTTTCGATGCGCAATGGAGCTTTTTCAAACTAAATTGTCTTCGCGCATCACAAACAGCTAACTTCACGTAAGCCTAGATCCGCTGTGCGAACTATACATAATTTCAAAGCACAAGTTTGTTATGGACAACCTACCTATCTACTTCTGTGCTCGATTTAACAGGTTAGCTGTCCGATGAGGCACATGTGCCTCATGGGTGATTGCACTGGTACGTCAATGAGGCATATGTGCCTCATGGCCAATGATGTAGATAATGTAATCGATCTATCGATAATTTTTTTTAATAATTATATTATTTGTAGCATTAGTAAATTATACTACAACCAAACTTCTACCAATCAATTTATTATTGAACTTAAACAAAAAATAAATTTCACTTAAAAATTAACATTAACCTTATTCAAACACAAAATTATTATTATTTGAATGGTGCAATTCAATAAGAGAAGATTGTCTTCAAAAAGATATTTTTCAGATGTCTAAAGTGTTACGAACATAAACGTACATTTTATCATTAAACGTAAATAATTAATTTCTTATCATACTCATCTAACATTAGCAATTATCGATATAATTAATTTCAATCACTAGGACACATAAAGTATCATAAAATACTTGAAGAGAATGACGTAACTTAATACGAAACTTCATGAGCGTTAGCTGTCATTATTTACTACGAGGACGTGTACAAAGAAGATCGAAACTTGCTTCGGGACAGCTAACCTGTTAATATCCTAACCTATTTACATTGACATCAGTCGGGTGAGGTGCCTACGATGTTCTCTCAAATAAATTCTTAATTTGTACACTTTTTGTACAGACTAATGTTGCAATAGCGAGTTTCGCTATGGATATATAGCGCGATAGTCCTATCGAAACTTTATTGTAGGCACACTGGAACCATAAATATTCCGCTATGACAGAACGTGGGCTCGTTGCGATAGCCTTGCTTTAGGGCTCTGTTTTTCAAGGTCAATATTAATATGTAGCGAAACTATCGATATTGAAGAAGCAACACAGCGTTTCCATTACTATGTACCTATGGCTTTTCTTGATTTCCCCCTAGGTCGATAGACAAGGCAAGCAAGTCTATATGCTTACCTACCTACTAGAATTAGAGCTCACCTACTTAATAAGGCCTGCTTTTTCAAGGTGTCTCACTGAACCTGATAAGGACAATTAGTTCACATAAAGCACACAAGTTCGTATGTATGCAGGCAGGAAATTACGATAAGGGGTCATGATGCTACATTGTAGCAAAAATAAAGTAACCATAACTTTCGGTCGATATTTTTATTTTGGAATTATGCAAATAGCAATACCAACATAATAAATAACAAATAGATAACACCTAAGTATGTACATAACTTATTCGTATTTCGTGCTATTGCAAATCATGGGCCCTACCAATAGGTATGTAGGTACTTGGTAGATTACCTATATTGTCTTTTGCATCTGTAATTTCAGCTTTTAGGCCTTACAACTCATTCAAACTATAACTATGGTTAGCAATCATAGTTTGTACAAATACATTAATGGTCAAGTCAGCGACAAAAGTAATACATGAGTTTGTTGAGACTTTGAGACAGTTTGAGTTTTGCTATGAAGCATCATTCAGCTTTTTATTAACTAAGTAATCTTACATTCAATGTAAAGCTGTTTGATCAAGTCTTTGTTCTTTTCTAATAGAATTTAATATAATTCTGTTCATTATTTACCTACTGTGATGTTGTTAGCTCTGTACTGAAAACTTAAATTAAATAAAAATAAATATTGGCCGACATTTTTTTATCTAAACCCCGAACTCAATTTACTATAAACATTTCTTGATTGTTTTGTTTTACTTCACACTATAATAATAATAAATGCGAAAGTTAGGATGTTTGTTTGAATGTTAAGATGTGTTTGTTCCTGTATAAACTGTTTTATTTAAACTCGACAGCCACTGAACGAATTTGGCTGAAATTTAAAATATATATGTATATATATATTTTATATAACTAAAGTGGCACCCAATAAACATACACCGAAACAAATATTTGCAGATTATGCAAACATACTGGTATCACTTGCGGGTTGCCACCTTGAGGCTAAGATCGAAAGCCTCATGTGCCAGTAATTTTACCGGAAACCATACCCTTCACACCGTCTTCTTCGAAAACAAATCAATAATAGGATTTTGATATAGGTACAATATTTTGTTGAGTGTACCTAATATTTTGTGCATAATTAATAATATACTTTTGACACTGACTAGACCTCTAGCTACTTTCCAAAAAAATGCAAATTCCAGCAAGCGTACTAACCACTACATTATTACTATTTTTTACATGCACGAGTACAAAATGTTATGCTAACTATTTTCAGCACGACCGGTCCTGTACTGTCCCAATCCTGAACTATAGGTAAGGCTTGGCATAAGCCACATACATTGCATACACTCCATAAATACTTAAACTCGCAATACCTACCTATAATAAGATTGTCAGGTAAATTTTTATGTTTGAAGTATTGCGATGCGAGTATTGTGAATAATTGAATATACCCCACTACGCAATAGAAGTAGCACGTAGATAGGTAGCGTAGCTAATAATATTTATAAGACGAAAGTAGCACTACGTAGGGACGTACTTAACCTTACATTAGCCACAGTTACCGCTACACACTAAGCTTCACAGCTACGCACGTAGCGTTATTGCTACATTCGTAGCGTATATCTACGCGAGTAGCGTTATTGCTACGCACGTAGTGTTTTTAACGTAGCGCTACTTCTACGCGCGTAGTATTTCTGCTACGCACGTAGCGTCGAAGTTAAGCATGCGCCTACTTCTACGCGCGTAGCATTTCTGCTACGCTCGTGGCGTTATCGCCGAGTATGCAGCTACGCGAGTAGTAGTATTAAAGCACTGATGGTTTAGTGTCACTGTGGTGTTACCGAGCTTTGAAAGAGTTTACTGAGCTCTAGAGGATCTTATTCCGTAGCTGTACGCAAAGCAGCTTGATGCAAACAAACGAAATCGGACTCTCTGAATTTAGACGATGAGGAAGAGTGTGTGAGTGTCAAAAGTTCAAAATGAATTCGTTCCTATCAATTATTTCTCGCGAATTCAACCTTATCCTTATATCCGTACAGTCTTTGCGTTATCATCTAAGTATTCATAATCAAAACACATCAATAAACTACATGGGATGGGATCGAAATAACATCGAATACGAACTCGACGATACAAATAATACAACATTCACTTATTTTTATAAATAACAATGTTTTTGAACGAACCTTATTACAAACTATCAATTAATTTGGTAGGTAATCAGAAGTCGTCAAAAGTAGGTAGGTACTTAGTAAGTTAGCTAATATTTAAATCGAGACTAAACAGACCTAACGTGCTCAAACTACGAAGATTTAAAAGCTCTAAAATAGGTAGAATCACCACAAGTTGGTCTAAGGAACAATTTTACAGGTGGATTTATTGAATAGTATTAATAGCATAAACGTGTCAGACTCTGGTTACAGAACTGTGCTACAAAATAATGATTTTTACATAGGTACTCAGTGTTAATCACGCTAAGGGAACACAAAAGTTTTTATAATTCCCCCAAGAAAATTTACTCGGACGTGTATCCGCAATCGTCCGCTTGATATCTACGTACGCGAATACTCTAGTTGAGCTAGAGAGTAAAAAAACCTGCTCGAAATAATCTTTGTATCGCGAAGGTTGTGGTCGCCCGCCTGAGTCAATGTTTTTAGGTTACTATAAAAACTTGAAGCTTAGCATAACAAAATAGTAAAAATAGCTTCTTATTTATAAAAGGGCAGTGTTCAACGATATAACAGTTTTTGTCTAGATATTTCAAGACCGTTTGTCCACGGGGTCTATAAGGCCGCTCTCAGACACGTTGGAAATTCATAATAGATATGAATTTACTAATGCCAGAATTGTATTTCCAGCTCGACGCAACACAAATTCAGAATGTCTTAGTTCTGAATTTTTCAAGGTAAGCCTAGGCAGTAGATATCCGTTTTTAGAATTATGATTTCCATTTCTTGGTGTCGCGGCCTATCATAGCATAGGTACCTACTACAAGGTTCTGTTCCGATGACGGTTCCGTCCGTTCTAAAATTACAATGTTACCGGTTGATACCTACGAACAAACAGTTGATACTCAATGTGGGATGTCAAATACTGCTTGAAAAGAACGTACAGGCTGCCTTACAGTTCTCTCGTAGACAAAGTGCTAAATTGTTGTTTTGACGACTTCTAAAATTCTGTTACCCAAGCAACAAGCGCTCAATACTACTTATTCTAATATCAACATTTGCGATTTCAATGGGTTACACTTTTATTTATTTATAAACTAGTGTTTATAATACGGGGTCGTCTATTTTGCGCTCGGTTCAAGTCTATTTTAATATTTTATCTGGAATCGAAATATTCTGGCAACATTTCAAAAACAATAACACCCAACGTTCATCAAAATGCGTGAGAAGTATCTACCTATTAAAAAATGCTGGAGTTTTTTATAATTTTTTAAATGCTCAAGTACCTAAAACATCCCCTAGGAAATGTCTCTTTCTATATTTATTTTGCTACAGCAAAATGTTGCCAGAGTACATCGATTTTACATTCAACCTCCAGCATTATAACTATCTACTTATTTATCTAAAACTATGTACAGATATATAAATTCGGAGATTCATACAATGCTCACTGGAATTAATGTTTGGTCACTTTGAATACATTTTGCGTGCGTCAGGTTTCCATAAGGTATCTATAGTTTTGCGGGTCCATCAAATTATCATTACAGGCAAGCAATCTCGCGTTCACTAGCGACAATTAGAGCCACGAACTAAAAGCCTCAAACGCCTATCTCAAGCGTTTCACACTATCGGAGTCAGTCTCAAACACATTAGTAACTATCCTGTCTAGTTTCAAACACGTTTAACTACACACTGCTTATGGTATCAACCACCGAGTTCTCTTGTCTTAGCGTCAGTACAATTCTTTCGTTATTTGAACCGTGATCATCGATCATAAACTCTAAACACCTTGATAAAATGTCTGTAGCCCAAGCATCCATAGAATAGGTACAACATTACATTTTTTCGTAGGTATAATTAGCAACAGACTTTAGGGGCCGAGGCGTTTTGTTTTGTGACGTCTAGATATTTGTTATCACCTGTCTGTTGCTGCGATTTTGATTCTGGGAAATCTGATATGAATGGTTGATGTCATTATTGTAGTGTGTCGACCCGAACACCTTACTGTGCTAATCCAACCGCTATAAATCCAGCTTTGCTGAGCTAAATCTAGAACTTCTTGAGCTAGATCTAGATAAATCGAGCCTTCGGAAGACACGTAGTCCAAGACACGGACCTTGTAACTTTGCTGAGCTACTCTCAAGCTCTGGGCTAGGTTCTCAAGTCCTGCTACATCCAGGCAATGGCCGGAGAGCCATCGGAAGACATGGAGTCCAAGGATCGCGTCTTGGAGCGCGCCAGCTGTCAGTAAAGAGATGAACTGGTGCAGGGTCCGTCAACGCCTTGCAGTTGGCAGTTACCAGCATCCGGGTTTGATAGTAACTGGAATTATACAATGATTTGGTTATTATATTGCAAATTATTACTTTTCTGTACCTAACTCCATATATTTATCTTTAAAGATAGAATATCATATTCGTACGAATCGTAGTACGAATATGATATTACTCGATAGAAATGAATAGGTATTCTAAAAGTTGTGTTGATCTCTAATATGCAGGTTGCCAGGGTATTTTTCTTCGCAGATCGTCGTGAGGTTTTCCGCATCGTTAACTTGCTTTAGTTTGATACCTTAGTTAACTTGCGGAATTTCCTCAAGTTATTTATATCTAAGACCAGAAAACATTTAAGGAAACAAGTCTTAATATAGGCGACTCACTCAACAATAAGTTTATACCTACTGTTTATGGGTTATTGTTATTGTCAGCTTGAAGTTGGCACAGGCACAGCCACATTTCTATTACATTTTTTTTGTTACATTGTTAATTGATAGATTCAGGCGTTACTCTGCGGAAATCTATTACAAGATAAAAAACAGGCGAAAAATCTCTAATACTACCCCGCTTAACCTTTTAACCTATGAGGTCACACAGTTAACACAGTTAACCACAAATGAAAAATATCGACACGTGTTTCATCCCTCCACATCCTCATGCTCCGTCGATCGCTCCAGCTTCGGCTCCAGCGCTCGACGGAGCAACACGTCTGCCGGAGAACAAGTCATGGTCTTGATGATGTCCCGTGGAGGGATGAAACACGTGTCGATATTTTTCTTTTGAGGTTAACTGTGTGACCTCATTAGTTAAAAGGTTAGGCGGAGTAGTACTAGAGATTTTTCGTCTGTTTTTTATCTTGTTACATTGTTGATAGGTAGTCCATAATAATAGTCAATTCACAATCACATGGTACCTACTGAAATATGGGGCAGTATGATCTTATCCCACATACTTAGGTAGGTAAGTTATTATTATTATTATTTAGCCATCACTGTCCCACTGCAGGGCAAAGGCCTCCTTCCCTTTCTTCCACTCTTCGCGATCTAACGCCGTGACAGGCCATGAGCTTATATGCGAGTCAAGTTCGTCCCGCCTTCTCATCCTGGGTCTTCCATGTCGCCGCCTTGCACTATCAGGGATCCATTCTGTGGTTCTTTTTGCCCATAAGTCGTCAGGCATGCGGCAAACGTGTCCGGCCCAGTTCCACTTTAGGCTGGCGGCCTGTTCCGCACTCGGTCTGACAGTTTTACACCTAAGATAGTAAGTACTTATGTTTTATTTTTCTGGCCAGATAATGAATGCTTACGTGAAATGAGAATAGAAAGAGATAAATATAAGTAAGTAAGTATGTTCCTGGGGTTCTATAGGCGAAACGAAATCTTAATTTTATTTCGATTACGAAAAAGCAGCTGTATTATAAAATTGTGTGCTGAAAATGAGTGCATCAGAAGAACACTACAAACACAGACGCCACAAATTAAAAAATAAGAACACTACTTATTCTTCTTTTAATTTGTGGCGTCTGTGGCCGGGTTTGCCACAATTTTGCCAATGTCAATGTCAGGGTTGAAACAGTAAGACAATGAAGGATCTGAGACTTAAGATGGTCGGTATAAAAGAGGGAGACCATAATTTTGTAACAAGGTGAGAAGAACACTACAAAGGTAAGGAATGATCTTACTTCTCTAATTTCACATACAGATGGCAGCAGCCCATCAGTGGAGTTATTCGGCGAGCGTGGAGACGGAGTGGGAGGATGCTTTGGTATCTCTCTCCCAGCTGCCATTTTGTCGTGCAGCTGTGCGAGGCGCATGCTCATCTGCCGCCTTTCCTTCTGCTCTCTCTCTCGCTCCCACATCTTCGAACTATAACTCCTGACCGAGGATGAGCTGCTTTGAACTGAAGTTAGACTTGGACGTCTTGAACCTGGGGATTGAAGGTAGATTTAAAGTACTAAGCTGACTTTGCGGTAGCGGATGCGCGTAAGGCGAGTAGTCCACATCGCCTTAAAAGCAAATTTACACGTACCCAGCCGCTGACGCCAGTCTTGGCTAACAAGCCAGTGTTGGCATGTGACGCCTGCTGGTGCCAGGGATTGGATAAGTACGTCTAAATCAGCCTTAAAATCCCATTGCATTTATAATACAATGTTGCATAAAAATAAACAAGAGCACGGATTTTAGGGCTTCAAGGAACTTTCCGCGAGGCAAGCTATTGAGTTGTAAAGAGAGGCAAACACGTAGCAATTTGCAGCTCTTAGCATATTTGAGGCAGTATGAGGTAGTCATTGTGTTGTTAATCTGTACAAGTGCGTAGAATATAAAACAAACAACAGGATCTAAAAATAACTATACTATTTTATGCTTTTTCTCCATCATGACACAGTTTTCTCGCCAAGTTTTTTAACACGACAATATTGGAGAAGCAGTCATCTTCTAAGCATTTTGATACTCAGCTAAACGGATACTGATTACTGATCCATTTAATAATAAATTATTTTCTTAGTCTATAGGTGGGTTAGTATTAACTAGTAGGTGGATGGTACTCTTAGCATGCTCAGCTCAGCATGAGGACAGATTGCAGACATGAAAAGCGTGACGCAACGTGCTTGGCCGATGAAACTGAAGCTGTTCTATAAATTGGTGGAGTGTTTTGTGCTTGTGTGGAGTCACATGACCTATTTTTTATTCCACTACAAAAAAAAACCATGTTCATTGGTAATGTTGTGATATATCGGAAGAATAACACAATTTAATTGTTGAGTTCAATGTTAATGGCTTCGTAATGATGAATAGCAAGCTATTTTATCTTAACTTTAGCATTTTAGCGTAATTTTATGAGCTACTTATCTATTTTCTAAAAGTAATTTGACTCATTAAAAGATCATGTGACAGTTAAAACTGAATGTGTTATAAAATGTAAAAAGTTGTACGTACAAATCTCCAAAGAACTTCCGAACGTATTTAGTTTCAAACCTTCAGTTTCGTAAGCACTTAACCACAACAATGAAGGCATGTGAAAGATAGAAACCACAGTAGGCCAGGCCATCTTGCTCGCGCCGCCGAGGCTACCATCTGCCATACCACTCCCAGAACCATTGCCAATACCACGAAAGCTTCGCACATCAAAGCTATACTTACGGAATTTTGATCGATGTTTCCCAAATATGCCTTAGAAGCCGCCAAGATCGCCTGAGACCATGGAATCACCATGACAAAGAAAGTTCTTCAAATACTGAACAGATTAGGTACCACTGACTTTCACATGGGACTTCTATTTTATTATAGATCCAGTGAAATGTGTGATAAGAATTAATATTCTTCAGATATCTCATAAGTAATAATAATGTAGATATAGAGAGGGTATGTAATTGCTTAGGAGGCAGGTACTTCTTCATGCATGACTTTGAAATTCTTAACTTGGGTAAAACTTTTAGCGGGGGATACTTTAACTTTTCTACCTACATTAGGTAGACATAGCAAAGATTCAGCCTTTTGAAGTATTCACATCAAAAAGACACAACTTGGGTAGTATTCTGTGGAGGTATCATTGGGAACAATTTAACATTTGTAACCATAATCGTGCACTCAGTGACTCAGTCTCGTGAGTTTTTCTATTCGAATTTTTTTAGTTGAAAAATTTAATTAAATTAGACAAAACGAGTGTGAATCCACCACTATAGATATTAATGCAAGGTGATATATGAAGAAAGTGGGTTTTCACGGTATATAAAGGGAGATTGGGAGTTGGAAGGCATACTTGGATCAACATCTTCAGGCTCTCAGCCGCTCGAGCGTCCGTGGCCGCTAACACCGAAACGAACATCTAACGGACACGGGCGGCTCACATGCGTTGGACACCTCCCGAATGCCTCGTCTTACACCATGGAGGCTTCATGACAAGCTTTAACAATTTCGTTTTAGATTTTGTTGGAAAAGCTTGTGGAAGATTAAAGAGCTTCTTGTTTAATGTTAGTAAAGACTCGGATGATTATTCATGCAGAGGTTTAGTTTTTTTATCAATATCATGAATAATTGAATTTTAACTGGTGGTCTAAATGAGAATTATAAATTCTTTAAACCAAAAAAACGGACAGAAACAATAAAAATAATTTAAATTAAGGCTTCGCCACCGATAGCAACAAAATGCTCGATCGTTTCTCGAAGGCAGACGAGAAAGCTATCACAGATGGTTCCTTCAAAGAAAACACCTGGAACTGAGCCAGCCTCGGTGGCAGCATTCGGGAGGTTCCGCCCACACGACGTGCAGATGACGTTCGGCGCGCATACATTATCCAGTTCACCTTTGGCGGCGCACTTGAGCGGGTGCGCGCCGCCGGGCGAGGGGTTGGAGCCGCGGCGAGGCCTGAGGTGGCGCGAGATTAGCAAGATGGCGGCCGCGCGCGCCGCACCTGCCCGCGACGCCGACACCGCCACGCCGCCGCGCCGCGACCCGCGCCGCGCCTCCTCCAGCGTGCCCGACGTGCAGCCGCTGCGGGACGACGCACGCGACGCGCTCAGCGTGCCACCTGCAACGTATGCGCTGGGTGACCTGACTCTCGACACAACGCCGGGGTTTATGCTCTGCACCGAAAGAGCGAGCCTCAGTCCGTACCGAGCTAGAGACCCGGCTTATCCTCGGATAAGAATGTGGCCTGGTGTTGGAGTACCTGCATGGGTACAATAAGACAAGGCGGAACCATGTAGGTACCTAGTAAATGGCACTAGCGCTCACCCATTCAAAGTTTTATAACCCAAAATTTTAAAGCTTCACCGGTCTTGCTAAGTAAATACTGAACAAGCCAGGAGCAAGATGATAAGATTTTTGTTACTAATAAAGTTCAATTAAGATATAAAAAGAAGCAGTAAGATATAAAAGGTTCTTACATTGAGAAGACTCACCGGTGTCGTTTAGTGAGTATAAAGGAGGAGGCGTGAGGCGCGCGTCCGCGAGATGAGTGGGGTGGTAGCGCGCGCGCGTGTACAGATGCAGCACCATGCATAGCAGCCCAGCTAGTACGAAGATGCCTGAAGCCACGCCGAACAGCGTCGGCATGTCCGCCGTCAGCAGCACCAGATCTGGAAACCAAAGTTATTTACCAGAGTCAAAGACAAAAGAGTCAAATTCACTAAAATCACAAGGATCACTTTGAAACGTCTTACAAGCTACCAAAGTGAATTTATGCCAGTTCCAACGCGCCCATGCTGTAAAAGAAAACAACACCGGTTGGTTTCAACAGAAGAGGAACATTCTTGCCTTCAAAAACCTTTTTTTCTACTTAACCACATTCAACCCTGATAGGGGTGCAGGCCTCCTTCATTATGCTGCCATTTTTTTCGGTCTTCCACAATCTCTATTCATATAAATCCTCTGAAATGGTGAAGGTAAATATCGTCAAGTAACTGGCTTGGCATTCTCACTCGAGAAAGGCTAATGTTCCAGCAATAGGAACATTAGAATAAACATAATAGATAATATAGACTCTAGCTCATGTACCCACAAAGGTAGGGTTACCTTCGGTGCAGAAGATTCGCTGCGTGGGGCGGGAGTGGCTGGTGCTGTGGTACCCAGGCTTGCACTGGCAGTACGCGTTGTGGTTGTTCTGGACGCAGGACGAGTGCGCATCGAACGCCTGACACGTCTGACGGTAGAAGCATTGCTCGCCAAGCTTCTTGGCTGGAAAAAAAAAATTACTGAAGCCATCAAAATTAACCAAATCATAAAACTTCAAACAAAATAATGTATGCACACAACTGAGGCAGAATATCTGGCACGGAAGTAAGTAAGTTCGTATGAGTCAGTGGCCAACTCTGGTGACAGAGTTTCTTGGCCACCTGAAGGCCTCTGCCATGGTCTAATAACTTTGAAAAAGCCGGGACCGACTGCCCTCCGAAGCACGGGAGCGCTCAGTTGAAATTGCCACTGGCGGTCACCCGTCCAAATGATGACTACGCGGAACAGTGCTTAACTTCGTTGATCTGTTAAGAACAACTTAGACAGCTACGTCACGAGCCCTCTTGTCTCGCTACCACAAAGTAAAAATTGTAAATTCTGAATGACTCATTTTTTAAAGGTTCTCCAGAAAATATTTAGTCTAACAGTCGAAGATTCGAGCGCTGGGCAGCTTGTATTTACATAAAAAGGATACTCATGACCCAAATAAAGAGTAGTAAAAGAGATCAGTACAAGGTTTTACATTAAGGCCCATACCCCACCTAAAGTGGCGCCGCCACCTTATTTATCTTATTATTCCGTTTAACAAAGGAATTTTCAAAAATCCATCGACCCGTTTGTGATACCTATCATAAGCTTTTTTTTAATGCCTCTGTAGTAGTTTTATTCTATTTAGTTTAGGAAGAGATACGAAAATAGATTTTGGTGGCCACCAAGGGCAACTTCGTATCTCTGCCTAAACTAAATAGAACAAAACTATTACAGAGGCATTAAAAAAAGCTTATGATAGGTGATATATGATAGGATTTTTGAAAATTTCTTTGTTAAATAGAATAATAACATAAAGTAGGTGGTGGCGCTAGTTTAGGTGCTGAATGCGCCTTAATAGTAAGCTGTTAATCACATTAAACCCAATACAATTAACGTCCTCCAAGAAAAACAGCCCTCATATACATTTATGGTTTTCTAAGGTTTCCTTATGACTACTGTTTGATGATTAAACCGAAAAGCGTTCAAGACGGTTTCATTTTGAACGGAAGAATATGGTACAGCACTTCCTAGGATTGTATCTTCCAGTTTTGCAAAGGCTTCGTTATATTGAGTGGTTCCTGGCAAAATAAATGTTACATTCATTTTTAGCAACTTTTCGAATCTGAGTCAAGGTACTTTGTTATCAAATGCCACCTTCGATGCTCTCGTGAAAGGGCACTTGAAACAAATTGATCTTGAGCATTCAAATACCCACGAAACTAAGTAAATGTATTTGTAGCTTTATTTGTATTGATTTGATAAAGATTTTACGTTGAAAAGGTTATTTGGAACCTTCATACTTGTTTTTTTTTATACAACTGAAGTAGCAACCAAGCGTACGGCCTACAAGATGGTAAGCGGTTACCGCAGCCTATGGACGCTTGCAATACCAGAGGTATCACTCTAAGGTTGCCACCTTGAGGCTAAGATCGAAAGCCTCGTGTGCCAGTAATTTCACCGAAAACCATACCCTTCACACTAGAACACAGCAATGCGAGCATTACTGCTTGGCGGCAGAAAAAGATATGGTGGTAGTCCTTCCCCGGACGAGCTCTAGCACAAAGAACTCTACTACTCTTAAAAAGTGAAATAAAGAATTTTCATTCATTCATTTCATTATGTTGCCTTAACTTATATAAGTCATCAGTTGTATATTTGTAGTCTTCCTATTTGAACCGTTCCCCACTTTAAATTCTTGAAAAGTTCACAAAACCAGCGCTCATGGACACGGACAAATTGCTCAGTTAGATAACAGCGGTTATCACGCGAGGTCACGCTGCCAGTTGCAACCGCAGCACTTTAGAACCGTGTTTTCTGTCTGCCAAAGCTTTGTTCCACAACTAATGCCTCTACGCCATGAAGCGCTCGTGGCACAGCTGGTTAAGTCGTTCTTAGATTATCATTTGGATGGATGACCACCGGTAGCAGTTTCATCTGAGCATTTCCGTGCTTTGAAGTGCACGTTTAATTATCGTCCCTGGCTAAAATAGTTGTTAAGCTATGACGGAGTTTTTTAACAAGACCAACAACAGAAATTCTTGGGGAGAGTTCCAACAGAGTCGATAAAAATCTGATATTTTCTCATGGTCCTTTAATATTTTTAATTGATGGGACCACCTACACTTTGGTCTCATCCCGTGATTTTCAGGCGGACAAAAGCACACACCACCTTTGTCAGTAAATTAGGTAAATCATCATTACCACCATCGTCATCCATAGTCTGACTTCACCTATTGCTGGGTATAGGCCTTAGTTTGTGCCATCTACCGCGATCCGATGTGCTAATCTGACACAGGTGAACCTAATCCACCATCCTTCACCTTACCCATCTCTGTGGGGTCGAATAAATATAACCTAAAACCTAAATCGAAATTTCAATATAAATTAACGAGCGTTAGTATATATAGTTCGCACAGCGGATCTAGGCTTCCGTGAAGTTAGCCGTTTGTGATGCGCAAAGACAATTTAGTTTGAAAAAGCTCCATTGCGCCTCGAAACGGCTAATTTCACTACGGCCGAGATCCGTCGTGAGACCTATACCTTACCTAAGGCATGCCGTTTCGGCAGACTGTTTGTTTTTATTTTCGTTAAAATATCTTCAACACACGAGCCACAATAGTGTTCGAAACTTCACGGGCTACAAGAAAATTCAAGGATTGTCAAGGATAGGGCTCTTAAGAACGCTTAGGCAACACCTATTATATCTGTTATTGTTATGGTTAGCCGTGGTGCAGGCTGGCGTCTTGATCGTCTTGTCATTTGATGACAAAAAAAACTTTTGTCACTTACGTTTAGCGCAACCCTTGGTGACCCCCAGTACGACAGGGTGCTTCGGGTCGCAGCGGCACAACGCGCTCTCGGGGTCGCAGTGCACGTGCACCAGGTCCGGGCTGCACGAGAACTCGCATGGTGACCCCAGGTACATGCCTTTCTCTGGAACAACAAAATAATCATTGAACTACTGAAATACAAATCAAAGTCTTGAGGGTCTTGAAAACGACGATTATCTTGGCAATTATCTTACATATTATCCACTAGCCTGCTCCGTGGGTCTTGACAGACAAGAGGATGTCGATGACAATTAAGTTCGCAGCATTTAAACAGACCCGATGTATCGCTTTTGTCCGCAAAAGTAGATCCGCTGGAGTTCTAAAGATTATAATATCCTAAAAACGATTTTGCCTCCAGCGGGATTTGAACCCGCAACCACCGCTTGATATTATTGCTTTTTTTTTCTTGCCTTTTTACTGTACTGCTCTCCTAATTGTATGTGTCAAATAAACAAATTCTTATTCTTATTCTTATTATCATCAACATTTGAGCCCGGTATCACTCACTGCTGGGTATAGGCCTCCTTTCGCTTATGCCATTCTTCTCGGCCCTGTGCAGTTCTAAGCCAGGTTTTTCCAGCGACTTTTTCAATGCCATCAACCTAAGCGCTGTTGGACGACCCGGATTTCTTCGGCCTGTCCTTGATATTATAATCTTTAGTATTCCGTTAGTGTGATGGTGAACACTCATCATCATCATGACAGCCTTCTAATGTTCCCACTGCTGGGACACTGGCCTACTCTCAGGCGAGAGTGATTGGGTTTTAAATCCACCACGCGGACCCAATGCGGATTGGTGGATGGCACATGTCTTTCGAGGTTTTTGGACATGCCGGTTTCCTCACGATGTTTTCCTTCTCCGTATGAGAGCACCGGCATTGCACACATACATTTTTCGAACAGAAAAATCCATTGGTGCACGACCGGGTTTGAACCCACGACCTTAGGATCGGAAGGCGGGGTCACTACCACTAGACCACCGGTGCTCTCACACCGGTGAACACTATAAAAACAAAATAACTGCTGAAAATTATTTCGTTTGTAAGGAAATCACAATGCAAAGCTTACGTTTACTTACCTACATCTGTTCCACAGGCCATGATTTATTTTATTAAAACAACAAACGAGACGCGGTGGTGAATTTTTTTTAAAAGCTGTTCATTAGATTTATGACCACAACGGTTTAGAACTAGCAAAGAAGTCTACTTACCCACCTCGGAGCTCTAACTTATAATAAATAGATTGACGATTTACAAGAGCTTTAATTTCGATAAATTTTACCTAAAGATAATTTTAGAGAGGTTGTTATATTTTATTATAACAAAGCTAAAAACTTTCCTTGTTATAACATTGTAAAATCAGATCTGGTTGAGCAAGGGCGGTTAGTTTGCTACAAATTTTATATCAACACGAAAATGGAAGGTTACCTTGGGTTGGTAAAAAAATAATATTTAGGGTTCGAGCAATAATAATTATTTGATCCTAGGGTTGCTTTTTTCGGTGACTGTTCTCGACGCATAAATTCAATGGAAGCAAAGGGTAGTTCATCAACTCACACCATGAATCTTGTCCCAACTGGTGTGAGTTGACGAATCGTAAAATAAATATTATTTTCGTTCTGCAACTCACACCAGTTGGGACAAGATTCATGGTGTGAGTTGATGAACTACCCTTTGCTTCCATTGAATTTATGCGTCGAGAACAGTCACCGAAAAAAGCAACCGTGTTTAGTTAGGCACAGAAAGATTCAATTGAAAGTCAAGCCCATCCATTGTCATAACTATTTTGTTACATAATTATTGTATTGAGTTGAAGATTTTGATTTTTAGCACAATAAACTACTACTAGGTAAGTTTCTTTTTATACAACTGTGGCAACCAAGCGTACGGCCCACAAGATGGTAAGCGGTTACCGCAGCCTATGGACGCTTGCAATACCAGAAGTATCACTCGCGGGTTGCCACTTTGAGGCTGAGATCGACAGCCTCATGTGCTAGTAATTCACTGGAAACCATTCACACTGGAACACAGCAATGCAAGCATTACTGCTTGGCGGTAGAAATAGGTATGGTGGTAGTCCTTTCCCGGACGAGCTCTATCAACTCTACTACTCTTTACACTTTACTAGTACATATAAATTAGGTATGAATATCAAATTAATAGGTTCAGCCGGTCCTGAAAAAAAGGGTCTTGCTTGACAGACAGACATACGGAAAACAAAGTGTTTATAATAATAAGGGTTCCGTTTTTTCCGCGTGTGGTACGGAAGCTTAAATGTAACAAAAAAGTTCCAAAATGTTTCAAAAAATTTCTGTTACAAAATGATTAACATAAACACAACCCTGTTAGGAGAGTTTAGCAAAAGCGTTTTGATGTAAGTAATAAAATGTCGGACGACAATTTCTAAAAGCAGTGGCGCTAATGTGAAGGGTGAACTAGGGTGACCAGATAGTGGATAAGGTTTTTAAATCATTATTTTCGACCAAACAAAAGCACCTAAAAAAAAGCACTATTCTTCGAATAAATAATAAATAAATAAATAAATAATGCTGGACAATCCACACAGCATCATCTAGCCCCAATGTAAGCTGCTGTTAAACAGAGCTGTATTATGGGTACTAGATGACTGAATATTTAATACAATACAATACATAGATAGATATTTTTTATTATACAGGGTCATTCATTATCAACCTGACAAACTTAAGGGATAGGTTCCTTACCTAAAAAAAATAATATATGGACTTATAATCGAGTTAAGCGACGTAATAATGAAATATTCGAGTGTGCGCGCCCCGTAGCGGGTCAAGGACACGCGCAGGTCAAGGACGCGCGGGTTAGTGACCCGCAGTTCATTGACGCGCGGGTCACTAACACGTGCCGAGCGCAACCTTTTCGATTTCTAACAAGGATAACTAATTATGAAGCAGAATTACGTTTTTTTTTTTTAATTTTATAAAAAAAAACGTTTAGAAAAAAAAACGTTTAGAAAAAAAAAAGTATTTTTTTTAATGTGTGGAACCTACCCCTTAAGTTTGTCAGGTTGATAATGAATGACCTTATATATAGAAAATACCCAGATCACCCGGAACAAATATTTGTAGATCGTACAAACATTTGTCCCGAGGCGGGAATTGAACCCGCAACCTCTGCGTCGCAGGCGGACCTGCGCCCGCTGCGCCACATCGGTCGTCATCAATCATAAATCGTAGTTATTATAAGATAAAAATGACATTATTTACCAGAATAGTTACCTATTCCAAGTTTGGTCGAATCCAACCTATGAGTGTTTAATCACAGTGACCTTTGTACCTAGCGACGTGAAAAAAATGATGTGGACCCCCACTCGATGGACCGATGCTCGCAGGAAATCTGTGGATAGTGAAGGCTCAAAATCGGTGGTCATGCGCTCTTTGGGGGAGGCACATGTCTAGCAGTGTACGTCTATCGGCTGATATGATGATTATATACATAATATGAATCATACACAATGATTATGCCCCCTCAAAATGGCACTAACAACCGCTACTGACCACCAGTGCTTTTTCAATAAAGGAATATATTAAATATTAGTTTTTCTGGATAATGGCCACCCTAGTTCCGGAAGTAGGCTCGACGGAAACAAACTCTCGCGTCCGATTGAGGACGGAGATGTCTGTCTTGTTTTATATTTTTTTCTTGGTAACTTTAAGTTGACCGCCCAAGGGCAAAAACAGCTTGAACAGCTGAGCCGCTTTATTGATTTTGTAATACTCGTACCTACTACTCGTAGGCTACACTGAAAACCAGCGCTGCAGACACATTAAGTCTGTAGCACATGCTGAGTGGCTGCCTTTATTTTTACAATAGTTTAGTTTTAATTTGTATTGTTATTTTCATGTTCATTGTTGGCGCTAAATAAATATTTTTCTATTCTATTCTAATGCAAAACGAGCGAGCTTCGATACCATATAATCTGAAAATTAGGTTGTGTATTTAGACAACATTACAGTTTTTAATATTATAATTTACCACTTTGTTTTCTATTTATGCTGACGTTTCGAAGCTATTTATGTGCTCACGAAAAAGAGCTTCGAAATCGCTTCGAAACGTCAGCATAAATGACAGAATAGCCCATAGATATTATCACAGCAATCGTAATAAGTACTCCGATTTTTGTGGATATTATATTTATTATGATTTCTAACCACTATAGTTTCAGCTCTGTTGCTCATGGGCGGTACTGGTGTTCTCTGATTTATGAAAATTTTTAACTCTGATAGTGAGTTCTCTGTTTTTTTTTTTTAAGCATGCTAATATTTCTTGGGTCGTGAGTATCAGAAACGAGTATAGTTCTCTCGGCGGATCTAGGCTTCCGTGAAGTTAGCCGTTTGTAATGCGCAAAGACAATTTAGTTAGAAAAAGCTCCATTGCGCATCGAAACGGCTAACTTCACGGAAGCCTAGATCCGCTGAGAGAACTATACTATGGTAACGTTGTAGTAGGTCTAATAAATAAATAAATAAATAATGCTGGACAATCCACTCAACATCATCTAGCCACAGACTAAGCAGGGCTTGTGTTATGTGTACTAGATAACTGATACACAAAAAAATACATATATATTTTTTTATTTTGATTTCGTGGTGAACTGAAACATAATAACAGAGTAGTAATCTATTCGCTATTCGATGGCATCGCAGTTTAGAGTAAAAAAATAAATAATACAAAATGATTGTCTATATGTGGCAACCCGGAGCTGTCACTTTTCTTTTCGCGCTGTAACGGCATCGTATTGTTTTCACAAATTAATTTTAATATTTCCAAAATAAAGTGTTAAAACTTGTTATAAGCTTGTGCATTTAAGCAGCTAAGCTACAAGTCCAAGAACATGCCATGTTCTTGTAAACCAAAAATTCAACCTACCATTTTTAGATAATGGTTGATATTTCAGATGTGGATGTGGATGACCCTAATATGGCTCAACAATCTCTTGGTGGTGAAAACTCATTGCACAACAGCAGTACAAACGTGGCTGATGCCTTTCGTGATGCTTTGGGAGTTGAATACGAAGATAGTACAAAGTTTGAAGGGAATATACAAACGGAAATAACAAAGCGTTGGAATCATATATTAGTTAATGGTCTAACCAAGGAAGAAAAAGAATGCATATTGGGAAAGTATAAATTACCAGAGAATTGTCAACTACTAGAAGCACCAATCCTGAATGAGGAAGTCAAGTCAGTTATAACGGAGAACTCCAAAATCAGGGACAAATCTCTTGAAATGGTGCAGCATCAACTAGGAATGGCAAGTAATGACAAACCTGATCGATAACAAAGATATTGATAAGATACAGCTGGTAGCAAACTTAGCTGATGCATCAAAACTACTAAACGACATAAACTGCCAAAATACCAGAACAAGGCGACTGCTAATATCACCAATGTTGGACAAAAACTTTAATACTCTTGTGGAGAAAGTGAAACGTGATGAGCACCTTTATGGCATTGATTTAGGAATGAAGATAAAAACAAGTCAAGAATTGAAGAAATCATCATCTCAAATAAAGAAAACACTAACAAGACCGGCACATAACAAACCTGTGCCAAAACACAAGCCAGTGGGAAACCGGTTCGGTCCACCTCAAACTCAATTCAATCAGCAAACCAGAGCAACGGCGACTCGAGGTGGACCCAGATATCGTACGACACAGCCGCCGCATCATCGTCCAGGCTACAACCGGCCACGCCCCGAGAGGGCTGCACCACGTGGCTCACACAGCAGACGCTAGAAAACCAGGTACATGCGGGAAACATTTCCCAACATCTTTCACATTGGCAGCAAATCACTACTGACCCAATAATTCTACAATGGGTTAGAGGATATCAGATCCCTCTCATTGGAAAACCTGTGCAAAATATAGCACCAAAAAATAATATACCTGATATAGAGCTCTTTAACATGCGCCAATCCATCAGTAACTTGTTAGAACTAGGTGCTGTAGAAATATGCAATCATATTAAAGACCAGTTTATCTCTAAGATATTTCTTAGACCCAAACCTAATGGGAAATTTAGATTCATTCTCAATCTGAAACCCTTGAATAAATTTATTCAAGTAGAACATTTTAAGATGGAGGACATTAGAACAGCCATAAAAATTGTTGACTATGGCTACTTTATGTGCTGTATAGATCTCAAAGAATCTTATTTTTTAGTGTCAGTAGCTACAGAACATAGAAAATACCTGCGCTTTGAGTTTGAAAACACTCTCTATCAATTTACTGCTTTACCATATGGTATTTCTACAGCTCCCAGTGTTTTCACAAAACTATTGAAACCGGTTGTTGGTACTCTTCGAAAACAGGGTATAATCAACTATATATCTCGATGATTACTTATGTATGGGCCGCACATATGATGAATGCATAGCCAATAGAGATGCAACTCTTAACTTATTTCAATACCTGGGACTGATTGTAAATCATGAAAAAAGCACTTTAGTACCCAGTACATCCTGCAAGTTTCTTGGGTTTATAATAAATTCTCACAACATGTCTCTTGAGTTGCCTCTGGAAAAACGTGATACCATAAAAGCTGTAGTGTTGAAATTTGAAAAACTTAAACATTGTAAAATAAGAGAATTTGCGAAATTACTTGGCACTTTAGTATCAGCTTGTCCAGCAGTGCCATATGGCCTGGTACACACTAAAATAATGGAAAGAGAAAAATACCTGGCTTTATTACACCATCATGATAACTATGATGCTGAAATGGAGTTGAGTCCAATTATCTTATCAGATCTTAAGTGGTGGGCTCAAAACACACACTCTAAAAGCAGGGATATTTGTTGTAGACATTTCAAAGCAGAAATATTCTCAGGTGCATCTTTGACGGGATGGGGAATATACTGTAATGGTGAGAGTGTCGGAGGGTTATGGTCACACTCTGAACAAAAACTTCATATAAATCAACTAGAGTTATTAGCTGCCTTATTTGGGCTAAAATGTTTTACAAAATCTTACAGCCACTGTGACATATTACTTCGAATCGACAACACTACAGCTATAGCTTGTATCAATAAAATGGGTAGTGTGCAATTCCCACATTTGAACAAAATTACTAGACAAATCTGGACTTGGTGCGAAAGTAGGAACATTAATGTATACGCATCGTATGTTAAATCAAAAGAAAATGTATTTGCTGACGAGGAATCTCGCAATACTAATATTGACACAGAGTGGGAAATAAGTAATGAGGCTTATCATTTAATAACAAATCAATTTGGTATTCCACAAATTGACCTATTTGCCTCCAGAATCAATAAAAAATGTGATGTTTACATCTCATGGAAAAGAGATCCTTTTGCATTTGACATAGATGCTTTTACCATTAACTGGGGACAATATTTTTTCTATGCCTTTCCGCCATTTGCCCTTCTAACAAAATGCATACAAAAAATAAAACATGATAAAGCCAAAGGAATTATGGTATACCCAGTCTGGGAATCACAACCTTGGTATCCACTTGCAATGAACGTAATGATAACAGACCCAATAATATTTAGTCCGAACTACTTAACTAACTTATTAATATCTCCTTTTAGGACAACCCACCCACTGAGCAGGCACCTTACCCTGGCAGCGAGCATCTTCTGCGGCAGGCATTCCGACGCCGAGGTCTGCCAGAAAACTCATTAAATATCATGTTAGCATCCATCTCTGCAGGCACCTTAAAACAATACAGTACTACTTACAAAAGCTGGTGGAAGTTCTGCAACACACACAATCAGGAATTGCTCTTAACATCTGTCCCATTCGTCATTCAATTTCTCACAGAAAAATTTGAAAATGGTGCTGGCTATAATACTCTTAATTGCCATAAATCTGCCCTGTCACTCCTTATGGGAGAAAAAATTGGAACTGATGACAGGATCAAGCGGTTCCTGAGAGGAGTATTCAGACTGAAACCAGCTATACCACGATACACAGAGATTTGGAACCCAAGTATAGTATTAACTTATTTGACAAAATTACCACACAACTTTGCTCTAAGTTTAGAAACACTCACTAAGAAGTTAGCTACACTACTGGCTTTGGCAACTGCTCAGAGGGTACAAACCTTATCTTTAATTAAGCTTGAAAACATATCTATGTGCAATACTAAGATAACAATCACAATAAGTGACTTAGTAAAAACATCCGTAAGCACAAAACAACATACCAGTCTAGACCTACCATTTTATTCTCAAGAATCAAAATTATGCCCAGCTAGCACACTTCAAGATTACATCCAGAGAACATCTGATATCAGAAATAAAGAAGCTTACCTCTTTATTACTTTTAAAAAACCATATCATCGTGCATCAAAGCAGACAATCAGTAGGTGGATTAAATGTACTCTGGTTGAGAGTGGGATTGATACCAGTAAGTTTACATCACACAGCACACGCCATTCTGTCACCTCAACGGCTAAAAAAGCAGGTGTATCTATGGATGTAATCAGGAAAACAGCTGGCTGGAGTCAAAGTTCAAGGACTTTTGCAAAATTTTATAACTTACCTGTCCAGGACAACAGCGACAGTAGCAATTTTGCTCAGTCAATTTTCAATTTATGTCAATAAGTAAAAATTAAATAAGCTATCATAGGCTTTTATGTCATTAAGTACAAAGTAAACCAGTAATTTATGGTTAATGTGTTTCAGTAATTTAAGGTGATTAAGTAAAAAGTACCTACTTAGTATTTTTGAAATGATACTCAATAATTTTAATTGATTTTAAAATAAGTTTTAAGCTTAAAAGTAATATAGATATGTAATAGATCTTTTAAATAAAAATAGAACCCAAATGTGCCTTAATATTGTAACACTATTATGTAGAAACCTAATATCATTAGGTACCTCTAAGTATGGAAGCTCAACATTTTTTATTTTTTTTATTTGTCTATATGTATACTCATAATATTCATTGTTATTATTAAATAATAAATAGAAATTTGTTCAGATTTAATATTGGTTTAAATTTTATATTAGCACATAAATTAGCAATAGATAAATACCCATTAAGCAGTCTTACTCTGAACATCTACTCTGTTATTATGTTTCAGTTCACCACGAAATCAAAATTGTAAATTGGACTAGCTTACCCAAGTGACGTCCAATTGTAATTTTGTGAGGGGTGAACTGAAACATAATCACCCACCCAGCCCAGTATCAGCTGGAAGCCGATCCCAAGCTTAATGGGTATGATATGTTGGCAATGGTTTTAGCTCTGAATCAGTGACAGCTCCGGGTTGCCACATATAGACAATCATTTTTTTTTTTTTTTTTTTTTTACTCTAAACTGCGATGCCATCGAATAGCGAATAGATTACTACTCTGTTATTATGTTTCAGTTCACCCCTCACAAAATTACAATTGGACGTCACTTGGGTAAGCTAGTCCAATTTACAATTATACATAGAAAATACCCAGAACACCCGGAACAAATAATTGCAGATCGTACAAACATTTGAACCGCAGCGAGATTCAAACCCGCAACCTGTCGCTTCTCGATCGGGCATTCGCACCACGACACCGAAGTCAAAAGATTATAAAGCTTATTGTTAAAAATGTCCTGAACAATATTTTTTGCAGGTAAATTATTACTTTTGTGCGCCTAGAAAATCACAATAGGCAAAGAGCTATGCCACCTGCTATTAAAAATTGTGTCGGAAATAACGATCTAGGAAATAGGAACTAGTGAAAACCCATAATAATCTATTATATTCAGTTTAGAAAGAGATATCTGATTGGACCCCATATGGATTCTTCAAGAAATACTGACCTAACACCTTTCCTTTCAAATCAAAGTCTTGATTCAACAATAAACCGTATTTTTCACTTCTGTGCCCAGTTAAGGGCTAAATACTTATTACGTTGGACTCTTTTGCAAAATTCAGTCATCGTAGGTAACCATCGCATTTTTTTTTATATCAGCAAATTGAATGCCGGTAATCATTTGAGACAATCAAGCTTGTTCTTAAGCCACAAGACCGTTGCCATTAAAATTTAAAACTCTACGTGGCACTGCACTGCGCTTGTCGCACATTAAGTCTCTTTCGCTCAGTAATTTCTTTTATCATGGCAGCCTTTTAATGTTCCCACTGCTGGGACACTGCCCTACTCTCAAGCGAGAGTGATTAATTAGTAATTTCATTAAGTGAGTAATATTCAGCCTCGCAAGTGCATATTGACATGATACTTGTAGGTACAGGTACTCTCTAATCGCTTCGGTGGATATCAGCCCTTACAGAAGTCCACCGTTTTTCAAAACATCTTTCTTTAGCCATTGTGGGAACTGCGAGACGGTTTAAATGAAGCTTCGCCGACCTCATAACCACTTTTACGTTTTAAATATTTTTTTCGCTCGCTGTCTTGTTTCTGTTGCAAATTTGCACAGTTTGAAAGCGGGTGTTTTAAAAAGTATAAACTGAAAATTGTCTATTGTTTTTACTTGATTTTCAGGTATTACCTATTTTTATTATTAATTGATTTTATTGACCAATGACTATTATTGTTCATATTTTCTGACATGACATGACAATTATTATTATTTAGATACATATTAACATTAATCAAATAAAAAAAAAAAATATATATATACAAATGATCACTTTTGCATGAATACTAATTTTATAAACTATTATTATGACTACTACTACGTCACTAACAATTTTATTTATTATTAGGTACCAACATTATCATTCAATTCATGACATACTTACCTATCTATCTACATTTTTTTTTTTTACAAATACCGAATGCATAAACCTCGGCCTTTCTCCATGTTGCAATACCCTAATAACAGGGTTCATGTGTGATACTACTTATTCTGTAACAACTACATAATGTACTATATGACAGCAATAATTCGACGACCGATGTGGCGCAGCGGGCGCAGGTCCGCCTGCGACGCAGAGGTTGCGGGTTCGATTCCCGCCTCGGAACAAATGTTTGTACGATCTACAAATATTTGTTCCGGGTGCTCTGGGTATTATCTATATATAATAAAAAATATCTATCTATGTATTGTATTGTATTAAATATATATCAGTCATCTAGTACCCATAATACAGCTCTGTTTAACAGCAGCTTACTTTGGGGCTAGATGATGCTGAGTGGATTGTCCAGCATTATTTATTTATTTATTTATTTAATTAAAAAAAAAAAAAAATGTATTTGATTTGATTTGATTTGATTTTGGCGAGGAGGTATATTTTGTGAAACTGCAGCTGAAGAAACCCTGACCCATAACAGTCAGGGTTTCGTCAATTGCAGACATAAATAAATTGTTGCTAGCTTTTTACTAAAACAAAATAAAAAAGTATTATGGATGAATTAAGAAAAAAGTAGCAAGAAAACTTGTAGGGCGATTATGCAACTTGGTTGTAATCCTATTTCAGTCACTAAACTGTCAAATTTTTAAAATTTTTGATCGAAATCAAGTGAAATCGATTGCAACCAAATTACACAATCACCCCTCTAGTCTCTGGTCGACGCTTGGGCTCGCTCGCGGGCTTTCAACCTAATTTGTACTGGATTATTATATTGACGGAAAAAGTTTTTAAAGGAATTGTAACGCTACTTTTTGGAATAATTTTCATCAGAGCGCTTCCGTGCTTAGGGCACCTTAAGCTGTCGGTCCTGGCTTTTAAAGTCGTTAGGCCATGACAGAGACCTCTGGGTGGTCTACATACACGCAAGTGCCATGGCGAAACTTATTCCAATTTCGACTTTAATTTAATAAAGTTACGCTTGAAATTAAAAAGGGCAAATGTCGAGGTGCTAATCTAAGGGGAGGCTTTAATGAAATGCAAAAACCTCTATGTAAAAGAACAAAATCTCGTCTATTTGGCGCCGGACGAACGGTTGCATAGGTTTTGAAATATAGACTCTACGCCGTTGGAATAAAGCTCATGAGCAGTTCAACTTTTAATCCAAATGCTTTTGGACATGGTTCTATGTACATTTACGTTTCTTAGTTAGCTCTTTTTCAGTCTCAAACAAAAAGCACTGTCGCGCTCCGAAATTAAACTACCTGGGCCTAAGTTTGAAGCGAAGAAAAGTAACTCCAAGCGCACATATCTCAAAGTTCACTTTAGCCTGGCATACAAATGTGACATGAGCCGTTTGAGCTACTGTCAGTTAATTTTCTTGTGAAGCAAGAATTTCGTAATATTGCAAGGCGGCGCGCGAGGGCGGGCGGCGAATTCCCGGTATTTTCCCTTTTAAATTACACTTACTTTACAAGGTGTAAGCACTTACTTTGATTATTAAGTAATGACTTCTCTAATTGGAAATAAAGTCATTTTGAAAGTAAATAGATTAATGAGATAAGTTACAAAAAAAATTGGTTCTATTGACATTCTGAACTCAGAATGCTTCATAACTGGTCATTAGAGGGTCGTAAAGTTTGAGCTTTCACAGTGGTGACATACTGACCTACAACGTAGAGCCTAAACCGCTGGACCTAGACACTTGAAACTTTGAGGGCATTTTCCTCTTACAGTCTAAGGTTGCTCTAAGAAAGGAGTTTCAGATTATTTTTTTCAAATAGAAAATCATCATTGATTGATTACACTTCAACGCAATCTCAATCCCAATTTCAACCCAATTCTAATTTATGAATAATAATATAGTTATTCATTCAGACAACTTGTAGTCCAATGGTGTTAGTGAAGCTTACAAACTATCTTATTGCTGTCAATTTTTTGTACTCTAGAAACGAGATTCGTTCGTTCGTATGAGTCAGTGGCCAACTCTGGTGACAGAGTTTCTAGGCCGCCCGAAGGCCTCTGTCATGGTCTAACAACTTAAGAAACGAGGTTGAAGTGTGCACTGGAAAACTGTGCAGTTCGCGGGAATATCTCGGTTGAATTTGGCGTTTATGTATATGACATTTCATGACAATCTAGCCCTGAAATGTTATATTCCAATACTTGTCCAATACCGATTGCATTCAAGATTAAAGCCTCGGGTTTGAACCAACCCTAAGATCGCAAGGCTACTAAACCGTGTTCGTCAATTATCTTAATTTATTAAACTGGGTTAAAAATACCGCATATTTCTGCAACCTAACTCTAAAGCGGCATGTTTTTCCTGCAACATTATTATAATAATGAAAAGTGTGTACTTCTTATAAATATTCGAATAAACACAAAATATGGTCGCGGCAACACGAGGCATCTGGCATAGTTGGCATAATGCCGTGGCCTTTTGCCAAACACAGCCTAAATACAGCAATGGCTTTTTAATAATTCAATTTCTGGCGTCACTACACAGTCTAGCCTTCAAAAGTATCTAACGCTAGAAAATGATTAGAAAAATAGTTAGGTTAAGTATCTAATTAATTTCTATTAATACATCATCATCATCATCATAATATGAATGGTCAAGTAATTTGCTATTGGCCGTTGAAGTGCCATCAAAAAAAGTGCAACAACAATTTTGTGCACGGCACTGCACTGTGCTTGTCACCCCGAGACATAATATTTTCATCATTTGCACTGTAATTCCGCTTGCTACAGTGCTCTTCAAACAAGCAAAATACTACAATAAGACTTGCGCACTACTGCTTGGAGGGAGAGTTGGCACTGTGGTGCTGCGGTGGTACCCCACTAAGACAGAATGCTGAAGAGTCCTATACCATCGTATGTAAAAAAAAAACAATCATAAATTAATTTAAAGAAAAACCTTAACTTTTATGCTTACCTTGAAACGATTTTGATTAAATGTCAAGAACCATAGCAGAAAACCGCATTCGAATCGATTCACCCGTCTAAGAGTGACAGACAGACAAACAGACAGACAGACACATACAGTGGTGGCCATATAATTAAGAACGCTGATATAAAGGGAAGATTTTTTCCAACTAAGATGCAAAACTAATTGTATGCATTTGTTTTTATTTCTCTCGGTATCGTAAAACATTTCCATATTACCACTGTATTCATTGATACACATGATTGGCTAAAAATCAATAGGCAAACTTTTTACACTACTTTTAAACAAAGTATTCCTTATTACTGGCTGGTCACGTAATTAAGAACGCTAAGTAGTTTATACCTTTATTCAAATTTAAATAGAGAACACTCAGTCGATTTGTTACTGTTTGTATAATTTTGGCGCAATTACGTGCTGTAAAAGATTAAAGGTGATTGCTTCTTTAGAAAAAAACAATGGGAAAAAATAAAAGTTGTGATAAATCTACAAGGGAAGTAATAATAAAACTTCGCCGGAAGAATTGGTCTTATAAAAAGATAGCCGACCATCTGCAATGTTCAAAAACGATGGTTTTCCACGCTGTAAAGCATTTTGCTACGTATCAAACTACTTCGAATGTTCCACGTGTACCTAAACAGAGAAAAACAACTCCTCGAGATGACCGAAACATCGTTCGTATGGCAAAACAAAATCTTTTTAAAGGGTCCAATGAGTTTAGAAAAGAATATTTTGGTGAAAACAACTTTTCAGCAATCTCAGCACGCACTATTCGAAGACGTTTGGTAGAAGAAAAATTGCACGGTAGGATAGCAAGAAAGGTACCCATGTTAAAACTTTGCCACAGGCAAGCCCGGCTTGCATTTGCGAGAAAGTATGAAAACTGGACTGTGCAACAGTGGAAAAATGTACTTTTTTCTGACGAGACGAAAATAAACACAGTATGTTCTGATGGAAAACGATATGTACGACGTCCCCCGAATACAGCATTCGACCCAAAGTACACGAAAGTTACATTAAAGCACGGTGGTGGAAATGTGAAAATTTGGGGTTGCTTTTCTGGACATGGTGTAGGACCTGTAAAGTTGATAGAAGGTAACATGGATCAGTTCTAATACAAAAATATACTGGAAGAAACACTGTTACCATACGCTGAAGACGTTCTACCGGTCATTTGACATTCCAGCATGACAATGATCCAAAGCACACTGCACGCACCGTAAAGGAATTTCTTACAGCGCAATTAGTTTCTGTCTTAGACTGGCCTGGTCCAGATTAAAACCCAATAGAGAATCTGTGGTTTGAAGTAAAGAAAAAGGTTCCAAATACAAAGTGTGGAAATTTAAGAGAGCTGTATGACGTTTTTTTAGAAGAATGGAACTCTATTTCTCTTGCGAAATGTCAAAAATTAATAGAGTCAATGCCTCGCCGGTGTAAAGCTGTAATTAAAAGCCTAAGCCTAAAAAGGATATGCTATTAACTATTAATTTTAGTTAAATATTTCTTTTTATGTTTCCTGTGCTACATAATATTGTGATTTTTTAAATCTAAGTGTCATACAAAACAATTCCCGAGCAGTTAAATAAATCGTTCTTAATTATTTGTCCAGTTTCAGTACTGTTTGAATGTGTTACTTTGATAAAATCAATAAAATGTGCAAAAAATAGTTAGCGATTTCATACTTTATTCTTAAGTCAGGTTGCTCTATTAATGTGACTATTATATAACATAAATAGTTGCTTCTCAAAACGTACACATCTCTGTGTATGATACGATTTAAATAAAAAACTTCTAGAACTTCAAATCGTTCTTAATTATATGACCACAACTGTAGCAAAAACATATAACACCCCCTATTTTTACGTCGGCGAATAAAAAGAAAGCCGCGGGCGCATAATAATAAATGTTATGCCCATGTTATGCCCGTTTAATAATAATGGTGAACATTTTATCGTTTCCCGATAATACGTCACACTGCCCCCATCTCAGGGCAAACGTTTGTGGGTGAGTCTTACAAAACTCTGACGAAAAAGAGATTACAAATGCATAGCTCGGAACCGATTTTAATGAAGCTTATTCATTTGAAAGGTGTTTTTTTTAGCTATGTCTCAAGAAAATCTGTTCAGCCGTTTGAAGATCGTCATCTTTTTATTTTATTTTATCATTATATATATTTATGGGTACTTATAACCATATTATGGTTATTTTATTGACCTTACATATCAATTGGTAGCTCTGCCTTTTGAGCTGTAGCCTGTGGGTTTGATTCCCACCTAAGACCATTTTTTTTGTGATGAACAGTCACAGTTTGATAGCACCGGGGCGTGCAATGCGCACATATATTTTGTAATAGAAAAAACAATGAAACCACGACCGTAGGATCAAAATGCTCGCGAGCCACCCTGATGAAGACTTGAAATTGAGTCGAAACAGTGTCGGTCCTCACCGATATACCGGTACGTAACCCCCGCTTTTAAAATGAATGAGAGTTGTCGTGTTTTGCATCGTTGAGTTCAAGAGCGCTTGTACACTCTTGTGTCAAGATACTGGCGGAGTGTATCGTCCGTGAGTTTGGACTTGGTTCGGATATAAATAAAATAAATAAATAAAATAGCCTATATCTTTAATGCTTTTACTTACAATACGAATACGAATACGATTAGCCTGTTGTGTCCCACTGCTGGGCAAAGGCCTCCCGTTGATTTCTCCAGTCATCTCGGTTTTGAGCCAGTTGGACCCAAGCTCTATTAAAGCTGTCGAGATCGTCTCGCCATCTCTTTTTGGGTCTGCCACGACGCCGATTTGCTGTCTCAGGGCTCCACTGAGTGGTGATTTTGGCCCACAGCTCATCCGGTAATATAAAGAATAAATTAAATTCACTTGTTCTATTATCTAAACTTTCTTTTTGTTATTCCTACTTTTATTTTAATCAAAATTATCAGCAACAATCGCCTCCGCGGCGTAGGTCTCCCCTCTCTCTCTCCATTCGTCTCTTTCTCTCGCTTACATCATCCAATTTGCCTCGGAACAAATGTTTGTACGATCTACAATATTTGTTCCGGGTGTTCTGGGTATTTTCTATATATATAAAAAAAAATATCTATGTATTGTATTGTATTAAATATATATCAGTCATCTAGTACCCATAATACAGCTCTGTTTAACAGCAGCTTACTTTGGGGCTAGATGATGCTGTGTGGATTGTCCAGCATTATTTATTTATTAATTTGCTCCGCACCGTTGTGTAAATATGTCCCTCCATCTCCTTTTTGGTCTCCCTTGCTTTCTTTTTCCTAGTGGTTCGGATATAAGTATTGAAAGCTACTATTTTTGATATAATTAAATTACAGAAGGTCAATTATTTTAAGTGCCTCGCCTGATTATAACAGTTACAGTGTTACACAGAGCTTTAAGTTTAAAGTTTTTTAAAGTTCTGCAAGCCACTGCACTGCGCTCGTTAACTCGAGACTTTTTTTAATTTTTTTTTTAATTTATGGCAATAGTGCCGTATTCCTGGCATATAGCATGGTTGACCGTGACTGGTAATTTATCATTTTTTTAACTTTAAGCAGTCGGTCAAGGTTTTTTCATAAATAGTTAGGCCTCGCCAGAAGTTTTCAGGCATCTTACAAACTCATTCTCAGATATTTGCTAAGTGCTGTAAGAATTTTTATATTAACACGACCTGACCCGCGCGGCTTTACCCGCGTTTTTGCAGTTTTTATGTTATCCCACAGGAACAGTAAATTTTTCCTAAAAACATGTTTAAATTTTGATTTGATAAAACATATTTAAATAAAGATATAAAATATAAATAAAGCACTCTACATTCCAAATTTCATCGCAATCGGCTAAGACGTCACGGACATACGTGGTTACAAACATACACTCACACACAGACATAATATAATGTTTGAACTTATAAAATTACATTACATTGTACGTTAAACAAAACGTATGTATTTTGAAACTTTACATTCAAGAGTTCGTCTGAGGGATCGCCCTCGTGCTCTGAATTGATGACTTTTGTTTGGAGAACTCAATATTGACATGTTTTCAGCAACGCTTTCGAGGTATTCATTATTAACCTTTGTTTGGTACGCGACTATGGAAAGTCCTTGGCTACATAACAGTACAAATGAAAAACAACCATGTTATCTGTTCTGTGGTATCACAATCGCGTGTCATTGTTATACATTGAACAAAGATAATTCGTATACTTCAGATGATAGAGTTCTAGGCTGACTTCAAGCCTTTGATATGGAATAATAAATAATAATAAATAATGCTCATACAGCGCCATTTAGCCCGAAGGTAAGCTGCTGTTAAACAGAGCTGTATTATGGGTACCAGATGACTGATATATACAATACATCAACAATACATAGATAGATAGTTTTTATTATATATAGAAAATACCCAGAACACCCGGAACAAATATTTGTAGATCGTACAAACATTTGATCCGAGGCGGGAATCGAACCCGCAACCTCCGCGTCGCAGGCGGACCTGCGCCCACTGCACCACATCGGTGGAATAACCACCTTACTAAGTAAAACCACCATAATTGTAACCACTATAATTACTTACTATTAACCAAGAATTAAATAATTAGAGAAACCCCCAACACTTAAATCGGAAGTTTATATCTTATCATCAACTAGCAAAGAGGTGATGATCTCAAACCTCTGAGCAGATTTTCTTGAAACACATACATAGCTAAGAACATTTTTGATACCGAACAAATATTAAAGGTATGTTATAGTACGAGGGTTCATAAATCAGGCTTTGGGCAATCTTTCAATAGTCAATCATCCCGCAAACAACCGTAATTAATATTGTAATAATTATTTAAAGATTTGCAGTTTACTTATATTGAATCTTATTTTACCTTGTACCTTGATCTGCTTGCTTACTTTATTATTAATATTGTTTTTCATATTTGTTATCTTTGTTTTTCTTTTGAGTTGAGTGAGTGTCAATAAATCATTTATTTTTTATCTTGGTTTTTCTTTTGAGTTGAGTGAGTGTCAATAAATCATTTATTTTGTATCTTTGTTTTTCTTTTGAGTTAAGTGAATGTCAATAAATCATTTATTTTGTATCTTTGTTTTTCTTTTGAGTTGAGTGAATGTCAATAAATCATTTATTTTGTATCTTTGTTTTCCCTTTGAGTTGAGTGAGTGTCGTTAAATATTTTTTCTTTCTTTCCTATTCAGGCACAAGGCTACGCGGGCAAAAGCTAGTCACGAAACGATTTCCCCGAGTATAAAAGAGGGGCCCTCACAATTTGAAGCCGTTAACCTACTGGCATACAATGATGAACGTACGAACAGAGTAATAACGAGTTGAACGGGGGCTTATTGTTTAGTAGCTTTGGCTCACTACTTTGTTCATGGATAAAGGGATTTTAGCGAAGGTGTTTTACAGACAAAATCATTATGACATGCCTTCATTGTTTTTGCTCGTAGATTTACCAGACTTCCTCCCACGGAGTTTTTTTTTTTTATAGAACTGAAGTGGCTACCAAGCGTACGGCCCACAAGATGGTAAGCGGTTACCGCAGCCTATGGACGCTTGCAATACCAGAGGTATCACTTGCGGGTTGCCACCTTGAGGCTAAGATCGAAAGCCTCATGTGCCAGCAATTACACCGGAAACCATACCCTTCACACCGGAACACAGCAATGCGAGCATTACTGCTTGGCGGCAGAAATAGGTATGGTGGTAGTCCTTCCCCTGACGAGCTCTATCACAGAGAACTCTACTACTCTTAAAAAAGAGATTATCCAAATTTAATCCCTCGGTAGGTTATTTTGGTTTTTATAGTGTTAACCATCACACTAATAAGGATAATAATAATCATAATAATATAATCATAACAGATCTTAGGGGATCTATAATAGGTTTGAAAAAGACGGCAAATAAATGAAAATGGTTTGGAAATGACAACCAAAAACACGAACCGTGTGGTTGAATTTGAGCTACTGACTGTCATAAAATATTTATTGTCAGTCAGCTCTAGGGATTCATGGACCTCTGTTAGCTAATGTGTCTTTAAAATCTATCCTCTTTGTCTACGAAAGACAATACTTAGCAAGCCGCTGAGCTGAGCAGTTTTTTATGAATAACGACTAATGCTTTGTAAGTTGCGGATCTGCAGAAACACCTCGGCTATATAATAGCTTCGCCCGTTTAGTCGTCGACTCACTCTGAATACTAATGTGAGATCGATTTATGTACACGCCTTTGAAACGTGTCAACAAGTCTCCAGACGTGACGGTAACCATATTCGGAGCTTACCTATCCTACTTCCTAATATCATTGTTAATGCTTCGGCTTACTAACTGTAGTAATGGGGCATTAAACTTAGCAAGTGAAAAACTGAGTTATAAGGCACGAAATCAACGCATTTATTTTTCGATATTACACAAATGTGTGTCCGATGGCGGATACTAGAGGAGAGTTTGTTGCCAGATTCTTCTAGGCTGAGGCGCGTGGAACTGGCGTAAATTCACCTAGCTTTAAGACGTTTTAAAATGATCTTTGTGATATTATTGAATAAATATATTTTTTACTTTTACTTACTTAATAATATTATAAATGCGAAAGTCTGTGTTTGTTACCACGTATCTCCGTCACGGCTTAACCGATTGTCATTAAATTTGGAATGTAGATGGTTTTTTTTGCCTTTTTATATCCCGCAAAAATTGACTGTTCTTGTGTTATAAAAATTCAACAATGCGGGTGAAACCACACGGGGTCAGCTCGTTATAAATAACTTTGTGACACCGTGAACGAGGGTATAGTTGAGATTGATAGGTTGCGGATCCATTCCCGCCGAGGGACAATATTGTATGCAAATATTCGTACTTAACTTTAAGTTAGTCTCATATATTTGATGAAGATCTGGTGAGGATCTTCGGCGTGATGAGCAGATGCTTATATCGAAAAGTTCACTTTTAAGTTTGTGCCTTTTTGTTCGCAGAACTACTAACTTCTTGCCGATAGTACTTATAATTCTTTCTTCTTTTTCTTTCTTTTTTTTCGGAAATGTAGTGGAAAATCGACCTCCACTGTTATTTTATTTAAATGGTAATGATTTATTATTTACGCTATCATTTGTTATACTGTATTATTTATATCTTATATATTTTCGTCAATATTATGTTATATTTCATAGCCAGAACACCTGTAACTACGTAAGGAGATGGGGTTTTTTTTAAATTTATTTTTTATTGGTTATAGACAAGCGTTGAGTCTGCTACACAGTTCTACTACTTTTTGCAGTCTCATCGTTTTACTTTATAACTTGCTCATTGTAATTGTTCTGAATAAATGCTTTATTATTATTATTTATTTATTATTTGCAATTCATCTGTATCTGTAGCGCAAATTTCCATAAAACAATGCTATTACCATTCTGGATTTCCTGTGAATGCCTGGATGAGAGAGCAAGCAATATCTATTATTGGGAAAAACTGTTTGTTTAGTTTTGACGCCATCTGTCGATCAATTTTCGTAAGTCGCGATCGACGACGATGTGCTGTCACCTGTCAGCTGTGAATGAACTGGGTTCAATGACCAGCGACAGCTGATTGGCTTAACCAAATAGTCTTGCATTTTATTCAAATTTCGAAATATCGTTGAGTCAGCAGTTAACTTGACCTCTAAATTCGACACATTCGTATAGTTCTCTCGGCGGATCTAGGCTTCCGTGAAGTTAACCGTTTGTGATGCGCAAAGACAATTTAGTTCGATTAGGCTCCATTGCGCATCGAAACGGCTAACTTCACTACGGCCGAGATCCGCTGTGAGAACTATACGCAGTTAATGATAATCCTAAAACAGCTGTCTGTTATTTATTACTAACTTCACTCGCGTGCTACTTATTTACTTTAAGTACCTATTTACTATTTGTTACATACAATGATTTAATAATTCTGCACGTGGACGTTTTGTGGAATATTTACTATTTGACTAGCAAAGTACTAAGGAAACCAGATATCTGAACACCTAGACACGAAACAAATATTTGCAGGTCATGCAAACATTTGATACCAGCGCGGACTGAACCCGCAACCTCGCTTCTTTATCATGCACTCGCCCACCGTGCCGTCCTGTGCCGTACCGTGTCGTACCGAGGTCGTAAAGATATTGATATTTGTAGCTATTCTGAAGCGCATGCCATCGAGCATGGTTTCACTTCTTTTCTTATTTCGATTCACACCGCGAACTGCTGCTACGCCATCGTTAGGTTTACGAACAATTTTCTAGCGATTCATCTGACTTGTGATAATTATCATCATGATCATGATTTGTAAAGGTGCTTGTAGTAAGTGCTTTTATAATACGCGCCTTAGGCAATGCAAATGATGCCCAACCTAGCTTGGTATGACCTAATTCGGTTAAGTACAAGTTTTATTATGCATAGTTCGCCTCGTGGCTTACTTAGACTACATTTTCAACGCGAATGAAATACTTCATTTAACTGGTATTTCGGTTCTGCATTTTCATTTGGTCGTTAGATCACATAATTTATTATGTATTAGGTACCTATAATATGTGTTATTTATATACGATACAGTGCAGTTGGCGCATCAACTCTCTTAATTTATAGCATAAATAAACTAGCAAATGATGCGAGATTCTTTGAATAATACTTTATGATAGTTTCAAATAGAAACTATAAACATAAATGAAATTGGAATCAAAAAAGGTATATATAGAAGCACTGTGTCGTGAATATCTGAAACTACGAGTACAAGAAAAAAACCGAGGCCCAGAACAAATTTTTGTCCTGCATCGGGAACCGAGAACGAGAAAGAGACGCACATAATTTTATTCTATAAAAATGAAAATGATGTAATGACAGTGAGCTCTCAAACGGTAAAAAAAAACATCTTGAGGAAACCGGTATGTCCAAGAAAAACAAATTCGAAATTCATGTGCCATTCACCAATCCGCATTGGGTCTGCGCGTTGGATTATCACATAAGCACTCTCGCTCCAGAATAGGCCAGTTTCAGGAACATTAGAAGGCTGTCATGATGATCCTATGGTAGTGCTGTGGTTGTTACTACGTGGTGTTATTGGGGTCGACACCGTAGATAGGCTATCTCGCGCCACAAAGCTGGGTCGCCATTTCCCGCGCCTACAGCGACCATAATTCAAAGCGTAATCCTGTTTCTGAACGAATGTGCTTGAAAAAGCACTACGGTTATACGTTGAAAGCTCTTTAGTTAAACAAAAAAGACTGATTTTTTACTAAAAACGAGATGTTTACCATAATTTGTGAGTTTAAAAAAATTAAATATCCCGTTTTTAGTGAATCTGCTGATGCAATGTCTGACGTAGCCTAAAACATGTTTATTTTACTGGAAAGTTATTTTAACAGAAGTTAAGTTTTTATTAATTTTTTTTTCTCTTGTTACTTAGTTAAAATATAATTTTCCTAATAAATTTGAAAATACTACCAATTGGGCGGTGTGATCACGGTTTTTTTATTCTTCAATAAATAAAAAAAAAACCGTTATAGTTTTATGTAAAAAAAATCTTGTTTTGTCAATGGGCGTCGACTTCCGACCCGGAATTCGTAAGTTCAAATCTCAGTCATGCACGTGAACTTTTGAAAATTTCATTTGCATTGGCACTTGACGGCATTTGTGCTTATGGAAACAGAAGGTTTGCAGTAAAAAGAAGAAATTTGTGCCGTTCGTGGGAATACCATCATAAAACGGTGAAGAAAAGTATCGTGCTAAAACCAGCTCTTACTTATTTACTCTTGTTGCCCACACTGTGTGAAGTGCAAAAGCTGCAGCCTGGAACAAGTTTAGATGAAGTATGCTTGCCCAGCACCTCTCGCAGCTTAGCCAGCTATATCCACAGGAAAGACATGTTTTTTCGCACGTTTGGTCATGCATGTTGGACCATGCATGGTCAATAACGTGCGAAACTAGTAACTCACCGCGGATTTTATCAAGAACACGTGTTAATGCGCACGTAAATTTTTCGAATAAAACAATAGTTGGTTCATGGCTGAAATTCGAACACGTGTTATCCAGGTCAGATGTTGGCAGCCATCCCACTAAGCCAACATGGCTATAACCTGCCACTAGACGCTATATAAATCATCTTCAATGGACGGTAAAGACCCCATTTGGTTGACCACAGCATAGATACGTAAGCACATAAATGACTTTGATTTATAGATTTGAGGGTCGGTCCCCATGACCTAAGCTCGATCGATTACTGACGCTGGTTTATTCTAGGCCTGTGTTAGTTCAATGACCTGGATGACTATGTCCTTGATGTAACAATACTTGTGTTGTGACAAATATGTTTGATTTCGAAAAGTTTATACCACTATAAGTAAACAGAAAGCTAAAAAGTGTTGTCACCTCAATCGCGTTACAGCAACTTATTTAAGTCGACTGGGTTTGTGGACAATCACATTTATTACTAAATTGTCGAAGCTGCTGAATTCTCAGAAGTGTTTCTGAAATTAAAACGTCTAGTTTCTACCCCTAATTAATAACTACGCTGATTTGACTACCCAGAGCTTTCTCGTTCTTATTTCAAAAGGTTCGTATCTAAGAACGTTCAAAAGTAAAAAAAAAACGGTTTTAAGGTTCCGTGTGGTTCCGTACAGCAACAGGAAAAACAAGCTCCTAAAGGATTTTGTCTTTAATGCCTTTCTGTTCTGTCTGTCTGACCGTCTGTTTGTCGAAATACTTTTTTGAGGAACAGCTCAAAATATAAATGCTAAGACAGTTTCAGTAGTTATATTTACATCTAAAATGGGACAATAAAAATTGTAAGAAAAAATGGCTGAAGCTCCGAATCGAACGTCCATGATAAACGACCTTCATAAATGCAGCTGAAATTTTCCGGAAACATTTCAAAGCATTATGACCTGTAAGAGTTAATATCTCACAAGTAATGCCATAATAAATGGCATCTCAGGCCATTAACACCTGAATGCAGTAATAAGTCGGGCATTATGCAAGCCATGCTCCTCCTGGCTCGTGGCCAGCGGAAGACAAACAACTTGAAATGAAACCGGTGGATCTATCATAACTTCAATATCAATCAAAAGGTTACACATTTTGTAAAGTTCACCACTTGTAGGAACTACAAGCTAGGTTCAGAAAAATCCATTAATGTACGATTGGAGGCGGGCTCTCACACTTTCACATCACATCATACTATCACACTATCACACTAATATTATAAATGCGAAAATTTGGATGTTTGGTTGGATATTTGTTTCTATATAACTCGATAACCACAGAATCTACTTAGCTGAAATTTAAAACATAAATAGGTGATGACCAGAAAAAAATCATAGGCTACTTTTTACGGTTCTCGAGTTCCACGCGAACGAAGTCAGGTCAGGAACTAGTTTTTCATAAAGGCAAAACTGACTGCTTCATAGGTGTGAGATTCAGAAATCAGAAATCAGAATATTTATTTGCAAACACTGGTTACAATTATGTAGATCGTTTTGAAAGAAATAAGTCCAAGACAGTGTTCTGCCAACTATGGCGTGCAAATAGATAGCCTAGTTTATAAACCTATTATAATTTATCATATAAAAATAGCTATTAATAATAAGAATAATAATAAAATTAGATTAATTAACATGCATTATAATATTTCAAGAACTTTCTCAAGGTAGTTTGTCAATTTCTACTTTGAAGTACGCCTTGTCATGAATTCTCGCAAGCTCCATTATTTTTTCGAATACAAAGCAGAGAGATCCATTGACGTTCTTTTGCATCCGTATATGACGGTCTTTTGCGTGGGTTTACTAGAAATAATTTATAAATAAACTCGTTATATCCCTCGAACTATGTTTTTCCTTTTACTTTAAATTTTCTACTTCAACTAACCCATTCAATCGGAAGAGATATAAGTAGGTTTTCGTATCTACAATTGTATCTACCTTATCTCATTGTAAGAATCTTCTCACAATGAGATAAGGAATAGTTATTTTTTGTTTTTATAGTGTTAACCATCACACTAGGGGAATACTAAAGATTATAATATCCCAAAAATTATTTTGCCTCAAGCGGGATTTGAACCCGCAACCACCGCTTGATACGCGGGCGCTCTACCATACGCATCATTGGATAACTGCAACGTTTCTCCTGTAGGTGGAGCTATCGGCGCTTCGAGCCGAAGACATCCCAATGATTATTTCGTCCAAGCGAGATATGTCTCGATAGCTCAATTGGTAGAGCGCCCGCGTATCAAGCGGTGGTTGCGGGTTCAAATCCCGCTTGAGGCAAAATAAATTTTGGGATATTATAATCTTAAGGAATAGTTTTTTATTTAACGAATAAGAAGAAAAATCTAAATAAATAAACTAACTAACATTTTGAGGTTTTTTGTTCGATTTTGAATGGCTATTACACTTAATTTATATGGCGTTTCAGTATTCGCTAGCAAAGGAGGTGTATTTACTAGTCTAAAAACATTTGAGACATTGATACGCAAAAAAGTATTAGTACCTTAAAATCTAATAAACTTAAACATAAAACTTAGCATAAAAGATGAATTTTTAACTCAGACAAAATTTGTCTGAGCCTTTGAAGAAAGTCTGGGTAAAGTCACCGCGTCAAATGATTGCTTTTAGCGATCACACCTCAGCGATTTCACAAAACAGTTCGTGACAAAAGCTACCACCGCAGCACCTTGGCTACCATCAATTTATCATGGCTGCCAGGGCAGGCTTTCGTCAATTATATTGGGATGTAATGCAAAATCAACTTTACTGCTTTGCTATTAGATCAAGATTAACTATAGATGAAATGCTCGGAGCAATTGAATTCTGGGAAATCAGAATACTTGTGTACTGGACGTCTGGTGTTCTCAAATTGAATAGAGTTGGGTGATTACTTCACTCTGTTCTTGTATTTAATATTAATAAATAACCGCAAAAAACCTGACTTAATAAATCTTCTTGATCTAAGAATAAATAGAAGAAAAAAGAGAGAAACCGAGAAAGACAAAAAGAGAGAAGGCCGTCTTGGTGGTTACCACCGCAGTGCCAGATATTCTGCCTCGAAGCAGTAGAGTGCAAGCGTTAAGTACTGCTTTAGGTTTGAAGACACTGTAGCAAGGGAAATGACTGGGTGAAAGAGACGTTCTCGGGGTGAGAAGCGCAGTGCAGTGCCACACAAAACTTTAAACTTAAAAGTTTGTGTCTCACTGCAACCATAATGTTCCTGTTAAATTCAGAGGGAGACGCCTGAGTCTAAAAACTAATGCAATTTGTTTCGACAATGTCTCGGTAATCAAACTACAGTGTTGCAGGACTGCGATCTTTAGACAAAATAAAAATGGGTATTTTAGTATTATTCCTCTCTTAGAATTGGGTTCTTTATTGTAATCATCATCCACAGCCTGACTTCACTCACTGCGGTGTATCCTCCTTCCTCCCTACCTATCTTTGTTTGTGCCACTTCTGTCGGTTCTATGCTAGGTTTCTTTATACTAATCTTCTACGAAACCCATTTCAGAATTCTTTCTCTCTATTTGGATTCTTTGTACCAAAAAAATCTTTGACTCTATAAGTGATGTCCTAGTGAATTTGCTGAACTCAACTACGTTTCTTCTGTGGTCGCGGCGAGCCGCAGTGCCTATCGATCTTTCAGAGTACATCCAAGTCTTCAACTTTAGTTGAGTTTGATTGAGGTTTTTTAATGTCGTCGCATAGGGTCAGCGTGTTATCGAACAAATGACCTACAATATTGCCAATTTTAATGATTGTTTTTGTATAATACAGCCAGCAAATGCCGATGCCGGTTGAGTTTTTATTTGTTTCGGTTACTATTTTTTTTTATGTCATTCGGAGGCAAACAGGCTTACGGCCCGCCTGATGGTAAGCGGTTACCGTCGCCTATTGACATCAACAACACCAGAAGTACAGTTGATACGTTGCCTGCCCTGGATGACTCTTTTTATATTTCCCTTAAAGCGGCCCATGTTGTAGCTCAGCGGAAAGACAGCGGAAAGAAGCTCATTCCACAACTTGCACGTAATGGGAAGAAATCGATTAAATAAAATAAATAAGTCGATTAATACGAGGATGTTTTTCGTCTCTTCAAAGCTCAGACGTTTCCCTACTAATTTAAGGGCGCGTTTGGGGGTAAATTTTGAATTATCTTCTTGTTCTCTTCTTTGAATGGCTGTTCGTTAGAGTCGCTATTTATTACACGGGCTATTTATTTTGAATTATCTTCTTGTTCTCTTCTTTGAATGGCTGTTCGTTAGAGTCGCTTAAACTCGAAAACAGCTGGACCTGTTTAGCTTATTATGGTAAAAATGTGTAATTCAAGGAAAAAAGGTTTAAAATAAAACCGCAAGTGAATATTTCGTAATATAAATTCAGGAATCTGAGCTACGAGGTTACGGGTACCTACATAGAAGCTGGGCTTAGGATCGCCTTGAGAATAGCTTTTCACCAATGTTTGCAGAGTTTGTAAAGCTTTAGTTATGTAATCCCACAGCTTTATAGTCGACTAGCATTCTCTCGGCCAGGCCTTGAGTCCGACCTTCTTAGTAAAGACTAGTAAAGAGACCTCTTTCCGTCGTACGTCTCACTGACCTAGCTGATTGTTATTTGTACTACCATAACTGGCCTACTCTCGAGCTAGAGTAATTGGGTTAACTCACAGAACTATATTTAAGTAGAATGAAGGAGTTCGTCGATTTGTATGGAAACCGACCGTGTAACATTTTGCATATTTGTATTTTACACACAAATGTATTTTAGTGATGGGAAACATAAGCCGCGTGAAAATGAATGATTCAAAAGCATCGATAAGCACGCGGCAAACTGATTCTAGACACTGCCACACCACCACACTTCCCCCGGTTGGGAGCAGACTGAGTTTCGCGGCGAGTAAAGTGGTTACTCAGCCCTTACCCGTCTTTTCGGCACGCGAGGTACATACACTCGCTCATTCTATCTAAATATAGTTCTGTGGGATAACTCACTACGTCGCCGTCGACCCGATGCGGGTGGCACGTGTCTTTAGAATTCTCACAAGGAGACGTCAACGTTTTTTAGATTGACTATCATCCGTAGGTGTGTGCGAGTGGTGCGGCTGCGGACCAAATAATGATGATAGAAAGAGACGCATGGAGGGATTTAGGAAAGACCTACGCCGTAGAGGCGACTTTTACTGAAGATATTAAAAAAGGAAAAGTTTAAAACAAGTACCTATTTACCTAAATGTAGTGATCGTTCTTATTCGGATATATAAATTAGATAGAAATATAGTTTTTTATTTTTATTTTATCATCAGTTAAATGAATAATGCAGTACTTACAGTACTTAGAGTAGAATAATACGCAGTGGAATATTTGTAAGTGAATCCTTAGCGGTTTGAGTAAATAAAGATCTGTGTAGAATCTACCAAGCCTGGGGATTACTGTTGTGATTCCATTTCCTACCTTACCCTCCAACATTTACAGCTGATATTGCACTGGCCGTTATTCTTAGCTTACGAATAATGCATTTGGCAGTCCAAGGCGATTGATGTCCGTACATCAAGCTTGACAAACAATACGTGCCGACACATGTTATCTATTGCTGATACGCGCACAGTGACGTCACGGCCCACGGGTATGTGAGTGTATCAGCAATACGGAGACAGATATTCAGCAGTAATTAAGTACCTGACAACGTTTCGGCAGAACATTAATTAAGACAAGCATGTTTTAATATTAATTAAAGCCAGTGTACGGGTGGTCTGGTGACAATTAAGGATTTGAAACCGGTCATGCATCAATTAATTTTCTCTATTCGATAAACTTGTGTCCAATCTTTGTGAGCACTGGCTCTCAAACGGTGACGGAAATCATCGTAACTTTTTTTTTAAATTTATTCATTGTAACAAAAATATGCAGCTGTTTTTAACATTTAAAAAGCCTTTAGGGGCTTGTCCTAAATTCCTCATTTACTTAAACTAATAATCTGTACTCTAACAGTGAGAACTTAAGTCCATTAGAAATACGTACCCATGATCTAAGAATAAACTAATACCTATTAAAGTATAATCTACCAACAATGTTAGACAATGTAAAATAAAGATAAACATACATTTACAAACAGGGGGCTTATTCGCTATGAACTAGAAGATTCCGTACCAATAACGTGTAACTTAGTAACGTGTTCTATACGTGCCATGGTGTGAAATTGTAAAATTGTGTTCGGTATCTGTGTTGTTTTAAAAGCGATAGTTTCGCTATCGAAAGGTTGACTTTAAAAAACAGTCAGACGAGCCCTATGGCTCGTCAACAACGATTCCACGCAGATATCGTAACCAGCCCGCGTTTGGTCATAGCGAATAAGGCTCCAGGACGCACAATGCCGTTGACGAAGTTGACAGGCGTGCCAAAGAACTAAAAATTCGTAAGATATTGTGATATCAACATCTGGCGGTGTAGTATGAAGCAATCACTCTCGGTCATGAATAGGGCAGAATCTCAACATTATAAGGCCAACTTTGCAAATCATTATTTTTTATAATTTTCTTTCTACAGCAGTCTTTCGTTGTTTCAAGATGATATTTTTTTATTCATTCAGATTTCAAATGGAAGACTTTGGATGGGCAAAGGCTCAGCAGTAGGACAAGATAGATGATTAAAAAAATCATGTTTTAAACCAAATCACAGCAACTCTATTTCTAATTTAATTAGGTACCTACCCAATGCCCGGGGCGGCGGCGTCGGCGGCGGGCGCCCCCTGCCGAGTGCCTACCAAATCCACAGGACACGTGTGCACCTACGCTATTCCCGGAATAGCACTTATTTTTATAATCAATCAGGCCAAATTCATTTAACAAACTCTCATTATAACAAATACACTCGAAAATATCGCACTGTTTTCACATCGCAATGGTTCTCGTAATCGAATAAAAAGTCGGTGCTTATTACTGATAAGTGATAACAGTCATTTACGTACGTAAAATTTACATTTATTTAGAACTAGCGGCTTGTCCCGGCTTCGCACGGGTGCAATGAAAACTTAAGCACCCGTGCGAAGCCGGGGGGGGGGGGTCGCTAGTCATTCATAAGTGAAAACTGTTGAGGTTAATCCTGTTCTATATTTTAAGCCTATATTTTATTACCATTCTCACATGATATAAACTGTTAGTTTTCCAAACATGTAAAAATAAAATAAAAAAAAAATAAGGTAGGAGCCGACCGCACGTTTTAGCCGCGCGGCTCATAGAAGTGCACGCCCTTCTTTTAGAATATTCCAATTCATTTACATTGTAAGAGTAGTAGAGTTCTCTGTGATAGAGCTCGTCCGGGGAAGGACTACCACCATACCTATTTCAGCCGCCAAGCAGTAATGCTCGCATTGCTGTGTTCCGGTGTGAAGGGTATGGTTTCCGGTGAAATTACTGGCACATGAGGCTTTCGATCTTAGCCTCATGGTGGCAACCCGCGAGTGATACTTCTGGTATTGCAAGCGTCCATAAGCTGCGGTAACCGCTTACCATCTTGTGGGCGGTACGCTTGGTTGCCACTTCAGTTGTATAAAAAAAAATGTGTATTTAGCCAAAATTGAAGCTATAATTTGCCCCTGGCATATTCTGTGCCCTGGTTTTTCTAATTAGGTGTTTTTGGTCTTGAATAATTATTATTTATGGTATGGTTATTGTGACCATCGGATAAAGGCTACGGTTGAAAATGTCCGGTTATTTTGTTATAAACTGTTATTACGCTTGTTACATTGTAAAGGGGTTGACCGGTATTTTAACAACTCGTTCTAATCGGTATGTACACCTGTGGTAATGCGGGAAAGTAAACCTTTGAATAGGTGCTTACATTATTGCAGAGTCACACTGTATTTTTATTTTATTGGACCAAAGGTACAAAAGTTACAAAGGTTATACACTCTAGTGCTCCCCATATAGGCATCACGGCATGCGCAATAATAGCAACAAGACAAAAAATCTAAAATTTAAAATATTAAAGTTCTGTACATGTGTATAGGTCTCACGGCGGATCTAGGCTTCCGTGAAGTTAGCCGTTTATGATGCGCAAAGGCAATTTAGTTTGAAAAAGCTCTATTGCGCATCGAAACAGCTAACTTCACGACGGCCGAGATCCGCCGTGAGACCTATACAGAACTTTAATATTTTCATTTATAATTTTCAGTAGAACTTAGTACTAGGCTTTGTGTACCCGGGTAGCGTTGTTTATTACCTTTACGTCATAAAAATCGTGCAAGAGAACTGTTTTTTTTTTTCGAAGAAGAGAACTGCCCCCCTACCATGAACTCTTAGAGCGATTCAAATAAGGACCTAAACTGAATTGTCAAAAAAATTTGTACCATGACTTCAATAGTTATTAATTTCATGGTATTATTACAATTCTTTTTAACAATTCAGTTTAGGTCCTAATTTGAATCGCTCTAAGTTCATGGTATGGGGGCTGTTTTAGTAGTTAGTAGGATAAGTTTTTTTATACTACTTTAGTGGCAACCAAGCGTATGGCCTACCTAAGCGTAAGCGGTTACCGCCTCTGGACGTTCGCTTGCAATACCAGATGTACACTCGCGGGTTGCCACCCTTTGAGACGTAGATCGAAAGTCACACGTGCCTGTAACTTCAGCGGAAACCATACCCTTCGAACCGGAACACAGCAATGCGAGCATTACTGCTTGGCGGCAGAAATAGGTATGGTGGTAGTTCATCCCCAAACGAGCACTATCACCAAGAACTCTACTACTTTTTAAATGGTTAACTTAACAGAGAACTCTTCTACTCTTCAAATGGCTAACATGTTAACGTTAGGTTAGGTAAACTGAACAAAATTTTTAAATGCTTTCCTGAAAATAAAGGCCTTGCCTCACCTGATATATTGAGCCGTTCATCGTCATCGTAGAGCGGGGTGTGGTCGTCGGTGACGTCTGGCGGGCTCGCGCCGCCGCCGCCGCTCACGCACAGCAGCCACACGAGCGCCAGCGGGGCTGCGCGCTCCATGCCGACATCACCGCGAACCTCTGGAATAGAGTAACATGTTCCGCATTACGCACTGACTGGTCGCCGGCGACTTGGTCGATGGCGACTGTGACTTACAACAACGTGGCGAAGCACTAGCGCTGGTCGCCCCAGCCCCCGTAGCAGTCACTTGTACGTTGCCACTACGCGGCGAGTCGTCGAGTCGCTAGACGACCGTCCACCAAGTGCGTTTTTGACGACGTCAGTCTGCGACGGAGGTTGCGGGTTCGATGCCCGCCCCGGGACAAATGTTTGTACGACATGCAAATATTTGTTCCGGGTGTTCTAGGTATTTTCTATGGATAATTAAAAATACCTATCTACGTATTGTATGAATATATCAGTGATCTAGTACCCATAACACAGCTCTGTTTAACAGCAGCTTACCTTGGGGCTAAATTATTAATTCTTTATTTCAGATCATAAATCCATAAAACATCAAAAAATCACACAGAATGTCATAAAATTATCAGAAAATAAAAATAGAAAACAATAAAAATAGCAATTATACTAAACCTATCATTATTTGCATCCATTTTGTTTGGATTGGGCAATCCGCTCTTGACACAATCATCTGTAAGATGCTGTTACTGCTGCCTCGAACACGCATACGTAGGGAAGCGACTTTCTTGCGAATAATCGCATGAAAGCCGTCCGTGCGTGCCTCCGCAAACATGCAAGATGCACTGCAAAATCGAGGGAGCCGCATCAGCATCCTAAAGATGTTGTTAAATGATGCTGCGTGGATTGTCCAGCATTATTTATTTAATTATACGGTATCTATGCGGAACAGAGCTTAACTTCGCCTGTTATGAACAACTTAGCCTTAACACTTACAAGCTTTTAACATTATTTAAAAGCTTGTAAAAATGTATAGATTTGTGTACGATTAATTCAAATGAATGCTCATTAAATTAAGGAAATGTAACAATATGTAAACATAAATAACAATTAATAAAACACCTAGCTTAATAGCACACAGTTGTGTACATTGAAATGGTCGTTCATAAGCACGCGATAGCTTATCTTTGTGTTGTGGTAAATACCTTTACTATACTACCTATAAGTTACTTTTCCTACAATACTCTGCCGTGCTAAGGGCCGCCATAAGCAACATTTTTGTTAAAATTGAATAAGTATCATATTCGGAATCGCCGTGTCAAGATCTATAACTTTCTCTTTGACAGTTTTTTAAAATAAAGCCTCCAAAGGCTTTTTTCAGTAGTGCCAAGCACCGTAACTGATATATCAAAATAAATATTTACAGTCAATGTAATGTCGGCTAGTACAGCAATCATCATCATCATTATAGCCTTCTAATGTTCCCACTGTTGGGACACTGACCTACTCGATCACGAACGAGACTCTTTTCATGTAGACAGTAAGAGTAGTAGAGTTCTTTGTGATAGAGCTCGTCCGGGGAAGGACTACCACCATATTCTGCCGCCAAGCAGTAATGCTCGCATTGCTGTGTTCCGGTGTGTAGAGTATGGTTTCCGGTGAAATTACTGGCACATGAGGCTTTCGATCTTAGCCTCAAGGTGGCAACCCGCGAGTGATACCTCTGGTATTGCAAGCGTCCATAGGTTGCGGTAACCGCTTACCATCTTGTGGGCCGTACGCTTGGTTGATATTACTTTTAAGACCTTTTGTAACACTTATTTGTGCAAATAAATATCTTGAATCTTGCATCTTGAATCTTGCCACTTCAGTTGTATAAAAAAAAAAAAGACAAGTGCTGAATTCTTGCTTTCTTGAATGCCGTTTTCCTTACACTTCAATTAGTAAGACAACATGGCTGGATCTTGACTTATTTGGCATTCATCATCATCAGTGGTGAAAAACACTGAGTGGGTTCCTAGTTTAACTTGGGCCGGGCCGTGGTGTCAACTACTATTTATGTTAGTTTTTTCAAAGTGATCCTTGTGATTCTACTGAATATTTTTTTTTTTTTTTTTTTAACCAACTTCAAAAAAGTAGGTTATAATTCGTCTGTAATCAGTCGTTCTGTATAAATTTTATCGAAATTGTCTCAGGTATTTTTGAATAAATCATAATAAAACATGTCAATAACTATATTGCCTCGTATCACCACACCACAGTCATCCACAACCTACCAAAAAAATTTTTTAGTAGTCGGTTTTTCGTTTCCATAATTTAATTATTAAATGTAACCTATTTACCTTACCAGTATTCTTACAGTTGCACAACGCATACTAATAAGCGTCGTACCGACCTGCTAAAAACCAAAAAAACAAGATTCTATGAGCTGATACGAATACGATTATTACTCTGTGGCAACCGTCAAAGAGCAACTTCGTAATTATTGAGACAAACTTAAGCGTCAAGTTAATATTCAGTTAGGGGGAGTTAACAAAGCCTTTACACGTGCCAAACCAACAAATCAATATGATTTTTCGAATCAGTTAAAAACAGCCTAGCCCACTCTCTAAGAAAAAATATTGAGGTAAGATATCTAATAACATGGGTCTGCGTTGAAAGAAATTTTTTTGCGACGACCGATGTGGCGCAGCGGGCGCAGGTCCGCCTGCGACGCGGAGGTTGCGGGTGCGATTCCCGCCTCGGGTCAAATGTTTGTACGATCTACAAATATTTGTCCCGGGTGTTCTGCGTATTTTCTATATATAATAAAAAAATATATCTATGTATTGTATTGATTTAAGTATACAGCTCTGTTTAACAGCAGCTTACCTTGGGGCTAGATGATGCTGTGTGGATTGTCCAGTATTATTTATTATTTATTTATTATTATTTATTTTAGTTGAGCTTAGTGCCAGGTTGATACGCGAAAGTGGCTAGTGAGTGATTTATTTAGGCCAGTATTCTAGGTTATGCTACCTACCATTACTTACTACATACCTACCATTCTGGGCTTAAGAATTATATAAATATTGGTAATAGATATATAATTATATAGAAGAGTAGTAGAGTTCTTTGTGATAGAGCTCGTCCGGGGAAGGACTACCACCATACCTATTTCTGCCGCCAAGCAGTAATGCTTGCATTGCTGTGTTCATATGGTTTCCTATGTGGTATGGCTTTCGATCTTTGCCTCAAAATGGCAACCCGCGAGTGATACCTCTGGTATTGCAAGCGTCCATAGGCTGCGGTAACCGCTTACCATCTTGTGGGCCGTACGCTTGGTTGCCACTTTAGTTGTATAAAAAAAAAAAATGGTGGACATTTTACACAGCGCCATCTATCACCAAACTAAGGAAAGCTTTTAAAAAAACGATCCATTTAAAAACAAAACAAAAGGTCGGAGCGCGATGAACCAACGTCATCATTTTTCGTACATAATCAGTACCTAGCATAATTAATTATGCTAAAAAGATTTCAAACATGTTCTTATTGGGAAAAGGTTAATTTTGTAATGACTCCTTTCAAACTTTTTAACTCCCTCTTCAATTAACAAAACAAATTAAAAGGGACTTTATCATAATAACTTAGATTGGTCTGGAAGAGTATTTTGAGGAAACGCGTCATCGCGCCTCCAAACTGCAGTATTTTAACTGCGTGTTATTATAACCAATCATCTGTTACGGTTTACCTGCTGAAATATGCACCTTAGCTCTAATACACAAGGTTTGTAATCGCGTGATGTATGTGCACTGCAGTGCGCCAGTTTCATGTAAGTATTTGAATAGGCTTTTATGCGACTCAACAGAAGTTAAACGCTATGCTTGCGTTTGTAAGGTACCTTGCTGAGCTCTACACTAGAGCAAACTTGGGCTAATGACGGATGACGGTAATTGTTTCATTGAGAAACAAAAGGCTCTTTAACCTAATGACAAGCTTTCATCATAAAGTTTCATTATTCCCAATAAAAAAAAAACAATGTTTAGGGCTCACGAATCAACCTCTTGTCTCGGTCAGTTAAGACAAGAGCCCCGAAATACTTCGCTGCCGTTGGTGTTCAAAAGTCAGTAGCTGTTAGTCGATTCACAGAAAATTCACCCTTATGGTGGTAAAGCGGAACTTTGAGTGATAGTACTTTGGTCTCGTATGTTCTATATAGTTTTTTGTTATCCCATTTTGCAAACTCTGTTTTGCTATTTTGCAAACTCTACCATGAGTTTGTATCATATTATTATTTTGTTGACTCGTTTTTAGCTAGCTAACTAACTCGTTACTCGTAGAATTTGCGGTTGTTGTCGGGCGTCTGCTTTTTCCTTTCATTTTTAGGTTTTAGTATATATCGCTAACTCTACAGTGGGTTCGTATTATAATATTACTTATTACTCGTTTATATAACTAACTCCACCAATCCGCATTGGGTCCGCGTGGATGGATAGGAATATATATTTGTAGTTGTTGATAATTTGTTCTTTTTTGAAATAAATAATGTCTACAATCAAAGAGTTTTGTTCTATAATATTACTTGCTATCTACTTTTTCCTTTGACTGTACTTTTCTGCCTTGGACAATAGATTTTTTCGATCATTTCGAGAGCGGTCCCTTTCGCCGGAAGAAAAATAATAAAATTAAAGCAATCCGGCGAAAGGGACCGCGGTCCCTATACCTACCGGTCCCAATCGACGGAAGCCTCGTGGATTAAGACCCAATCACTCTCGCCTGAGAGTAGGCCAGTGTCCCAGCAGTGGGAACATTAGAAGGCTGTCATGATGATAACTAACTCAATTTGTTCGATTCGTAGCATCCGCGTATGTTGTTTGGTACATTTTCTTCTCTGTTTTGTTTCAGTTTTTTTGTTATTTTGCTAACTCTACCATGAGTTTTTTGCTTTTGAATTTGTTACTAGTTTTAATTTAACTTACTCTTTTTACCCGCATCCTGCTTACAACCCAGTCAAGCAACCTTTGGAATGCTCTAGTTATGACAGAGAGCCTTATTCATAATCATACTTAAACCTCTGTTAGCTGTGTCTATTTGTTTTTTCTTGTCATTTTATATCAAGAACAGAGCTTAGCGAGCCGATAGGATAAAATAATAAACAGAAACTTAAATGAAAAGTGCATCTCTAACCTGATGTTAGGACTCTTCAGCAAGAGTCCGTCTTGGTGGGTACCACCGCAGTGCCAGATTATTTGCCTCCAACGGTGGTCCAAACAGGATAGCAAGCATTACTGCGTTTAGGCACAGAGGTTTAGGTTTGAAAAGAACTTACTGTACCAAATGAAATTACTACGCAAACTACGCAGTGCCACACTAAACTTTAAAATTGAAAGCCTTGAAGACTGCAAATGCTCAGGCGGTCTGTGGTGAGAACGACTCAAAGTCAAAGGTACTAATATCTGTTCTGTGGTCAAGTTAAGCGCAACACACACAGAACGCGGGCGAATACAACAAAAAACACTCGCAGCAGATCTGACCCGATCCGCGCCCGCCCGCTGTGTGTGTTACGCGTTAATAAAAAAAAATAACAAAACGTCTTTTAGGGGAGTTTCAAAGGAGATTTTGACACTAACCCTTACAAACTAGATGAATTTACGCCAGTGATTTGATGGTATCATCACATATTTTAGGACATAAAAAAATATGAAACGACTACTCAGTCTGTGATGGACAATGATAAAAATGAACTGACTATAAAAAACCCTAATAATCTTGCACTGACTGTAAACTCGCAGTAAAATGTCTGAGTTAAGTATTTGGTTTGATCATAGCTAGTAACTCCCTGGTAAGTAGAGGAGTAACTAAGTAAGTTTGTATGAGTCAGTGGGCTTCTCTGATGATAGGCCGCCCGAAGGTCTTCGTCATGGCCTAACAACATTGAAAAAGCCAGGATCGACAGCCCTTCGAAGCTTGGAGCCGTTCAGAGCACTGGCATTGCGCTCATAAACTTTTCTAATGGAAAATTATTGGTGCATGACCGGGTTCAAACCCACGACCTTAGGATCGGAAGGCTTGGTCACTACCACTAGGCCACCGGTGCTCAAGTGTTGTGCTAAAGTGAGTAAGGATAATTAAATAAAGAAAATGTAGAGTCATTTTCCCACACGGCAACACTACCCACTATAACACAATTTACACGTAACGATAAGTTATTGTGCTTGAACAGGGGGCGTATCACGAGAAACTTGTTTGACAATCGTAAATATTAACGTATTGTCATGCTTTCATTTTGTTAATGATTTTTTACAGCGCCAAATGACAGAGCATGTAAAATGAACCAAAATTTCATACAATATGGACGACACGAGATTGCCTAATATATTATTTTACTATCTATAGGTCGTTTGTAACGGTCTTTAGATGGCTCAACTGTTTCATATGTATTTTGTATATTTTGTAATGTAATGTAATTATGTACATATTTTATTTTGTTTTATTGGTAATGTTTATTCCATAACACATTATTCAAAATAAACCTGGTTATTTTACTTATTATAGTTCGCACAGCGGATCTAGGCTTCCGTGAAGTTAGCCGTTTGTGATGCACAAAGACAATTTAGTTTGAAAAAGCTCCATTGCGCATCGAAACGGCTAATTTCACGACGGCCGTTGTGAGAACTATACATTACTAAGCCGAACACATTTTTGTGCCTGCTAGTACTTTTTATTAAAAATTGCTTCGAATAAAACTGTTAGGTACGACCAATTTGGGTGAAAACGGACCGGGTCAATACGGGACTGGGGGATAATGAAACTAACCCTTTCATTACAATATTTCGTCAAAAGAGTCTTGCGAGTTTCGCCCTTAAGAAGATTTCAAGGTCGCAAAGCCATGGTATCAGTTAAGGTTACAGACATAGCTCTCAGAATTAGCAAGTTGAGCAGAGGGCTAGCCAAAGAAAAGTTCAGGTTCAGATAATGGTTTTTATCAATAGACTAGCGGACCCGCCCCGGCCATAACACAAGCTCTGCTTAGCTTGGGGCTAGATGATGCTGTGTGGACTGTCCAGCATTATTTACCAAAAATTTACAAAAATCTTAAAAAGGTTAAAACACGACCATCAAGCAGTCACCGCCCTAACACATTTATTTTAAGATCCTCGGGTATCTATAACTGCCACTAAATCATTGAATAAATGAATGAACACTTTATTGGCCTCTAGTTCATTCACCTAGCTCTATGACGTTTCAAAATTATCCTTGTGATATGATTGAACAAATATATTTTTTTACTTTACTTTACTTTTACTTTTTGCAAGGGTGTTATAAACTCATTAATTAAAAAAAACGGGTGTTTTCACGTACCGGTATATCGGTGAAGAGGTACCGACATTGTTTCGCCTCAATAAAAAACTTACTTTAGATTATGAAAGTAGCCAAAATAAAATAAATTAACAGTTATAAACGGTTTCCTTAGTGATTAGCTAATTATCTAAACCCCTAGAAAGGACCAGGGCCCGGCTCTATACTGCGTGAAACAACTCCTTTGGTACAACAGTCTATTATTACTATCAGTTTACAGTAGGTGGTCAATGATAATAAATAAGTTACTGTAGTGTTGGATAAGTACCTACTTATTGTTTAAATAAATAAAAACCTAAATTGTGTTAGTGACGCATTTATTTCATACGTTTCATTGAGTTGAGTGCTCGTGACGTAGCTGGCTAAGTTGTTCCTAACAGTTCAACGAAGTTAAGCACTGTTCCGCGTAGTCATCATTTGGATGGGTGACCGCCAGTGGCAATTTCAACTGAGCGCTCCCGAACTTCGGAGGGCACGTTAAGCAGTCGGTTCCGACTTTTTCAAAGTTGTTAGGCCATGTCAGAGGCCTTCGGGCGGCCTAGAAACTCTGTCACCAGAGTTGGCCACTGACTCATACGAACTTACCTAATTACTTATTGAGTGGAGAGCGCGCTGTGACCACAGACCACTATTTGGAATTAGTGGTTTATGCCGGCGATACAGTTTCGCGCTCACCGCTTTGTGCATGACGATTTGGAAATCACTGTACAAGCGCGTTTCGCGGCTATAACTGAGATACAAACCTGCGTTTGCACAAAGTGTCCAAAAGCCGTCATGTGCGTAGGCTCAAAAGGACTATCGAATTTTTTTCTGAGATAAAAATAACTTTCAAACGGTTAAGCCAAAGTGTTAAGAGTAGTAGAGTTCTTTGTGATAGAACACGTCTGGGGAAGTACTACCACCACACCTATTTCTGCCGCAAAGTAGTAATGCTTGCATTGCTGTGTTCCGGTGTGAAGAGTATGGTTTCCGGTGAAACTACTGGCACATGAGGCTTTCGATCTATGCCTCAAGGTGGCAACCCGCGCGTGATACTATGTTGTGGGCCGTACGCTTGGTTGCCATTTCAGTTGTATAAAAAAAAATGTTAGCGAATAACGAGAATTTTTAATTATGTCGTTCGCTTGATGCGAAGCGCCTAACCTGCCTAACAGTTGCATTGTAACCCAAAGCTCGTCACCCCGAGAGTTATTAAATCACTTTCGCCTTGTTATTTCACCTGCTACACAGTGACCTTTATACCTAAATACAGTAATAAATAAATAATAACTTTATTGAGGACACAATTTGCATGGTAATTTTTATCATACTTAACATACACATAATTATATAGTCCTACAAATGGCGGTCTTATCGCAAATAGCGATTTCTTCCAGACAACCCTTACTGACTAAACTAAACCTAATATTAATAACTAACCTACTTATACTGATAACCAGTGGCTTTGTCATCGACAACGAGACCGAATACTACTGCTTGGAGGCAGTATTCAGTATTCAGTATCATTTATTGCATCATAATTATGAGGGTAATACATGTCACAGGTCTTATGTAATATTATTATTTCAGTTTTTGTTTCCATTTGAGCACCACGTTAAAAATTTGATTGTGCTCATGGGAATACTCTTGGTGTTCAATGCATAGGTGCCCAAAAAATAGGAACTCAAACGGGAATACATCAGAATATCAGGCACGGCGGTCGTCCCCATCAAGACCCATCAAGAAAGACTCTTGCTGAAAAGTTCTACAGTCCTACCACCAGGTAAATGGTCAGACTACGTGGATTTGGTTTATTTCTGATATTTTTTTGACCTACTTAAAATCCGACTACTCTTGCCTTTCGATTCTAAGGTCGTTAAGGTAATACAACAATGATTTTTCCAATGATTATGCTCTCAAACGATGAATGAAAACACCGTGAAAACCTTACGTGTCTGAAAACACTAAAGATCACAAAATTGTGATATGATAACGAAAAACCAGAAACTCGTAACTTACCTCTACTTATGTTACGCAAGGACCCGACTCATGCCACAGATAGTCACTTCACTTTAACCAAATACATTTTTATGTAAGTATTACAGTATCTACATACATAATAAGATACTTATCAAAACTATGATGTACAACACTAAAAAATACCGTAAAAATCACAGCACTAACGCAGTCATTATGTCTCACGAATATTCGTCTGTTCCAAATTGATCGATGTTTGATGAAATCACTTGTAAAAAAAATCGTTTTTAGTTTTTTTTTATCGAGTATTTAAGCTATCGTCGGTGCGGTGCATACTACCGCTCAGCTTGGGCGGGCGGTGACAGAGGGCGTAGTGAGTAGTACGCATGCGCTAACTCTGCACCCCTAGTACAGGGATGGACTGTCAAGACTTTGAATCAAAGTGAGAAGCATTTAGAAGTTTACTGCCGCGCGGTTTTATTAGCTCTATAAAGTATTTATTTCTTTCAAGTACATTTACATTGATGTACCATAATTAACGAATTAATTAATACATAAGATTTAGACATAGTTATTAAAATATAAGAATGCTAGCAAAGGTACATTAGTTATGTTGCAGAATAGGTAACTTCAATTTGACATAATACTCCTTATTCTAAATAAGATAAGATAAAATACGATAGGTATAAAACTTACTGAACTATTTATCGTATAAACCGTTAGGTATTGCCCGTGACTTCTATCGCGTGGAACTCGAAAACCGTACTTTTTTCCAGGACAAAATGTAACCTATTTCCTATTTCCGGTCACTATCTATTATGTACATATATATTTAGAATTTCAGCTCAATTCGTTTAGTGGTTTTCGAAATTTATAGGCATAATGATGAGGCATGATCAGTGTGATTTAGTCAGCATGTATTTCTGCCGCCAAGCAGTAATGCTCGCATTGCTGTGTTCCGATGTGAAGAGTATAGTTTCCGGTGAAATTACTGGCACATGAGGCTTTCGATCTTAGCCTCTAGGTGGCAACCAGCGAGTGATACCTCTGGTATTGCAAGCGTCCATAGGCTGCGGTAACCGCTTACCATCTTGTGGGCCGTACGCTTGGTTGCCACTTCAGTTGTATAAAAAAAAAGTCTAGCAAGCGCTACAGAGTAAAAACATTACCTGAACTAGCTATTTTACCTTTAGTAAGGAAAAACCAAAAGCCAAAGTCCCTATCACGTCGTGCTCAGAATACAAAATATCCCCGTGTTAGGTCTCTGACCGAGCACGACTGATTCCGAAGATACCCGACTGTTGCCGAACGCTACCAAGTCTAAACTATGGTGTGAAGTGAGACAACCAGGGGCCTTACTCTTGAACGCGATCGGTATTGGACAATTATTGGAATATGACATTACGTACTTTTGACAGCAAACCAAGCGCCAAATTCAACCTTGTTTTCAAGAGTACAAAAATTTGACAGCAATAAATAGAAATTGGGATTGGATCGGAATTGTTATTTGATTCAAGAGTAAGGCACCAGATATGACATACATGTACTCATTGACGGATCTCGACCATCGTGAAGTTAGTCGTTTCGATACGCAATAGAGCTTTTTCGAATTAAATTGTCTTTGCGCATTACAAACGGCTAACTTCACGGAAGCCTAGATCCGCCGAGAGAACTAAGTATACGAAATGTCATTAAAATACTTGTCCAATACCGATCGCGTTCAAGAGTGCCCCTGGTCGTATTTAAGTCATTTTATTTTATTAGATGTATGACTTACATGGATATTGAAAATGAATTATAGGTAATAAGAATTTTGTAACAAAAGTGTTTTTTTTAAAGAACCAATTTCATAGTGGCCTAGGTCTTAGTAACACCATAGAGAAATTGGAAAAAAATATAAAACTAACATTATAATACAATTTTATTTTTATGTAGACAAACAAAGTTCTTTTTGAAAAATGTGTTGTGTTGAGTTTCCTAAAACGGGAACACTGGACGTCCGCCATGACAGCTATTAGCCAATGATCGTGACGCATCTTGACTTTGACAGTACCTAATAACCCAGTTGTTCGTTAAACCCGCCATGTTGTTTTGCATTGTCTTGCACTCCTTCACAAAGATAAACTTACATAAGATTGTGAAAGGAGCAAAAATAAATTAAATAAACAGCTTAAAATGGTTTCTTTATTGAATATTTAAATATGTAGACCCCTACAAAGGAACTTGGCCCGGCTCCATACATCGAGAAACAACTCCTTTGATATTGATTTTACAATTTTAATTAACAACTATAACTAAACAATTATTATTACTTTACATGCATGATCAGGTAGAGTTTTATTATTTAATAATATTAAAAATTTAAACTTTCATAATGATCATCAGCTGTTTGTACTAAAGGCTTGAATTATATAACTATTATTTGTAATGTAAATTTTGTATACATCTTAGAGAGTTACTTCATACATATTTCTTTTTTTATCCATTGTATTATTATAATAAACCCAGATTATATTTATAAGCGACACAGGAATAGTTGTCTTGAGTAGTTTATAAGCTGTCATTATTATTGTGTCGTCAACTATTGGTTTGGGTGTCAAGTTAGCCAGGCAAACCTGAAAAATACAGGAAATTATTAGAATAAAAATAAGCCTAAAAATGTTTGTAAAAGAAAAAAGAAAATTAGTATGATGTATACACACTAAAAAGCCTATTTATAACATATATACACGCTTAGAATAATAACACAGAGAAACGAAGTACGCGCCCGCAAATTGAAATCATTCTAAAGGGGACAAAATTGTCACCTGAGGGTCAATCGGCTCGTCAGTCGTCAATGTCAAGTGATCGTGCGCACGTCAACACGATTATAATTAAAAAAATGCTAATTAAACTAACACCAGAAATAAAAAAGTATGCATAAGCCGCTCACGCAAACATCAATAGTTTTGTGAACACACCTTTAAAGACAATGTTGAATTTAAAATTATCATTCTTCGTGTTATTATTTTAAGCCTACACGTAAATTCAACTGTAATCAAAATGTAATGAGCTGTTTCCTAAAATTTGTATTTTTTAAGAACACGTTAGATGGCGTGTTTGAGACTTTATAATGAAAGAAATCTAACCACTGCGCTTTTTTCTACAAAGTTTCTAAAAGTTAAGAGTTCTAGAAACTAAAAACTCTTGAGACAATAATCTGTCAGGTAATTTTTTTTTATACTACTAAAGTGGCAACACCCGCCGGCGAGAGTGATTGGGTCTTAATCCACGACGCTGTCCCAATTCTGATTGATGGTTGACACATGTCTTTCGAATTTTTAGTTCTTGGACCTTATTATACATACATTCTTCAAAAAGACAAATCCATTGGTACATAACTGGGTTCAAACCAACGACCTTAGGATCGGAAGGCGGACTAGACCATCGGGCTTCCATTCTGTACGCAAGTCCTAAAATCTTACATGTGACTTCTGTGCCACTGTCAAAGATACTTACGATAGGCTCCATACTGCAGAATATGTTGAATTTTCTTAGCAATCAAGTATGTAACAATTCCTCCGCCCGCTGCTCCAGCCACGCTCATCGCAACAATCTTCGCTGTTTCCTTCTTGTCTGCTTTATGTGCTATTAACGAAGAACTGTTGCCATTCACTGTCAAATCAGTTGTTGGCTCATCGTCTTTAAAAGTAACAGTTTCAAGAGTTTGCGTGGTAGCAGTAGTAGATGAACTGTTAGGTTTATGGTTATCAACAGCATTTACTGCAAAATCTGTTGTCGTCTCACCGTTTTTATCAAAAGTAACAGTTTCAAGAGTTTGCGTGGTAGCAGTAGTAGATGAACTATTAGGTTTATGGTTAACATTAGCAGTAGGTCGAACCCACACTGGTTCAGTGACATGCACGTCGATTCCTGGTAGAGTTTTTTTTATGTTTTTCCAAGGACAAGAGGTCTGCGCGCGCGCCTTACATAAGGAGCTACAATTCACCTCCAAAACACATTCTTTGTTATTCTGTAGCGTTGCAAATTCCTCTGTGACATTCAAGGAGGGATCATCTATCATTTCACTCCTGGAAGGTATCAAAATGTTGAAATAGTTCTTAAGGGCACGGCACACCGGGTGCGCATGCAGTACGTAGACGTAGCTACGCGCGTGTTCGTCTTAAGAGTGGTCACCCAAGCGGTGCCACCACAGAACTATATTTAAGTAGAATGAAAGAGTTCTTCGATTTGTATGGAAACCGAGCGTGTAACATTTTGCGTATTTGTATTTTACACACAAATGATTCTAGGAACTGCCACACCACCACACCGCCCCCGGTTGGGAGCAGACTGAGTTTAGCAGCGAGTAAAGAGGTTACTCAGTCCTGACTTTGCTCGAATTTGGATCAATATAAATCAAACTTAATGCTCACACTGCTATGTTCCGGGTCGCAGGGTATAATATTATCATTATAAATGCAAAAGTTACTCTGTCTTTGTGCCTGCTAACTGCTTAACCAATTTGGATGAAATTTGGCACAAAGATAGTTTAAAGTCTGAAGAAAATATAGTTTATTTTTTATGTAACTACCATGCGAGCAAAGCTACAAGCGGCAGCTAGGATATATAATTGCAAGAATTACCAATACCGTTACTTACATTGCTAAGGGTAGTATTAATGTTCCTATCTCATCACCAAAGTCCTCGAGAGTTTCTTGCAACATGAAGTAGAAGTTTGTGCATTCGGGAGAGCAATTTTTGAGTAAATTTATCACCTGGAAACAAGTTTTAATATTTATTTTAAATCACACACTGATTTAAATTAACGACCAACTAATTAGGACGGCCCCCCCCTCGATGGAGCGATGGCACTAAAGTCGCAGGAAATCGGTGGATGATGAAGGCTAAAGGCTCGATTACATTTCACGATTCATCGTGACGATTTGAAGCAGGGAGACTAAATCGCAAGGTGTAATCGCTGTTAGGCAGTTTGTCGTCGTTTCACGATTCATCGTCACGATGAATCGTGAAATGTAATCGAGCCTGTAATTAGAAAGGCGATTTAGAGAGGCTATCGTGTAGTGTAAACAGAACGTCCGATCTGTCGTCACGGCTCATCGTGCCGACGAATCGTGTAATGTAATAGGCCTTTAAAAATCGGTCTTTGAATGAGGCAAATGTTTGCATGATTACTGCTTGGCGGCAGAAATAGGTATGGTGGTAATTGCGGTGTGAGTACTCTGCTTCTAGGCTGATACGCGTGGAACTGGCGTATTTTTTTTCTCACTTGTGATTTTATAAAAATAACAAAACTATGAATAAACGAATTTCACCAAAAGCTTAATACTTACTGTGAAAATCATGTATGTGAGGCTTTTCATTGCTTATATTGATAAACACTTCACAAAATAAAATTATAGATTACTTAAAAATAAATATTTTTTATTTTCACACTTTCGCTACAGCTTGTGTCTGTCTAAAATTTGAAAATATTGTACCTGATACGTTTTTAATAGGTACTTATCTAATTCCTGATATCATTTATACGTATCACCTCACATCACAATGATTTTTATAGCTTTTAACACAATTCTACATATAATAAGTAGGTATTAAAAAATACGGGACCACTCAAATGCGTTCCAAGCCGCAATACGTCAAAATTAACTATTTATGGTTTTCCTTATTATTCCATTACTATTTATATGTCTGTATTCACAAATGGTTAAGAAATGATTAATAATTATTTCGAATATAAATTAAAATGATAATTATTGAAATAAATAGAGCTGCCTCGACACGAAATCTACAAGTAATACAAGCAAGGTTGTCTCTATTAGCGACCTTTGACACGAATTATCGATCTTACTCAAAATCGGAACCAGAGAGCTGATACATTTTTTTTCGAAAACATACTTTAAAAGGACCCAGAACAAATATTTGCAGAACATGCAAACATTTGTCCAGCAGCGGAGAACGAACCCGCAAACTTTTGCGTCTCAACCGGCACTCTCTCACCGTTTAAGGGCAGAATACACTTTATCATCATGACAGCCCTCTAGTTCCCACTGCTGGGACACTGACCTACTCTCGAGCGAGAGTGATTGGGTCTTAATCCACCACGCCGACACAATGCGGATTGGTGGATGGCACATGTCTTTTAATTTTTTAGTTCTTGAACATGCCCGTTTCCTCACGATGTTTTCCTTCCCGTATGAGAGCACTGGCATTGCGCACATACATTTTTCTAACAGAAAAATCTATTGATTCGAACCCATGACCTTGAAACCGGAAGGCGGGGTCAGTACCACTAGACCACCAGTGCTCTATACTTTATAGAGACGTAATAAAACGTTATTTTTATAATTACAAGAAAGGTAAAGTAAGTAAGTTCGTATGAGTTAGTGGCTAGCTCTGGGAGGTAAATCTACATGTTGCTATTGTCTGAAAAATAGAGTAGTAGAGTTCTTTGGAGAGTCCGGGAAAGGACTACCATCATACCTATTTCTGCCGCCAAGCATTAATGCCCGCAATGTTGTGTTCCGGTGTGAAGGGTTTCCGGTGAAACTACTGGCACATGAGGCTTTCGAACTTAGCCTCAAGGTGGCAACCCGCGAGTGATACCTCTGGTATTGCAAGCGTCCATAGGCTACGGTAACCGCATCTTGTGGGCCGTACGCTTGGTTACCACTTCAGTTGTATAAAAAACAGTGTTGCTGACAAAAAAAACAAATAAAATTGCAAAGTAGGTACAGGTACAGGTGACTTCGTATAGTCAGCGGTGAGGTAAAGACCTCCGACATAGTTTAGCAACTTTGAAAAGGCCAGGACCGAATGTTTCACTGGCCCTCCGAAGCATGGAAGCGCACAGTTCAAAATGCCACTGGCAGTCACCCATCCAAATAGTGACTACGCGGAACAGTGCTTAACATCGTTATCTGTTATGAGCAATTTACTACGAAAAGGAAAACAAATATGAATAAAATAGTAGTCGCAACACTCGCAACTCACAATCAACGTTCATTAAACCCCTTATCAATAAAAATTATATTTAACATAGTTATTTGTGAATGGAAGTCCTTTATCTGGTGAAGTTTTTACCACAGTGGAGTGTTACATATTTGCGCAATTTTTATAAATCATCATGACAGCCTTCTAATGTTCCCACTGCTGGGACACTGGACTACTGTCAAGCGAGATGCGGATCCAATGCGGATTGGTGAATAGCGCATGTCTTTCGAATACTTAGTTATTTCTTGGACATGCCGGTTTTCTCACGATGTTTTTTTACCTTCAAAGCACTGGCATTGCGCACATAAATTTTTCGAATAGAAAAATTTATTGGTGCACGACGAGGAGCGCTCGTGACGTAGCTGGCTAAGTTGTTCTTAACAGATCAACGAAATTAAGCACTGTTCCGCGAGTTCATCATTTGGATGGGTGACCGCCAGTGGCAATTTCAACTGAGCGCTCCCGTGCTTCGGAGGGAACGTTAAACACTAATATTCAATTTGTCCCCCCCGTCATTAATAGTAGGACTACTTACTAAAATCTTTGCGTAGTCTGTTTGTTTTTTTTTTGTTAAAAATTTGGCTGTCTCAATTTAACATTTCTGATTTATCATGAAACTAAGTAGGTTAGCATCCACAGTTGCTTTATCATTTGCAAGTGCTCCAGAGATAATTTCTCATACTATACTGGACTCCTCGGCATATTGGTTGTGTGAAAACATTAATTGAAAGTTCAGTGGCTTGAATTCACTTGGATCTAATTTTTCGAATCATTTGCTTGTTAGTAACGCACCAGAGTTATTATAATGATTGTGAGATTCATGGTGGTTTGTGCTATGTTGATTTTGATAGTGCTTTTTGTTGATGGTTCTCAAGCTTTAGAAACAACAGATGAAGGAGTGTGTGTTGCCAAAATCAGGTAAGGGATAGTAATAAGCAGCAGTAATGCTTGCATTGCTGTGTTCCGGTGTGAAGGGTATGGTTTCCGGTGAAATTACTGGCACATGAGGCTTTCGATCTTAGCCTCAAGGTGGCAACCCGCGAGTGATACCTCTGGTATTACAAGCGTCCATAGGCTGCGGTAACCGCTTACCATCTTGTGGGCCGTACGCTTGGTTGCTACTTCAGTTGTATAAAAAAAAAAAAAAAGGGAATCGTTTTCTACGATGATTGTGTTTTTGATGGCTCAATTAGCTTATGGTTGCCTGGCAGAGATCGCTGTTAGCGATAAGTGCTGTTATGTGTTTTGTTTCTTATTTTAATTTTGTGTGGTGATCAATAAAGTGTTATCTTTATTTTATACCACCTGATGTTAAGAAATTACCGTAGCCTATGGACGCTTGCCTATGTTTTGACTGAAACCCTCATATTTTGCTTAATTTTTCAGTTCCATGCAGATAAGGAGGAAATCGTACAGTGTTTCTTTAGTTATGAGAAATAATGGAAGAAGGCGCATAGTAAGGAGGTACAGAAATGAGGTAAATAGAGCTTTGTTTTTTTTAAACCGCAGCGGTTGTATTTTCTTCAAACTTTTTATAGATCGTTTGTCTTTAGGTGGCTCAACACAAACATGAAACATATTTTGTAAATGAGCTGTAAATATTTCACGTATTTTCGAAAACGGGTGTGATTTCAATTCATTGATGTTTGCCATGTCCGCTATAATATGGCTGTAGCTATGAACATTAAAGGTTCAGTTATAAAATCAAAACATCATAATTACGTTATCGAAAATTGGAACTGTGAAAACTTATCAATATATTTAAAAGATAAGTCATCTTTTCGACGCAACTGACTAACGCATTTTAGGAGGTACTCGTTCAATACAACTATTTTCCTTTAAAATTGATTTTTTATTGCAGTCGTACCTAACATGGACGAACCATACAATCTGCTGTCAGGGCTGGCAGCACGACAGTGAGCTCGACAGCTGCACCCCTGTCTGCAGCACGGGCTGTCTCAACGGCAAATGTATCGCCCCTTCCACCTGCCAGTGCGACCCGCCGCTCTACCTCGACCCAGAAAGGCTCAACTCCTGCCTCACCCCTGTCTGCGACCCAGATTGTATCAACAGCATCTGTAATACCAACAACATCTGTGATTGCGAGAATAATACAAAGCGATATAACAAAACGCACTGCGCGTTCTGCGATGAACACTACGATATCAACACAGATCTGACTTGCCGACCCATTTGCGATAGGCAGTGCGTCAACGGCGAATGCACAGCTCCAAACAGATGCTCCTGCTTGGACGGTTACACGCCTAGTGATAATTTTACGTGCATTCCTGTCTGTGATAAGTGCGTTAACTCGAGTTGCGTCGCGCCGAACGTGTGCAGTTGTTTCGAAGGTTACTTACCTGTTGATGAAAGTACTTGTGCTCCAAAATGTGATGGTTGCTCCAACGGGGTATGCGTCGCGCCCGGTCAATGCGAGTGCTACAAAGGATACAGTGAAGAGAACGGCAGCTGTGAAGCTATGTGTGACATGGAGTGTACTAATGGTTTCTGTTCCTCGCCCAATGCGTGCACTTGCGCTGATGGTTTTGTGTTGAGAGAACCAGGGGTGTGCTCGAAGCCGTGCCGTCCAGAGTGTAATGTAACTTGTGATCTTGAAGGCCAATGTCCCGCTGGTATCTGTACTACTGTCGTTGTGTGAGTAAACTTTATTTTTAGTGACCCTTTTTTTTTTTATACAACTGAAGTGGCAACCAGGCGTACGGCCCACTTGATGGTAAGTGGTTACCGCAGCCTATGGACGCTTGCAATACCAGAAGTATCCCTCGCGGGTTGCCACCTTGAGGCTAAGATCGAAAGCCTCATGTGCCAGTAATTTCACCGGAAACATACCCTTCACACCGGAACACAGCAATGCGAGCATTACTGCTTGGCGGCAGAAATAGGTATGGTGGTAGTCCTTCCCCGGACGAGCTCTATCACAAAAAACTCTACTACTCTTAGATCCTACACAGAATATAAATATTACCTGTGTTATTCAAACACATGCATTTGGTGATTACAATTGTACAAATTCTTCTCCCCATTCTCGACCAAGCTCAATTAGTAAACTAGTTTCTATAGAAGTGTGTCGAAATAATATTTAGGATGTTTTCGGCTCGAAGCGTCGAGTGCTTCAATCAAGTTGCTTCAACACCCAAGCTTGTTCAATGATTAAAGTTAGTTTAGTTCTTTTGAAGGTGTAATAATAAAAGGTAATATAAATAATTAAGATCATCATAATGACAGCCTTCTGGGAACATTCCCTCAGTTGAGACACTGGCCTACTCTAAGTGAGAGTGATTTTGTGTGTGAGAATCAATGACGACCGATGTGGCGCAGCGGGCGCAGGTCCGCCTGCGACGCGGAGGTTGCGGGTTCGACAAATATTTGTTCCGGGTAAATATTTGTAGATCGTACAAACATTTGACCCGAGGCGGGAATCGAACCCGCAACCTCCGCGTCGCAGACGGACCTGCGCCCGCTGCGCCACATCGGTCTTCTGGGTATTTTCTATATATAATAAAAAAATATCTATCTATGTATTGTATTGTATTAAATATATATGTATCAGTCATCTAGTACCCATAATACAGCTCTGTTTAACAGCAGCTTACCTTGGGCTAGATGATGCTGTGTGGATTGTCCTGCAATCCTGGAATGGGAATGAGAGAGTGATTACTAAGATGTTAGTTGATAAAAGTCAAGAGAGAATTTCAATTCACCACCAGTGAGTGAGTGAGTGAGCTGTGACATGGCAGGATGACGTGATAATATTGTATGCGTAATCATACATTCTGGCACATCCTAGTTACTGTGCATTGTTATAGGTCGGTCTGCGGTTTCCATCGTTTTTTTTTTTTAAATCATCAAGTGACAAGACGATCAAGACGCCTGCCTGGTGTCCACCACGCCTAACCATAACAGATGCAGTGCCACCCAAAGCTTAAGCTAAGCTTTCTCATCACCCCGAGACGTTGTTGTTAAGTCTCTTTCGCCCAGTAATTTCACTTGCTACAGGTAACCAATAATATTTTTAAATAACTTGTACGATTAGTAGACCGCGCGAGCACAAACTTTTAAAAGTGAGCAATTTAGACTAACTTGAAGTTACCATTGTCATTTCAGCGGTTTGCTTAGTATTGTCTCTTCTTCTCTTCCACATGTCAATAATTATTTTTTTTATACTACTGAAGTGGCAACCAAGCGTACAGCCCACAAGATGGTAAGCGGTTACGGCAGCCTATGGACGCTTGCAATACCAGAGGTATCACTCGCGGGTTGCCACCTTGAGGCTAAGATCGAAAGCCTCATGTGCCAGTAATTTCACCGGAAACCATACCCAAAAGACGATGACAAAAAGACAGGTTAACTAGCAGAGGTTTATGATGATTATGAATAAGTCTAGGTCTGTAAATAATACGGTCCTCTTTGTATAGTTCTCTCGGTGGATCTTGGCCATTGTGAAGTTAGCCGTTTCGATGCGTAATGGAGCTTTTTCGAACTAAATTGTCTTTGGGCATCACTAACGGCTAAATGTGAATTGGTGACCGAGTTTCTAGGCCGCCGGAAGGCCACTGTCATGGCTTAACAACTTTGAAAAAGCTGGGACCGACTGCTTAACGTGCCCTCCGAAGCACGGGAGCGCTCAGTTGAAATTGCCACTGGCGGTCACCCATCCAAATGGTCTACGCGGAACAGTGCTTAACTTCGTTGATTTGTTAAGAACTTAGCCAGCTACGTCACGAGCACTCCTAAGTGAACTGATAAGAATATTGTAACAGCATTCAGGACACGTGAGCAGCGTCTCGTCCCGTCACGTTTTGCATTGTTTATCGCAAACCCACCATGTTGTTTTGCCTCTATTATCAAATAGGAATATTCCTATGCACAACCTATAATACAATAATATGCCTATTTTATGGTTTTCCTTTAAATGTATCTTTTGTTGGAAGCATGTGGCGTCATAGTGCAAGGAATATGCACATAAGAAAATTTTAATATCTGTTTTTCTATTATTAAATAACCTACCTATTAAAAAAAAAAAAAATGTTATTATTCTACTTATGCTAACTTCCGCTCGCATTTTCTGAATGTTTTTTTTTTTTTTATACTACTAAAGTGGTAACCAAGCGTACGGCCCACTTGATGGTCAGCGGTTACCGTAGCCTATGTACGCATGCAACATCATAGATATCACTTACGTGTTACCACCCTGAGACGTTAGATGGTAAGTCTCATGTGCCTCTAATTTCACCGGAAACCATACCCTTCGAACCGGAACACAGCAATGCGAGCATTACTGCTTGGCGGCAGAAATAGGTATGGTGGTAGTCCTTCCCCGGACGAGCTCTATCACAAAGAACTCTACTACTCTAAAAAATAGATATTAAAGGATGCTCGTATAATTAGAAACTCTACATTAAGGGCTTTATTCATAAACGAACTATAAATCACTGTCAGCCTAGTGTCTTTTAAATCTATCATCTTCATTCATTGACATAAGAATAACAAAGTAATTCTTAGCAAGCTGCTAAAATGGCAGTTACTGTTCTAAGGGCATAACCGTTTGACTTAAAAAATCATGAATTTGTCAACATTCTTATATGAAGGATATTAGTACTAATTATTACCCGAAATTACAAGGTAGAGTAATTAGACGTAACATCGACCATTAGTTACTTAAGTAATCCTCCTTGATTTTGGTAATTACTATACGGTGACTCACAGTGGTATTTAGAATAAGGGATACCTGCTTAGACTCTGAATCATGTTAATAATTAAGCTCCAACGGGTAATACTTTGGTGATCAATGTATCTACCTACAGGTTGTTTGAAAAAAAAAACCGCTATCGCGGTGTAGAGCGGTCGGGGCTGGCGTGTGTTGTAGTGGGTGCCATTCGCACAGTTATACTCACAGAAATCGGAATAAGGCACTAGAAATATTATGAGACGCTGATTCCTTACAAAACATTTGTCGCCACCTCACTGGAAATTTCTCCCACCCATGCCGTCACTACTACATACGCATATATTCAAACGCAGAGTACTTATTACGATTTCTGTGGTTATACTGAACGCAGTCTACTATTAGTGTTACGGTGAAAAATGGATAGAATCATGCGTCGCTGGTGTTATACTTAGATAGATAGATAGATAATTTATTTCATCACAAAAAACTTTTTACAATATTATCGCTGAGCTATAACCTATTTGTCAACTGCAACATACACGTGCTTTTAGTTTTAAATACCTAGGTACATACATAGGTAGGTGCCTAGCTTGTTTTTACGAGGTCAATGTTTAGGGCAAATACATTCCTACCTGAATTATGTTAGTGTTAAGAAACTGTATGGTTTGCCTTTTTGCACTTTAAAATGTACGTGTGTTTTGAAGATACAAATAAATGATTTATCTATCTATCTACTGGTTAATAATGCCTAAAAACCTATGTTAGGTTTATCTAGGTTCTCGATAACATACAAAACAAAGTAATACGATTATATAATTTAGATTTTTAGATTTGTAATCTAGAACTACAACCGCGCGTCGAGTTTGTGACAGTTTTATACGAAGAACTATCAAAAACACTTTTGAGCGCATCTATTCTATTTTTATATCATATTTTTTTTGTCATTAATAAGAGCAGTGTGTTTCTTCGTCAGAGTTTATGATAAAACTAAATGTACAACACTAAGATAAATTGGCGGCAAATGTACATGTACTAAGATATAGAGTTGCAGAAGAATATTTTGAGTTACGGTCTCAGAATCAGGATTACTTGCTCACACCAGCATGAGGATTGAAAGCATCATTATTTACGAAAAAATAAGACAAAAACCACCATTAGGATGTTATCACAGTAGATAAGTACTTGTCATTTTTGTCTTCTAACTTTACTGTTGAAGTAATGTATAATAATGTTAAAAGCATAAGAAGTTTATGAACAAAAATATTTTGTAAAGTAGATAATAAGTTTATTTTGGTCACGTCGAAACAAAGTCCTGAGTGATAGCTTGATATGCCGCCGGACAAAGGAGACATTGACTGATTTATAATGAAACTAATAAGTAATATTGCATTGCTAAATAATTATGTATTCTTATCCAAACATACATAAACAGCACCGGAGGTCTAGTGGTAGTGAACCCGTCTTCTAATCCTAAGGTCGTGAGCTCGAACCCGGTCGTGTACTAATGGATTACTGTTAGAAAAAATATGTACAATGTCAGTGCTGTGAAAGAAAACATCGTGAGGAAACCGTTTCCATCCACCAGTCGGCATTGAGTCCGCGTGGTGGATTAAGACCCAATTATTCTCGCTCGAGAGTAGGCCAGTATGGGGGTACTAGAAGGCTTTACCTGGTGGTAGGATTCTTCAGCAAGAGTCCGTCTTGGTGGGTACCACCGCAGTGTCAGATATTCTACCTCCAAGCATTACTGTGTTAAGGTTTGAAGGGCACTGTAGCAAGTGAAATTACTGGGCGAAAGAGACTTAACAACAATGTCTCGGGGTGATAAGCGCAGTGCAGTGCCACGCAACACTTAAAAGCTTTGGGTGGCACTGCATCTGTAATAGTCAGGCGTGGTGCTTAATACCAGGTGGGCGCCTTGATTGTCCTGTCACTTGCTGACATTAAAAAAAAAGCTATTATGATGGTGATCCTTACATACGTCACTATTAACGACGATACACCGGACGTCTATAAAACTGTTAGTCGTACGTTTAATGTCATTGTTCTCTACGATTCTGAGTCTGGTTGTCGTTTGAAAGTGAGTTTTGCATCAACCTGTACATAGACTAATTAGTCCGAACATTGTTTATCAGTTTTTTAATAACAATTTCCGCATACAGTGGTATAGCGGTTAGTATTGTGGATTGCAACTGTACTGGAGGAAGCGTTGATATGTTATCGCGTGGATGAATAAGCTCAATCGTGTTAAAGTATCGGTGGACAACGGACTTGGGAATGGATGTTTTGAGAGAACTTTTAGTGGTAGTGCTGGTGGGGATGGTGTTAGAGAGTGCTGGCTTGGATCTGTCACAGGAGGGTGTATGCAATCTACCTGTTGTGTAAGTTTGCAGTTATGATTTAAATGCTGTGTATCTAAAATAATTGAAATACTATGTTTCAAAGGATTTTAAGCTTTATTATAATTACTAGCTGTCGCCTGCGACTTTGTTCACGTGGAACTCGGGGACCGTACTAATTTCTTGGATAAATGTAGCCTTCTTCCTAGTAGTCCTATTCTCGGTCATTATCTCTATGTTCTAAATTTTAGCCAAATCAGTTCAATGGTTGTCGAGTTATAGAGTAACAAACATCGAAACATTCAAACATTTAAACTTTCGCATTATTAACGTGGTAGAGCACTGGTGGTCTAGTGGTAGTGACCCCGCCTTCCGATCCTAAGGTCGTGGGTTCGAATCCGGTCGTGCACCAATGGATTTTTCGCTATGAAAAATTTATGTGCGCAATGCCAGTGCTCTCATACGGTGAAGGAAAACATCGTGAGGAAATCGGCATGTCCAAGAACTAAAAATTCGAAAGACATGTGCCATCCGCCAATCCGCATTGGGTCCGCGTGGTGGATTAAGACCCAATCACTCTCGCCTGAGAGTAGGCCAGTGTCCCAGCAGTGGGAACATTAGAAGGCTGTCATGATGATGATGATTATTAACGTGATTAGTGTGATTATATCAGCCAATCATGTCCCACAGCTGTACAAAAGCCTCCCCTCTCTAGTATTCTAGATATTGGGCTACATTGGGCCAGTTGAATTTGTGCAGTTCGTCTCGCCGTCTTCGTTTTGATCATCCGCGTATGTTCCGTTGTATGCTTTAGCTTAACTAAGCTTAGCTTACTTATGCATAATAATATGTTTTATAATGGTAGGAAGGTATATATAATTATTATTAAAGTTATAGTATTTATTTAATCTACTCTTTCAAACTGTCTCCGGAGCAAAACGAATTTAAATATTTCGTATTAAAGTTTCCTCGATTCAGGCTGCGCCTAGTGAGGAAACTGATAGATATTTTCTTTTTACTGTAAAAATCTCTGTGTGAAATAAGTGTCTACCTATATTATAGTTTCATAAGTACTTACTTTTAATCCTTATCCTCACAGTAATAAACTTTTTTCATTAAAAATTGTCATAAAGTAAATTGGTATAAGGCAGTGGCCAAACAATGGACTTTATAGGCTCGATAGCCTCTGTCATGGCCTAACGATTGTTATAGCCGGGTTATTAACGTAAAGAGGCTTTCAGACCAACCTACTCCATCACCAGAGTTGGCCACTGACTTATACGAACTTACTTAACTACCTAACCCACGGAAGCCCGAAAATGCGATTTACATTGGGCCAGTGACTGACTCCAAATGAAGTCAGGGCTGGCTTTGAGAACAGACGTTCTCTGTTTACAAATGATCAGTAAACGAGAATATTGAAGTCAGTACTGACCCGACAGCGTTTTACTGACTCCAAATCCATTTACATTTGGTCAGCAGCGGGTCAGCACTAGATCAAACTTTGATCAAATTTGGATTCAACACTGACTTTGGTACTGACTCATGAATGTAAATCATACTTTAGATGAAATCGCCACTGGCGGTCACCCATCCGGTAGTTTTGCCTTTTGGACCGGAACACAGCAATACTTTGGCAGCAGTACTTCCTCGGACGAGCTCTAATCACTATATACCCGCAGTAAACCAGCGCTACAGATACCATGCAAATCTGTAGCAAAGGCTGAATAATTGCCTTTTTTTACCTTTTTTTAAAATTTTTATTTGTATGTACATACTTACTGGTTTCTTTTATGTGTGTTGTGTGGTTCTAATAAATTATTTATTTTCTATTCTATTATATATTCAATATTATTTTTATCATCATCATCAACCAATTGCAGTCCATTGGACGTAGGTCTCTCCCAAAGCGCGCCACTGAGCCACTTCAGCTCTTCTCATCCACTATCTGCCAGCTACAGTGCGCAAGTCATTGCTCCATCTAGCCGGAGGGCGTCTTACACTACGCTTGCCTCAGCGCGGTCTCCACTCCAGAACACGTTTGCCCCAACGGCCATCGGTTCTACAGCATATGACCAGCCCACTGCCACTTCAGCTTGCTTATTTTTTTATAGCACTAACTAAAGAGTGTCAACCTAGCAAACGGTTCACTTGATGGTAAGCGGCGTATGTGTAGCTTCTGTCCGCTTGCAACATCAGATATAAATTGCGAGTTGCCACCCTGAGAGATCTAAAGTTTCATGTGCCTGTAATTTTACCGGAAACTATACCTTTCGAACTGGAACACAAAAATGGGAGTATTACTGTTTGACGGCAGTTAGGTTAGGTGGTAATTGTTCCCCAGACGAGCTCTATGACAAAGAAATCTACTATTTTTCAGAAATTAAATATTATAATTATTATTTTCAGATCCACACAGAGAGTTACGTATATATGCCGAAAAAGATCTCCAGATAATGTATATACGAGGGCTAAATGCACAAGGGTTAGCACATTTTTACAAAATTATTAACAACTATAGCAGTCCGTCCTAGCTACGCGCGTGTGAAATGAAACCGCACCGGTGCAAAGCCGGGGTGGGTCGCTTGTAAAATATACAGCCTGTGTTACTCAGGAATAGTGTAGCATCTAAAGGTGAAAGAATTTTTGAAATCGGACCATTTTTTAAATGTTTTTTTTTTTAATTTATTCGTAACAAACAAAAATACAAATCTTCTCTCTTTATAATATTAGTATAGATACCATTGTCTAATTATGCAATGCCTATCAGTAGGTTTTTTTTGTGTCAGTCTTAGCAGAACTACAGAGAGTTGCGCTCGTTTCTAGTCCTTCTGTTTCTGTCATTAACAAACTGTGTTACACTGAGGTACGAGCGTTCTGAAATGATAAGTACATAAATCATTCGTTTTCAGACATGGTAAAACGCGGCGCATCAACTCCTAGCGCCCTTACCAATTCACAGGGAGACGTTTAGTTAATTTGTTTTTGCTTATTGTAGCTGTACCTAATATCACTACTCCATTAACTTTTATTTTATATCAATTTGAACTCCAATTTTATTATATTTCAGATAAAAAAGAATAGGACATACAAGCCATCATGCTGCGCTGGCTGGGAGACCAAAGAGCATGAGGACAAATGCGTGCCCGCTTGCAAGTTCGGATGTACAGACGGCAAGTGCGTGGCGCCGGATGTTTGTGTATGTGAGCTGCCGCGGACCCTGGTGGGGCATGGCTGCGTCGAGCCAACTTGCGACCCGCCTTGCTCCAGCGCGACGTGCGTCGGCATCAACTCTTGCCGTTGTGTCGATGGCTACCTTTTTCACAATGCTACGCACTGCGTGCCTTCTTGTACCGAACCCTGCGTCAACGGAGTCTGCAGCGCACCGGATACCTGCACTTGTCTCACCGGCTATGTGAATGAGAGCGCTACTGAATGTGTACCTAAATGCGAACCAGAGTGCTCAAACGCACGCTGCTTGGCTCCCGGCGTCTGCGACTGCAATGATGGCTACCAGCGCGGCAACGAAACGCACTGTGAGCCCATCTGTGATAACTGTACAAACGGACAATGCGTCGCTCCGGGAGAATGCATATGCAACCACGGATATACAAAAATTGGCATGTTCTGCATCCCTGTCTGCAACCCAGAATGCATCAACGGAATATGCACGGCACCAAACACCTGCTCGTGCAATCCAGGCTACGGCTTAAACACTACCGATACATCTTATTGTTTGCCGATTTGCAAACCAGAATGCGTCAACGCTTCCTGCAGTTCACCAAATAAGTGCTCTTGCCATTTCGGTTACGAGCCCAAAGACAGTTTTACGAGTTCGACGTGTAAGCCCATTTGCGACAGCTGTGAAAACGGTGAATGCGTGTCGCCAAATAACTGTGTATGTAACAAAGGATACGAGATGGTCGACGGAAAATGTGCGCCGGTTTGCTTAGAGCCGTGTCAACATGGAGATTGTTCAGCACCAAATGTGTGTACATGTCATAGAGGTTTTAAACTTAGCAGTCTAAATCAGTTTCTGTGTGAGCCGGTTTGTACACCCCAGTGTGTCCGTCACGCCATGTGTGTGTCTCCGGACGAGTGCAAATGCTTACCAGGCTACGAGTTTACAAACCATGCTTGTAAACCAAAATGTACTTCATGTGACAATGGAGTCTGCGTCAGACCCAACGATTGCCAATGTAACATCGGCTACGTCATGGATAAAGCTAGATGTTCTCCTAAGTGCAGTAGTATCTGTGTTAATGGAGTCTGTAGTGGTCCAGACCAGTGTGATTGTAATGCAGGGTACATGCGGAACCACACAAACCCTCATGTTTGCTACAAGCCTTGCGAGGGTCCCTGCGAGAATGGGAACTGCATGGATGGAGTATGCATCTGTGACAGCGGCTACAAGTACAACGATGACAATACTAACTGCTTGGCTCTTGATTCGTAAGTACCTGTCTATTTCGTCAGCTGTACAATGCAGCTATTTTAATAGTGTCCGAATCGACAGTAAAAAAATATTTATATCAAAAGTGTCAGTTGGGACACTGTGTCCTAATAAATTTTGTCCGAATCGACAGCAAATCGAACGCAAAGAGTTTTTGTTAAGTTTATATTTAGTACGTTGGGCATGTATGAAGAATGTGATGAGAGTGAATGAAGCAAAAGAAGTATCTATGTATCTGTGTATAGAATAGAATAGAATAGAATAGAAAAATATTTATTTAACGCCACACAATTAACATAAAAATGTATCTTGTTAAAGCAAGAGTAAAATCGTGGTATCTGCCTACCTTTACAGGATACAGGCGTGATATTATGCATGTATGTATGTACCTATGTACAATTAATGTATTAAGTAGCTGTTACTTAGAATGTGCAAGTTATTATAGAGTTTTGTACCTCAAGAGAATATTATAGAATAGAAGACCTAAGCTATATCTAGGGTACTTAGAATAGAAGAATATTTAGTTAACAGTAGTTTTTTATTATATTTTAATTTAGTAATAAATGATTTTTTATTTATTTCAGTATACCCTGTGACGACTGTGATGGCAGATGTGACAATTCCAGTATCTGTTTGTGTGCAGACAAAACACAGGCGTGCTATATTTTAAACAACTCTGAACCAGTCACTACAACCACTGGGTAAGTTATTCTGTATTATACATAATAAATAAATAAATAATTATTGCTGGACAATCCACACAACATCATGTAGCCCCAAGGTAAGCTGCTGTTAAACAGATCTGTGTTATGGGTACTAGATGACTGATATATACATAGATATATATTTTTTATTATATATAGAAAATACCCAAAACACCCGGAACAAATATTTATAAATCGTACAAATATTTGACCCGAGGCGAAAATCGAACCCGCAACCTCCGCGTCGCAGGCGAACCTGCGCCCGCTGCGCCACATCGGTCGTCAAAGTTTAGAGGAAAGTTATAATAAGTATATAATAAGGTATATAAGTTAAAATAAATGACACGGTATAATAATAGCAATAAATCTTATCTTGGTATGTAAGTAGTAGGATAGATATTTTATAAAATATTTAGGTAACGTTAGTTAAGAATTTAAAATTCGCATGCCTGGTTAGGCTGAATAGATTGAACTTTTCATAATGAAGATCGACACCTACTTTATATACTCTATTTAATGTGAATATTACATTTCACTACTGGTTTCAGGTTAGCTGGTTTGGAACTTTCCTGGATCCTGGGAGGTGCTCTGAGCCTACTCATCATCGTGCTGCTGGTAGCCATCATGCATAGGATGTGGACCCAGAACAAACGCGCTCACAAAGACCTTGATGAAAGTAAGATACCTATCTTGCTAATATTTAATTTACCTGGTGGTAGGACTCTTCAGCAAGAGTCCGTCTTGGTGGGCGCCACCGCAGTGTCAGATATTCTACCTCCAAGCAGTACTGTGCAAGCTGCACTGTGTTTAGGTTTGAAGGGCACTGTAGCAAGTGAAATTACTGGGCGAAAGAACTTAACAACAATGTCTCGGGGTGATAAGAGCTATATAAAAAAAAACACGTAGCTTTAAGATTTAACGCCAGTACCACGCGCCCCAGCTTAGAAGAATCTGGCAACAAACGGCTGGGTTCCTAGCTTTTTTTTGATATTCCTCTTCATCATAAAGCTTCAGTGTTTGTGTGCGATCCGGACCTACTATGCTCAGCTGGTTTTGCCGACATTTGTGGGAGTATCACGCCCTACATCATGCCTAAACTACTGAACGGATTAGAAATAAAATTTGATATTATTATTATTTATTTATTATTATTATTTATTACATCATTATCAACTCTATCTTTACAGACTAAAAACCTAATACGACAGAGAGTATACATTCAAATAATTATTATAGATTAAGAATACATTAATTAGCATAACATTAGAATAATCTATTAAAAATTAAATCGATAATACATAACTAGAAAACCAAAAAATTAAAATAATTAATTATTATATACCGCCTTAAATTAATTATTACTTTTGTGATTCTAAAATATACTGAGCAGCCCCTACAAATTCACTCAAAGAACATTGAAATAAATCAATACTCTCTGCTACTAGATTTAGTGTCTGAATGGTCCGTGTCAGTGGTGCCTTACCCAACAGGTTAGTTCCACTGCGCGGCACTTCCAGTAGAGGTGGCCGTCTTCGCCGGTGAACGAATTCGTTGGGAGCTCGCAATCGCACTGTCTCAAGAATGTATATATATTTTGTATATTTTGTTAACAATTATTTTTTTTTTTTTTGTAATATAAATAAATAAATAAATAAATAAATAATGCTGGACAATCCACACAGCATCATCTAGCCCAAGGTAAGCTGCTGTTAAACAGAGCTGTATTATGGGTACTAGATGACTGATATATATTTAATACAATACAATACATAGATAGATATTTTTTTTTTATTATATATAGAAAATACCCAGAACACCCGGAACAAATATTTGTAGATCGTACAAACATTTGTCCCGAGGCGGGAATCGAACCCGCAACCTCTGCGTCGCAGGCGGACCTGCACCCGCGCCACATCGGTCGTCAAAATATATAATATATATATATATATATATTTTTGACATATATTAATTATTTTTGTTGACTACTCTATTGTATTGGGTCTAACCTGTAATGATAGATGTAATGTTTTAAATAAATACAATACATATAAAAAAAAAATGTCCGCGTTCGCAATTTTACCCTGGAAAACCTTATTATGGTAGATTATATCCTGGAATAGCTTCTAAGCTACTTTTTATTCCGGAAAAATGTATGATTCCCGAATTTCATGGGAACGAAGTCGCAGGCAACAGCTTCTTTAAATAGTGTCTTTTGATAATATTTTTTATACTATTTCAGAAGCTACTCGTACATCCGAAAGTGTGGTCCATTACACTGTCCCTGGCTCTCTCCTGTCAAGGCCAGCTTCCGAGGCTGCCGAGGCCCAGGAAGACTACTACGAAGTGGTGGCTGATGACGAAGAACAGAGAGCACTCAACGAGCAACTACTCGACTCCAGAATTATAGTAGAAGACGAACGACTATAGCCAACTATAGCACTCTAGAACTAAATAGTTGTCAAATTGTTAGGACCTTATTCGTACTTTAAACTTCTGTTAGCTAATTTGTCTTTTGGAGATCTACTCGAGATTTCGGACAAAAGATAAAAAAGGTACTTACGTGTATTTTTGTCGGTGTGTGTATTTTGCTGACATGTCATTTGATGCTGACATTTATAATAATAATAATAATAATAATAATAATGCTAGACAATCCACACAGCATCATCTAGCCCCAAGGTAAGCTGCTGTTAAACAGAGCTGTATTATGGGTACTAGAAGACTGATATATATTTAATACAATACAATACATAGATAGATATTTTTTATTATATATAGAAAATACCCAGAACACCCGGAACAAATATTTGTAGATCGTACAAACATTTATCCCGAGGCGGGAATCGAACCCGCAACCTCTGCGTCGCAGGCGGACCTGCGCCCGCTGCGCCACATCGGTCGTCACTTATATCACACCCCGGACACTCTCAATGAAATGTATAAAGCAAACACGTCGCAATCACTACACACATAGTTTGTGTACGTAAACGGTGCCGTTGTTGAGTGTCAAATAAAGCAAGAGCGAGATAGAAAACTTTAGCTCGCGCTGGCATGCGCGCGCTTGGACCTACACAAAATAAAAATAAACGCAGCTTAGCCCTTAGCTTCAGTGCCGGCGAAAAGGTGCCGGCAAACTTGCAGTCGGGTGATGTAAGTAAAACCTGTTTTGTGGTACTAATATCTGTTTTGTGATATATGTCAGCCAAATACACACACCGGCAAAATTAGGAGAACACAAGCGAAATGTTAGGACAGTTAAAATCAGTTATATAAATAAAACCGCTGCATTATAATTATATTTTTAAACACGTACATAATAAACACTAATATAGGTACAACAGTTTAATTAGATTGATCAAAAATTGGTACAATTTATGTAAGAAAGTAAAAGTAAATAAGAAATTTAGATTATCGAAAACATGGACTGTGTGATTTACCGTAGTGATTAATGTAAGGTTAGAATAAGATTGAATAAGTTGGGAAATAAAAATAAAATCAATAATTAACTATCTCATTCAATGATCAAGGACTTTAAAACGTCTTATGTTGAATTTGACCAAACTCGAATAGAAAGGGAAAGAAAATACATTTATTGACTCCCAAAAAAACTAGCAAACAAAAGAATAGGCACTATTCTTCGAGTAAATCGTAGTTATTCGCGAGTAAACTGACAGTTTACTTGTATTTGACATAACTTATGAAATGAAATGAAATGAAATAAGGATTGTCTTTGGCTATCTTGTCAAAACGACATGGGTCTTCCCATTTTAATTATTTTTCTCGTGTTATTTTAAGTTTTATTGCGTAAATTTGGTGGCAGTTTATCCAATTTAACTTGTTTACTTAGCACAAGTGTTAGTAATTGAAATGGAGGGGTGATGTTGGTTGGTAATTTAGTCAAATACTTTCCAAGAGAATTTTGAAAGAAAAGTCATCGTTTCTTTCCAAATTTCGTTTGTTTACGTTGCTAAGCGACAATCAAACTAATACACTTGACACTGGCAAAATTGTGGCAAACTAGCCACAGAGGCCATAAAACAAAAGAAGAATGAAATAAGTTTATTTGCTAAAACACGGTAGAATACATTATGGGTCTTAATATAATAATATGAAGTACAACATGTTTTTGCTTCACAAGCATGCAAATATTATAGTTGAGGTTGACAGTAAAGCAATAAAGGTCTGAGTAGTAGGTACAATGTTAAAAATGTGATCACTTACTAAAAAAATCATTACAAAAATCAATACTAATATCTAATTAATGAATTATTACTTGGTTAAAATTAATAACAAAATGTCAGAAATCCAAATTTTGAGTATAATATAAAAAAAAAATAACAATAATGTTTGCATCTAATAAACCTTCTTCCAATTCAGAAATTCATCCACCGAATAATAACCATCTGTGTAGTTTTAGTTTATTCCGCGTGGTAGTTATTCCAAAAGTTGGTCGAATCCAGCTTTAGTTGAAATTATTCCTCATCAAAACTTGTGTGAACTTGCATGTATATACTAGAAGTACAAGGATAAATCATTTGCACTACTAGTTGAACTTCTCAGTAGTCAGACTGATCTAGAGCGAAAGTAGCCTATAAATATTTTTTAAATCGATGTAGAATTTTAATTTATTAACATATTATTATTTTTAAATTTATGAATTAAATTTATTTATTATATTTACGAACGTAATTGGAAATAAATGTTATATATTTTTGAGTTAAAACTTATAACCCATTTAGTTTTTGGTAATTTCATAATCACTGTAATCTTCTCGGAATTTTTATTTTGCCCTCGATGTAGCTACTATGATTTTGTTTGACAGAGCCCGTTTTCGCATCATCCAGCTGTCAATAATGTACGGGATTTCGTACAGCGCCTTTTTAGTGCGTAAAGTGCGCTCCCGTGCTTCGCAGCCGGTCCCGGCTTTTTCAAAGTTGTTAGACCATGACAGAGACCTTCGGGCTGCCTAGAAGCTCTGTCACCAGAGTTGGCCACTGACTCATACGAACTTACTTACTTTTTATGTGCGTAAAGTGAACTACAAAAATCTCTTTTACATTGACAGCTGAACGATACGTTAACGTTTACGATTGTCATAAGCATTACGCCGGATATTGCCTCTAGAGGGCGTCCCACGGTCCTGCCACATCGATCCTAACAACTGATTTTATCTTTTTAAGGTATTAATAGTAAATAAGTACGTACCAAAAGGTACCTTAGATAACCATCCTAATAATGTTATAAATACGAAAGTCTCTGTGTATGTTTGTTACCACGTATCTCCGTGACGACATAACCGATTCTGATGAAATTTGGAATGTATTAGCTTATATAAATCCTGCAAAATGCTGTCCTTGTGGAATAGCATAAACACTGCAAAATCACGGGTGAAGCCGCACGGGTCTGCTTGTTTAAAATAAATGTAAATTTTCATGGTATTCCTTTTTTTAGGATGGATGTTATTTAAAAAAAAAATAATACCGCTACGATTGATTGGTTATTGATTGAGATGATTGATTATGGGTGTTTTATTTTACGATTGGGCGGGTTCGATTCTCGTTTCAGACAAGCCATTATTCAAAATTCTTTGAATATCTTTTAAATTGTTCTTAAAATAAAATAAAGTCTTCTTTCAGTAACATTTTAAATTCTTTATGATACTTTCCCTCTATACACTTGCAGGAAATATGAAACTTTGTTTGTAAGTGCATAATTATTATTATTATAGTTATTGTTATTTGTCACATTATTTATATTCAGACTATATTTGAATCTTTATGAAATAATAGAGGATTCTTCGAATATCTGGAGTTTTATTTTCAGCACTACATTCTTCTTCTTTTGTTTTATGGCCTCTGTGGCTAGTTTGCCACAATTTTGCCAATGTCAAGTGTATTAGTTTGATTGTGCTTAGCAACGTAAACAAACGAAATTTGGAAAGAAACGATGACTTTTCTTTCAAAATTCTCCTGGAAAGTCTTTGACTAAATTACCAACCAACATCACCCCTCCATTTCAATTACTAAAACTTGTGCTAAGTAAACAAGTTAAATTGGATAAACTGCCACCAAATTTACGCAATAAAACTTAAAATAACACGAGAAAAATAATAAAAATGGGAAGACCCATGTCGTTTTGACAAGATAGCCAAAGACAATCCCAGCACTACATTACAAAACACGGACATGAACAAGACATTGTCATCTCAATTCAATACAATGACACTTCTCCACTTTTTGGTTTACACCATAAAGTATTTCTAACAGACTACAGAAACCAAAGAATTTCTGTATTCCTATTTGGATAATATTGTAACAAATAACTATAATTATAATTATGTACTTACAAAGCTCAGTAGTACCTTTAACGCGAGTTTTTACGAGATTCTACCAGCATGGAGACTCTTCAAAAAAAGTTCGAGGGTTGGCAAAGCGTGAACCATACCTTGTATTGTTCGTACGTTGTATTAAACGTTCATAGGCTACGGTAACCACAGGCAGGCCGTAAAAAAACATTTATTCGAATTGATAACCTTGACTTTTTTGAAGTCGATTAATCTGAATTATTATAACTTAGGGTACGTTACATATAATTCATATGATTATATTATGGTTTTAGGTTTTAAGGTTTGTTTTCCTTTTAATTGTTATACTAGCAACGCCCCGCGGTTTCACCCACAGTTTTGAAAATCTTAACCGCATTATGTTTCCCATCCCACGGTAATACTTTTCTTGTTTGGAATAATTAGGTAAGTAATAAATATAGCATGTAAATCTTTATGAATAACAACGTAAAATGAAATTCGCTCTCTATGACAATCCCTGTGCACAAAAAACGGAGCATTGAGCACCAAAGGTGTTCCCATTTGCACCAATCAATAATAAATAAATAAATAAATAATGCTGGACAATCCACACAGCATCATCTAGCCCAAGGTAAGCTGCTGTTAAACAGAGCTGTATTATGGGTACTCGATGACTGATATATATTTAATACAATACAATACATAGATAGATATTTTTTATTATATATAGAAAATACCCAGAACACCCGGAACAAATATTTGTAGATCGTTCAAACATTTGTCCCGAGGCGGGAATCGAACCCGCAACCTCTGCGTCGCAGGCGGACCTGAGCCCGCTGCGCCACATCGGTCGTCTCAATCAATATTTCAACATGGTGCTCAAACGGCTATAAATGTAATGACTGTACATAGCAAGTAGGTTTAATCATTTAGGTAAATAGTATAAAAAAACATTATCAATATCCTCGTAATTAAATAATAATGAGGATACTGATAATATTTTAATAATCATCTATCGTTTAGATACCTAACCGCGCTAAATATATCAGTAAATATATTTTACAAAGTAAAGTAAAGCAAAAATACATTTATTCAATCATATCACAAGGATCATTTTGAAACGTCCTAAAGCTAGGTGAATTTACGCCAGTTCCACGCGCCCCAGCCTAGAAGAATCTGGCAACAAACTGGGCTGGGTTCCTAGTTTTTTTTTGATGGTATATCTGTTGCCCGCGACTTCGTTCGGGTGGAACTCGGGAACGGTACTTGTTTTGGGATAAAGGTAGCATATTCCCGGTCATTGTCTATCTATGTTTTAAATTTCAGCTAAATCGGATCAGTGGTTATCGAGTAAAAAGTAGAGGAACCAAACTTTCGCATTTATAATACTAGTGTGATTAGTGTGATAGTGTGATGTGATAGTGTGATTTATAGAACCTACTAGCTGCCGTCCACTGCTCATGTGGTAGGTACATTTGTGTACGTAAAAAGTAGAATAGAATAGAACAATATTTATTTAACGCCACAAAATTAACATAAAAATAAAAATAACAATAAAAATTAAAACTTAACTATTGTGACGAAAAAAAGGCAGCCACTCAGCATGTGCTGCAGACATAATGTGTCTGCAGCGCTGGTTTTCAGTGTAGCCTACGAGTAGTAGTAGCAGCAATTAGCTGCGACACGAGTCTCTCACTCACTATCTAACAATTTACTTAGGTACATTTTATAAAGATTTGCTAAGAAAGCCAAAGCAACAACTAAAAACCTATAAGAAGAAACCCTTCCAGAAGTAGTTCTGATGTCAAACATTTTAAATTATTTCCGTTCATTAATTGGTTAATAAACTGTACGGTTGAACTATTTGCAGATTATGCAAATATTTGCCCGTAAACCAAACACGCGACCTTTCGTTCTTCAAGCGGACACTCGCCCACCACGCCAACGATGTTTGTCGAAGTCGAACAAGGTAAAATCACCCGATAAGTTAGGAATTCCCAGAAAACTTTACATTTTTATGGTATTACGTGGGTTGGACACACAGTGTTGGTCTTTTAACTGAACTATACCAAATATATTAGTATTAATTAATAAACATAAAAATAAATATTCGTTAATTTTTTTTATGGTTTTTGAATATAAAAAATGATGATATCCAAAGCTTCTGTGATATTGATGTTGGTGAGTACCTATTTTATTTATTTTAGACTAGCTTTAGTTAGGCTGTGAGGCCTTCGGGTGGCCTAGAAACTCTGTCACCAGAGTTGGCCACTGACTCATACGAACGAACGAACAAGCTGACCCGTTTTCACTCGCATTATTTTTTGCAATTTTTCCATAATTTCTCACCGTTTAAACCTTCCCTGGACTCCTATAAACATTTAAAAAGACCAAAATTAGCCAAATTGTTCCAGCCAAAATGTCGAATTTTAGCGAGCCTAACGCACAGCAATTAATTTTTGTATTTATGAAGAAGGTTATAGGGTTTCTCTATAATCGTTATTCTGGAACACTGAGCTGCTTTCGAGCGAGAGTGAAATGAAATGAAAAAATGAAATGAAATACATTTATTTGATACAAACAAACACAGAACGATTGAAACACAATACTCATACAAATAATAAACTTAATCTTAGGTACATAGACATAGATACTGATACTAGATAAGTAAAATAAGCAAATAACATAATTATAATACACATATTATTAAATATACTAAGCACCTAAGAAACAAAAAAAACGCTCTGTGATGTGTGCTCAAAATGGCCTAGTCTCAGCTTGATACTACCTTGTACAAGACAGGGCAACGCTGGTTTGAGTGCTTGGTTCATCATTTGCCACGCGGACCTAATGCGGAATGGTGGATGGAATTTCGAATTTTTAATTCTTGCCGGTTTCCTCACGGTGTTATCCTTCACCGTATGAGAGCACTGGAATGGCGCACGTAATTTTTTTGAATATGAATATCCATGGTTTCAAGTTTCAATTTAAATTTAACATTACCGAATAAATATCCAAGGCGTTACATACACGACCGGGTTCAAAACCACTGCTGGTTTGCCACACACAGAAAATTCAGCACTGCGACTGCGCACTGGTGGTCTAGTGGGCCTAGTGTTAGTGACCCCGCCTTTCGATCCTCGTGGTTTCAAACCCGGTCGTGCACCAACGGATTTTCCTTCGTGCGCTTCTGAGACAAGTCAAACCATGCTCGATCATGAGCAACTTCTTCTTCACCGTCTGAAAGAATTGCAACCATCTCGGTCCTCCGACTTTTCATCCCATTTAGCCTTGCGCTTTGCGCTGTCTTTAAATCTTATCTTATTCCTAAATATAGATAATGTACCTTTCTGACATGTAACTTGGCGTTATTAAAAAACTATTGTTTTTTATTGTATTGTATTAGCATTGGCCACCACAGGAGGGCGATTCTCGTGCAATAGATAATAAATAAATAAAATTAAATAAAGTAAATAAATAATGCTGGACAATCCACACAGCACCATCTAGCCCCAAAATAAGCTGCTGTTCTCTGTTATCTGTTAAGAACAACTTAGGCAGCTACGTCACGAGCGCTCCCACCCTGAGACGTTAGATGGAAAGTCTCATGTGCCTGTAATTTCACCGGAAACCATACCCTTCGAACCGGAACACAGCAATGCGAGCATTACTGCTTGGGTATGGTGGTAGTCCTTACCCGGACGAGCTCTATCACAAAGAACTCTACTACTCCTTTTTATTTGAATTTAGCTGCGGCAGGGGATTATTACACAAAAAGTCTCAAATCCCCTTACCATTTACTTTATGTTGGTGGAAGGGGATTATTATACTAAAATAAATATTGACAGTTTTTTTTTCAGATTATGTTTTACGATACTGTTGCTGGAAAAACATGCACTGGAACTGTTAAGTTTGTCAACGGGTAACTATAATGACCATAAATATATTGACATCTTATCGACTTTTACATTTGACATCTTTTATATCGACATTCTACACAATTAAAATTTAGAACCCAAGTTAATTTAAGTCTCTTATAAGTTAAATGTAAATTTCTTAAGAGAAATAATAAATACTCTTTAAACCGACTTGATAATAAATTAAATAAAATTCATTTATTTCGGACACAGGTTCCATAGTAGGTTACACATTACACAATATAACAATAATAAAAACTAAAAAAAAATAATCGAATAAAATTTTAATTTTAATCTCACTTATATAGTGTCGATTCATCGCTTTACAACTTTTTCACTTTTTTTTTTTTTTTTTATTGTTTGTTCCGCCGTTTGTTCCTCCGACATGAAGGTCGGAGACATTTTCAGGCTAACATATTGTAAACTTAATCACTGTTTAATCTGATAATTTGAGCGATCAGCACAATCTGCGTCTGGTCGTATGGAATTAAGGGGGGAGGGGGATGACGACAAGTCAGGTAAGATAAAAATTAAGATGTAGGTAGGGTTTTTTTTTATATATAATTATTATTTTATTATATTTTTTTTTTTCCTTTTTTTCTTTTTTTTTTCTCTTCTTTTTTTTTTTTTACACCTCTACTTATAAACTGATGAATCGACTGAGGATGACTGAGTCCATCCTATCAGCAATTATCTTTACGATTCCGTTGCTGAATGTAGTACGCTCACGATTAATTTGCAATCTTTAAAAATAAATAAAGGTAAGGTAGGTCTAGAAACTCTGTCACCAGAGTTGGCCACTGACTCATACGAACTTACTTACTTACTAAGAGTTGGAAATTTATTTCTTATTGCACCCATAAACAACACATGAGCACCGGTGGTCTAGTGGTAGTCACCCCGCCTTCCGATCCTAAGGTCGTGGGTTCAAACCCGGTCGTGCACCAATGGATTTTTTCTGTTCGAAAAGTGTATGTGCGCAATGCCAGTGCTCTCATACAGTGAAGGAAAACATCGTGAGGAAACCGGAATGTCAAAGAACTGAAAATTCGAAAGACATGTGCCTTCCACCAATCCGCATTGGGTCCGCGTGGTGGATTAAAACCCAATCACTCTCGCCTGAGAGTAGGCCAGTGTCCCAGTAATGGGAACATTAGAAGACTTTCATGATGATGATGACACACATAATAGTAAAAATTAACATCTTCACTTAACGATTACATTAAAAAAGTGACACCATTAGACGACCGATGTGGTGCAGCGGGCGCAGGTCCGCCTGCGACGCGGAGGTTGCGGGTTCGATTCCCGCCTCGGATCAAATGTTTGTACGATCTACAAATATTTGATCCGGGTGTTATTGACCCGCGGTTCATTGACGCGCGGGTCACTGACACGTGCCGAGCGCTGCCTTTTCGATTTCTAACAAGGATAACTAATTACTAAGTAGAATTACGTAATTGTTTTTAAATAAAAAAAAAATAGTACAAGTATTTTTTTTTTATGTGTGGAACCTACCCCTTAAGTTTATCAGGTTGATAATGAATGACCTTATACATATATAATAAAAAATATCTATCTATGTATTGTATTGTATTAAGTATTTAACAGTCATCTGGTACCCATAACACAGCTCTGTTTAACAGTAGCTTACCTTGGGGCTAGATGATGCTGTGTGGATTGTCCAGCATTATTTATTAAAATAATATAAATTACCTGAATACAAGTTACAGGCAATCTATTTTTGGCAAATTTTTGCACATTATAAACTTGATTAATGCCGCCATTTTTCTTTCAGACATTTAACCATTGATACGGAATCGATTTGTAAATGTCTCAGGTTAGTATTTTACAATGTTTTTAAATATGAAAACCTATGGAAAAAAGCACTGGTTGTTTAGTTATAGTAACTTGATGAACCTAAGGTCGTGGATTCGAAAGCGGTTTTGCACCATTCGAAAAATGTACTTATATTAACGCAATGCCATGCAATCAACCGGTGAAGGAAAACATCGAAGGAAGGTCAAGAACTAAATAGCAAAAGACGTGTTTCATCCACCGACACCCGCATTGAGTCCGATGGTGGATTTAAAACTCAATCCCTCTCGCTCGAGAGTAGGCCAGTATTATATGTTTAACAATATTTATGTGTTTGATTGATTGGTATTTTTTATTTTAAAATTACTTACATTTTTCAGTTCTGATTTTGACCCTTCAACAAAGAAATCTGACTTGGTAAGTTTATGCTTTATTAAAAGTAATAATGATATTAATTTGGAAGGACGACTTCGGTGGCGCGTTGGGCGAGTGCACGGTTAATAAGAGAGGTTGCCGATTCGATGTTCGCTGCAGGCAAGAGTAGTAGAGTTCTTTGTGACAGAGCTCGTCCGGGGAAGGACTGCCACCATACCTTTTACTACCGCCAAGCAGTAATGCTTCCATTGCTGTGTTCCGGTTTGAAGGGTATGGTTTACGGTGAAATTACAGGCACATGAGACTTTCCATCTAACATCTCAGGGTGGTAACACGCAAGTGATACCTATGATGTTGCATGCGTACATAGGCTACGGTAACCGCAGACCATCAAGTGGGCCGTATGCTCGGTTGCCACACTTGCCACTTTAGTGGTATAAATATATATATTTATTTAATTTGGTTTCAGGATATCTCTACCAAGGACTTGGAAATGTCAGGAGGCGCCGGGTGAGTTCCTTACTTACTGGGAATTATTTATCTGCCTTTAGCCACTAACTGAGTAAACACAATGAGTTGGTGTATGTATAGTTCGCACAGCGGATCTAGGCTTCCGTGAAGTTAGCCGTTTGTGATGCGCAAAGACAATTTAGTTTGAAAAAGCTCCATTGCGCATCGAAACGACTAATTTCAGAGATCCGTTGTGAGAACCATACCTCGTGTGCCGAAAAGACGGGCTAAGTAAGGACTGAGTAACCTCTTTACTCGCCGTGAAACTCAATCCGCTCCCAACCGGGGGCGGTGTGGTGCCTAGAATCGGTTTGCCGCGTGCTTATCGATGCTTTTAAATCATTCATTTTCACGCGGCTTATGTTTCCCATCACTAAAATACATTTGTGTGTAAAATACAAATACGCAAATAGTTACACGCTCGGTTTCCATACAAATCGACGAACTCTTTCATTCTACTTAAATATAATTTTACATAGTATTTAAAATAAGGGTTTAATAAGGGTTTACAAAAACTTACCATCTAGAACATTATTAAATATTATTGATGTTTCTTAGACTAATAAAATAATAAAATTTACGTACCTACGTACGAGTTCAACTGGATCTACAGTACAATAACTATAGGGTTGGTAAGTTTATGTTTTACATAGTCAAGTGACTACCCTCCGTACTAGTTCTCACTGTATGACGGCAGGGCGTCGTTGCTCTTCTATGTGACTTATTAACAGTTAGGTGGGCGTTTTAGATTGTAGGTACCAAAATATAACTTTTTTAAACTTAGAAATTAAAATGTAGGGTTATTTATTACATATAAAACAAAAATCCAAATAATTACACTAAAATTAAGCACTTAAAGATTCACGAAACAAGTAATATTATGAATGCGAGTTATTTTCTTATTCCTAGATATAAAAATTTGCTGTGCGTCAGTCTCGCTAAAACCCGAGAAGGATCTTGATCTTGATCTTGAAATATTCGTAGGAGTTACGGAGTTACGGTTACGGTTAGAAGTTATGGAATAATTGCGAGGACAATAACGCGAGTGAACCGCGTGGGTCAGCTAGTTACCTAGTTTACAGACTATTGACTATTTATTGATTGAGTGAGTGAGTAAGTAAGTGAGTTAAGAGTGAGGTGTTTGTTGGTAAGAATAGATGTATGTGGTGTGCGAGTGTATGTGTTGTGTGAGAGGGTGTGTATTAAGATATGTGGTGTAAGAGTGGGTGTGTGTGTGTGTCTGAGTGGGTGTGGTAAAAAAAAAGTTCAACCTGGTGGTGTGACCGAAGAATGGTGACAGAAGAAACTTTTTTGACCAATCTTTCACCATGCGAATAGAACTGAGCAAGCAGATCAACGTCATCTAATACGTCGGTTTCATTACGTCGTAATAAAGAATCAGAAATGAGTACACGGTTCATTAGGTTTCTTTCAGTGAGCTCGTGAGCGAGCGTTTTTGTGTACCCGGGATTTTTTTCAAATGTGCCAAAACTGTTTTGTGGTTAATTCTCAGTTCTTCAGCTACGTCGTAACTACTGGTATGCCGATCTTGCTCCACTTTTTCAAAAATGGCATCCATTTTATCCGTAATAGGGCGAACAGAGCGACGTGCATCATTGACATCAAAATTTCCGGATTGAAAACGCTTAAACCAAATTTGTGCTACTCTCACAGACACTGCGTTAGGTCCATAAACATCGCCAATTTTTTTCCCGGCTTGCGTTGCATTTTTACCTTTTTGTAGTAAAATTTTAAAACGTATCGAATTTCTTCATTAGATTCACTCATCTTGACAGTACGAAAAACAAATAAAAATTACACATTTTCCTAATTTGAATTTGGAATTACGTTCATTAAAACTTAAACTTTTAATGATACCAAAACCAGCCAGATACAAATAGTATAGACAAAGAGATTTTATTACAAGTTCATACATACTATAATGCGAAAAGACTTTTTCCCCAACCAATATACAGGGTCATTCATTATCAACCTGACAAACTTAAGGGATAGATTCCACACATTAAAAAAAAAATATATGTACCTGTATTTTTTTTAATGTATATTTTGTCTTAAAAATCCCAAGTAAACAACCGCTCAATTATTATTTATTATTGTTGGGAATCGAGCTAAGCGACGTAATAATGAAATATTCGAGTGTGCGCGCCTCGTAGCGAGTCAATACACGCGCAGGTCAAGGACGCGCGGGTCACTGACACGTGCCGAGCGCTGCCTTTTCGATTTCTAACAAGGATAACTAATTATTAAGCAGAATTACGTATTTTTTTTCATGTGTGGAACCTACCCCTTAAGTTTGTCAGGTTGATAATGAATGACCTTATATACTGCCTTGATTTTATATGAAATCACAAGATTATTTCCGGATTTCTTATTTAAGTTTCCGTAATTGTAAAAATAAACTTAGACATAAATAAATAAATAAATAAATAATGCTGGACAATCCACACAGCATCATCTAGCCCCAAGGTAAGCTGCTGTTAAACAGAGCTGTGGTATGGGTACTAAATGACTATATACTTAATATTGACAAGGATATATTTTTTTATTATAATATATAATAAAAAAAATTGTAGATCGTACAAACATTTTGACTCGAGGCGGGAATCGAACCCGCAACCTCCGCGTCGCTGATGGATTTGCGCCCGCTGCGCCACATCGGTCGTCTACAGAGACATAGACATAGACAATCATTTATTTACCACATATACCATATATAAAAAAAAAAACTTCAAGTAATAAATAAGTGTTTTTTCTTTTCAGAAGCATAACGTTCAACGCTCATAATATCTGCAAATTCGCAAGGTATGTAAGCAAGAAATTCTTCTCTACATACTCGTAGTATAAATAAGTCGTCTGTCCCTGTGTATGTACACTTAGATCTCTATCTCTATGCTACGGAATAATGCGGTTTTCATCAATGGATAGAAAGAGTCAAGAGGAAGGTTTGAGTACGTATATGCAATCGAAGTCACGGCAACAGCTAGTGTATGTATATTTTTAATAATGCTCAACAGCATCATCTAGCCCCAAGCTAAGCAGAACTTGTGTTATGGGTACTAGATGAATGATATACGTAAAACACAATACATAGATATATATATATATATATATATATTTTATTAGAAAAGATACCCGGAACAAGATTGCAGATCGTACCAACAAATATGTGCTCCAAGGCAGGAATTGAACCTGCAACGTTGCAGGCGGACCCTAGCCCGCCACGCCGGTGTACATACTTTTTCCATAAACCCATTTGTACTAATAGCGTTTCCTATACACAAGTTTAGGTATAACGTATATTAGATCTATGTAGAGTGGTTATAATTACTATTGGCTATAACTAGTTCATTAGTTCGAACACTCATTTATTATAGTTTCACATTGCATAACATTATTTTGCATATTTTAATAAAAAAGTTATAGTTTAAGAAACTTTATATTCTTAAACTATAACTTTGTTATTATATTGTTCATATTATCTAATTATTATAATGTATAAATGAAAATATTACATAAGTTATTATAACTCTAAATTGGTACTTTCTATAAACTGGAGTTACTACACCTGGCTGACAGAGGTCTAGAATAGGTTGCGAGCGTAGCGACGAACATGATTTTTATAGTGACCAAACTAAGCACGAGCCGAGCTAAGCGTGCCGCGACAGCGTCCGACGAGTGCCAGAATCGATTTGCACCTAATTATACCTACATATCAGGCATGATGATAGTTACCAAGAATCACTAAAGTTATGTCTTCACCTTTTATAAAGAATTCAAGGAATATAAAAACCATATTTATTTTTTTATGTTAGAGGCAAGCTATAATAATATTTTGATAAAATAAAACTACAAAATACTAGCAATCTGCCATAGAACACCAATCAGAGCAAAATACAACGTCTTGGACTCTTGGTTCTCTGATTGATTAGTGGCGTCAAACTAAAGTTGCAGAATTTTGAACCTAATTGCTAAAATTTTACATTGAACTATGACGTTACAGCTGCCACTTGACTCAGTTTGTTTTGGCGTGAATTTTAAAATTCTTTAAAACGCAAATTATTACATGTTATTTTCTGCATAAAGTCGATAATTCTGAACACAATAGAACAGTTTTTCAAAATCAGTGCTTATTGTAATTTTGCATAGGTAAAATATCTTTATTATACCAACATTTTTATATGTAGATTATGTATACCTAGAGTTATGCCATACGCTATTAGTAATATTGAAATGTAGCTATGGTACACTGTATAGCATATTAATTGTATGGCTGGTGGTCGTTATAATAAATATTTTAATGTGTATTATGGTTATAGCATAATTATGGTCCAATTATATAAATTACAATAAGTGGAAGTCGTTTTATAATAAAATAAGTGTAAAATTATTAGACCGGTATGGCTAAATTAAGTTATAGCTACTGAAGTTATAGCAAACGCAATTAGTAAATGTGGTTTTATACAAAAACATAGCGCACCACGCCGCGCCACATCGGTCGTCAAAAATGCAGAATTTTAAACATGGGTTCGAATCCCAGTCGTACACCAGTTGATTTCAGCTGATCTTAAACATAGGACTCCCTCAGATTAAATGATATATAATAAATTTATTATACAGACTTCCTGTTAGAATGCCTTCGGTCCATCAATAAACCGAAATAAATTTTATGTATACTGTGGCATAAGTTATTTTTGTTAGTTATTAATTAATACTCCATTAAGAGACCTCCAATCAGAGTTGGCCGTTGACTCATACAAGCTTACTTACTTTAATATTCCATTTAAAAATTTTCACACTTTATTTCCATCGTAAGCTTGCTCACCCATTCTAACCTCTCAAACATAAACCAGACACCGCAGTAACCAGAAAAGTGTCTGACATTGAGAACCGTGAATTTTTATTTTTGCAGAAAACCTGAAATAGCTGCCGAAACCACATTTACTCAGCCGCCAGCTCCTAAAGCTGATACATTGACTCCTGAAACTACATCTACTCAGCCTCCAGCTCCTAAAGCTGATATATTGACTCCTGAAACTACATCTAATCCACCACTAGCTCCTAAAGCTTTTGATAACTTTACTACTGAAACTACATCTAATCCACCACTAGCTCCTAAAGCTTTTGATAACTTTACTGCTGAAACTACATCTAATCCACCACTAGCTCCTAAAGCTTTTGATAACTTTACTACTGAAACTACATCTAATCCACCACTAGCTCCTAAAGCTTTTGATAACTTTACTACTGAAACTACATCTAATCCACCACTAGCTCCTAAAGCTTTTGATAACTTTACTGCTGAAACTACATCTAATCCACCACTAGCTCCTAAAGCTTTTGATAACTTTACTGCTGAAACTACATCTAATCCACCACTAGCTCCTAAAACTTTTGATAACTTCACTACTGAAACTACATCTAATCCGCCACTAGCTCCTAAAGTTTCTGATAACTTTACTGCTGAAACTACATCTAATCCACCACTAGCTCCTAAAGCTTTTGATAACTTTACTACTGAAACTACATCTAATCCACCACTAGCTCCTAAAGCTTTTGATAACTTTACTGCTGAAACTACATCTAATCCACCACTAGCTCCTAAAGCTTTTGATAACTTTACTGCTGAAACTACATCTAATCCACCACTAGCTCCTAAAGCTTTTGATAACTTCACTGCTGAAACTACATCTAATCCGCCACTAGCTCCTAAAGCTTCTGATAACTTTACTGTTGAAACTACATCTAATCCGCCACTAGCTCTTAAAGCTTCTGATAACTTCACTGCTGAAACTACATCTAATCAGCCGCTAGCTCCTAAAGCTTCTGATAACTTTACTGTTGAAACTACATCTAATCCGTCACTAGCTCCTAAAGCTTCTGATAACTTTACTGCTGAAACTACATCTAATCCGCCACTAGCTCCTAAAGCTTCTGATAACTTCACTGCTGAAACTACATCTAATCAGCCGCTAGCTCCTTAGCTATTTTTATGTCACAATCTATTTTTCGACCAAACTCGAATAGACACTATTCTCCGAATCCCAGATGATGGTCGAGTCCACCCCTGGTCGGACTGTTTGCAATATGCTTGAACATTAAACAGCTGAGCGAATACATAATTATTGTCATCAAGATTTATGTTACGGAGTAAAATAATGTCCTTATTTAAAGATTATTTTCCACAGGTCTTAGCGAGCAATGTTTGTTCAATTACTTTTAAAATATGTTTCACATTTATAAAATGCGTCCTACACTTTCCTGGAAAATGTAGCTTCACAAAACAATTAGACCTATCCGGTACCTAGTTTATGTTATTTTATAGTTTTTTTTTGTAAGTGAAGTTTTTGTAATTTTTTATCGTTATGTAGATGGCTCTAAAACATGCACAAAGTGGTCGTAAATTTCTAAAATAATAATAAATTTTCTTTTGTATTGGAATGTTCTATGTTGCATTCAACTTTTAGATAAGATAAGATAAGATAACCCAGCCGAGTATGTTGCCAGATTCTTCTAGACTGGGGCTCGTGGAACTGGCGTAAGTTCACCTAGCTTTAAGACGTTTCAAAATGATCCTTGTGATATGATTGAATAAATATATTTATTACTTTACTTTACTTTGCTATCCTACTTTAGAATTCTGTTGAATAAAATTAAGCTTATCTTGACCTAAACTTGTGTTTTTCTAATTTTGCTTCGTGCTGACGTAATTATTTTAAAAGTCATCATCACCATGACAGCCTTTTAATCCCTCTGCTGGGACACTGGGCTCTCGAGCAAGAGTAATTGGGTCTTAATCAACCACGCGATCCCAAAGCGGATTGGTGGATGGCACATGTCTTTCGAGTTGTTTGAACCCACGACCTTAGGATCGCAAAGCAGGGTCACTACCACAAGACCAGCTGTGCTCATTTTCATTTTAAAAGGTAAAGAGAGGAAATTCAGATAATAGGGCATCTAGAACTCTATACGTGATAGAACCTATTACCTGGTGGTAGGACTCTTCAGCAAGAGTCCATCTTGGTGGGTACCACCGCAGTGTCAGATATTCTACCTCCAAGCATTAGTGTGCAAGCTGCACTGTGATTAGGTTTGAAGGGCACTGTAGCAAGTGAAATTACTGGGCGAAAGAAACATAACAACAACGTCTAGGGGTGATAAGCGCAGGCAGTGCCATGCAGAACTTAAAAACTTTAAGTTTTGAGTGGCATTGCATCTGTTATGATTAGGCGTGTCGTTGTTATGGCAGGCGACTTGATAGACTTGTTACTTGCTGACATATAAAATAAAAAAAATTGTGTTAGGACTCTTCAGCAAGAGTTCTCCCTCGGTGGGTAGCACGCCAGTGCCAGATATTTTGCCTCCAAGCAGTAGTTTGCATTTTTAGATTTAGCCATTGTAGCTGTTGAAATTAATGAGCTAAAGAGACTCAACAGTAGAGGTAGAGGTCAACCGCTGGTCGATAACCAATTAAAAAAAAGTTTTGTCTTTGGGTGACGAGCGCACCCAAAGACAAAACTTTTTTTTTATTGGAGTGGAGGAGGAGTGTCTCGCAGAACTTCAGAACCTTAAGTTTTGGGTGGCACTGGAACTGATATTGCCAAGTCTGGCACTTTAAAGATGACAAAAAATATTTTAAAAAGTAAAGTCGGCAAAAGTTACATGAAATATGAAATATAAATACAAGAAACATGATATTAATATTAACATTGCTTTAAAATATAAAAGCAACGCACACGAGTTTGTTTACATTGAGTTGTTATTCCATACAAACTTATGTGGCCTATAACTTTTTTTTTTTATACAACTGATGTGGCAACCAGGCGTACGGCCCACAAGATGGTAAGCGGTTACCGCAGCCTATAGACGCTTGCAATACCAGAGGTATCAAGAAGAAAGAAGAAGAAAATGATTTTATTTGTCGAGAACATAAATAGAATAACATAGAAAATAGAAACTAATACACAGGTAATTAAATAACAAAGATTATAACTTGAAATTTTAAGAGTAGTAGAGTTCTCTGTGATAGAGCTCGTCCGGGGAAGGACTACCACCATACCTATTTCTGCCGCCAAGCAGTAATGCTCGCATTGCTGTGTTCCGGTGTGAAGGGTATGGTTTCCGGTGAAATTACTGGCACATGAGGCTTTCGATCTTAGCCTCAAGGTGGGAACCCGCAAGTACCCTCTGGTATTGCAAGCGTCCATAGGCTGCGGTAACCGCTTACCATCTTGTGGGCCGTACGCTTGGTTGCCACTTCAGTTGTATAAAAAAAAAAAAAAAAAAAAAAATGGTAGGCTATAATGTTACAGAGCCCTCGACAAATTTGGACTCAACTCAGCATTGTGCCGAATAGATAGGTTTGACTATCTACCCAACACGAGTTTTCAGTTGAGACCAGTTAAGCGAGATAAGCATCACGTCTGTCGAACTTGACGCATTGCTGATCAAACCTACATAATCGGCTATTGACATTATATTACATACAATATTAACATAATGGACTCAGAACAAGACATTATTAAATTATTAAGTACCTAGAAAAATAGATGATAGGACAGCAAAAAATATATATATCACTCGCGGGTTGCCACCTTGAGGCTAAGATTGAAAGCCTCATGTACCAGTAATTTCACCGGAAACCGTACCCTTCACACCGGAACACAGTAATGGGAGCATTCCTGCTTGGCGGCAGAAATAGGTATGGTGGTAGTCCTTCCCCGGACGAGCTCTATCACAGAGATCTCTATTACTTTTCTGTTTTCTTTTTTTGTTTCAGGTTCGATCGAATCTATGAGAATTACTTTTCAAACTATTCAATCGATAGTCAACTTATCGTTGTGTTAACTTGCATAATAGAATACGAAATCGCCGGAAAAGCTGCAACAGTTTAGTTGTATTTCGTATACGGCTGGTCAAACATTTGTTAACTAAATCGTCCCCCTGATAACGATCAAATTGGTTGGTCTTTGCTTGAATGACGACCGATATGGCGCAGCGGGCGCAGGTCCGCCTGCGACGCAAAGGTTGCGGGTTCGATTCCCGCCTCGGAACAAATGTTTGTACGATCTACAAATATTTGTTCCGGGTGTTCTGGGTACTTTCTATATATAATAAAAAATATCTATCTATGTATTGTATTGTATTAAATATATATCAGTCATCTAGTACCCATAATACAGCTCTGTTTAACAGCATTGGGCTAGATGATTGTCCAGCATTATTTATTTATTTATTATTTATTTGTCAAATATTAGATGGTTAGACAAGTGGGCTACGAGCTGTGGGTCTTATTCATAATCATACCTTTGTTAGCTAGTATATCTTTCAATTCAATCATCGTATTTGTTCATTGAAAAGCAATGCAATTCCTAGCTGGCTGCTAAAATGACAGTTGCTTTTATGAATAAGTGTGTGCTTAGGCTGCGCATTGGTTGTCAGTCAGTCAGTATTTTACAGGAATATACAAGTATACATTTATTTGATATACAGGGTGTGTACTCTCGACCGCCTTCTGAGGGTAAAATCTAAATGGCTATAGTTATGTAGAAATGTTGTTAGGAGTCACGAGCTTGATTTTGATCAAAAAAAAAACTGCATTTTAAAAAATATTTTATATTACGATAAAATTGGTTATTCTGATTTTTTATAATATTTTTTCGTATACTTCGATTTTCTATCTGTTATCAAACAAATACTGGAAAATAACATTGGGTCTGAAGTGAATGAAGACTTCATTCATTAGTGTTAAGTGTTCCAACAACACACTTAGAAATCATAATTTTTCTTTTGTGACTCCTAACAAGATATTTTCTTAAGTAAGTAAGTAAGTTCGAATGAATCAGTGGCCAACTTTGGTGACAGAGTTTCTAGGCCGCCCGAAGGCCTCTGTCATGGCCTAACAACTTTGAAAAATCCGGGACCGACTGCTTAACGCGCCCCCAGAAGCACGGGGGCGCTCAGTTGGAATTGCCACTGGCGGTCACCCATCCAAATAATGACTACGCGGCACAGTGCCTAACTTCGTTGATCTGTTAAGAACAACTTAGCCAGCTACGTCACGAGCGATACTTTCGTAACTATATGTATATGGCCGTTTAAATTTTACTCTCAGAAGACGGTCGAGAGTACTCAGTACTCACCCTGTATAAATGTAAATGAATACTAAAATAGTTAATGAATATAAATTTTACGTCAACCAAGGATAATAATGAGGCAAATTGATAACGTTCTAATGTACTACATATTAAAGTTCATTATTTATTTAAACCATGAAAACCAGTGCCGTTATTATTATTACACATCAATGTACATTTTTGCAATGTATGTTTATGCGCCAGGACTTGTTTGCGTTTGCAGGATTCCAACTTCTTTTCTTCGTTATTTCAAACGCGAGTTTTTTCACGAACGTTCCTGTATCTCGCGCGACAGAATGCTTTTGTAATGTGGGTTTAATAAGAGGCCCGCATCGGAAACAAACAGTCAGCCACAAGCTGTTTGCGTGTATGTATGTATAACCTAAATGGATCGATTTGTCATTTTCCTTAAAATAAAATTGGTTACTAAAAAAAGTTATTTGGTATTGCAACAAGAATCACTGAATATTTTTATCCTATAAAGTAGGAAAAACCGCAAGTGTTTGCGCAATTTTAATTATTGCATGAATATTTACAGTGACATTACTCCGGGAATAACGTTAACTGTGTTCTAAAGTTGTGCTAATTAAAAAAAGGTCCGTCTAAACTTTTGAGGAATGCTTAAAATGGATTTAGTAACATATTCTGTGATATTGGTAAGTTACTACTAGTTTAAATCTTGTTTGTGTATCGGGATCTATAGCAGTTTTAAGTGTCCGCCAAAATTTGGAACCGCACGGGGGACCGGGCCTGGGACTCAGGGATAATGTAGCATTTTAATGGTAAAAGAATTTTTGAAACCAGTAGTTTTTTAGTTACATACAAACAACAATTAAGACAAATCTTTTCTCATAAAACACGATATCCTACCAAAAACATTTTCATGTAAATGTTGCCAAGACCTTGGCTTGAAATGTCAAAAAGTTTAACAGATTTCTTGTAGAGCCAAGCTTCTAACACGCCCTAACTCTACAAGCCCCAACTTTCTAAACTCCTTAGTCAATACTATGTCATCATCATCAACCTATTGCAGTCCACTGCTGGACATAGGTCTCAGTGGCGCGCCACTGAGCCCGGTCTTCGGCTCTCCCCATAACCTGGGGTTTCCTAGCACCCCACCGTTACCATGGCCACCTTGGCCAGGAATAGCGGGGCTACCGGGAACTGGGGGCCGTTTCCTTTGCCTTGCATGAGAGGTGTTGCTCATAACCGCCACGCTGGGCATGCGGGTTGGCAATCTAACTGACGCCTGCTGACGCTGCTGCCCGTCAATGATCAGGGATTTGGCTATACCAGGAATGGCAACAGTTAAGGAGGAAGTTAGCAAGAACAGCAAGAAATACAAGGAAACACTCATAAATCATACAAATGAACTAGCCAAGAACCTATTGCATACTCAACGGAATGTTAAACGCCTGAAGAGCTGGCAAATACTTAACCTTGACCAAAGAAACTGATATCTACTAGACAGTGTCAGATATTCTACCTCCAAGCAGTAGTGTGCAAGCATAACTGTGTTTAGGTTTGAAAAGCACTGTAGCAAGTGGAATTACTGAAACACTTGAAAACTTTAAGCTTTGGGTGGCACTGAATCTGTAATAGTCAGGCGTGGTGCTTAACATCAGGTGGGCGCTTTGATTATCTTGTCACTTTCGATGGAATTGCACCCCAAACCACAGGCCCGGGACAAATCTGATTATGGCTAAGGAGCCGATTGCAGGTCCATAAGAAAAAAAAAATGCTAGGATTGGGAAGGGCTATACCGCCATCGACCGGTCGTCAGAGCCTCGTCTGTTACTGCAGGATGTACCGTGCAGGTGTAGGTTGACTGTTGGAGCTTGAGGTGTTGTGTAGTCCTTACATCCCTTTCTAATACTAGAAATAGAAATTAGATAGAATAGAAAATACATTTATTTACTGTAAAAATACATGTAGGTACACAGAAAAGTAAAGTAATAGAGCTGCATATAGGTAGAATTACACAGTATTTTACAGGTAACTTATTGACTAAAGTGGTACTACGTGGCATGACCGTTGCACGTGGTTTCGCTACCATCACATGGGCGTAAATTCATTAATTAAGCAATTCTTTTTTTATGTCTGCAAGTGACAAGACAATCAAGGCGCTCATCTGATGTTAAGCACGCCTGACTATTACAGATGCAGTGCCACCCAAAGCTTAAAGTTTTTAAGTCTTAAGTAAGCTTAATAATACATAAATGTAATTCCAGATGTCGTTGTGTGGAACATTTGCCAATGAAACCTGCTCGGGGGAGGTGGAAATTATTGACGGGTATTTATACTATTAATTATACAGACATAGGTCTAATGCAAGAAAGTTTTCTACTTGATCTAATTTATGTTTATTTCTTTTCTTGCATTAGATAATTTATTTGAAAGAATAGACATAAATTATTTGCTGTGTCACACACAAAAAAAGTAGAAAATCAACAACAGAAACAATATTATTTGTCATGTTCTCTGAAGGACTACCACCATACCTATTTCTGCCGCCAAGCAGTAATGCTTGCATTGCTGTGTTCCGGCGTGAAGGGTATGGTTTTCGGTGAAATTACTGGCACATGAGGCTTTCGATCTTAGCCTCAAGGTGGCCACCCGCGAGTGATACCTCTGGTATTGCAAGCGTCCATAGGCTGCGGTAACCGCTTACCATCTTGTGGGCCGTACGCTTGGTTGCTACTTCAGTTGTATAAAAAAAAATATATATATTTGTGTGGCACAACGGCAAAGAGAGAAAGGTGGGTTCAATCCCAGCTGGGACAAATGTTTGTATGATCTGCAAGTATTTACTCTAAGTCGGATATTAAATAAATAAATAATAACTTTATTGAGAACAAAAATTGCATGAATGTTTTCATGCATAATTATTACATAGTTCTATAAATGGCGGTTATGCTATCGCAAATAGCAATTTCTTCGAGACCCTTAGTAACTAAACTAAACAACAATATTGCTTGTAATTTCACCATACCTTTCGACAAGAATCTGTTAATATTTGTTAAGTATTTTCCCGGACGAGCTCGTCAGATATGGTTAACCTTTTATATTATTTTATTTTTCAGAAAGCTAATTATGTATACGAAAAATGTTTGCGGCTGTATGAGGTAAATCATTTATTTTTACTGTATTATCTAAGATTATCTCATATGTTTTTTTAATCTTTCCGTATATACTAGCTGGAACCTTATTCGCTATGACCAAACGCGGGCTCGTTACGTTATCTGCGTGGAATCGTTGTCGACGAGCCACGTTTTAGGGCTCGCCTGACTGTTTTTCAATGTCAACCTATCGATAGCGAAACTATCGCTATTGAAACAACAGAAATACGGAAAGTCATTTTAGTATGTCACACCATGGCACGTATAGAACACGTTACTAAGTTACACGTTATTGGTAAGGAATCTCCTATGTCATAGCGAATAAGCCCCCTGTTACTGGCGGTATTTTTCTCACCGTTTAAGCATTTCAAGCCTGCCTTGGACTCCTTAGTCGTGAGTGGAACCCGGTCGTGTATAGTTCGCACAGCGGATCTAGGCTTCCGTGAAGTTAGCCGTTTGTGATGCGCAAAGACAATTTAGTTTGAAAAAGCTCCATTGCGCATCGAAACGGCTAACTTCACGACGGCCGAGATCCGTTGTGAGAACAAATGGTTTTTTATGTGCACAATGCCAGTCGCTCTCTCATACGTCAAAGTCTCATATAGTCAAAGAAAACATCGTGAAAAAACTGGCATGCTCAATCACACTATCACACCAATCACACTACACTATTACTGACTTATTATATGATTGTCTTTGGCTATCTTGTCAAAACGACATGGGTCTTCCCATTTTAATTATTTTTCTCGTGTTATTTTAAGTTTATATTAGCAGTTTATCCAATTTAACTTGTTTACTTAGCACAAGTGTTGGTAATTGAAATGGAGGGGTAATGTTGGTTGGTAATTTAGTCAAAGACTTTCCAGGAGAATTTTGAAAGAAAAGTCATCGTTTCTTACCAAATTTCGTTTGTTTACGTTGCTAAGCGACAATCAAACTAATACACTTGACACTGGCAAAATTGTGGCAAACTAGCCACAGAGGCCATAAAACAAAAGAAGAAGAAGAAGAAGAAGACTTATTATATACTTATTATAGACTGGACCTGTTTGACCGCACTCACAAGGAGAGACTATGTCACTAATACGCTAGATCTTTCTCTCATTTTTGTGTATAAATTTATTTGTTTTTGTTTTTGACCTTTTTTTCTTGCCTTTTTACTGTACTGCTCTTCTAATTGTGTGTGTCAAATAAACAAATTATTATTCTTATTCTTATTACACTATCACACTAATATTATAAATTTTTGGATGTTTGTGCCTCTATAACTCGACAACCACTAAACCGATTTGGCTGAAATTTAAAACATAATAAATAGATAATGACCGGGAATAGAACATGGGCTACCTGAAAAAGTACGGTTCCCGAGTTACATGCGGACGAAGTCGCGGACGACAGCTAACTTATAATTCGAAAGACAGTCCCATCAACCAATCCGCATTGGGTGTAGATCTCGCTCCAGAGTAGCCCAGTGTTCCAGCAGTGGGAAAATTAAAAGGCTGTCATATATATATATATATATATTTTGTGTGTGTGTCAAATAAATAAATTCTTATTCTTATTCTTATTCTCATATTTTTTTTAAAATACAGTTTAGCAATGTATTTAATAATATTACGATCTAGCCTTATGTTTAGGCTAATGAGTAATTTAATGTTGACCTAGTTTTATAGAAAGGCTGTCATATGATCCCAGCCGATGGTAATATTGTAATTTGCATTTTTTCAGACGAAACGGGCTTATTTCAACAAAAAATGAGGATTCGGTAAGTGTCACTTCAAAACAAGAAAAGAGTCTCAAGCAGGAATACTTTTTAAATTACCTTGCGTGCCATTTGATTTGGAACCAAAGAGTAAAATATATATTTTGGACCCAGGGAATTTATAAGTTACTAGCTGACCCGCGCAGTTTCACTCGAGGTATTTATTCAAAAAGTTTCCATAATTTCTCACCGTTCAAACTTTTCCTGGACTGCTGCAACCATTTCAAGACCTAAATCAGACAAATCGGTCCAGCCGTTCTCGAGTTTTCTCGAGCATAACGCACAGTAATTAATTTATGAAGAAGATTATTATAATACTTAGAGTATAAGAAGATAAAATTCCTATTATTATTAAGAGTAGTAGAGTTCTCTGTGATAGAGCTCGCCCGGGGAAGGACTACCACCATACCTATTTTTGCCGCCAAGCAGTAATGAGAGCGTTGCTGTGTTCCGGTTTGAAGGGTATTGTTTCTGGCGAAATTACAAGCACATGAGACTTTCCATCTAACGTCTTAGGGTGGTAACACGCAAGTGATATCTATGATGTTGCATGCGTACACAGGCCACGGTAGCCGCTGACCATCAAGTGGGCCGTATGCTTGGTTGCCACTTTAGTGGTATATAAAAAAAAAACTTAAGAGTATAAGAAGATAAAATTCTTATTATTATTAAGAGTAGTAGAGTTCTTTGTGATAGAACTCGTCCTGGGAAGGACTACCACCATACCTATTTTTGCCGCCAAGCAGTAATGCTCGCATTGTGTGTGATTGAAGGGTATGGTTTCCGGTGAAATTACTGGCACATGAGGCTTTCGATCTTAGCCTCAAGGTGGCAACCGCGAGTGATACCTCTGGTGTTGCAAGCGTCCCGGTAACCGCTTACCATCTTGTGGGCCGTACGCTTGGTTGCCACTTCAGTTGTATAAAAAAAAAACCTTGTTTGGAACACCCCGTGGTTTCTCTATTCGTTTTTTTCATACAAACTTTCACACGAACTGACAGCTAGTCCAAAGTTTACGTAAAAAGTCCTATTTACGTTTTCGTATGACAAAATAATTTCAAAAGTTTCTATTTTTCAGGTCTCTTCAGACACCTTGAATCTTTTGGGAGGTGGGAAGTAAGTTCACTTTTACCGACATTTGTTATAAGACTAATGCATGAATCAATTACTCAAACTTAATTATTCACTTGATTATTCTGATTATTCTTAATAATATTAGCAATAATACTAGATATAATATAATAGGACAGAGCTTAGCCAAGGTACCTACTCAACAATTTATATATAAAAATAAGACAACGGAATGTACCTAAATTTATTTTGCTAGAAGTATGGTTACATAAGGTCTTATTGTTTACGTGGTAGGATGCTTTAGATATGAGTCTTAGTAGGTAGCACCGCAATCCCAGATATTCTACAAGCAGCAGTGTGCAAGCATTACTGTGTATAGGTTTGACAAGCACTATAGCAAGTGAAACCGGGCGAGTGAGGATTAGTATAACACTATTAGATAGACCCGCGACTATTATTTGCAGATCATGCAAATATTTGTCTCGAAGCAGAAGGGCAATTCCCGTCAAAATCAGTTCCAATCTTGTCTCGATGTTGTAATAGATATGACACAAATGGTATTCTCGTAAAAAAAATCACAAGGTAATTATGATTGTGATGTGATCAAAAGTTGAACGAAGGCTAAATCGGTATTCTGCTAGCATCAACTGACAAATCTATTTCTCATCCTTGTAAAAAACGTCAAAATTGAGTTTGTAGGTTGACCGAAAATAGACTGCGAGATGGTTACGAGATTATACTAAAAATTAAAGCGCACAAGAATACCAATTTTTAGTTTTAGTCAATTTATAATATAATCTTGATTCAGCATTATTCTTCGAATTGGACTTATTAATTCTCTTCTTTGTTCGTTGCCAGTCAACTTTTTTTTATTTTTTTATTATACAACTGAAGTGGCAACCAAGCGTACGGCCCACAAGATGGTAAGCGGTTACCGCCGCCTATGGACGCTTGCAATACCAGAGGTATCACTCGCGGGCTGCCACCTTGAGGCTAAGATCGAAAGCCTCATGTGCCAGTAATTTCACCGGAAACCATACCCTTCACACCGGAACACAGCAATGCGAGCATTACTGCTTAACGGCAGAAATAGGTATGGTGGTAGACCTTCCCCGGACGAGCTCTATCACAAAGAACTCTACTACTCTTAACTCTCTATTACTCTTTCAACTTAGCAAAAAGTTCACTCCGTATGATTATTTCGCGATCGCTAGCTCGCTCGCTTCGCTCAGTCAACTTCGTTATTATGTAACTTTGCTATTATTCAACTTTGCCATTGGTCAACTATGTTATTAGAAAACTTCGCTATTAGTCCACTTCGCCATTAGCGCAGGAACATCAGATTTATTTGGTTTGCGTTTAATTATTATCTTTTATTTTCAGTCATCTAGATTTCAAGGACCCCGCTAATTATTGCAAATACTCAGAGTAAGTACCTATACATAATGTCAAAGTTTTCTGTACTTATACCTATTAATGAAGAGAGAAGATTTGTATTTTTCTTTGTTACGAATAAACTCAAAGACTACAGGGGCCCAACCATGAACTCTTAGAGCGATTCAAATGAAGACCTAAACGAAATTGACATAAAATTTTGTACCATGACATCAATGACGACCGATGTGGCGCAGCGGGCGCAGGTCCGCTTGCGACGCAGAGGTTGCGGATTCGATTCCCGCCTCGGAACAAATGTTTGTACGATCTAATATTTGTTCCTGGTGTTCTGGGTATTTTCTATATATAATAAAAAATATCTATCTATGTATTGTATTGTATTAAATATATATCAGTCATCTAGTACCCATAATACAGCTTTGTTTAACAGCAGCTTACTTTGGGGCTAGATGATGCTGTGTGGATTGTCCAGCATTATTTATTTATTTATTTATTTAATTAGACAATCATGTCGTGGTATAAAAATTTTTGACAATTTAGTTTAGGTCTTAACTTGAATCGCTCTAAGAGTTCATGGTTGGGCCCCTGGTCCGATTTCAAAAGTTCTTTCACCATTAGAATGCTGCATTATCCCTGTGTAACATAAGCTATATTTGTTACTAGCGACACGCCCCGGCTTTGCACGGGTGCATTTTTATTGTACCCGTGCGAAGCTGGCACGGACTGTTAGTATTTAATTAAATCACATTCAAGTAATTAAAATGAAATTTGTTTTTACAGAAAGCCACTGGTAGCTGCTGCACTCCTGAAGTAAGATATTTATTATACTTAATATTAAAACCACATAATATTATTATTTGTCAAACCAGCCTCCTAATAGTCCCACTAAATAAATAATAAATAATGCTGGACAATCCACACAGCATCATCTAGCCCCAAGGTAAGCTGCTGTTAAACAGAGCTGTATTATGGGTACTAGATGACTGATATATATTTAATACAATACAATACATAGATAGATATTTTTTATTATATATAGAAAATACCCAAAACACCCGGAACAAATATTTGAAGATCGTACAAACATTTGTCCCGAGGCGGGACAAATGTTTTTACGATTCCGCAACCTCTGCGTCGCAGTCGGACCTGCGCCCGATGCGCCACATCGGTCCCACTGCTGGGCTACTTTGCCCTACTCTCTTTTTAGTTTAAGACATGCCGGTTTCCTCACGATGTTTTGAGATCGCATTGCGCACATACATTTTTCGAATACAAAAATCTATTGGTGCATTACCGAGTTTGAACCCACGACTTTAAGATCGGATGGTGGGGTCACTACCACCAGTGCTCTTTTGTAAATATAACCGCTATACATTACATACACCAGGGTCCGATTGCATAATAAAGTACAAGCTAATAATGAGCGTTTTTCCATACAAAATCACTAGTATTATGAACTTGTATTTTATTATGCAATTAGAGAGCGCTCGTGACGTAGTTGGCTAAGTTGTTCTTAACAGATCAACGAAGTTAAGCACTGTTCCGCGGGATCATCATTTTGATGGGTGACCGCCAGTGGCAATTTCAACTGAGCGCTCCCGTGCTTCGGAGGGCACGTTAAGCAGTCGGTCCCGGCTTTTTCAAAGTGGTTAGGCCATGACTGAGGCCTTCGGGCGGCTTAGAAAATCTGTCACCAGAGTTGGCCACTGACTCATACGAACGAACGAAAAAATTATGCAATGGGCCACTGGTGGTAGGACTCTTTAGCAAGAGTCCGTCTTGGTGGGTACCACCGCAGTGTCATATATTCTACCTCCAAGCAGTAGTGTGCAAGCTGCACTGTGTTTAGCTTTGAAGGGCACTGTAGCAAGTGAAATTACTTTGCGAAAGAGACTTAACAACAATGTCTCGGGGTGATAAACGCAGTGCAGTGCCACGCAAACACTTAAAAACTTTAAGCTTTGGGTGGCGCTGCATCTGTAATAGTCAGGCGTGGTGCTTAACATCAGGCGGGCGTCTTTTATTGTCCTGTCACTTGCTGAGATAAAGAAAAACATTAAGGTACCTAATGTGATTTAATATTACCTAGTTATTATGTTTTTAGTAGTGATACCAAGATTGGCGCTGGTAACATCATATTGATAGTATTGGCTGTGGTGGTGTTGGGAGCTCTAGCAGCTTGGATTGCGATGGCGGCTACCAAGAAATATCAGACGACTACTTATGGTAAGTATTTTTTATGCTACTTAGATGGCAATCAGGCGTTTGGCCCACATTGGTAAGCGTTTCCGTAGCCTATGAACGGTTGTAATACCAGTGGTATTTACTTGCACGTTACTCTGAGACGTAGATCTAAACTGTAAAAATCTGAGACGTAGATGTGTGTCAGTCAGTGTCAACCTTTTTTTTATATAACTAAATTGGCAACCAAGCGTACGGCCCGCAAAATGGTAAGCGGTTACCGCAGCCTATGGACGCTTGCAATACCAGAGATATCACTCACGGTTTGCAACCCTGAGACGTAGTTCGAAAGTCTCATGTGCCTGTAATTACACCGGAAACCTTACTTCGAACCGGGGGCCTTATTCTTGAACGAAATCGGTATTGGATAAGTATTGGAATATGACATTTCATGACAATCTACGCTAAATTCAACCTTATTTCCAAGTGTACAAAAATTTGACAGCAGTAAATTAGAATTGGGAGAAATTGGGATTAAGATTGCGTTGAAGAGTAAGACCCCAGGACAGAGCAATACGTGCAGTACTGCTTGGCGGCAGAAACAGGTTTTTTTTTTTTTATACAACTGAAGTGGCAACCAAGCGTACGGCCCACAAGATGGTAAGCGGTTACCGCAGCCTATAGACGCTTACAATACCAGAAGTATCATTCGCGGGTTGCCACCTTGAGGCTAAGATCGAAAGCCTCATGTGCCAGTAATTTCACCGGAAACCATACCCTTCACACCGGAACACAGCAATGCGAGCATTACTGCTTGGCGGCAGAAATAGGTATGGTGGTAGTCCTTCCCCGGACGAGCTCTATCACAGAGAACTCTACTACTCTTATGGTATGGTTCTCCGGATGATCTCTGTCACAAAGAACTCTACTACTCCTATATATTTTCCAGAGATACCACCTGAACAGAATGTCAACGTAGAGATGGGGCACAGAAACAGTATGGCAAGAGCCAGCATCAGTACAACTGGGACAAGAAAAAGTCTACTAGGATAGTAGCGTGTTACGGTGTTATGCGACCTCATTTCGGAATGGTTTACCAATGTGTTTCGAAAGGAGGTAGTTCTTAAAATGATAACCTTTTTGTTTATTCAGATTTTTTCGGAAGCATTTTTTACTGAGGAAAATCAGGGAACACTCATTTGATAGTTGTAAACGTATCCTCCCGCTGTCAAGTATTTTACAGCGCGTTTAGTGTAAAACGAACTAAGTACAAAAACCCCATACAAATTTACATTAATACGGTTGACAAATGAGTTTTTCTTGATTCTCTGTCATTTTAACATTCCGCTATTTAAAAATCATTGCCGCTTTATAAAAACAAGATGATGACACGGCAAAAATCGCGAATCGCACTCGTATGAATCAGCTGTATGGCAAAATTGTGGCAAACCCGGCCACAGACGCCACAAATTAAGAGAAGAATCAGCTGTAAGTGTATAGTTCGCACAGCGGATCTAGGCTTCCGTGAAGTTAGCCGTTTTGTGATGCGCAAAGACAATTTAGTTTGAAAAAGCTACATTGCGCATCGAAACGGCTAATTTCACGACGGCCGAGATCCGCCGTGAGAACTATACAAAATATTGCTTTTCGTCAATTATTATAGCAGTGTATACTTTACGTAAGTATAAATATACTAGATTTTACACATCAAATGTAAAAATATATAGGTTGTTTTGACAAGATTGTTTGGGTCATTGATACAATTTTAACTAAGATACGAGTACCTACTGCATATATGTATACCTACGTGCATAGCGATGGATAGGTCTATATACCTAGACTAAAGTACCTGCACCGATCGAACCACCAACTTTACATTTGAAGTTTAATATTATATAGCTCATAATAAGTGAACTGTAAAGTTTTTCATGAGTCTAATAAAGTTCTTTAAACCGAAATATAACAGGTACCTACTTACCTACTTAAGAATTTATGTATCATATAGTACCATATATTACACATCAAATGTATAAAAAATAAAAGGTAAAAGTATATTTTTAAAAGTTTTTGAATTTTTTTTTTTTAATATTAAGCGCTAATAATATAAACCTTAGTTTAATTGTTTCACGCGTGTTATTTTAAGGTTACAGCTCATTAGAGGTACCCGCCCAGCATGGCTTCGGTGCTCGGTGTTTTTTCAATACTCAATAGTTATATTACATTTTACAAACTGGTGTTTTCACGTACCGGTATATCGGTGAAGAGGTACCGACACTGTTTCGACTAAATTTAGAGAGTCTTCATCAGGGTTGAGTGACACGCGACGCGGAGGAGGACGCTCGCCGTGTCACTCAACCCTGATGAAGACGTGAAAACACCCGTTTGTAAAATGTATGATATAGGTAGTTCACGATAGTTTTATGAGTAAAATAGTTATAATGTCATCACATAGCTTGAAAATATAATTCAAGGATCACTAAGTGCATCCAGTGCATTCATTCGTTGTTGACAGGCGATAAAGATATAGATATAGATTATTTTGTTGTAAAAACAGTCCAGCAATGGGTTCAATGCGAGTGACTCACGTAATCAGCCTGTTGTTGGGTAATAAAAAACATACCTTAGCATAAAATTAGCAAAACAATAAGTATAGTTCGCACAGCGGATCTAGGCTTCCGTGAAGTTAGCCGTTTGTGATGCGCAAAGACAATTTGGTTAGAAAAAGCTCCATTGCGCATCGAAACGGCTAATTTCACTACGGCCGAGATCCGTTGTGAGACCTATAACTAAACTATAAAAACCTACTTGTCATTCACATTCACGGTATCCACATATTCACATTATACTCTCTGATAAAATGAATTCACATTCCACAAACTTAAATTGGTCTAAATAAACTGATCAAAGAAAGTTCTATTAAGTTTATTTCAAAGGGTCGACGCATTATATCTGAAAAGATCAAGGTCGTGCTCTTTGCTCATTGAGTTATAAAGATTACTTGCACGGTATAGTTCGCACAGCGGATCTAGGCTTCCGTGAAGTTAGCCGTTTGTGATGCGCAAAGACAATTTAGTTAGAAAAAGCTCCATTGCAAATCGAAACGGCTAATTTCACTACGGCCGAGATCCGTTGTGAGACCTATACACAAAAGTATTTTGGCTATAGTTCGTGCTTACTGTGGGTAGATACAATAGGTTGCTTTATCTAAATGTGCGTGAAGGAGCATAAAGTTGAATTCTATTAGGGAGAGGTGAACAATCGATATCAGAATTTATAATTCGTGACAAATAAACAATATCATTAAAGTCCCGTCTAAGATAGAGAGGAAGGAGGTGCTGCTTAGCACAATGCGATAGGTAATCTGAATAGTTACTTCTCAATTTGAAATTTAGGAATTTTCGCGGTTCTATGTATATTAATTCATTACAAAAGGACAATTTTAGTTAGTTTAATTTAGAAAATGTAACAACAGAATCGACACCAACGTCCTCTGCTGACATCTACAGGTAATAATAAATAAATAATGCTGGACAATCCACACAGCATCATCTAGCCGCAAGCTAAGCAGAGCTATTATGGATACTATAATCAATCAAATAATATTTTTTGAGTAACAAAATTCTGTACACATACCGTTATAACAATTAAGTACATTAGAAGAAAGAAAGAAAGAAAGAAAATACATTTATTGACTCCACAAAGAAAAACAAACAAACAAAAGAATAGGCAACAAAAGAAAGCTAATAACAAAATCGTAACCTACCTAAGTAGGTACCACCTCCTTACAAATAATAATAAAATAGAAAATATTCACAAACTACTTAGTACCTACATAACAATAGTTTAATTCTAAAAATAATATGTAACTAAAAGTCTTTTGTTACCTAACATACTACTTATAATCTAAATTGTGTGGGGTCAATAGGTCGTTGACTCAGCATGATGCTGCATCACAGATACCTACCCAATTAGTAGGCATCAGCAAAGCAACGCTGGTATTCTGTCAGGACCTTGGTTGGATGACATCACGGGCAACTAGGCTGCTACACTATTTATTAAAAAGTTAATATCTAAAAAAAAAAAAAATATAAAATCAATAATACTACTAGTTTAAACTAAGTTTCAAATGTGTTAAATTAAATAAATAATGAGGAAATAAAATAAATAAATAACAAGGTGTTTAAAATATGTATGTAAATACCTACTTATTTATTTTTATGCTACTGCTCAAGTAGTGCCTTCAAAGTCTCTGTGCAGACCACAGGATAAACAGGCAAGTCAAGTCGTGCATAAACAAAGGCGCAGGCGCACCAACACAGAAAAAAAAATAAAAATTTGCTACCAGAACTCGATTTGATTGGCCATTAAATATTAGACGCTTGCATTTCAACCAACCATGGCTAAGAGTAAAGAAAATTGATATAATTTTGGCGAAAGCTACAAAAAAACAACAAAGTAAAGAAAAAAAGAAAAATAGGAATTCTGCCAATGAAAATATGAAAATGGATTGTTTGAGTGTATGTTTAAAGTGATAAAAAGTTACTGGCCTGAGGAATTTGAAGTCCTCGGCTCATCGTGCATTATTATTTGGTAAGCAAGTTGTTTGTTTTTCCAATCTATCTATGTTGTTGACATTTGTAATTCAAAGAGATATCTTTTAAGCGTAATTCTAAAGTTATTTAATGTTTTTAGGCCACGTATGGGCGGTGGGATTGAATTCCATCCACGACTGGCATTAAAACGAAAAGACCCACGGAAAGCCATTGACCTGTGATGTTGTGTAGCAAACACATACGTGCAAGCTCTGCTCGGATACCTAGATTGAGCTTGGGGCCACATCAACTTATTTGAGAGGTACTCAGGAGATTTATTATTAATCACTCCAAATAGGAGAACAGAAAGATGAAGCCTTCTTCGAGCTGCCATTTTAAGTACACGGATCAACAAATTATGTAGTTTTTACAAACTAGATGACTGGAATTACTATTTATTGGTACTAAATGACTTAATACAATACATAGATAGATAGTTTTGGTATTTTTTATAAAAAAAAATACCCAAAACACCCGAAACAAATATTTGCAGATCGTACAAACGTTTGTTCCAGGGCGGAAAACCCGCAACTTCTGCGTAGACCTTCGCCCGCCGCGCCTCATCGGTCGTACTGGTTTTATTACTTTCCGGTTTCAGCGGTTTCTTTCAGTTTGGAACATATCACTGAGCTGGTGTAGTGGACTGCTACTTCAGAGTTCCGTTTATCTGAAAAAGAGTACCTATTACAAGGGCCTTACACTTCAATGCAGATCCAATCGATCAGTATTAAAGTTATGACATTTCGTACTCGAGTTCGAACTTAGAGCCAAATTACTCATCATGGGTTGAGTGAACTAAACTCTAATGTTTAAAAATGTACACTAAAAGATAATGTAGAGGGCAATATACCTTGTGGCACAAACTTCTTAATCTTCAGCCTATCCAAAAGATGTTTTTTGTTTAAAATCACTAACATAATGATAATAACCAGCATTTCAATGATTATTATAGCGATGTAAATCCAATGATACCTGAAAATATAGTTTAGTTTTAGAAACTTTATAGTCATACTATATTCTGAGTAGTTTCATACGTTTTAAAAATACTCACGTGAGCTCAGCTGGTTTCAAATTCGTACACGAAGCGTTCTTATCATTTACCGACTTTTTTATATCATCAACGTGAGTTGTATTGCCAAGACCCATAGGAACTACTTCCTCTAAACTATAACTAGTTGATGAGACCACGTCAGGTTCACCTTCCGTGTCCTCTACGTTTGTATGATTGGACTTTATTTTGCAAGTTATCCTCTCACATTTTCTACTGGCATTCGAACAATCAAAGCAGTTACACTCACTGCCATCGACCGTGGTATAAACAGCTTCATATTGTGACTCACATTTGCAGATATCTGGAGTAACACAAAGTTCATCACAGTTGTTGCATATAGGCACGCACTGTGGCTCTTCACTGATCCACCTCTCGTCTTCTTGTTCTCGGTGCTGGTAACCTGAATAGCATTCGCATTTATCAGGTGCAACACACGTGCCATTTCCACACAACACATCACAATGAGCCATGCATTCTGAGTTATCCTCATTCAAATACCATCCAGGATCACATGCGCATATTTCAGGAGCAACACAGTTTCCGTTACCACAATTGGAACAGTATGGTTCGCATTTCGCGTTTATGGCTTTATACCCAGGGTCACATTCGCATTGACCAGGAGCTTTGCATTGCCCATGCTCACATCCAGAACAGATTGGTTTACAGGATCCGCATTCTTCGCGCCAGCCGAAGCTGCACTCGCATTGTCCTGGAGCTACACATTTGCCGTGGTCGCAGGCTGAGCAAATTGGCTCGCAGACGTCCAATAGTCGTCTGTATCCAGGGTCACAATGACATACGCCTGGCGCGACACACGTCCCATTGATGCAGTTGCCGTTGCACATATCTGTATCACTTATATCATAGTCATCGTATTGGCTGCAGGTGGAGAGGCAATCAGGGGTACTGCAGCCTTCGAGACACAAAGGAACGCATCGCTTGAGAATGTCGTTGGGGTCCTTAGCGTACCCTGCCTGACAGGCACATTCGTTGGGACTTTTGCAGTAACCATTGTCACATGGTGGATTGCAGATTGGGGTACATTTTATGCTGAAACCAGTAAATGTACCAATACATGTATCACATATATTCTCCTAATGTTTTGATTATTATCCTGAGCACCCATTTTAGCTATTTTTGAGTATAATATACATGCGAGACCAGATTAATAAACAAGTAAGAAGTAGTATGAGTCAGAGTCCAATCATGTTGACAGAGAAACCGCCTGACGTGTGTCCGCCTGAAAAGCTTTTTCTTTACAGTTTTCAATTCGGTTATCAAAAATATATTCCCGTTGAAGGTCTAATGTGTGTTGTAGTAACATAGTACTCTTAGATACCGCAGAGTATTCTATGTTTTACCGATGATTGAGATGTCTACTTAATGGTTATAACTGATCAACTACGGAGTAGACACTGTCCTGTCTCTATACTGGAATTAATAAGTCCAAACACCAAGTCTGTGATAAACGGTAAAAAAATATATTTTCTGTGAGTCCTTACGTAAATTACAATTTCGGATTAAATATGGAGTTACTGTTCTGTGTGATGGGGGACGACTGAGGAACTGGCGACGTTTTGCATAGCTCGCAAAATGAAGCAAGTATCTAATTAGTCATTGTGCAACTATATTGCTACAATGTCAATGTGACTGTTGTTTTTACTGGATCGCAACTTTACAAGCTCAAGTAAGAAAACGGTGGATTTCGTGATAACTTACCCATCGCCTTTGAAACTAACGTCTTGAGTGTATCCATCACAGCATGCGCTTACTATATCAGTAACATGTTTCTGTAAATAAAATATTTATCTGTTTTTTTATTGATTACATAAAGGTGTACTTAGTTTTTTTTTTTTTATGTCAGCAAGTGACAAGACAATCAATGTGCCCACCTGATGTTAAGCACCACGCCTGACTATTGCGTGGCACTGCACTGCGCTTATCACCCCGAGACACTGTTGTTAAGTCTCTTTCGCCCAGTAATTTCACTTGCTACAGTGCCCTTCAAACCTAAACACAGTAATGCTTGCACACTACTGCTTGGAGGTATAATATCTGACACTGCGGTGGTACCCACCAAGACAAATTATTTCTGAAGAGTCCTACCACCAGGTGATACCAAGTACGACAATTTTTTGTTACTGCTTCTTTCTAATGCGACTTTAACCGGCTGCATTCAGAGTGTTTAGTACGAAAATCTCGTTTGACAATCGTAACGTATCGTCCAGTTGTCAATTTGTATGCTCTTTTTAACAGCGCCTCTTTAGTGCGTTAAATGAACTACCGAAATTCTATACAAATTGACAGCTGGACGATACGATTACGTTTATTGAGCTTGATCAGACGGGATCTAAGGACCATTACCTTAACTTGTCGTGTTCCAACATTGAATGCCAGTCTGGATTTAGTGCACCATATCAGACAGCTATCATCTTCGTAGGCTTCATAGTACGTGTACTGGTACGTTTCAGGAACATCACGAACAACGCTGTGATTGTATCAAACAAAGAATCATCAGTAATGTATGAATTTAATGTTTAATTATTAATAATTCTTTTTGAAATGATTTATATATATATATATATAAGTAAATAATTTTGGAATTATAATTAAGTAATGATTAGGTAAAATGACACATTAATATTTGCACGCTTGCATGCAGGCTGAATACATTGACTAGCATAGCTTTAAGATCCTAGTATGTAAAATTATGGTATGTTGTATTCTAGCAAATAAATCATTGAACTTTAACTTGAACTTGAATAATTTGCTGAGAAATCGCGTAACACATACAAAATAAAACAAAAGAATCCAGTCGAATTTGATCACCTCATCTTTTTTTGAAGTAGGAAGTAAAAAATTAAGCTAGTGACACTGGTGGTAGATATAGCTTTTTGCTTTCTGACAATAAGTACGTCGGTTTTTCAATTCAGTCATATTCAAAAGCGTTTTTCAATGCTGAAAATTATTGCAAAACACGACAAAAAGTTAGGAAGGATCACTATAAAAACTTTGAAGAAAGAGGAATGAATAAGTGCAAGTAATTTGCTTATGGCTTTCCAACAGGTCATTGAGCTAACGCAGGATGAACATAAAAATTAGTGACACTTATCAAATAGAATAACTTTTTTACATTTTCGTTTGATTGCAAACTTGCGCAGTCGATTGTTTGAACACCATAAATACTATAAACAGCTTCAAAAGTAACATGTTTAATTAGAGTATGTGATGCCAATAAGACAAGAGTTATGTTATCAACGTCTTAAATAAGCATATGCAATGCAGTTAGCACGTTTTTAAACTATTAAAATGATAACCCAATCAGCCCCTCTGACTCCAGTACACTCGATTCGGCGAATGAAACAGGTTTATCGATTGTTCTTATTCTGTCGCAAGTGTTCAATAAGAAGCGACATTGTATAGGTTATGTTGTACTCTTTTGCTTAGATAAATATATCGTGAGCACAGAAAAAGACAAAATAGAAGTATTGAGAGGTGGCGGGTTCGATTCTTGTTGCAGAAAACATGTTTATACGACACAGAGATCCGTAGTGTGGGTTGGGCTTTAGTTGACTGTTGAGTGTTTCCGTGTCTCGACTCCACGTTTAAAATTGTCACTCACTACAAAATGGGTCTATGTAGCCCCAGTTAGTTTTGGCAGTGACCAGCTTCAAAGTAACGATTGCTAATATCAATCAGCTATTGAGGCTCGTATTCAAGAATCATGACTTGTGTGTGTAAATGCTGCTCAAGCATCAAATTGACATAGTTTTTACAAATAAACTGTCAAAAATCAATTCTTGAGTCACATTACGTCCATGGTCATGATTAACATTCTTTTATGGTTCTGAAACACGGGCCTATCAATATGTATGCAAAAATGCAAAAATTTTATTTGTAGTTAACGTAATAAGTTTCGAATCGTCTGCTGCCAGCTTATAAATGATATTTTTTACAGCGCCTCTTCAGTGTGTAAAATGAACTAGCAGGTTCAGCCGAATCCGAAGTCTCGAATCTGAGGACAGGTGTGACTCAAGGTTTCTATGACAAGATTTTTAATGTACCTAATCACCCTGGTTTTCTAAGTACCACAGTTAGGTACTTACACTTGCACTTGTTCATATTTATTCTAGTAGTTCTGCGAACAATAGCCCTCGCGAACACACACTTTTAAAAGTGAGTAATTCACAGCATTTTAGGAGCTATTCTGTTCATCACTTAAGGTCAGATCTTCGCCAAATTTTTATGAGATGACATAGAGCTTTTAGCTTTTTTAATTTTGTTGGGTATGTTAGGTACCCAACGAAATCAGATCTTATAGAGTGGAGATATATCCAGTCATCTTTTTTGCCCTTTTTTGAAAGAAGTAAAACTACCTCTCAACTCAAAAAATTTCGGCGACAAAAAAATCTATCAGGTCATAAAACCTGTAGGTGTTATACCAATCCAACTCTTAATTACTGTCAAACTTTTATACTCTTGGATACAAGGATGAATTTAAATACCAGAGGTATCACTCGCGGGTTGCCACCTTGAGGCTAAGATCGAAAGCCTCATGTGCCAGTAATTTTACCGGAGACCATACCCTTCACACCGGAACACAGCAATGCGAGCATTACTGCTTTGCAGCAGAAATAGGTATGGTGGTAGTCCTTCCCCGGACGAGTTCTATCACAGAGAACTCTTAGAAAAATAATTGCCAGACTTGAAGCATAGATGTTTCGCACTTCGCTCGCTCGGTTATGATAAACCAACTTAGTTACTCATACGGATGCGAATTTGTCATCCGGTGTGCATTATGAGATATCGCGAGAGTACACCCGCGCAACTATCTAGTAGGGTATCCAATTAAACCGTAGAATTATACTAAGTATTTAGAAGCTACTGATGACGACCGATGTGGCGCAGCGGGCGCAGGTCCGCCTGCGACGCGGAGGCTGCGGGTTCGATTCCCGCCTCGGGTCAAATGTTTGCGCGATCTACAAATATTTGTCCCGGTCACATTATATAATAAAAAATATCTATTTATGTATTGTATTGTATTAAGTATATATCAGTCATGTAGTACCTATAAACGCAGCTCTTGGTGCTAGATGATGCTGTGTGGATTGTCCAGCATTATTTATTTACTAATACTATCACATACACCCTCACACTTACACTTTCATCTTGGGTTCCATCTGTTGCCCAGTCTCATAAGAGAATGGTGTTTTCAGTGGAAACCAGAGGTAAAATTACACAATCTCATTCACACATTACACAATATTTCCTCGCATAGAGCCAACCTACACTCTATTTCCTAACTTATTCTTCAATGCTTTACTAGTTAAATCACTGTCTTCATGATATCACTATTAGACCTAAGCAAGAGCAAAATCTCCTATGACAAGTATTACTTACATAAAAGGAGATTTTATCACTGTTAACATTGTTATATCTTTTGGTAACGCAATAAAACATTTGTATTGTATTGTACTAACAGTGCTACTAGGTACTACTACTATCTACTATATACTATACTCATCACACCCAAGGTACAAATAAAAAAACATCGAAATACATATACATATTTTTTTTTATATTTTTTTATTTTATTTATTTGATCACCAACGGTGTGTACATTATAACAATTTATAAAATAAACATTCAACATGCTAATTAGCTAAATGCCACAACAATTATAGGTGAAGACGACATGTTATGAGATTACATAAAATTAAAAAATAAAATTAAAATGAGCGAGCAACATTATATACAAATATGAAAATGGGAATACTATGTACACGTACCTATTATAATATAATATCACAACTTAAAATTTAGAAGTGATATTTACAAAATTAACTTATAATGATTATAATCGAAACATTTTTTATTAGGATATATTTCTAATATTATTACTTTTATTTTGATATATTTTTCTATAATTTTAGTGACATGCTTTCATACATATTTTTGAAAATATATTCCTATTTCATTATAATTTATGACATTTTAATTTAGTTTTTGTCTCTATTCAAATTCTAAACTGTCTCAACTGTAATGTTACTGTAGGTAATTATTTAGATAAGTGTATTGATAATTAAAATTAGTATAGATTTAAAATATTGCATTGATGTCTAATTATTAGAACTAAGTAAACTACTGGTATAACTAACTTGCAACGCCCTTACAGGTCCATGTACTCACCTACAGCATTATCATTAAGTTACACCTAAGCTGAATACATTGTACATTGAGCATGAAATAAATGAAAAAATGAAATCTGATCTCACATGACAGAAAGTATCCTTTGGGTAACACTACAACTGTTGTCGGTGTGGCGTGAGTCCAGTCAAGTCAAGTCAAGTCAAAAATGATTTATTTCAATAAAATCACAAGGATCATTTTGAAACGTCTTAAAGGTAGGTAAATTTACGCCAGTTCCACGCGCCCCAGTCTAGAAGAATCTGGCAACAAACTCGGCTGGGTTCCTAGCTTTTTTTGATGATCCCTTTTCACTAGAGGTCATTTCCAGATATAAAATAACTACTTATGGAACATGTGGAATGCGTAGAGTTTCTGAGGGAAATCTGCGGAAAGCAATTTTTTGGCACTTGCCGTTTTCTAAGTCACAGGTTTTTTGGTTTCTGTTGTAGTTTGATTTCGATCGCAGTTAGTTTTTTGCTACAAATATTCCATCGTTGTCAAATATCAAAATAACGATAAGCAACGGTTTAGTTGTGTTTCTTTACGATCTGTCAAAAGTTTGCTAACACAAAATCATTGCCCTGCGTTTTGCCGCTCTACTGTGTCACTACTTCGGTTTAAAGAGTGTTTATTATTTCTCTTAAGAAACTACTTCTGTTCAAAAAATCAAAAATCAAAATCAAAATAAAAAATTATTTATTCAGTAGAATCACAAGGATCACTTTGAAACGTCTTACAAGCTAGGAAAATTTACACCAGTTCCAACGCGCCCATGCCGTAAAAGAACTGGCAACAACACCGGCTGGGTTCCTATCGCTTTTTTGGCATGACCCTTGCTATTGTTATGGATTCCAAGTAGAGTTGGAGCACATTCGTCCCAAGCTTTTTTATCATCTAGGTAATCGGTTGTTTTATAGTAAGCTTTTTGAGACAGATTTTGTTTAATTAAGTTTTTAAATTTGACAATTGATAAATTTTGTATGTCGCTTGGGACTTTGTTAAAGAAGCGTACACATTGCCCTTTAAAAGATTTACTGACCTTAGTGAGCCTAACTGTGGGAACAGCGAGTTTATTTTTATTTCTAGTATTAACATTATGATTATCACAATTTTTTTAAACAGATTAATATTTTTGCGAACATAGGTACATAAGATTTTCATAAATATATTGACAGGGTACTGTCATAATATTGATTTCTTTGAACTTATCTCTAAGTGATTCTCTGGGACCCATGTTATAAATTGCGCGAACAGCCCTCTTCTGCAACACGAATATGGTGTTAATATCTGCAGCACTCCCCCACAACAAAATACCGTAAGACATAATGCTGTGAAAGTAGCTGAAATAAACTAGTCTGGCTGTATCGACGTCGGTGAAATGACGGATCTTTTTGACTGCGTATGCTGCAGAACTAAGTCTCTTCGACAATTTATCTATGTGTGGGCCCCATTGCAGTTTATTATCTAAGGTTATGCCTAGAAAAACTGTGGTGTCCACAAGGCCTAGCTTTTCATCTTTTATTTTTATATTAGTTTGGTTTTGTTTTACATTAGGTAGTATGAAACGAACGCATTTCGTTTTATTTTCGTTTAACAATAAGTTGTTTACATTAAACCACCCTACAATTTTAGAGATTGCATTGTTTACTTTGTCAAAGTTAGTCTCTTGTCGCTTTAATTTAAATAAAAGTGACGTGTCATCAGCAAACAGTACAATCTCATGATCGTTCCTAACAAGCCGGTTCTGTATCACTATTACCATTGTCACCCTACAAGCTTAGTAACCAATGGGTACATATTTTTATTTTAGGTACCTACCTAAAATAATTGTTATAAATAACTTGTAGCAAGTTATCATAACTTTGAGTTGCGCGGTCCTGTTGGCTGTTACAATGTCAACTCAATTAAAATTTAATTTTATTTGTGCTTTGATATGTTTAAGTGGGTTTATGATGTGTAAGGGATGTCGTGTGTAGTAAGTTAAGCTTATATACCCACCTAATAAGCAATTTTTTTACCCGACGCAGGTTATAAAAAAATTGTGTGTCTCTGTTCATCTGTGAATCAGTATTGTGGCATTGTAGTTCCCATAGTATCAAACGATTTCAACCAACCAAAAAGTGCAAAGTCCCCTTCAAAGGGGATTTTCAAAGGGTATTTTAACACTAACCCGTTTGGTTATTTTTGTTTTTATAGTGTTAACCATCACACTAGGGGAATACTAAAGATTATAATATCCCAAAAATTGATGATTTGATATCAAGCGGTGGTTGCGGGTTCAAATCCCGCTTGAGGCAAAATAATTTTTGGGATATTATAATCTTTAGTATTCCCCTAGTGTGATGGTTAACACTATAAAAACAAAAATAACCAATTGAATAAGCAATGCGATACCTCTCGTCAATGAACTAAATTAACTTTAGTCATTGAACAGGCTTGGATAACTGTAACGTTTCCCCTGTAGGTGGAGCTATCGGCGCTTCGAGCCGAAGACATCCCAATGATTATTTCGTCCAAGCGAGATATGTCTCGATAGCTCAATTGGTAGAGCGCCCGCGTATCAAGCGGTGGTTGCGGGTTCAAATCCCGCTTGAGGCAAAATAATTTTTGGGATATTATAATCTTTACTAACCCGTTTGATTAAGAGTGTTTTTTTTTAAAAAGCCGTTTGGAGATCATCAGCTCTTTAGCTCTTTTCTAGTTAATGAAGGGATTTTCTGGTAACATGTTACTTCAATGATATTGCAAGAACATGGTAACTTTGACCTGATGCTGCACCATCATGAATAATTTTTAACTCCTCGGCAGGGGCTTTTTAATTTTTTTTATTTTTATGTTCAGAGCCGTATATATTTTTGTTACGCGATTATTCTGAAATTTAATGCATTGATTTTGATGAGGTAATACATACAGTCATAATTAATATGTGACGGTGATCACATGTCACATGTAAACATATGTTTATTTTATTTCATTTTGTTTAATTTTTTCACATGTCACTGTTCATTATTTTCATTAATTACCTGTGTGCTTTGTGTAATACCTTTATTTTACAAGAAGTAAATTTGCACCCATGTTGGGAAGTAACTGTCTTCTGTAAGATTATTTATATAGATAAGCTTACTTTTAGCTAACACAGGAAGCAGAGCTCTACCTATATTTTGTACCCTTTACTTTGAAATAAACACTATTTGTGTATGTAAATTTTATCGAAATTGATGGATGAGTGCGTTTAGAAAAAATAATCGAAAACGTGTCATCAATTATTGATGACAAATAGTGTTTATTTCAAAGTATAAAGGGTTCAAAATATGTAGAGCTCTGCTTTTACTACATCCTTTCATATTTTTTCTTATTAGTTTAAGTTACATGGTAGTTTTGAAGTCAGTTATTCCATGGTACATATGCGCTTTGATCATAGGTTTTTCTTTTTTCTAAAAATATAAAAATTCTAAATATTTCGTACAATAATATTTTTAACTTTTTTTTTCAGTGATTATAAACTGGTAAGTAACTACGCAGTTAATTAAGGGCGCTTGGACATGGTTTTTATTCCACACGATGATGCCGCTCTTGGCCTATCCGGGAAAACTCGAACGCGCGTCGTTATTGTAATGTAAGCATGTCGTTCGCCTGTTGTTTGTTGTGTCATGCCATCTCTTTCACACTACGGGTCCGCTCACACAGACCGGCTCGGAGAGCATCGGCGCGCATTTTTCTTTTCACACAGACCGGCACCGCCTTTATTACGTAAGTCTATTGCTGTCAAATTGCTGTCGAACGCTAGTCGATCCCTTACGCGCTTATGGTACGCACTGTAGGTGTGAAAAAGACTGCCAGACGCAACAACAAGCGATCGAAAGCGATAGACTTACATAATCAGGGGGCGGATCGCATACGATACGCTTGAAGTTGGTCGGAGCGGAGCCGCCAACTATTTCACTTACACCGGCTGGAAGCGAGATAGAGCATGAATCGGAGCCGAACGGGGCTGCGCGTACGAGAAAAAGTACGCGATCGGAGCCGGTCAACTCCTCTTATTATTTCACACCAAGCGCGTTCAAGCATTCTTAATGACAAAAGCAGTGCACATGCAAAAATAAACCATACTACAGATACTAAAAACTCTGTTTTCAACGTGATAAGAATCTGCTCTTATCTCCGAGCCGGTCTGTGTGAACGGACCTTTATAGTGTGTAACTTACGTGACGCGACGACACACAGACGACAGCAACAGAGTTACATAATAACCCTACCGGTTTCTGAAGCATCACGACGTTTACGCACGTTCGATGTTGTCAAGCGCTCATTGATATAGAAAAATTCCCTTCAAAGGGGTTTTTCAAAGGGGATTTTGACATTAACCTACTGGCACGCCTTAGACCGTGTACATTTGGCGCTTTCAAGCGCGCGCTCTGGCAACGCGCAATAGAAGAATATAGAGATCTGAAGTGTGTGTACACATGGCGCGTGCTTGATAAGTCATATATATGTATTTACTCTAAAACGAGCATTGTCAAAGCGCGCGCTTGAAAGCGCCTAATGTGTACAGTGCGCCAGGCCTGTGTTAGGTACCGTGACAGACTTTGGTTGCGACTATTTCGTGAACAAAGCTCTATAGTGTTTCATGCATTACTGGTAACCGGACCGGTGCCGGCGCGGCGGCGGTGGGCGTGCCGGCTGGAAACGACAAACGAACGCCAAGGCCGTCAATGTATTATGATGTGAACTAAAATCATTGAATCTTTCAGAGAAAATGGGTCTGCTGTAAATACTATTTATTGGACGAATTTTCAAGAAGGTACCTATTTTTTTATTAAAATCTTTACTTGAATACTAAACGATGATACAATTATTATGTTAGGTAATTTTATATTATCGACCAATATATATAGTTAATATGAATAACAGATAATGCCCTCTGGAATTAAGTAAAAATGTTTTTTTATTCCCAACTTTAGGTGCAAACCTATTTGCACGCCGAGTTGCACCAACAGTAATTGTATCAAGCCAGGAGTGTGCCGCTGTTATGGGGGTTACACAGCCGATCCTTTGAACGATCATAACTGCTTGCCAATCTGTGAAGAAGAATGTTCGAATGGGGCCTGCATATCTCCAAACGTTTGTGAATGCAATCATGGCTACAAGAAGATTGGCTCCAAGTGCACTCCTGTCTGTACGGAACCGTGCAACAACGGCACTTGCATTTCGCCAGAGAACTGCCTCTGTAACTCTGGCTACAGGTATATATACGGCTAAGGTTGGATTCGACCAAACTCGATTATGCACTATTCTTTTTTTTTATATAAAAAAATGGGTCAGCGTTTGGCTACATCTCGCCTAATGGTAAGCGTAGATGATGATAAAAAGGCCTAGTCATTAGTCACGCTTTCCCAGAAGATGCAGATTAACTCTTCTTTTAAAGATTCCCAAATTATAAGTGGAAGGAAACACCGACGCGGGTAGAGAGTTCCACTCCTTTGCTGTTCTCATGATGAAAGAGGTTGAAAAGCGGTTCTTCAAGTAAATCGTAGTTATTCGCGAGTAAACTGTACTTGTATTACACTAACATAACTTATCATATTGTATTGACATAACTTATTCCGCGTAATAGTTATTTCAAAAGTTGTTCGAATCCAGCCTAGATCTGATCTGAGATATTCCCTATCAAAGTCAAAGTCAAAGTCAAAGTAAAAAATAAAGTAGTTATTTATTAGCTATCACTATAATGTTTAATATTGTGTGTTTGGAGAATCGCCACGGTATTCCGTGGGTTGAGTGAGATAAAGGTCACTAGGTTGAGGATGATTTACACATGTTATTATACTCACTCATCATGACAGCCTTCTAATGTTCCCACTGTTGGGACACTGGCCTACTCTCAGGCGAGAGTGATTAGGTCTTAATCCACCACGCGGACCCAATGCGGATTGGTGGATGGCACATGTCTTTCGAATTTTTAGTTCTTGGACATGCCGGTTTCCTCACGATGTTTTCCTTCACCGTATGAGAGCACTGGCATTGCGCACATAAATTTTTCGAAACAGAAAAATCTATAGGTGCACGACTGGGTTTGAACCCACGACCTTAGGATTGGAAGGCGGGGTCACTACCACTAGACCACCAGTGCTCATTATACTCACTGTATATCCCCGAATATTATCAAAAGTTAGTTTTACATTACAGTTATCACAGTGACTAATACTAAACTATTACGCCCCTATTCATAAGCGCACCGCAGTGCTACGCAGAACTTACAAACTCCAAGCTTTGGGTGGCACTGCATCTGTTATGATTTCAATATAGATTTCAAGATATTTATTTGCATAAATAAGTGTTACAGAAGGTCTTAAAAGTAATATGGTACTTAGAACTTATTTGCCCTTTTTATGCATTGCAAATTATATGTAGGCTATCTATGCTATGGTCAGTGGTACTTAAAATCAAGCGGGCGACTTGATCGTCTTGTCACTTGCTGATATAAAAAGAAAAGAACTGTTATGGCAGCGTCTTTGTATGTCAATGAATAAACAGTTTTGAAAGACACAAATAAGTGTCTAATAAGGAATTTCTATGCTACGTAGTATAAAAACTCCTTGGTCTACTTATTCCCAGGATGTCAGAGAAGATGACTTGCGAGCCTTACTGTTCGACCGGGTGTAACGACGGACGTTGCGTCGGGCCAGAGCTCTGCGCGTGCGACGCTGGCTGGATCCCAGTCAACTCCAACACTTGCAAGCCAACCTGCTCACCATCATGCTTCAACGGCGTCTGTGTCGCTCCCAACAAATGCAAATGCAAACCTGGATATGAAATTTCAACTTATTGTAAGTATCAGGCTTGATAGAAATCGCTGAACCGAATCGCTCTGGATGAATCAAGAGTCATCGAATGGAGACCGTGGGCCAACAGCAGTTCCAGGGGTCGTCCACCAAAACGATGTGTGGACGAAAAGACACGCAGGCTATAACTGGTTAGTAAAAACGACGGACCGTCATTCATGAAAGGAACCCATTTCCTTGGCCTGGAGGCCTACGTCTGGACAACAAATAGTTGAAGATGAAGTATCACTTGCAAAAGGTGATCTAGTGGTAGTGACCACGCTAAGTCCTAAGGTCGTGGGTTCGAAACCGGCCGTGCAACAATGGATTTTTCCATTAGATAAATTATCATGCGCAATTCCAGTTCTATCAAATAGTGAAGAAAAACATCGTAAAAAAGCTGGCAATTCCAAGAACTAAATATTCAAAGACATGTGACATCCACTACTTGAGAGTAGGCCCCAGCAGGAACGATAAACTGTCATGATTAAATATCACATATTTTAAAATGCATTCCATAATTTTCGGATAGCACGATCAGAACCTTGGTAGGTAGGACTCTTCAGCAAAAGTTCCTCTTTGTGGGTACCACCGCAGTGCCAGATATTTTGCCTCCAAGCAAGTAGTGTGCAAGCGTTACTATGTTTTTCGAATGGTTTTACACTTCCTAACTAACTTAGAAACTTAACTTTCAGCGTTTGCTGCTTGGAACTATACCTGTCTTCCTCATACGACGACCACAACCACGATTGTTTCATCAATACCTGCTGAACTTTACTCAACGAGCACCACCGCAATAACTCCATTGGTACCTGATACTAGCACAAAACCTTACTCAACGACTACCACCGCAATAACTTCATTAGTACCTGATATTAGCACAAAACCTTACTCAACGACCACCACGACAACAATTAATTCATCAGTACCTTATACTAGCATAAAAACGACGAAAACTTCGATGCCTTTTACATTGTCAACAAAAGAAAATGTGGTAAGGAATAGCTCGATGATGGTTCCGACTGAAATCTCAATAGTGAACAAAACTGAGTTCGTGGTTGGAAATGTATCAATTTCATTTACAACTGAAATACCAGAGGAGAAAGAGTAAGCATCTATTTCATTTTGTTTAGTAACCAAGCCTAGCACTAGCATCTACACAATATAAAATGTGTGGCCAATACCAGATGCTTTTTATAGGTTATTACACTCTACTGGTGGAACCTTCCACGACTTTCTCCGCGTTGAGATTTTTATAGAAACTTCATCTTCTCACAGCGTACAGAGGATAGACAGAAATAAATTTAGGAAATTCCACTCCTGGAGGAGCAGGAGTAGAATTTAAAAAACATATTTCTTAGCACTCACACAATAAGAGCAATGTCTCCTGCAAATTTCATGTTTCTAGGACGTATGGTTTAAACTGCGCGTTAATCTATCAGACAGTCTAAAGCCTTTCATATTATATTCTGTTAACAGAGCTGAGTATGAACCGTTTTCATACAAAAAACTGTGGCGAGTGCTGAATAAATGCTTATGGAAAAACTGCGCTGTTTATAGTTTTACATGTACCATGGTACAGGAAGTTTTGAAAGTCAAAGTCAAAATCAAAAGAGCCATTAAAATACAAATATATCACTTTGAAATGTCGGTCGTAGAAGTTAGATGAATTTACGCCAGTTTCAACGCGCCCATGCCTTTAATGTATTTTGAATTTTCAGAAGCCAAGAAATCTGGATTTATTTAACTGTGTGCCTGACAATACTACTTGTAGCAACATTGCTGATACTGGCAATAGTTTTCAGGAGTAAACTACTTTCCTGTATCAAACAGGGAGGCAGTTATGTTGTAGAAGGTTAGTTTGAAAAAGTACTGGCGGATCTAGGAAATCGTGAGGTTTACCGTTTCGATGCGCAATGGAGGCTTTTCGAACTAAATACTCAATACTCAATAAATTGTTTATGCGCATCACAAAAGGCTTACCTACTTCACGATTGCTTAGATCTGTACCACAGTCTGTGTCTGTACCTATTATTCCGAATTACTTACTTACGTTTTATTGCAGATCAAAAACCAAAAAGTACCCAAGAATCCTTCAATGTGACGTTTTCATCGATTGCAAATAAGTAAAGTAGTTTTTTTTTATAAAGATAAAATAGAAGATATAAAAGAAAGATAATAAAAATAATAATAAAACTTGGCTTATTTTATTTTCGAAATCATTTTTTTATTTTTTTTATTTTTATACAACTGAAGTGGCAACCAAGCGTACGGCCCACAAGATGGTAAGCGGTTACCGCAGCCTATGGACGCTTGCTATACCAGAGGTATCACTCGCGGGTTGCCACTTGAGGCTAAGATCGAAAGCCTCACGTGCCAGTAATTTCACCGGAAACCATACCCTTCACACCGGAACACAGCAATGCGAGCATTACTGCTTGGCGGCAGAAATAGGTATGGTGGTAGTCCTTCCCCGGACGAGCTCTATCACAGAGAACTCTACTACTCTTAATCATCATTGATTGTAACCTAAAGGTATCCATCGACCAAAGCTAGGTAGAAAGAAGATGTGTAAAATTAATCATTAAAACCGCGCAAAGAATCTGATGGTCTAGCTCTAGTCTGTAGTTTGTAAGACCTTCCGATTCTAAGGACATGGGTTCGAAACCGGTCGTGCGCTAAGGAAACCAGCATGTCCATGAACTAAAAAAATTAAAAACGTGCAATTAATTAACCACTCTTGCTTGGAAGTAAACCAGGGTCCCGACAATACAATACAATACAACAGTGGGAACATTACAAGGCTTGTAATGATGATTTTGATGATTGCGCAACGTGAAATTATTTTGACAGAAGGGCGAATCACGAACAACTTAGTTGACAATCGTTAACGTAAACGTTAGTCAAGCTGTCAATTTGTATGGGATTTTAGTAAGTCATTTTACGCAATAGAGAGTAGCTGTAACAAATCTCATACAAATTGACAGCTGAACGTTTACGATAGTCAAACGGGCGTAAATACTCTACAATATTGGTTGATTTTACACATTTCCATCTTACTCTAGAAAATGCGACAGATTGCGATTTCTCTCGACTGACTTTCAGTAGTTCTAACTATCTTGGTATTGCGATAGAGCATTTTTGCTTAACTGATTTTCAGTAGTTGACTGGACGACACCTGAAATAAAAAGTATAAAATGTTGATTCAAATGCCATGACAATAGTATTGTTATTTTTATTTTTATGTTTATTGTATGGCGTTAAATAAATATTTTTCTATTCTATTCTATTCTACAACGCACGTTGTTGCGAAATAAATTTATAAAGAAAGAAAGAAGAAAGAAAAGTATTTATTCTACAGCACAAACAAAAAACACAGAGCAAAAACAGACTGGCAGGTACATCACAAAACACTAAACATAACTATCCAAAACAATAACAAAATACCTAAATGTAAATACCTAAATGTAAAGTATAAATGTAGGAGCAACCCGACTGGGGAGGTACCTCCGCCTTACAGAAGATCGCAGCTAAATAGCATTAAATACATTTTTTCAAAATAATGCGGTGAGTAAGGTAGCCAGAGCTCTTTGAGGGGTTGCTGCGGTGACAACTGGGGGACCAAAGATGTCATCATCGGCATTAGTTGTGTGTAGGCGCGGCATGTTAACGCGGCGGTCAGGGAGACCCGGTGAAACGGCTGACCGCTGGCCGCCCGCAGGCTAAATGGGTTCCCGAACCCAGAGATTACTGTAATCTCCACCCTGGGAGGCTGAACTGCCACTGTTACACAAACGTGTAAAGTTCCTGGAGTGGTAGTCGTGCCGGAGGAGGAGACCGGAGTGGACCCGGCTATCACGTCAGGAGGGGACTGGGTCCCTTCCGCCCGCCGCGTTAGCAAACCGCAAAACCTGTACCAACTTTTTGTCAAATTGTAATTTTTCCCATTTGTTCGTCAGATTGTCGACGCAGTGACTCCTTACTTTGTTTTTAAAACCCCCCTTTTAACATTATGGTCAGGAAAATAAGAATAGTCGTATACCAGCGGCATCTTCGTCCACACTAAAAGTGGACTTTTGTAATATTAGAGGCCTTCACGCCAATCTAAACGCAGTCCACCAACATCTTGAGTCTGCACAGCCAACTCTATTGTTCTGACGGAGACACCAATATCTTCTCCGGCCGACACGTCTTATCTGCTTTACCCCGGATACAACTTTGAGCACAACTTTGTGCCTCGTGCTGGGGTATGTATGTACGTCCGGGAAAATATTTGCTGTCGCCGTCTACGTGGCCTTGAAGACAGAGATCTGTCAATTTTATGGGTACGTTTAGACCACGGTGGCCACACCCGCATCTACGCGTGCGTTTACAGATCTCACAGCGGTGATACAAGTCGCCTGTTCGAGCATCTGCAATTGGAAACTGACAATGTCTTAGAGCAGTACCCATCTGCGGAGTTAGTGATTTTAGGAGACTTTAAACACCTCGGCCAACACAATGGCGACAAATGTGGCACTACAAGTCAGCAGATTGGGATGGACTGCGTGAAATTTTTGCTTCATACTCATGGAAACAGCTTTGCTTCACGTCAGAAGATCCTGACTCCTGCACAGCTGCCGTCACAGAAACCATCTTGACTGGCATGGAATGCTTTATTCCGAACGCTTTAGTTGCTGTAGGAATAAAAAAACGACCGTGGTTTAATCGGCCTTGCAAAGAAGCTAAATTACTTAAGCAAACTGCATATGAGGCTTGGACCACGGCCCGTACTAATCAGGATCCCAAAATCTCTGACGTGAAGAAAAAACTCAACGCTGCTTCGAGGTTCAATAAAAAAGTAATTGCAAGAGCCAAATTCGATTTCATCGGCAGATTCGGTAAGCGGCTGGCGCGTTACCCGTCTGGGAGTCGTGCTTTCTGGGAAATGTGCCGTACCACTTGACATCCCTTGGTGCGGTATTTCTATGCCGGAAATTGCAACTTCACAGCAGCATGTCAAAAGTGAATTGCTTTTTATAGACGTTTATAAGTCGAGTGGGCCCGATGGTATACCGGCTGTGGTACTAAAGCGGTGTGCTCCTGAATTGTATCCAATCTTGACGCGCCTCTTTGAACTCTCCTACAAAACCGGACAGGTTCCATCTTTGTGGAAGACAGCCCATGTTCACCCAGTGCCCAAAAAGGGCGATAGATCAGACCCATCAAATTATAGGCCAATCGCTATAACCTCCCTTCTCTCTAAGGTCATGGAGCGTGTAATAAATATACAACTTCTCCGATACCTAGAAGGACACGACTTAATCAGTGACCGTCAGTACGGCTTTCGCCATAGTCGCTCTTACACACCGTTGGGCTCAGGCCATTGAGAGTCAAGGTGAGGCATTGTCTGTAAGCCTAGATATAGCAAAGGCCTTTGATCGGGTCTGGCATCGGGGTCTTCTTTCGAAGTTGCCATCCTATGGACTGTCCGAAGGTTTGTGCAAATGGGTCACTAGCTTTTTGTCCGGCAGAAGCATAAAAACTGTCGTTGACGGTAGTAGCTCCGATAGCATGGACATTAATGCTGGTGTCCCGCAAGGCTCCGTATGGTCTCCAACGCTGTGTTTGCGTGCTGTTTTTGCGCTGATATCAGGTGCCAACCAGTCCAGTTCAGTCAGTTATTGGTAGTTATTTCGCGGTGCTTCAGTTTTCATTGCATCCGTGCAAAGCTGGACTATCAGCTAGGTTATTATCTTTTAATATAAAACACCCAACAGTCACATATTAAGTTCTGCCTGACTACACACTAGAATTCCCTGTGACAGATATTAGAAACTACGAATAAGGTACAACAAATATTTGGAGATCATGCAAAAACTTGAACAACGAACACGTCAAACTTTTGTGCTTCAAACCAGGAGACCCTATCGTTAACCTGAGTATTTGTCGAAGTAAACAAAATACTTAGGTTAACGATTGGGTCTATTACTGGTAGTTAAGTAAAGCTAAATAATAAATAAATAATATTGCTGGACAATCCACACAGCATCATCTAGCTCCAAGCTAAGCAGAGCTTGTGTTATGGGTAGGTACTAGATAACTGATATAATTAATAAAATACATGGATAGATATTTTTTACTATTTACATAGAAAATTACCAGAACACCTGGAACAAATATTTGTAGATCGTACAAACATTTGTTCCGTGGCGGGAATCGAACCCGCAACCTCCGCGTCGCCGGCGGAGCTTCACCCGCCGCGCCACATTGGTCGTCATCAAAGTTATAATTATTTAGATAATTGATTAACGTACTTAAACCCACTAGGATCCGTGTCGTCCAGTTCGTAAGCAGGATCGCAAGAGCAGCTGTTCCCTTCCACGCAGAAGCCGTTGATGCAAGGTTGGGAGCAACGCGGCAGAAATTCCTCATAACCAGTTATGTCTGGTATTGGCTCATCGGGATATTGGCTCGTCGTGTATGATACAAGATGGTTAGAGTCAACAGGGTAGGCTTGGTTAGGGTTGTAAGGGTACTGTCCTGGTTGACCATTCGGGTTGTTGGGGTACTGCCCAGGCATACCATTTGGGTTGTTGGGGTACTGCCCTGGTTGACCATAAGGGCTATTAGGGTTCTGTCCTGGTTGACTATTCGGGTTGTTGGGGTATTGCCCAGGCATACCATTCGGGTTGTTGGGGTACTGCCCTGGTTGACCATTTGGGTTGTGTTGGTAGTAGTTTGTTGATTGGTTTGGGTTTGACGGGTTATAAGGCTGGTTTTGTCCATATGGGTAGGTTTGGGTAATAGGAAGTCCATTAGGTCCATTGGGGTAGTTCGATGTTTGAGTGATTGGGTTATAAGGGTAGTGAGAGTCTGTCTGGTTTGGTTTAATTTGAGAATCAGATGTAAAGTTGTAGCCCGGTCGGTTGTAATCTGTTGGGTAGTAAGGATTGTTGGGTTGGTGGGGGTTGTGTGATGGGGCGGGAGTAGTCATGGGGTTACTGCAAACATTTGGTACTATGCAGCGGCCATTTGGTCCACAAGCCCTGAAAGGAATTAAGGTTCAATTTTAAAATCGGTCTATGCGTGTATGGTTTTTGTCACAGAACATATCCCTGTGGTTTTTTTTTCTGTGTTTGTAATTTTGATCCGTAAAGGTTTAGATTAGACGAAACCCAATCGGATAGTGCAGTCAATATCCACGATTGAGAATAATTTAGCGCTAGGTTTGCACTCAAACGAACATGTTTTCTTCGTTCGTAGATAAGTGTAATTTCCAATTCCGATCAATTGGAATTGCGTTTAGGAGTAAGACCTCAGGCAAGCTATATTGCACTATTTGCACCTTTAAAATTAATCTTATAAAATTCTTGTTAAATTCTCAAAAATCTGATCCGTAAACAGTCGTTTTTTGGTATAATCTTCGTAAAATAACTCAATTCTGGCCATTTCTTAAGCTTGTAATCAAAAGCTTCGAGTTTTCAAGTGTTAGGAAGAGTTTCTTCTTATAAGTTTTTAATTGTTGCTTTGGCTTTCTTAGCAAATCTTTATAAAATGTACCTAAGTAAATTGTTAGATAGTGAGAGACTCGTGTCGCAGCTAATTGCTGCTACTACTACTCGTAGGCTACACTGAAAACCAGCGCTACAGACACATTATGTCTGCAGCACATGTTGAGTGGCAGGCTTTTTTTCGTCACAATAGTTAAGTTTTAATTTGTATGGTTATTTTTATTTTAATGTTAATTGTGTGGCGTTAAATAAATATTTTTCTATTCTATTCTATTCTATATTAATAACTGAAAAAATGTTTTTTTTTATACAACTGCGGTGGCAACCAAGCGTACGGCCCACAAGATGGTAAGCGGTTACCGCAGCCTATAGGCGCTTGCAATACCAGAGGTTGCACCCTGAGACGAAAACCATACCCTTTGAAACTACTACTCTTATATGCTATATGCTATGCATGCTATAGATATGCTATCCTATGACGTAAACTGTACACTTACTGAGCGCATGATGGTTCACAAGCGCCTGATCTATCCTTGGTGTATCCGTGCTTGCAGCGGCAGTCGTTGGGAGCTACGCAGTCTCCGTTTCTACAGTCTCTGGAGCAGGTTGGCCTGCAGGAGCCTGTGGGAGTGGACTCGTAGCTCGCCTTACACGTGCACGTGTTTGGGGATGTGCAGTTACCTATACCTAAAAAAGGTTTCTACAGTTTTATTTATGCAAGTGACAAGTAGCTAGGAACCCCCCACGACTTTGTTGGCGCTGACTGTTTTCATGCAGTTTGCAGTGTTTTTAAGGTACTTTGGCTACGTTATCTAGGAGTTGATTTTTGGGAACTACTGGTATATATACGTATATAATTACACCTATCATATATTTTTTATATTATATATCTATCTCTATAATTATCTATACTTACCTTCATATTTAAAACATACATAGTATTACGTTGTGGAACTTACATTACTTATAAGCTTTAAGAACCAAATTAGTAAAATAACTTTTTTTATTATTTTTGTCTGATTCTGTCAGCTAGATACCTACAAATAAACTGTTTCGTAATTAGGATTTCTCGATTCAGGCTGAGCCTAGTGAGAAATCCAACAGATATTACCACTTTAGTTAATAAGTTATCTGTAAAATACTGTGTAATTCTACATAAAAGTAGCTCGCTTACTTTATTTTTCTGTGTACTGTACCTACATGTATTTTTACAGTAAATAAATGTATTTTCTATTTTCTATTTCTATTTTCTAACTCCAATACTCCATCATCATCATGACACTTCTTCCCACTGTTGGGACATTGGCCTACTCTCGGGCGAGAGTCATAATCCACCACGCGGACCCAATTCGGAATAGTAGATGGCACATTCCATTCGAATTTTTAGTTCTTGGACATGCCGGTTTCCTCACGATGTTTTCTTTCACGGTGTCAATTTTTCGAACAGAAAAATCCATTGGTGCACGACCGGGTTTGAACCCACGACCTTAGGATCGGATGGCGAGGTCGCTACCACTAGAGCACCAGTGCTCTATACTTACATAGAAAAAGAAAATTGTTTGCCATTTTAATTAACTTAAAAATCTGCTCTCTTTGGTTCCTAAAGCTCTCAGGCTGTGAAGCCAAAATGTACAACAAAAATCAGCAACAGTTAGTCAAACCAATAGTACCAGTTCCACCACAGTTGTCCTGACAGCTCGGCATGCAGTATTTGCTGTCTCTGTCTAACTTGAAGCCATCCTTGCAAATGCACTCTCCTCCAGCGCATCGCCCGTTCTGGCAGCCTGAAAATTAACATCACGCTGTGCATCATTATCGTCACAACAGGTTTTCAAGTTTCTACTAATGGGACACTGGCCTACTCTTCTCTCAACTTGTCTCCGACCAACGCGTTTTCACTCGCGTTATTTTTTTCCGTTCAAACCTTCCCTGGACTTCTACAAATATTTCAAGACCAAAATTATTAAAATCTAATCTAGTCGTTTTCGAGTTTTAGCGAGACAAACGAACAGCAATTATTTTTATTTATATAAAATTTCTAGTAGACCCGGCACGGTTTCACTCGCGCTTATTTTTGCAAATTTTAACACCCTGTATAGTTTCTCGCCGTTTAAACCTTCCCTGAACATTTCAACACCAAAATTGGCCAAATCAGTCCAGCCGTTTTCGAGTTTTAGCGAGACTAACGCACAGCAATTCAATTTTATTTAAAAGAGAAGATAATTTTTAGAAAATAAAAAGTATTGTCTTCTAAGTGGGTACAGAACAATACCTATAGGACAAGTGGGTATACAGAAGCCAGCAGCGTTCTTCACGTGGTCCGGGAAGCAGGTGCAGATCTCGGGAGCGCTGCAGAGCGCGTTCACGCACTCCTCGGCGCAGACAGGGTCGCAGAGCCGGTAGTTGTGGATGTTACGGATGTAGCCTTTACAGCAGGACCGGATCCGGCTGAGATCTGCGCGTGACTAGGAAATAAAAACGAATAAGAGGCACACCTACAAAATAAGGAGCTAATGGGCACTTGCTCGCCACCGTCCACAACACCATCTAAGATAAGATAAGATAAGATATTTTTTGATCACAATTAATGAAGGTTTACAATTTTATAAACCAGCGTTTTTAGTGTCACTTATGCTAGGAATCCTGTGCTATAAGTGACAGTTGCGTTCTTAGGTCTTGCAAACAAAATTGCGAATCGGCACGATGCAAATTCATTATAGATTTTAATGAGATTTTGTGTGGCAAGGCGTCTTCCTTCCACGATTCGGGTGACCATTTCTTCGTCAACAAGTTGCAACATCGCAGGAATGCGTGATGCTAATAAATTCGCAAGTTCTTGCGATGCGTCGTGCGAGCTGTCATCATGTACCTAATTAATGTATATTTTTCATGTTGCCTAAATTATCCAAGAGTCATAATTATATGCTATATAATTGCAAAGCTGAGTTATAAACTATTTTCATACAAAACTGACAAAGCAAGCTCTGCATGTGATAATAGACCTACTGTGTAGGACTACTATACAATAGTGAGCTTTTATCAATTTTAAAACTTACTCCATTGCCAGCTGGTACATATGACTGATCTTTCACCAAAGTAGAAGTTCTGGAAGAAGAAAATTAAACTGAACAAAAAAAATTAAATCTTGGTAGGTAAATAGATAGGTTATTCATTAACAAAAACTGATTTGTTCGAAGTAATATGATAATGTCCTAACTTTACATTAGAATTCCGTGTCTCGTGGGTATCAGAAACTACGAATACCATGATACTACAACACCAAGATCCAGACCAAGTATGTAAAGATTTGTCCCGTAGCGGGAATCGAACCAGCAACCTTTAAATTCTCAACCACCGCGCCGCCAAGATCGTCAAAGCAATGTATTAGGTATTTAATTTGTTATCTGCCCTCGGTGGATAAAGAAAGAGATAGACCTTCACCTTCCACCCACATCAGTGCACGCTTAAGCCCCGGTTCCTAAAAAGTGTCTACCGTCACCTTTCATCACCATCATGCCTTCTAATGCTTCCACTGTGGCGACAACTTTTCCGGACCAATACAATTTAGGATTATTCAAGGCTAGAGTGAACAGGTTCTTTCTAGGCAAGCGTGCTTCATCATCGACCACACCATCACTTACCATCAGGTGAGGTGTTGGTCACACTAATATACTAAATGCGAAAATTTGGATGTTAGGATGTTTGGCTGTTTGTTCCTCTATAATTCAACAACCACTGAACCGATTTGGCTAAAATTTAAAACATATATAGGTAATGTCCGGGAATAGAACATAGGCTACTTTTTATCTTGGAGAAAAGTACGGTTCCCGAGTTCCACGCGAACAAACGGGCAACTCCTAGTATACAATAAAAAAAAAAGTCATCGGGTCATCATATATAACCACCGAGTCAACCCGCGCGAACTCAATGCAGATTAGTGAATGGCTGTTTTTTGAATTTTTAGTTCTTATTTGCCGGTTTGGATGGATTAAGATCCAATCACTCTTGAGAGAAGGCCTTCTAATGTTCCCACGGCTGGCAGCATCCCAGCCGTGAGAACATTAGAAGTCCATCATGATGTGTAATTACTCTAGTACTGACTCGGGCATCTATCACAGCACACTCGCCTTTTACATCGCCGAAGTCATCATGATGCTCGTAAACCCAAAAGCCTATTATATAGCCATACCTATTTCTGCCGCCAAGCAGTAATGCTCCATTGCTGTGTTCCGGTTCGAAGGGTGAGTTTCCGGTGAAATTACAGGCGCATGAGACTTTCCATCTAACGTCTCAGGGTGACACGCAAGTGATATCTATCGTGCATGCGTACAAGGCTACAATAACCGCTGACCATCAAGTGGGCCGTACGTTTGGTTGAAAAAAAAAGCCCCAAAAGGTAGAGGGTAAGCGAAGTCATCATGACAGCCTTCTAATGTTTCCACTGCTGGGACACTGGCTTACTCTCAAGCAAGAGTGATTGGGTCTTGATCCACCACGCGGACCCAATGCGGATTGGTGGATGGCACATGTCTTTCGAATTTTTAGTTCTTGGACATGTCGGTTTCCTCGCGATATTTTCCTTCACCGTATGAGAGCACTGGCATTGTGCACATAAATTTTTCGTAGCGAAAAATCCATTTGTGCACGACTTTAGAATCGGAAGGCGGGGTCACTACCACTACACCACCGGTGCTCTAGCAAGTGTAGGGTAAGCGAAGTAACCAATATTTACTCACGGTACTTCAACGTAGCATATTCCAACTTCTGGTTCCTCATAATCAGGGTAGTTGGGGCTTCCAGTGTAGTCATGCTGCCCTTGCTGAGTGCCGTTGCCGAAATATCTGAAAACACGTTGAATGGATTTCTCGTGGACTGTTTATCTAAGACCTCTATTAATGTAGGTTGAGCTTTTTGCTAGGCGATTGGTTATTGAATTTTATAACCACCTATTTAAATAAATAAATAAATAAATAATGCTGGACAATCCACACAGCATCATCTAGCCCCAAGATAAGCTACTGTTTAAACAGAGCTGTTTTATGGTACTAGATGACTGATATATACTTAATACAATACAATACATAGATAGATATTTTTTATTATATATAGAAAATACCCAGAACACCCGGAACAAATATTTGTAGATCGTACAAACATTTGACCCGAGGCGGGAATCGAACCCGCAACCTCCGCGTCGCAAGCAGACCTGCGCCCGCTGCGCCGGTCGTCATACACCTAAAAAAATGGAGCGCTCGTGACGTAGCTTGCAAAGTTGTTCATAACAGATAATTATGTTCAAATTGAAAAGGAAAATTCACGAGACAGAAAGACAAGTGTGGTTACCGTAACTTAATGATGTTTTGATATTACTATGAGTAAGTATATTCACGTGTTTTCGCTCATCTTCGTGAAGCCACTTTAAATAATTATAATAACAATAATTGGTAGCAAAATAACTGGTAGAGTATACGCGTATCAAGTGGAAGGTGGCTGATTCAAGTCGAGTTTTTTATAATAGTAAGTAAGTTCGTATGAGTCAGTGGCCAACTCTGGTGACAGAGTTTCTAGACCGTCTAAAGGCCTCTGTCATGGCTTAACAACTTTGAAAAAGCCAGCAGGCATCGGCATTGCATTGCGCAGCGACATCTGGCTTAGTTCTTTTAAATCAGGGATCTGCCAACACAAGCGTGAGACAACAAGAAGCATCTATAGTTGACGTCACATTTGCTACTCCTGCTATCGCTGCGCGGACGCAGAACTGGAGGGTCCTAGAGGACGAAGAGACCTTGTCAGACCATCTGTATATAAATTTGGAGATCACGGCATCTCTTGGTTTTGGTGGGTCGCCGGCACTGGCCAGTCAGCGGACAGTGTTTCCACGCTGGTCTTAGGGGCGCCTTGACAGAGAGCAAGTGGAAGAAGCTGCTATTGTGCAAAGCTGGTGCCCTGCTCCAGCGGCACACCAAGGAGTAGATACAAGAGCAGAGCGTTTCCGCGACGCCTTAACAGCTGTGTGTGATGCTGCTATGCCCCGCGCAAGAAAGTTGCCGAAAAGAAAGCAGATATACTGGTGGTCTGACGAGATTGCAGCTCTTCGGTCTACCTGCATGCATTCACGCCGTGAATACACTCGATGCCGCAGAAGGCGAATACACACTGCTGATGAAGAAAACAGCCTCTACGCAGAGTACCGCCAGGCCCAAAAAAATCTTGCAAGTGGCAATTTTCAAAGCCAAAACTGAAGCGTGGCAGGAGTTTATACAAGATCTTAATAGGGATCCTTGGGGACGTCCTTACCGTACAGTAAGGAAAAAGTTGTGCAATCAAGCGCCCCCAACTGAGACATTTGAGCCTGAACTTCTTACCAATATTGTTACTGGACTCTTCCCTGCCTGTGCGCCTCATGATCCGCCTCATATGGCTGCACCCAATCTCCTGCAGGGGAGTTTTTCCGAGGAAGTACCCCCGATTACTGAGGGGGAGTTTGGTGGTGCAGTTTTGCACCTTCGGGCTAAAAAAACTGCTCCAGTACCAGATGGAGTGCCAGGGCGTGTCTTAGCACTTGCTCTGAAACATTTGGGATCCCGACTCCAAGAGTTACTAAATTCATGTCTGGTGTCAGGTCACTTTCCTAAAGTGTGGAAAGACGGACGACTATGCCTTATCAGAAAGGAGGGACGCCCAGCAGATTCCCCCTCTGGATACAGGCCAATAGTATTGCTTGATGAAGCTGGCAAACTACTCGAACGGGTGGTGGCTGCCCGCATCATTGAGCATTTATCTTGTGAGGGTCCTAATTTGGCGGAAGAGCAGTTTGGCTTCCGAGCCGGACGCTCCACAGTAGATGCGTTGCTGCGCCTCAAAAATATCTCTCAAGAGGCAGTAGCTCAAAAAGAACGTGCGCTGGCTGTATCGCTAGATATTGCTAACGCGTTCAATAGTCTTCCCTATGAATGCATCGAAGAGGCACTTCGCTACCATAGAGTGCCGTTATATCTTCGGACGCTGGTAAGGCATCATCTGAGACAGCGGGACGTGCTCTACCTAGATGATAGAGCCAGAGTTTGCACTAGGCGAATGACAACCGGTTTTACGCAGGTTTTATCAGTCATGGGACCATTGCTGTGGAATATCGGTTACAACTGGGTGCTTCGTGGCACGCTTCTTCCTTGGTCACACATAATTTGTTATGCAGATGACACCATGTTTGTTGCCCGGGGAGGCAGCTATCAAGAAGTGGCGCACCTGGCTACAGTGGGTTCCACGTTGTTAGTAAGTCGCATCCGTATGCTGGGCCTAAAGGTAGCCCTTAACAAATCCGAGGCCGTGTTATTTTATGGAAGAGGAGGTAGGCCACCAGCTGGTGCTTACATAATAGTGGACGGTGTGCGGGTCATGTTAACGACCCGCATGAAATACTTGGGGCTCACTTTGGATAGAGCTTGGAAGTTTTCTGACCATTTTCAGCTCTTAACTTCAAAAGTGCACGGAGCAGCGGGGTCGCTCGCGCGCCTTCTGCCCAATCTGCATGGCCCCAGCGTATTTTGTCGATACCTGTATGCAGGCGTCATCCGTTCGATGGCCCTGTATGGTGCTCCAGTGTAAGCGGTCGCTCTGACTGCCAGTAACAAAGCCCTTCTGCGAAAACCGCAAAAGATTATGGCAATCAGAGTAATACGAGGTTACCGCACGGTGTCGCACGGAGCCGCATGCGCCCTTGCAGGAACCCTTCCTTGGGATAAAGAAACGAGGTACTTGCTGATGTATATCGGCTCAAAATAGAAATGCGAGATCAGGGTTTCCGCCTGGCCCCCCAAGAGGGTCTACATGCTAGAGAACAGGCACAAGAGGTAGCCCTGCTAAGTTGGGCAGATGAGCTAGAGGACTCGAGGTATGGCCGATGGACTACCGACGCTATACGTCCTGTGCTGAATGAGTGGGTCCACCGAGACCACGGAACCCTCACGTTCAGACTGGTGCAGGTACTATCCGGACACGGATGTTTCGGGTGGTACCTGCACAAGTTTGCTCAGAGAGAGAAGAGCCCCGCCTGTCATCACTGCGAGGCCACAGAGGACACAGCGCAACACACACTCGAAGTGTGTAGTGCTTGGACGTTGCAGCGTCAGACGCTAGTAGCGTATATAGGAAGAGACCTTGCGCTGTCATATGTAGTTAAGGCCACGCTCGACAGTGCTGAAGCCTGGCAAGCAGTGGCCTCCTTCTGCGAGGAGGTCATATTGCTAAAGGAGACGGCGGAGCGAGCCCGTGAGGAGGATCTTCTGGCTGACTTGCGCCGACGAAGAAGGCAGTTCAACCGCCAACTTCTGCTAGATGGAGGCCAGCAGGACTTGAGAGCGGGGTGCCCCAGCCCTGCATTGCACAGGCCACCATCATCGAGGTATGCAAACTCGCATCCACTTCCATCTGTGGATGTGACCCGAGGTGTTCGCCCAAGGCGAACCATCACCGACAGAGTCGCGGTAGAATCCAACCGGGACCCCGTGGCTTTGTCGAGTGCGGATGCAGCGTCGAGTCACACATCATCTGGTGATGAGTGGTTCAACGATGCACTGGCACTAAGGTGAGTGCAGAAGATTCTGTGGGTTTTTAGTCGGTATACCGTCATTTACTAATTAGTAGCGGACGGAGAGCCCGACCTACCCCCTCTGTTCTCCCCAACTGAGGGGGATGCGTAATGCATTTTCCCAACGTTAAAAAAAAAAAAAACGGGCTATTAGGGTTCTGCCCTGGTTGACTATTCGGGTTGTTGGGGTATTGCCCAGGCATACCATTTGGGTTGTTGGGGTACTACCCTGGTTGACCATAAAGCCTATTAGGGTTCTGTCCTGGTTGACTATTTGGGTTGTTGGGGTATTGCCCAGGCATACCATTCGGGTTGTTGGGGTACTGCCCTGGTTGACCATTTGGGTTGTGTTGGTAGTAGTTTGTTGATTGGTTTGGGTTTGACGGGTTATAAGGCTGGTTTTGTCCATATGGGTAGGTTTGTGTAATAGGAAGTCCATTAGGTCCATTGGGGTAGTTCGATGTTTGAGTGATTGGGTTATAAGGGTAGTGAGAGTCTGTCTGGTTTGGTTTAATTTGAGAATCAGATGTAAAGTTGTAGCCCGGTCGGTTGTAATCTGTTGGGTAGTAAGGATTGTTGGGTTGGTGGGGGTTGTGTGATGGGGCGGGAGTAGTCATGGGGTTACTGCAAACATTTGGTACTATGCAGCGGCCATTTGGTCCACAAGCCCTGAAAGGAATTAAGGTTCAATTTTAAAATCAGTCTATGCGTGTATGGTTTTTGTCACAAAACATATCCCTGTGGTTTTTTTTTCTGTGTTTGTAATTTTGATCCGTAAAGGTTTGGATTAGACGAAACCCAATCGGATAGTGCACTCAATATCCACAATTGAGACTAATTTAGCGCTAGGTTTGCACTCAAACGAACATGTTTACATAAATGTCATTTCCAATTCCGATCAATTGGAATTGCGTTTAGGAGTAAGACCTCAGGCAAGCTATATTGCACTATTTGCACCTTTAAAATTAATCTTAAAAAATACTTGTACATTCTCAAAAATCTGATTCGTAAACAGTCGTTTTTTGGTATAATCTTTGTAAAATAACTCAATTCTGGCCATTTCTTAAGCTTGTAATCAAAAGTTTCGAGTTTTCAAGTATTAGGAAGAGTTTCTTCTTATAAGTTTTTAATTGTTGCTTTGGATTTCTTAGCAAATCTTTATAAAATGTACCTAAGTAAATTGTTAGATAGTGAGAGACTCGTGTCGCAGCTAATTGCTGCTACTACTACTCGTAGGCTACACTGAAAACCAGCGCTACAGACACATTATGTCTGCAGCACATGCTGAGTGGCAGGCTTTTTTTCGTCACAATAGTTAAGTTTTAATTTGTATGGTTATTTTTATTTTTATGTAAATTGTGTGGCGTTAAATAAATATTTTTCAATTCTATTCTATTCTATATTAATAACTGAAAAAAAGATTTTTTTTATACAACTGCGGTGGCAACCAAGCGTACGGCCCACAAGATGGTAAGCGGTTACCGCAGCCTATAGGCGCTTGCAATACCAGAGGTATCACTCACGGGTTGCACTCTGAGACGTAGATCGAAAGTCTCATGTGCCTGTAATTTCACCGAAAACCATACCCTTCGACACTACTACTCTTATATGCTATATGCTATGCATGCTATGGATATGCTATCCTATGACGTAAACTGTACACTTACTGAGCGCATGATGATTCACAATCGCCTGATCTATCCTTGGTGTATCCGTGCTTGCAGCGGCAGTCGTTGGGACCTACGCAGTCTCCGTTTCTATAGTCTCCGGAGCAGGTTGGCCTGCAGGAGCCTGTGGGAGTGGACTCGTAGCCCGCCTTACACGTGCACGTGTTTGGGGATGTGCAGTTACCTATACCTAAAACGGGTTTCTACAGTTTTATTTATGCAAGTGACAAGACTTTGTTGGCGCTGACTGTTTTCATGCAATTTTTTAAGGTAGGTACTGCTGCTACGTTATCTAGGAGTTGATTTTTGGGAAGTCCAACACTCCATCATCATCATGACAGTCTTCTGATGTTCCCACTGTTGGGGCACTGGCCTACTCTCGGGCGAGAGTCATAATCCACCACGCGGACGAAATGCGGAATAGTAGATGGCACATTCCATTCGAATTTTTAGTTCTTGGACATGCCGGGTTCCTCACGATGTTTTCTTTCACCGTATCAATTTTTCGATTAGAAAAATCCATTGGCGTACGACGGTTTGAACCCACGATCTTAGGATCGGATGGCGAGGTCACTACCACTAGAACACCAGTACTCTATACTTACATAGAAAAAGAAAATTGTATGCCTTTTTAATTAACTTAAAAATCTGCTATCTTTGGTTCCCAAAGCTCTCAGGCTGTGAAGCCAAAATGTACAACAAAAATCAGCAACAGTTAGTCAAACCAAAAGTACCAGTTCCACCACAGTTGTCCTGACAGCTCGGCATGCAGTATTTGCTGTCTTTGTCTAACTTGAAGCCATCCTTGCAAATGCACTCTCCTCCAGCGCATCGCCCGTTCTGGCAGCCTGGAAATTAACATCACGCTATGCATCATTATCATCACAACAGGTTTTCAAGTTTCTACTAATGGGACACTGGCCTACTCTTCTCTCAACTTTGTCTCCGACCAACGCGTTTTCACTCGCGTTATTTTTTTTCCGTTCAAACCTTCCCTGGACTTCTACAAATATTTCAAGACCAAAATTATTAAAATCTAATCTAGTCATTTTCGAGTTTTAGCGAGACCAACGAACAGCAATTATTTTTATTTTTATAAAATTCATAGTAGACCCGGCACGGTTTCACTCGCGCTTTTTTTTGCAAATTTTACACCCTGTATAGTTTCTCACCGTTTAAACCTTCCCTGAACATTTCAACACCAAAATTGGCCAAATCAGTCCAGCCGTTCGAGTTTTAGCGAGACTAACGCACAGCAATTCAATTTTATTTAAAAGAGAAGATAATTTTTAGAAAATAAAAAGTATTGTCCTCTAATTGGGTACAGAACAATACCTATAGGACAAGTGGGTATACAGAAGCCGGCAGCGTTCTTCACGTGGTCCGGGAAGCAGGTGCAGATCTCGGGAGCGCTGCAGAGCGCGTTCACGCACTCCTCGGCACAGACAGGGTCGCAGAGCCGGTAGTTGTGGATGTTACGGATGTAGCCTTTACAGCAGGACCGGATCCGGCTGAGATCTGCGCGGGACTAGGAAATAAAAATGAATAAGAGGCACACCTATAAAACAAGGAGCTAATGGGCACTTGCTCGCCACCGTCCACAACACCATCTAAGATAAGGTAAGATAAGATATTTATTGATCACAACAGTGTTTTTAGTGTCAGTTACGAGTATACTAGGAATCCTGTGCTATAAGTGACAGTTGCGACTCGCAGTTTGACAATATTCACCTAAATTACTGGACAATAAAATTTAATAATTATAATAGGTTTGGATTGGAGTTCATGCAAGTAAAAGCGATGAGATTCTAGATCATTGCTGTCATCAACCTAGTCCTTCTCCGTTATTTCAAAGAGCTGGGCTGGCTAGGATCAGGTTAGCAGGGGGACAATGCACAATGCACCCCAATGCGGGTTAGTGCGTCAGTGCAGATCTTACACCCCCATTTAGAATTAGAATTAGATTAGCCGCCTACAAAAAGTTAGTCTTGCAAACAAATTTGCGAATCGCACGCACGATGCAAATTCATTATAGATTTTATTGAGATTTTGTGTGGCAAGGCGTCTTCCTTCCACGATTGGGGTGACCATTTCTTCGTCAACAAGTTGCAACATCGCAGGAATGCGTGATGCTAATGAATTCGCAAGTTCTTGCGATGCGTCGTGCGAGCTATCATTATATACCTAATTAATGTACATTTATCATGTTGCCTAAATTATCCAAGAGTCATAATTATAAGCTATATAATTGCAAAGCTGAGTTATAAACTATTTTCATACAAAACTGACAAAGCAAGCTCTGCATGTGATAATAGACCTACTGTGTAGGACTACTATACATATAGTGAGCTCTTATCAATTTTAAAACTTACTCCATTGCCAGCTGGTACATGTGACTGATCCCTCACCAAAGTAGAAGTTCTGGAAGAAGAAAATTAAACTGAACAAAAAAAAATTAAATCTTGGTAGGTATAGATAGGTATTCATCAACAAAAACTGATTTGTTCGAAGTAATATGATAATGTCCTAACTTTAAAAAAATTGTCAAAGCAATGTATTAGGTATTTAATTTGTTATCTGCCCTCGTTGGATAAGGAAAGAGATAGACCTTCACCTTCCACCCACATCAGTGCACGCTTAAGCCCCGGTTCCTAAAATGTGTCTACCGTCACCTTTCATCACCATCATGCCTTCAAATGCTCCCACTGTGGCGACAAGTTTTCCGGACCAATACAATTTAGGAGTATTCAAGGCTAGAGTGAACAGGTTCTTTCTAGGCAAGCGTGCTCCATCATCGACCACACCATCACTTACCACACACTTATCACATCAGGTGAGGTGGTGGTCACACTAATATTATAAATGCGAAAATTTGGATGTTAGGATGTTTGGCTGTTTGTTCCTCTATAATTCGACAACCACCGAACCGATTTGGCTAAAATTTAAAACATATATAGGTAATGTCCGGGAATAGAACATAGGCTACTTTTTATCTCGGAGAAAAGTACGGTTCCCGAGTTCCACGCGAACAAACGGGCAACTGCTAGTATACAATAAAAAAAAAAGTCATCGGGTCATCATATATAACCACCGAGTCAACCCGCGCGAACTCAATGCAGATTAGTGAATGGCTGTTTTTTGAATTTTTAGTTCTTATTTGCCGGTTTGGATGGATTAAGATCCAATCACTCTTGAGAGAAGGCCTTCTAATGTTCCCACGGCTGGCAGCATCCCAGCCGTGAGAACATTAGAAGTCCATCATGATGTGTAATTACTCTAGTACTGACTCGGGCATCTATCACAGCACACTCGCCTTTTACATCGCCGAAGTCATCATGATGCTCGTAAACCCAAAAGCCTATTATATAGCCATACCTATTTCTGCCGCCAAGCAGTAATGCTCCATTGCTGTGTTCCGGTTCGAAGGGTGAGTTTCCGGTGAAATTACAGGCGCATGAGACTTTCCATCTAACGTCTCAGGGTGACACGCAAGTGATATCTATCGTGCATGCGTACAAGGCTACAATAACCGCTGACCATCAAGTGGGCCGTACGTTTGGTTGAAAAAAAAAGCCCCAAAAGGTAGAGGGTAAGCGAAGTCATCATGACAGCCTTCTAATGTTTCCACTGCTGGGACACTGGCTTACTCTCAAGCAAGAGTGATTGGGTCTTGATCCACCACGCGGACCCAATGCGGATTGGTGGATGGCACATGTCTTTCGAATTTTTAGTTCTTGGACATGTCGGTTTCCTCGCGATATTTTCCTTCACCGTATGAGAGCACTGGCATTGTGCACATAAATTTTTCGTAGCGAAAAATCCATTTGTGCACGACTTTAGAATCGGAAGGCGGGGTCACTACCACTACACCACCGGTGCTCTAGCACGTCTAGGGTAAGCGAAGTAACCAATATTTACTCACGGTACTTCAACGAAGCATATTCCAACTCCTGCTTCCTCATAACCAGGGTAGCTGGGGCTTCCAGTGTATTCATGCTGCCCTTGCTGAGTGCCGTTGCCGAAATATCTGAAAACACGTTGAATGGATTTCTCGTGGACTGTTTATCTAAGACCTCTATTAATGTATGTTGAGCTTTATGCTAGGCGATTGAAAGAAAGAAAGAAAATACATTTATTCTGGACACAAACACAACAAACAGCGCTCAATGAATACACATTTATAATATACTTAAGTAGTAGATCCTTATTCACTAACATACTTTCAACCTCTGATAGTTACACCTACCTACTGCGTCTTTCATACCTGTCATCATCCTCGTTCATTGACGCAACAATTATGTACCGAAAGACAGTAATAAGCAAGCCGAAAAAATTACAGTGAATAGGGGCATAAGATGATAGATAGGCCTGTTGTTAGGGGTTTCCAAATTAGTCCGCGCTGAGAGTGATGTGAGCCAGAAATGGTTCCATTTCAGCTCTAATGCCGCTCCATGTAGATGTAGCGGTGCTGGTTTTCAAATGGAACCGTTTAACCTCACGATCGTGATGTGTACAAATAGGTACAAAGAGAAGGTAAATTAAATGTAGTATGTACAAGCAGATAGATACGCAGAAAATAACGATAAAATACAATAAATAAATAGATAGTGCTATGTATGTAATGGGTATATATAATATAAGTAATATATTAAAGTGAATATAACAATAAATTAGGACATTATAAGATTAAATAGGTATGAATTTTAATAAAAATGGCTATCATCGACCCAGCCAATTTTGTGGTTTGTGATCGTACTTTTTTGTCTTCTGTGAGCTTATCATTGGACTAAATGGATCTCTAATGATGGTGTTCCCATTAATCTGATGTGCGCACGCATATCCCCTGATAGGTGAGTGGGTATTTTGGGTTCACGATTCACGATAATTTTTGCTTTGCCAGGAGTTCTTTTTTGAGTGTATTTTTAAACGTGGTGATTGTTTTTAGATCTCAAACGGGTGGTAAAAGAACATTCCAATAACTACTCGCAGTGAACCGGAATGAGCCTCGAAAAGCCACGGACTTATGTCTCGGTGTGACGAACACATGAGTACACGTTCGCTTCTGATAGCGAGAATTTTCATTAGCCCAGGTAAGTTTTGTATAAAGGTATTCAGGTATTTTGCTTCTAGTGAGACCAAAGAGGAGAGCCGCAAGGTGAAGTCTTCTACGCGATTCCATTTTCAACATATTAGCTACGTTTAGAAAGGGGGTGACATGTGTTCTTGGTGGGATGTGAAAGCAAAAGCGGGCACACGCATTTTGAACACGCTGGATCAACCTTTCAGTACGGCTTAGAAGACATGGCCCATAAACCACATCGCAGTAGTTCATTCGGGATAATACCAATGTTTCACAAAGGGTGATTCTGATTTCTTCGCACAGATAAGGACGAATCTTATACAGCAGCTTTAACCTGTAGAAGCAATTACGCACAGTCTCATTGATATGACTTTCGAAGCGAAGGCTACTGTCAAAGATAAGCCCAAGGTTTTTGGCTTCTTTCACTCGCTCTACTTGCTCTCCATCAACAATAATATTTAGACTTAATGTATTAACTTTATTTACGCTGGCTTTTGTCCCAATTACCATATATTTAGTTTTTTGGGGGTTTAGTACCAAAATTGGTTATTGTTTTTTATAACCACCTATTTACACCTAAGGAAATGGAGCGCTCGTGACGTAGCTGGCAAAGTTGTTCATAACAAATAATTATGTTCAAATTAAAAAGGAAAATTCACGAGACAGAAAGACACGTGTGGTTACCGTAACTTAATGATGTTTGATATTACTATGAGTAATTAGATTCACGTATTTTCGCTCTTCTTCGTGAAGCCACTTTACATAATTATAATAACAATAGTTGGTAGCAAAATAACTGGTAGAGTATACGCGTATCAAGTGGAAGGTGGCTGATTCAAGTCGAGTTTTTTATAATAGTAAGTAAGTTTGTATGAGTCAGTGGCCAACTCTGGTGACAGTTTCTAGACCGTCCAAAGGCCTCTGTCATGGCCTAACAACTTTGAAAAAGCCGGGACCGACTGCTTAACGTGCCCTACGAAGCTCGGGAGCGCTCAGTTGAAATTTCCTCTGGCGGTTACCCATCCAAATTATGACTACGGAACAGTGCTTAACTTCGTTGATCTGTTAAGAACAACTTAGCTACGTCACGAACGCTCCAGAGTAGAGATGAATCGCCATGCTAGCCCTGTGTTATGTTAAGATAAGGTTCACTGGCATTACGTTACAGGCTTACTTTATCTGGTTTACCCCAGCATTGTACTGATAGTCGTGTCCCGAGTAGCCCCCTTTGACTCCGGAGTGGCCTGTCTTTGTGTACTGAGGGTTCGCGCTGACCACGGCCGCTAATAGCACTAGTAGCCACATCTTACTGCAAAATCAAGGATAGGACCCTGTAAATACCAACCAATTTATTGGTCTACTTTATTCTACTACTACGTTCTAGTCAACTACGAGAACTATAATATCTTTATACTACGAGAACTATGTATATAATTTGTCTGTGTTGAGTTTTCCAAACTTTCATAATCCCATTGCGTCTTATAGGACTTCAATTGTGGGAACTTCTTTCTTATTGCATCCTTGCACATTAAAAACTACAGGCCTGCAGCGTCTGCTCTTCACATATCCAGTGTGGGCAAAACGAGTAACAAACATGCTTCTAGACGCTGATTAATTTTCGATAGATGATGGAGACTGACATACAGTCCAATATAATTAGTATTCAAAGCAGACGTTTCCACTCAAACAATGTAAATTAGCTTAAAGTGTCTGTCTGGAGAAAAAAAATGCTACCATAGACAAGATTTGCAAGTAAACAAGACGAAATACCGACATTTTTTCTAATACAATAAGTTGTCATCATCATATTAGCCGATAGACGTCTACTGCTGAACACAGGCCTCAATACAATATAAAATATAGAAAAAAAAAAAAACATATTAAAGTCCAAATATCATGCAGATATCTATTTAAATTTAAAGTAACCATGACGCAGTAGTTAGTATGAAAGGTAAAGAGATGTTAGAAAATCTAATGAAATTGCTCACAATTAATTTTTGACTTTTGTATGTTTCAAAACTGTAGGTAATTGTAGGTAAATTTATACTAATATACTAATACGAGAGATAATTTGTATATTTGTTTGTTACGAATAAATTTAAAAACTACTTGTCCGATTTCAAAAATTATTTCACCATTAGAATGCTACATTATCCCTGAAAAACATAGGCTATATTTATGACTAGTGACCCGCCTCAGCTTCACACAGGTGCGGTGTTATTGCACCCGTTGCTAAGCTGGGGCAGATCGGCTAGTAACTTATAAAAATATAGTAAAAAGCACTTACCTACACAGTAAAAAACAGCAATATCAATATTATTCTAGTGTCTTTGCTATTTATATTTGAACGTTGTAAACAATTTTCCTGCTTCTCGGAAAGACCTATAAACCCCCAATGATCTCATTTATGTCAGTCTCACAACAAACTTGGATAATAAGTATGACGCAAATAGTAACTTAGACTTTATCTGTGACACGCTGTAGTAACTTGCACTAGCAACTTGTCTTTTCTCAGCTGGACACTCGCCCTTCGACCCACTGCATCTCTGAGGTCGTCGATCACACTAATCACACTATCACATCACACTAGTAATCACATTAAATATCACATCACACTAATATTACAAATGCGAAAGTTTGGATGTTTGCTTCTCTATAACTCGACAACCACTGAACCGTCTTGACTGAAATTTGGAAAAGATAGTTTTTAACTGGGATTTTTTTTTTTTTATACAACTGAAGTGGCAACCAAGCGTACGGCCCACAAGATGGTAAGCGGTTACCGCAGCCTATGAACGCTTGCAATACCAGAGGTATCACTCGCGGGTTGCCACCTTGAGGCTAAGATCGAAAGCCTCATCTGCCAGTAATTTCACCGGAAACCATACCCTTCACACCGGAACACAGCAATGCGAGCATTACTGCTTGGCGGCAGAAATAGGTATGGTGGTAGTCCTTCCCCGGACGAGCTCTATCACAAAAAACTCTACTACTCTTCTCTTCTTCTTCTTCTGGGAATATTTATGTCCTGCTTTTTATTTCAAAAAAATGTACGGTTCCCGAGTTCTATGACGAAGTCGTGGGCAACAGCTAGTTAGCTATATAGTAGGAATTTTAGAAGGTTGTAATGATGAAGTACTGTAAGGTTAGTTAGTTATTCTCTTGTAACTTATTTATGCAAATAAATTTCTTACGTTTACGTCTATTTTTTTCTACGTTTTATTGCAGATCAAAAACCAATAATTACCTAAGAATCCTTCAATGTGACGTTTTCATCGATTGCAAATAAGTAAAATAGGTTTTTTTTATAAAGATAAAATGGAAGATATAAAAGAAAGATAATAAAAATAATAATATAACTAGGCTTATTTTATTTTCGAAATCATTGATTGTAACCTAAAAGTATCCATCGACCAAAACTAGGTAGAAAGAAGATGTGTAAAATTAATCAATAAAACCGCGCAAAGAATCTGATGGTCTAGCTCTAGTCAGTAGTTTGTAAGACCTTCCGATTCTAAGGTCATGGGTTCGAAACCGGTCGTGCGCTAAGGAAACCAGCATGTCCATGAACTAAAGAAATTAAAAACGTGCAATTAATTAACCACTCTTGCTTGGAAGTAAACCAGCGTCCCGACAATACAATACAATACAACAGTGGGAACATTACAAGGCTTGTAATGATGATTTTGATGATTGTGCAACGTGACATTATTTTGACAGAAGGGCGAATCACGAACAACTTGATTGACAATCGTTAACGTAAACGTATCGTCAAGCTGTCAATTTGGATGGGATTTTAGTAAGTTATTTTACGCAATATAAAGGCGCTGTAACAAATCCCATACAAATTGACAGCTGAACGGTACGTTAACGTTTACGATAGTCTAACAGGCTTTTCGTATTTCGTAATATAATACTCTACAATATTGATTTAACACATTTTCATTAAACTCTAGAAAATGCGACAGAGTATTTTCTCTCGACTGACTTTCAGTAGTTCTAACTATCTTGGTAAGTAATGTTAACATATCCAAGGAATTGCGATAGAGCATTTTTGTTTAACTGATTTTCAGTAGTTCTAACTATCTTGGTAAGAAGGTTAGTCTGTGGATCTCTTCATTCGTTTGACACAGCGAGGGCTGCTCCCCTTGACCCCCTGCTCTTTGCGGAAGCCCATGTTGCAGATGCAGAAGTTAGGGGCTGAGCACACGCCGTTTTGACATCCGCCGGCGCAGTGTGGACGACACCTGAAATAAAAATTATAAATTTTGATTCAAATGCCATTACAAATGTATTGTTATTTTTATTTTTATGTTTATTGTGTGGTGTTAAATAAATATTTTTCTTTTCTATTCTATTCTACAACGCACGTTGTTGCGAAATAAATTTATAAAGAAAGAAAGAAGAAAGAAAAATATTTATTCGACAGCACAAACAAAGAACACAGAGCAAAAACAGACTGGCAGGTACATCACAAAACAATAAAAAAATATCTAAATGTAAATGTACCCCTATAATAAGGGAGAGAAAACTATTTTATTTTTGAGTAGGTAGGTACCCACCTCTACTCAGACAACAAAGTTAATGCACACACCCACATTATCAGGTGCCAAACAGTCCAACGGTCCGTTATTGGTACGTCATTTCGCAAACCCGTTGTATCGAAGCCGCTAGCTGTTACGAAAATCTTTTTATAATGTGGTACGCTAGATCGACGGAATCTAAATCAATTTATGCTAAATACTCATTCGAATCTATTAGGAAATCAACTACGACCCAGACAAGACATCATTTACGATGCAATGCTACATTATCCCTGAGTAACATAGGCTAAATTACTAGCCACCCGCCCCGGCTTCGCAATTCGCAAGGGTGTTTAAGTTTTAATTGCATCATAGCCCAGCTTTGCCCGTGCAAAGTACAAGTGCAAAAATCGGCTAGTTTATTATCTTTCAATATAACACACCCAACAGTCACATATTAAGTTCTGCCTGACTACACACTAGAATTCCCTGTGACAGATATTAGAAACTACGAATAAGGTACAACAAATATTTGGAGATCATGCAAAAACTTGAACAACGAACACGTCAAACTTTTGTGCTTCAAACCAGGAGACCCTATCGTTAACCTGAGTATTTGTCGAAGTAAACAAAATACTTAGGTTAACGATTGGGTCTATTACTGGTAGTAAAGTAAAGCTAAATAATAAATAAATAATATTGCTGGACAATCTACACAGCATCATCTAGCTCCAAGCTAAGCAGAGCTTAGCTGTTATGGGTACTAGATGACTGATATAATTAATAAAATACATAGATAGATATTTTTTACTATTTACATAGAAAATGCACAGAACACCTGGAACAAATATTTCTAGATCGTACAAACATTTGTTCCGAGGCGGGAATCGAACCCGCAACCTCCGCGTCGCTGGCGTAGCTTCACCCGCCGCGCCACATTGGTCGCCATCAAAGTTATAATTATTTGGATAATTGATTAACGTACCTAGTCCCACTAGGATCTGTGTTGTCCAGTTCGTAACCAGTATTGCAAGAGCAGCGGTTCCCTTCCACGCAGAAGCCGTTGATGCAAGGTTGGGAGCAACGCGGCACAAATTGCTCATAACCAGTTATGTTGTATGGGTCGGGATATTGGCTCGTTGGGTTTGGATGGTTAGAGTCAACAGGGTAGGCTTGGTTAGGGTTGTTAGGGTACTGTCCTGGTTGACCATTCGGGTTGTTGGGGTACTGCCCAGGCATACCATTTGGGTTGTTGGGGTACTGCCCTGGTTGACCATAATGGCTATTAGGGTTCTGCCCTGGTTGACTATTCGGGTTGTTGGGGTATTGCCCAGGCATACCATTCGGGTTGTTGGGGTACTGCCCTGGTTGACCATAAGGGCTATTAGGGTTCTGTCCTGGTTGACTATTTGGGTTGTTGGGGTATTGCCCAGGAATACCACTTGGGTTGTTGGAGTACTGCCCTGGTTGACCATTTGGGTTGTGTTGGTAGTAGTTTGTTGATTGGTTTGGGTTTGACGGGTTATAAGGCTGGTTTTGTCCATATGGGTAGGTTTGGGTAATAGGAAGTCCATTAGGTCCATTGGGGTAGTTCGATGTTTGAGTGATTGGGTTATAAGGGTAATGAGAGTCTGTCTGGTTTGGTTTAATTTGAGAATCAGATGTAAAGTTGTAGCCCGGTCGGTTGTAATCTGTTGGGTAGTAAGGATTGTTGGGTTGGTGGGGGTTGTATGATGGGGCGGGAGTAGTCATGGGGTTACTGCAAACATTTGGTGCTATGCAGCGGCCATTTGGTCCACAAGCCCTGAAAGGAATTAAGGTTCAATTTTAAAATCAGTCTATGCGTGTATGGTTTTTGTCACAAAACATATCCCTGTGGTTTTTTTTTCTGTGTTTGTAATTTTGATCCGTAAAGGTTTGGATTAGACGAAACCCAATCGGATAGTGCACTCAATATGCACGATTGAGACTAATTTAGCGCTAGGTTTGCACTCAAACGAACATGTTTTCTACGTTCGTAGATAAGTGTAATTTCCAATTCCGATCAATTGGAATTGCGTTTAGGAGTAAGACCTCAGGCAAGCTATATTAAATTCTCAAAAATCTGATCCGTAAACAGTAGTTTCTTGGTATAATCTTCGTAAAATAACTCAATTCTGGTCATTTCTTAAGCTTGTAATCATAAACCACAAGATGGTAAGCGGTTACCGCAGCCTATAGGCGCTTGCAATACCAGAGGTATCACTCGAGGGTTGCACCCTGAGACGTAGATCGAAAGTCTCATGTGCCTGTAATTTCACCGAAAACCATACCCTTCGACACTACTACTCTTATATGCTATATGCTACGCATGCTATGGATATGCTATCCTATGACGTAAACTGTACACTTACTGAGCGCATGATGGTTCACAAGCGCCTGATCTATCCTTGGTGTATCCGTGCTTGCAGCGGCAGTCGTTGGGAGCTACGCAGTCTCCGTTTCTACAGTCTCCGGAGCAGGTTGGCCTGCAGGAGCCTGTGGGAGTGGACTCGTAGCCCGCCTTACACGTGCACGTGTTTGGGGATGTGCAGTTACCTATACCTAAAAAAGATTTCTACAGTTTTATTTATGCAAGTGACAAGTAGCTAGGAACCCCCCACGACTTTGTTGGCGCTGACTGTTTTCATGCAATTTTTTAAGGTACTGCTGCTACGTTATCTAAGAGTTGATTTTTGGGAACTCCAACACTCCATCATCATCAGCCTTCTGATGTTCCCACTGTTGGGACACTGGCCTACTCTCGGGCGAGAGTCATAATCCACCACGCGGACCCAATGCGGAATAGTAGATGGCACATTCCATTCGAATTTTTAGTTCTTGGACATGCCGGTTTCCTCACGATGTTTTCTTTCACCGTATCAATTTTTCAAACAGAAAAATCCATTGGTGCACGACCAGGTTTGAACCCACGATCTTAGGATCGGATTGCGAGGTCACTACCACTAGAACACCAGTGCTCTATACTTACATAGAAAAAGAAAATTGTATGCCTTTTTAATTAACTTAAAAAGCTGCTATCTTTGGTTCCTAAAGCTCTCAGGCTGTGAAACCAAAATGTACAACAAAAATCAGCAACAGTTAGTCAAACCAAAAGTACCAGTTCCACCACAGTTGTCCTGACAGCTTGGCATGCAGTATTTGCTGTCTCTGTCTAACTTGAAGCCATCCTTGCAAATGCACTCTCCTCCAGCGCATCGCCCGTTCTGGCAGCCTGGAAATTAACATCACGCTATGCATCATTATCGTCACAACAGGTTTTCAAGTTTCTACTAATGGGACACGGGCCTACTCTTCTCTCAACTTTGTCTCCGACCAACGCGTTTTTACTCGCGTTATTTTTTTTCCCCTTCCTTGGACTTCTACAAATATTTCAAAACCAAAATTATTAAAATCTAGTCTAGTTGTTTTCGAGTTTCAGCGAGACAAACGAACAGCAATTAATTTTATTTTTATAAAATTACTAGTAGACCCGGCACGGTTTCACTCGCGCTTTTTTTTGCAAATTTTTACCTGTATATTTTTAACCCTGTATAGTTTCTCACCGTTTAAACCTTCCCTGAACATTTCAACACCAAAATTAGCCAAATCAGTCCAGCCGTTCTCGAGTTTTAGCGAGACTAACGCACAGCAATTCATTTTTATTTAAAAGAGAAGATAATTTTTAGAAAATAAAAGTTTTGTCCTCTAAGTGGGTACAGAACAATACCTATAGGACAAGTGGGTATACAGAAGCCGGCAGCGTTCTTCACGTGGTCCGGGAAGCAGGTGCAGATCTCGGGAGCGCTGCAGAGCGCGTTCACGCACTCCTCGGCACAGACAGGGTCGCAGAGCCGGTAGTTGTGGATGTTACGGATGTAGCCTTTACAGCAGGACCGGATCCGGCTGAGATCTGCGCGGGACTAGGAAATAAAAATTAATATGAGGCACACCTACAAAATAAGGAGCTAATGGGCACTTGCTCGCCACCGTCCACAACACCATCTAAGATAAGATAAGATAATTATTAAGATATTTATTGATCACAATTATTGAAGGTTTACAATTTTATAAACCAGCGTTTTTAGTGTCACTTATGCTAGAAATGCTGTGCTATAAGTGACAGTTGCGACTCGCAGTTTGTCAATTTTCACCTAAATTACTGGACAATAAAATTTAATAATTATAATAGGTTTGGATTGGAGTTCATGCAAGTAAAAGCGATGAGATGCTAGAACATTGCTGCTATCAACCTAGTCCTTCTCCGTTATTTCAAGGAGCTGGGCTGGCTAGGGTCAGGTTAGCAGGGGGACAATGCACTATACACCCCAATGCGGGACGTCAGTGCAGATCTTACACCCCCATTTAGAATTAGAATTAGATTAGACGCCTACAAAAAGTTAGGTCTTGCAAACAAAATTGCAAATCGGCACGATGCAAATTCATTATAGATTTTAATGAGATTTTGTGTGGCAAGGCGTCTTCCTTCCACGATTCGGGTGACCATTTCTTCGTCAACAAGTTGCAACATCGCAGGAATGCGTGATGCTAATGAATTCGCAAGTTCTTGCGATGCGTCGGTCGTGCGAGCTGTCATCATGTACATAATTAATGTATATTTTTCATGTTGCCTAAATTATCCAAGCGTTATAATTATAAGCTCTATAATTGCAAAGCTGAGTTATAAACTATTTTCATACAAAACTGACAAAGCAAGCTCTGCATGTGATAATAGACCTACTGTGTAGGACTACTATACATATAGTGAGCTCTTATCAATTTTAAAACTTACTCCATTGCCAGCTGGTACATGTGACTGATCCCTCACCAAAGTAGAAGTTCTAGAAGAAGAAAATTAATCTGAACAAAAAAAAATTAAATCTTAGTAGGTATAGATAGGTATTCATCAACAAAAACTGATTTGTTCGAAGTAATATGATAATGTCCTAACTTTTCATTAGAATTCCCTGTCTCGTGGGTATCAGAAACTACGAATACCATGATACCACAACACCAAGATCCAGACCAAGTATGTAAACATTTGTCCCGTAGCGGGAATCGAACCAGCAACCTTTAAATTCTCAACCACCGCGCCGCCAAGATCGTCAAAGCAATGTATTAGGTATTTAATTTGTTATCTGCCCTCGTTGGATAAGGAAAGAGATAGACCTTCACCTTCCACCCACATCAGTGCACGCTTAAGCCCCGGTTCCTAAAATGTGTCTACCGTCACCTTTCATCACCATCATGCCTTTTAATGCTCCCACTGTGGCGACAAGTTTTCCGGACCAATACAGTTTAGGAGTATTCAAGGCTAGAGTGAACAGGTTCTTTCTAGGCAAGCGTGCTCCATCTACGGCCACACCATCACTTACCATCAGGTGAGGTGTTGGTCACACTAATATTATAAATGCGAAAATTTGGATGTTAGGATGTTTGGCTGTTTGTTCCTCTATAATTCGACAACCACTGAACCGATTTGGCTAAAATTTAAAACATATATAGGTAATGTCCGGGAATAGAACATAGGCTACTTTTTATCTCGGAGAAAAGTACGGTTCCCGAGTTCCACGCGAACAAACGGGCAACTGCTAGTATACAATAAAAAAAAAAGTGATCGGGTCATCATATATAACCACCGAGTCAACCCGCGCGAACTCAATGCAGATTAGTGAATGGCTATTTTTTGAATATTTAGTTCTTATTTGCCGGTTTTCTTACGATGATCTTAACTCAGCGTAGGTCACAAACTCCTTTGGCCAAAGATTGGAAGAAGTTCCATTGTCTTGTCTAATAGTCAAATCCAACCAACAGGTACACAACTACGACCTAGGAGTCGGAAGGTGGGGTCAATACCACTCAGTCAGACCACCAGTGCTCACAGCTGTATTAGCTAAACCGGTAGAGTAAACAAAGGTTCACATCATTTTTATCCCTGACTCATCGAGCCCTGATCCTGTACCAAATCGCAGTAGCTCTGATTTGAGAAACGCAATATGATAATTAAAAATAAATAAATAAATAATGCTGGACAATCCACACAGCATCATCTAGCCCCAAGGTAAGCTGCTGTTAAACAGAGCTGTATTATGGGTACTAGATGACTGATATATACTTAAAACAATACAATACCTACATAGATATATATTTTTTATTATATATAGAAAATACCCAGAACACCCGGAACAAATATTTGTAGTTCGTAAATACATTTGACCCGAGTCGGGATCGAACCGCGTCGCAGGCGGACCTGCGCCCGCTGCGCCACATCGGTCGTCAACTAATGCATATTAGATGATACAACAGAAACCGTATTTTAAGAAACTAGAGCTTTAGTCATGTTTATTTGTTTTGCTAGTGTTTACGAGGTCTCGCGGACCATTTTAATACTTTCAATGAAATACTAGTGGCCTTCGACACTTCGAGTGAAACGGTATCAAGAAGACCAAGAAAGACCTAGTGTGTGATCATGGACAATGGCTAAGCAAACACAATAATGTTTTTAAAACCAATCCCTTTCAACAGTTTTGATTTTATGTATTGTTTAGTAATTAAAGTACATTGGGTCAGCGTGGTGGATTAAGATCTAATCACTCTTGAGAGAAGGCCTTCTAATGTTCCCACGGCTGGGAGATCCCAGCCGTGGGAACATTAGAAGTCCATCATGATGAATAATTACTCTAGTATTGACTCGGGCATCTATCACAGCACACTCGCCTTTTACATCGCCGAAGTCATCATGATGCTCGTAAACCCAAAAGCCTATTATATAGCCATACCTATTTCTGCCGCCAAGCAGTAATGCTCCATTGCTGTGTCCCGGTTCGAAGGGCAAGTTTCCGGTGAAATTACAGGCGCATGAGACTTTCTATCTAACGTCTCAGGGTGACACGCAAGTGATATCTATCGTGCATGCGTACAAGGCTACGATAACCGCTGACCATCAAGTGGGCCGTACGCTTGGTTGAAAAAAAAAAGCCCCAAAAGGTAGAGGGTAAGCGAAGTCATCATGACAGCCTTCTAATGCTCCCACTGCTGGGACACTGGCCTACTCTCAAGCAAGAGTGATTGGGTCTTGATCCACCACGCGGACCCAATGCGGATTGGTGGATGGCACATGTCTTTCGAATTTTTAGTTCTTGGACATGTCGGTTTCCTCACGATGTTTTCCTTCACCGTATGAGAGCACTGGCATTGCGCACATAAATTTTTCGTAGCGAAAAATCCATTGGTGCACGACCGGGTTTGAACCCACGACCTTAGGATCGGAAGGCGGGGTCACTACCACTACACCACCGGTGCTTTAGCACGTCTAGGGTAAGCGAAGTAGCCAATATTTACTCACGGTACTTCAACGAAGCATATTCCAACTCCTGCTTCCTCATAACCAGGGTAGCTGGGGCTTCCAGTGTATTCATGCTGCCCTTGCTGAGTGCCGTTGCCGAAATATCTGAAAACACGTTGAATGGATTTCTCGTGGACTGTTTATCTAAGACCTCTATTAATGTAGGTTGAGCTTTTTGCTAGGCGATTGGTTATTGATTTTTATAACCACCTATTTACACCTAAGGAAATGGAGCGCTCGTGCGTGACGTAGCTGGCAAAGTTGTTCATAACAGATAAATATGTTCAAATTGAAAAGGAAAATTCACGAGACAGAAAGACACGTGTGGTTACCGTAACTTAATGATGTTTGATATTACTATGAGTAATTAGATACACGTGCTTTCACTCTTCTTCGTGAAGCCACTTTAAATAATTATAATAACAATAATTAATAGCAAAGTCGAGTTTTTTATAATATGTAGTAAGTAAGTTTGTATTAGTCAGTGGCCAACTCTGGTGACAGAGTTTCTAGACCGTCCAAAGGCCTCTGTCATGGCCTAACAACTTTGAAAAAGCCGGGACCGACTACTTAACGTGCCCTACGAAGCTCGGGAGCGCTCAGTTGAAATTGCCTCTGGCGGTTACCCATCCAAATTATGACTACGGAACAGTGCTTAACTTCGTTGATCTGTTAAGAACAACTTAGCTACGTCACGAACGCTCCAGAGTAGTGATGAATCGCCATGCTAGCCCTGTGTTATGTTAAGATAAGGTTCACTGGCATTACGTTACAGGCTTACCTTATCTGGTTTACCCCAGCATTGTACTGATAGTCATGTCCCGAGTAACCCCCTTTGACTCCGGAGTGGCCTGTCTTTGTGTACTGAGGGTTTGCGCTGACCACGGCCGCTAATAGCACTAGTAGCCACATCTTACTGCAAAATCAAAGATAGGACCCTGTAAATACCAACCAATTTATTGGTCTACTTTATTCTACTACTACGTTCTAGTCTACTACGAGAACTATAATATCTTTATACTACGAGAACTATGTATATAATTTGTCTGTGTTGAGTTTTCCAAACTTTCATAACCCCATTGCGTCTTATAGGACTTCAATTGTGGGAACTTCTTTCTTATTGCATCCTTGCACATTAAAAACTACAGGCCTGCAGCGTCTTCTCTTCACATATCCAGTGTGGGCAAAAAGAGTGTCAAACATGCTTCTAGACGCTGATTAATTTTCGTTAGATGGTGGAGACTGACATACAGTCCCATATAATTAGTATTCAAAGCAGACGTTTACATTCAAACAATGTAAATTAGCTTAGAGTGTCTGTCTGGAGGTAAAAAATGCTACCATAGACAAGATTTGCAAGTAAACAAGACGAAATACCGACATTTTTTTCTAATACAATAAGTTGTCATCATCATATTAGCCAATAGACGTCTACTGCTGAACACAGGCCTCAATACATTTAAAATATAGAAAAATAAATATAGAATATACATATCATCATCATGACAGCCTTCTAATGTTCCCACTGTTGGGACACTGGCCTACTTTCAGGCGAGAGTGATTGGGTTTTAATCCACCACGCGGACCCAATGCGGATTGGTGGATGGCACATGTCTTTCAAGTTTTTAGTTCTTGGACATGCCGGTTTCCTCACGATGTTTTCCTTCACCGTATGAGAGCACTGGCATTACCATACCATAGTAACCATGACGCAGAAGTTAGTATGAAAGGTAAAGAGATGTTAGAAAATCTAATGAAATTGGTCACAATTAATTTTTGACTTTTGTATGTTTCAAAACTGTAGGTAAATTTATACTAATTATAATAATAATTATAATGAGAGAAGATTTGTATTTTTGTTAGTTACGAATAAACTTAAAAACTACTGGTCCGATTTCAAAAATTCTTTCACCATTAGAATGCTACATTATCCCTGAGTAACATGGGCTATATTTATGACTAGTGACCCGCCTCAGCTTCACACAGGTGCGGTGTTATTGCACCCGTTGCTAAGCTGGGGCAGATCGGCTAGTAACTTATAAAAATACAGTAAAAAGCACTTACCTACACAGTAAAGCAATCTCAATATTATTTTAGTGTCTTTGCTATTTATATTTGAACGTTGTAAACAATTTTCCTGCTTCTCAGAAAGACCTCTAGACCCCCAATGATCTCATTTATGTCAGTCTCACAACAAACTTCGATAATAAGTATGACGTAACCTTATTAACTTAGACTTTATCTGTGACACGCTTTAGTAACTTGCACTAGCAACTTGTCTTTTCTCAGCTGGACACTCGCCCTTCGACCCACTGCATCTCTGAGGTCGTCGATCACACTAATCACACTATCACATCACACTAGTAATCACACTAGATATCACATCACACTAATATTACAAATGCGAAAGTTTGGATGTTTGTTCAAGATGGTTCTGGAACCATCTTGACTGAAATTTGGAAAAGATAGTTTTTAACTGGGAATATTTATGTGCTGCTTTTTATTAGTAGAGTTCTCTGTGATAGAGCTCGTCCGGGGAAGGACTACCACCATACCTATTTCTGCCGCCAAGCAGTAATGCTCGCATTGCTGTGTTCCGGTGTGAAGGGTATGGTTTCCGGTGAAATTACTGGCACATGAGGCTTTCGATCTTAGCCTCAAGGTGGCAACCCGCGAGTGATACCTCTCTGGTATTGCAAGCGTCCATAGGCTGCGGTAACCGCTTACCATCTTGTGGGCCGTACGCTTGGTTGCCACATACAACTGAATTGTATAAAAAAAAAATATATATATTTACGGTTCCCGAGTTCTATGACGAAATCGTGGGCAACAGCTAGTTAGCTATATAGTAGGAACAAAAGGTTGTAATGATGAAGTACTGTAAGGTTCTACCATTAGTTACCTCTTGTAACTTATTTATGCAAATAAATTTATTAAATCTTGAATCTTGACAAGAGTTTATGTGACGTACACTATGTGTAACGCGTCTTATGCGATATTTTTTGTCTTAGTATCTACTACTACTACTACTACATAGATAAAGTTATATAGAATTGGATCGAGTTATGCAGAAAACAGATATTATATTATTACCTAAAAATACTTAAAAATGCAGTATAAAAGACATTGCGGATTTCCGCTAAGACTTGCTGTCTTAGCCACTTGATTTTGAAAAATACTTGGCTGCCAAACACACCTAACACACCTACCCATTTTATCACACTCTACATCCCACACATAATTTTAAGTGTATTTTTATTTAGGTATAGTTCTCACGGCGGATCTCGGCCGTCGTGAAATTAACCGTTTCGATGCGCAATGGAGCTTTTTCAAACTAAATTGTCTTTGCGCATCACAAAAGACTAACTTCACGGAAGCCTAGATCCGCTGTGCGAACTATAATTACAAAATTGTTGCTTGAATGTAATGTCTGTAACCAAAAACATAATGTACTATGGATATTGAAGAGCGGAGTCTTCTAATACAGGTATTGTTTACCTAAAAGAAGATTCCAACCTTGACCAGAATATAATGTTAAGTTCTTGGTAATGAAATAAACATTTGATTTGGTTTGATTAGATTTGTTTTCTGCATAACTCGATCCAATAATTCACCTTGCACGTTGTTTTGTGTTTAAGGACTAAGAAGCTAGATTGGGTACTTACGGAGTTTGCACTGAGACTACCGCTCTTTAGAGCATTGGTTAGCATACTGATGCTGTTTGTTTCTTTATTGTCAGTCTCTCGATGATGAGTAAGCGTAGTACCTATAAGTATGACCTGCGATAACCAGGTTAGTTAGTAACCTCCGGTTTATGCTGATATTTTGTTTTTACGAATTGGTTCTCTGAAATTTTTTTTTTTTTTTTTTTTTATACAACTGAAGTGGTAACCAAGCGTACGGCCCACAAGATGGTAAGCGGTTACCGCAGCCTATGGACGCTTGCAATACCAGAGGTATCACTTGCGGGTTGCCACCCTGAGGCTAAGATCGAAAGCCTCATGTGCCAGTAATTTCACCGGAAACCATACCCTTCACACCGGAACACAGCAATGCGAGCATTACTGCTTTGCGGCAGAAATAGGTATGGTGGTAGTCCTTCCCCGGACGAGCTCTATCACAGTGAACTCTACTACTCTGAGTTAAATAAGTATGTTAGACCAGTGGATAAACGGAGCGCTCGTGACGTAGCTGGCTAAGTTATACTTAACAGATCAACGAAGTTAAGCACTGTTCCGCGGGGTCATCATTTGGATGGGTCCGCCAGTGGCAATTTCAACTGAGCGCTCCCGTGCACGTTAAGCAGTCGGTCCCGGCGTTTTCAAAGTTGTTAGGCCATGACAGAGGCCTTCGTGCGGCCTAGAAACTCTGTCACCAGAGTTGGCCACTGACTCGTATGAACGAACGAACGAACGAGTGGATGTAACAGTTTCCTATCTTAGGTATAATAACTACTATAATCTACTACTACTATTTTAAATCAAAACATGAATAGCAATAAGTAAAACTGCAATGTTATAAAACTAATGAACAAAGTCATACATTAGTTATTTGTACCTATAATAAATAAGTTTTACAAAATTTGTGTAACCTTTTTTTGGAAATAAATATTTTTTTTATTTATTTATTTATCTATACCTTTATCTCTAAACTATTAGACCTACTATAATAATGAAGAGGAAAGTTTTGTTTTTTTGTTTGTAACGTTTATATATAGGTACTTACTCAAGAACTACGGTCCAATTTCAAAATTATTTCACCATTAGTATGCTACATTATCTTTTAGTAACATAGGCTATTTTATGTCAACCCGTGCGAAGCCGGGAATATGAATACCTCATAGGTATTTTGGCCGTAAACTTATAAAAAAGGATTAGGTAAGTAAGTAGAAGTACCTACCTACTTAGTACTAACTAGTTTTATTTTATATGTATAGGAAGTAAGTATGTCCTTAATTTATCAATGTACCTATTTACGATATTGAGTTATTGTTTACGACTTCTAAATTTCTAGGAACTTTGCAAAATAACAGTCACAAATTTACAAGGTAGGTACCTACTTACTTAAAATGTCATTATGATCTTGCGATCTGATATTCTATTATGATCTTAATTATCTTGATCCAAAAGTGACAAGGTTTTTTGAATGCGAATACTACAAATATACCTATTACTTAGGTATTATTTTCGCACCTACTTACCTAAGATATTGAGTGTTGCATTATTTTTGTTAAAAATACTTTTATTTATATGTTTTAATAACTTATTTATTTAGTAATAAGTAATTATAAACATTTAACACATTACAAATATTACAATCATATCATTACACTCACACAAAATACTTAATCTTTGGTTACGCTAAAAACGCCATCTATCGAAAGTCGCTAGAACTAAATATGTTCACGATTATAGCAAGATGGCCGTCGCAGAATGGTAATTTACTTTGCAAGATTAGGTCATAATTCAGTTACTGCTTCTCCATTTAAGTTCATCACTTCAACAGCATGTTCCGATGGTGGTCTCCAGCAAGGTATTTCAGCATAAAGAGGTTCTGATGTCGTAGAGTCAATGACGTCAAGCCTAGCCTCACATTTCAATGCTTCTATTGTAGAGTCCATGGCGTTGCAAGGTCTTAGACAAGTCAGTTCATCTACATCATCCACAGATGGCATTAACGAACAATGTCTGAGGCTTGTGTCGAAATTGTGACTTCTTCGTGGTAAGTGGTCGTAATGGCATTCTAAAATACCTGTGAAATTAAACAAATTAATACCAAGTGCTAATAAAGTTAAAGCACACAAATAACTATACTTAGTTAACATTATAAGTAAGTTACCAAAATTACCTCGGAAGTTCTCAAGCATTATAGGAGAAATTGTTTGCACAACCACTGGTCTCATAAATTGTTTTAAATTCCGATCCAGTGTAGAAATCGGCTGGTAGTGACATTTCTCTGAATTTGGTGGATCTAAAATGAAAAGAAACTTTGTTAAAAACACAAAAAGAGCTTTTGGCCCATGAGGGGATCGAACCCGCGACCTTCGCGTTATTAGCACGACGCTCTAACCAACTGAGCTAATGGGCCGATATTGAAACTAATGAAATTAAAAGCTACACGGAACGATAGACATCAATTGTTATTTTTATAATGTTGACTACGTACAACGACCTAGAATAGTAAAATCATTGATCTAAGGGGCAAAGACTGAACGAATTTGAACCTGCATACAATTCAGTTTTATTATTACATGAAGATAAGGGCATATTGTGTTTCTTTTCCCTTTACAAGTCCCCAACAAGTCTAATATGATAGTTGACTGATTGATTGCGGAAATTTATTAGATTATTATTAACTAGCAATCCGTCCCAGCTTCGCGCGGGTGCAATGAAACAGCACCCGTGCGAAGCCGGGGCGGGTCGTTAGTAATAAGTAAAGCCTATGTTACTCAGGGATAATGCAGTATTTTAATGGTGAAATAATTTTTAATAACGGGTACACGGTCAATGGGTACATCGGGAATACACCTAGTTTTTGAGTCATCATCATTGGCCTTTTCCATCTATAAAAGATGATTTAAGCAGTGTCCATTTTTATAACCGTAACTAACAAAAATACAAACATACAAAAATACATATCTTTCCTCTTATAATATTAGTATAGCTTAAGTAGATGAAAATTCTATCCTTTTGAACTTTTATTTTTTTAATGAGATTAATAGTGATTTTTAGTCTATTTAGAACTTACTTTAGTCATATAGGGTGGGATCGGGACTATGAAATGAATGTAACTGTTGAGTTTAATATGTTGAAGATGGCAGGTACACAGAAAAAGTATAATAAATTACCTGGCAATGGTGTGTGAAAAATACTCCTGACATACGGCGGCGGCTCATCATTATTGTCTATCATGACTTGCATTCGAATATCACTGATCTTTCGTACATTACCATATCGCGGTCTCTTACATCTTTCTACCATCACTATGACCACTGCCACCGTGATCACAGCCATCATGATCCCTCCTGCTATACTGATCACAGATATCAGGTCAACAGATGTCCTCTCCTTTGCTTTTCCGTCCATAACAGCTGTTATATGCTCCGGTTCTGTCAAAATATGAAACTCTTCATCGTCTGCACTCTCAGTTGTTACTTGATTAGTTTTAAATTCATTAATTCTAGTAGCGTTAGTCTTTTCTATGTCTTTGGCTATCGTTTTAGTTATTTTCACTACAGTTTCATTTTTGTTTTTTCCTGATACAGTTATTATTGTTACGTTTCGAGGTTTCACTGTTACTATTTTGATAGGTCTTGTTACTTTTTCAAACTTTGTAACGGTCAGTTTAGTTGTTGCCTCCAGTGTTATATTTTGCTGTGTAGTTTGTATTGCGTTAGTTGAAGGATTTGTTAAAAAGTTAGAAGTAAGATTTCTATCAACAGTTGTCATGCTGTTAGTTCCATTTTTAGATACAGTCTTGTTCTTCGAAAATTCTCTGGTAGTATGAAAAGTAGACAGTGTTTTAGTGGTTCTGTCAGTGTGTGGATCTACAGGTGATTGCAGCTCATATGTTTTGTTCAATTTAGCAGTTATAAGAGTCCTATTTGTACTCAGTTTCGTACTTATTGGAAATTCCGTGGTTGTTAACATTGACATTGGCTTTGTAACTTCTTGTTCAGTAGTTCTACTTTGTAAAGCTGCAGTAGTATTGGCTTTTTGAAGTATGAAGGACGCTGTAGTCAAAGCTATCTTTTTGAATGTTGCATAGGATACGGATGTTGGTATTATAGACACGATAATAGTTTTCGGAGTTGTGTTGGGTAGGGTGGCTCTGGAATTTGAATATAAATCTTGGTTTGCCTCAGACTTTGATTTGTAAGATTCACCTTTTTGCGCTGGCCGTATCCAAATCTCTTTTGGCTTGAACTTGACTGTTGTTGGAAAATATCTGATGGTTGAGTCTGGTCTTTTAGTTGTTTCTACCTTTGTTTTTATCACATGAAGAGTAGTTATAACAGGCACATCTGTTACATTGTCAAATTGAGTTGTTTTTGGTTGAATAGTAGCGCTCGTTCTTTCATCCTTGTCTTTAGTTATATGAACTGGTATATGTTGTTCTTTTATGTTTGTTATAGGTACAATAGGAATTTCTGTTCGATTGTATTTTGAATCTGTTGATATTCTTCTTGTCGTTTGTTCTACTGGCTTATTGATTTTTGTAGTACCGTTGGTTGTTATTGTTAATTCCACTTGTGGTGTAGTTATATTTGTCAATTCACTTACTGCCAGTTTAGTTATATTTCTCTCTTGGTTTTTAGTTTTTGGGATAGTTGACAAAGTTGTTGTTTTAGATTTTGCAGAGATCGTTATTTCCTCAGCAGGTTTATCTTCAGTTACTAACACTGACGTTATTGGTTCTGTTGTAGCCGGTTCCGTAGTTGCTAATGTTGTAGTTATAATTACCTTAGGTGGCTTTACAGATGTTACTGCTGACATAGGATCTATAATCAAAGTTGTTGAAGTATTTGTCGAAATTGTCGTCATAGGACTTGTAGTTGTTCTTTTAGATGTTGCAAGTTCCGCAGAAGTGGTTGTACCAGTACTTGGAGTTTCTAATGTAGTTGTTCTGATTGTTATTAAAGACGTAGTCTCCAATAAGTTTTTTCGGTTTATAACTAAAGAAGTTTCCAATAAATCTGTCCTGTTTGAGACAAAAGTCTCCAATATTGGTTTTAATCTATGTGGACGAGTAGTTATTTCTATCAAATTGGTTTTTCTAGGTGTTGAAGTTGTTAATGGTGGTAGACCAGATGTAGCTACCGAAGCTGGTGTTGTGAGAGCGATAGTTGGAGCAATAGACGAAGTGGATTTAGTCGCAGTTTTTGTTAGTAAATCTTCTGGTGTTGTTGTTGTACTCGTGGTAGGTAACATGCGGATTTCACAACTGAAAAAAAGGTATAAAATTTAAATTTATAAATATTTGTTCAACATAAAATTGATGTGTTTCAATTATTTTAATCAAAGTAGGATGAAAATTTTTCTTATTATCCTTTTTGAATTTTGGTGCTGTGTACTGTGAAGTTAGTATGTACACAGTCAGGTAAAAAAAGTGGCAACCCACCTCTCACCTTGCCATCCATCCTGGCAGGAGCAGTCTCCAGTGATAGGGGAACAAGTCCCACTGTTGCAAGGCTCACAATCGTTCACACAGTTAGGACCCCATTTATTTGGTGCACATTCTGAAAATATCCGAACTATACATCTAAAATCTTAAATTATACATACCTATTGCTGAAATAAAGCAGTATGTGATACTTGTACTGCTGCTGTGTGGCAATGCTAAGGTTGTAGTTTACGGTGCAAATTCGATCAGACTTTCGATTTAAGTTCCAGAGTCAACGCGCAAGTGATACCACTGTATAGCAAACGTACTTAGGCCACGGTTACCGCTTACCATAAAGTGGGCCGCCAGCGCCTATGACGTCAGGGTTATCTGGTTTGTTTAGATATGCAGTTATTATCAGAAAACCGATGATCCGTCTTTCGCAGTAAGACGTCTTGTTTTTTTTTTATGTCAGCAAGTGACGTGACAATCAAGGCGCCCACCTAATGTTAAGCACCACGCCTGACTATTACAGATGCAGTGCCACCCAAAGCTTAAAGTTTTTATGTGTTTGCGTGGCACTTCACTACGCTTATCACCCCGAGACATTGTTGTTAAGTCTCTTTCGCCCAGTAATTTCACTTGCTACAGTGCCCTTCAAATCCAAACACAGTAATGATTACACACTGCTGCTTGGAGGTAGAATATCTGACACTGCGGTGGTACCCACTAAGAGGTAACTCTTGTTCAAGAGTCCTACAACCAGGTCTATATTTATGCAATTATTACCATCAGAACACCGATGGCCCATCTTTCCATGTGGGCATATGGGAACGCAAGCAACATCCTTCATCTTGTACCCTGGACAGCAGACTGCTACTTCGGCTATACGCTCGTCGGTCTGTAAACAATCAATTAATATATTAATTTAGGAAGCGATAGGAACCCATCCGGTTTTGTTGCCATGTTGCCACTGCTTATACGGCATGTACGCGTTGGAGAGCTCGCTGTGATAGAGCTCGTCCGGGGAAGAACTACTACCATACCTATTTCTGCCGCCAAGCAGTAATGCTCGCATTGCTGTGTTCCGGTGTGAAGGGTATGGTTTCCGGTGAAATTACTGGCACATGAGGCTTTCGATCTTAGCCTCAAGGTGGCAACCCGCGAGTGATACCTCTGGTATTGCAAGCGTCCATAGGCTGCGGTAACCGCTTACCATCTTGTGGGCCGTACGCTTGGGTGGCAACCAGTTTTTCAGTTGTATAAAAAAAAACTAAGGCAAGTATAAAGCTGCGTTTCCACCAGAGATGTGCGAGGATGTGTAGCGAGACAAGTGTTTTAGGAACCAATAGTATTACATCAAAGCTGTCAGAGCGAGGCTAAATAAATAAAGTTATTATATTGTTTCCTAACAAACACATCCCTCGCTACACGTCCTCGCACATTCTTTTAATTATATTACATTACAAAATATACAAAATACATATGAAACAGTTGAGCCATCTAAAGACCGTTACAAACGACCTATAGATAGCTCAACTGATCCAAATCACTATCAGTAGGAAGCGTTCCCAACATGCTGGCTGCATTGCCACGTTGAATGGCAATGCTGATACGTTGTGGAATATATATGATATGTCCTCGCACATATCTGGTGGAAACGCAGCCTATGACATGTCATGGAGGCTTGGGTCTTGGTGTATCACGGTTAATAATAATTGCTCTAAGAATTAATTATTCAAACATATTTTTATAAGATTCCAACAGTTCTATTTAGCTGTCACATTCTGCAAATATTTACGATAACCAGGACTATCCTTGAGAAAAACTAGATCGTTGTAAATGACAGTCACTTTAACTTACGGTAAATGCTTGGAGTCTAAGATATGATGGTAATTTTAATCGATCGGCGTAACTTAGTAATTGCTCTATTTAAAAAAAAGATCTATTTTAAGTCAGATATTACAACCTTTTCCTTAAAAATTTCACATGCCACTATTGTATGCCTAAACATATAGATCTAGTCTATGTTCATAGCACAAATATTTGTGCAAACACACACATTTTTTTGTGTTTTATTCTAGTTCCCAAGTACTTTAGCTTAGCTTCGTTTTGAATTAGATAGCATGGCACTTTGTGACTACCAAATTAGCAAAGATAGATAGGATAGCAATTTTAATGGAAATTTACATAACTTCTCGATAAAATCCGTTATATCGATAAACCTCGATATCAACATTTAGGCGACATCATGCTCGGTAACCTGAGGGTCTAATATTGGAACCGATAAACGACAATCATGTCAAATATTGTAGTTCAACTTATGTCTGTGACATGGTGAGTTCAAAGCATTTAAGCTGAACTACAAAAACTGTCACGATATGTCGCGTTTGTCTGCAAGAGTAGGTAGGCTGGTTCGTTACCTCGAGCTTCGTCAGTTCTCTCATCTCGGTCTTCCACTTGGAGCATCGCGGTGGCATGGAGAAACACCATTCGTAGGTTCGCACCGACATCGGCGCTCTGTACTTCACTCGCTTTGTTATGTTGTACCTGCAACACGATTATGTGGTCTGCTAAGTTCGCCTGTAACTGGACAGTTACAGGCGAAGTCTTCTGTTTTTCCTGACAATTACAATCCGGGCCTTTTCAAGGCTAGAGTGAATAGGTGTCTCATAGACCTTCGTGCTCCACCGTCGGCCACATCATCGCTTTCGACCAGGCGAGATCGTGGTCAAACGAAGGTCTATTTTTGATAAAAAAAAAAAAATACAGTCAAGAGATGCACAGCCAAAAGTTTCTGAGAAATCCATTGGGTTTAAAAACTCAGATCACAGATGTTTCTGTCAAAACAGTCCAGCTCAGCTCGTGCCTCTTGCATTATTACCACAAAGTGGAACCCTGAAACATGGCACAGCGAGCTTGCGCCAAGCAGAAAAATGCTCCATGATTAAAACACCCACGATATTGCTTGGCGACGATAAACCTGGGGACTTATTTTTGAACGCGGTCTGTATTGGACAAGTATTGGAATATGATATTTCGTACTTTGACAGCAAACCTAGCGCCAAATTCAACCTTGTTTTCAAGAGTAAAAAATTTTACATCAGTAAATAGAAATTGGGATCGGATCGAAATTGTCATTGGATTCAAGAGTAGGCACCAGGTTTGCAAATGTGGGAAGTCTTTGCGAAATACTGAAGACTAATAACTAACAGGAAAAAACTCTTTGCAGCAAAGAGTTGATGTGTAAAAATATAACTCCATGCACACCTCAAGAAGTCAGCAGCTTTAATACTTACTTCTGCTGTACCATGCAAACATTGGGCCCATTGAGACTTTCCACTGCCAGTACCATTGTCACTACTATCACCACACACCATAGTTTTGTATAAGTCACTGTCATCACCATTTTAATCACTTGACTTTACATTTTCATCGCTTCCTGTTTCAGTGGGCATTTCACCTAAGCGGTTCCAGATCCGTGAAGTGGCATTGCTTGAAGTTTTGCTGGAATTTGATAGAATGTCATTAAATACTTCTGATTCCGAAATATGTCAGATTCCTGGTGAGTGTTTTCTGATACCCACCAGGTATATAATTACCATACGAGTACCATGGTACCGTAACTCCCAAACTGTTAACAAAAATTTGCAGATCATGTACATAATGAACCGCTCGTGACGTGTAGCTGGCTAAGCTGGCTTGTTCATACCAGTTCCGCGTACTTGCCATTTGGCTGGTTGACTGGCAGTAGCAATTTTAACTGAGCGCTTCCGCGCTTCGGAGGACACGGTAAGCAGTCAGTCCTGAGTTGGCCACTGACTCATACGAACTTACTTACTTACCCGCAGTGTTGCTGCAACACCAGAGGTGTCACATGCGATTTGCCATCCTGAAACGTAAATCAAGACTCATGTGCCAGTTATTTTGTGACCCTTCGAACAGCAGAAATAGATAATTGACCGAGCGAGCTAAGCGTCTCAGTTTCGAGATTGGCCAAAAATGCTTTTGTCTGTCAGCCAGTCTGTCCGGCTGTTCTCGCCTACACAGGTCGTATATTTTCAACCAATCTGGTTGAAACTTGTTCTATGACTTTACAGAATTTGATTGTCGTCGGGGATTTTGGATAGGGAGCGTAACTTCTCAAATAAGGGGCAAAAAAGGGGCTACTAGATATCTCCGCCTTCGTTTATTTATGATATTCGATTTTGATGATATTTTTAATTTAACTCATAAAAATTTGGTGAAGATTTGATGAGGATCTTCAGCGTGATGAGCAGAATAGCTCCTCAAAATGTTCTAAATTGCTCACTTCATAAGTTTGCTTGCGAGGTCTACTGTTCGGAGAAATGTTAGTTATGGTGGTATACTTTCCTGGACGAGCTCTATCACAAAGAACCTACCCAAAATAAATATTCTATAATCTATGTATAGGCATGCCAAAAGCAAATCTACAGGATCAGTATGTTATTCAATTCGTTCAAATATTCAGTAGAAGCTGGGGTCAACTAACTAGGCAGGATGGGGGCCGAAAGCAGGCCACCGACTAATTGTCGTGCGATAAATATGTCGTAATAGATGGTAATAACGACATCGCAACCTCGCGGTACCAACTGTTGGTTAGTCTGTGCCATATTTAATAGAGTCATGGTGTGCGGGAGAGGGGTTTTGATAGGTTAATTTAGATATACACGGATACCGCGTCTTGAACGGAACTTGACTTAATGCAACGCGATTTCCGCTCGATATTCGTGACAAAAAATTCTGTTTATTCTCACAACACAACACAACTGCTTGGCACAACACAACTGCTTATACACAACTGCTTATATGGCAAATAAAACAAATGCCATTGTAACGACCGATGTGGCGCAGCGGGCACAGGTCCGCTTGCGACGCGGAGGTTGCGGTTTGATTCCCGCCTTGGGTCAAATGTTTATACGATCTACAAATATTTGTCCCGGGTGTTCTGGGTATTTTCTATATATAATAAAAATATCTATCTATGTGTTGTATTGTATTAGGTATATATAGTACCCATAAACACAGCTCTGTTAAACAGCAGCTTACCTTGGGGCTATGATGCTGTGTGGATTGTCCAGCATTATTTATTTATTCATTATTCTTAAGAAATGGGACGGCAATACAGAGTACTAATAAGTTCTCAAATAACTAAAATTGAAATTGCGATTGCATTGGAATTGTCATTGGATTCAAGAAGGCACCTGATTGAATGCATACATAAAATTACCCATTCTTTAGTAACTTTCTAAAGTAGAAGTACTAGACTACTAGTTCCATGTGATAGAGCTAGTCCGGAGCAGTACTAAAAACAAAAAGAACAACTTTATTTAGCGAACTCTGGTAGATAAAGAAAAAGAAACTTCTCAATTCAGTCGAGTGAGCTGAGTGAGGTTTTAATAAGACTTGGAAGGGTTTCTTTGATTAGCTGGAAGGGAAAGTTACTCTGATACTTTGAATTGGATGAGATTTGTTAAATGGCTTCGAAGTTTCTCGACTCGAAGACGGAGTTTGATTATTGACGTTTGAGATAAATGTTTATTAGTAGCTAATAAATAAATAATGCTGGACAATCCACACAGCATCATCTAGCTCCAAGGTAAGCTCCTGTTAAACAAAGCTGTGTTATGGGTACTAGATGACTGTATTGTACTGTATTAAGTATTATATTACTTAATACAATACAATACATATATAGATATTTTTTATTATATATAGAAAATACCCAAAACACCCGGAACAAATATTTGTAGATCGTACAAACATTTGACCCGAGGCGGGAATCGAACCCGCAACCTCCGCGTCACAGGTGGACCTGCGCCCGCGGTTGCGGGTTCGATTCCCGCCTTGGGAAAAATGTTTGTAGGATCTGCAAATATTTGTTCCGGGTGTTCTGGGTGTTTTCTATGTATAATAAAAAATATCTATCTAGTGATGCCTCTGGTATTGCAAGCGTTCATAGGCTACGGTAACCGCTTAACATCAGGTGGGCCGTATGCTTGTTTGCCACCTTAGTGGTATAAAAAAAAAAAAACAAATAAATTACTTTAAATTTTGTAATTTTAGTTATTAATTGTCTCTACTCATTTTTATTTTTATTTATTAGTAAGTACTTGTAGGTATATTTATTTGAATAATTAAGTACTTAGTATGTATTATTTTTTGTAGATAGGTTTACTATTTGTTTTTTTTTATTGTATTCAAAATTAACTAACCTACTCAGAAATTGTTGACACCGTCCCATCTCATTCTTGTAAGATTCTGTCCATCCTAAGGTTGCTTGGAAGAAATCGCTCATAGCGATAAAGCCGCCCATTGTACTTCGCTCTAATTAAGTAATATCTGTGTAACCTTTTAATTATTTCTTGTATGTTGTGCAATAAAGAGTTATCTATCTATCTATCTATCTACTTGTATTCATCTAGTGTGTAGGAAAATAAAGCTTTTATTTATTTATTTTATTTTATTAGGGCCCTAAGACTAAGACCCGGCCCGCCTAAGACTGCACTTCCATGAACTTCAATAAATGCGCAGAAAGAGGTTACTGACACCATTGATAAAGCAGTAGTGCTGGTAGTGCCAATCGTCGTATCCTGTGTCAATTGGCGATTGTTGTCAGCGAGATGTGGGCAGTACGTACGCATTCAATTGTGACGTGAGAAAGGAAACTGAAGAAATTGATTAGCTATCTCATTTTCATAATGAGAACCTGTAATGATAATCACATCACATCACACTAACCATCACATCACACTAATATTTTAAATGCGAAAGTTTGGATGTTTTTTTCTCTATAACCACTCAACCAATTTGGCTGAAATTTAAACATAAATAAGTAAGGACCGGGAATAGAACATAGGCTACTTTTTCTGCCGAAAAAAAGGACGGTTTCCGAGCTCTATGCGAACGAAGTCGTGGGCGACAGCTAGTAACTTATAAAGTTAACATCACAAAATCAATAATAATAAATAAAAAAGTTATCTAATTTGTTATTACTTAGATTAAATTGAATTGGATAATATTATTTCAAGATATTTCAAGATTTCAAGATATTTATTTGCACAAATAAGTGTTACAAAAGGTCTTAAAAGTAATATGTATCTTAAAAGTAATATTTGCTTAATGAATGCTTCCCTCACATAGGTAATACGTTACGATTTTGATGCGGTTTTCCTTAATAGATAGAGTAACACAAGAGAAAGGTTTACGTATAGTTTGCACTCATGCAAAGCCAGGGCGGATCGCTAGTTATAGATAAACATATTAAATTATTATGACATATTGTGACCCTTAGCAATAAAACAATGATAATCAATCAGTCCCTAACCCGTCAACTATAATATTTTGTCAGTCGTTATCACAACTGGGTCTAATAGACCCCGGGCCAAACAGGCCCCATCCGCTCCACAATGAATAAATTCTCGTCATAATAACACTTCCAATGGGGATAGATCGCTGTATACTATAACATCCTGCTAAATATATCTGCGTTCCGAGGAGGGCTTTGTTTCAGGGTTTGGTTTTCCTATCGTAAATAAAAAAATAATTGTTAACAGCTGTTTTGCATCTTCATTCATGCAAATAAAATTTAGTTAAATCTTATTTACTTGAGTCTAAAGGTAGCGTCTTCAGAGTTCCTGGTCCGGTTTTCACGTTGTTTTCTTCACTGTTTGAGAGCACTGACTTACCGCATTAGTAGTGTCAAAAAGAGATAAAAGCTCAGTAGGCCTACTATGAGCGGATTTGTGGATTCAATTACATAGTTAATAGGTACTCTAGAAAGTATCATCCTCATCATCGTCATGACAGCCTTCTAATGTTCCCACTGCTGGGACACTGGCATACTCTCAAGCGAAAGTGATCCACCACGTGGACCCAATGCAGATTGGTGGATGGCACATTTCGGATTCACTTATAGTTCTTGGACATGCCGGCACTGGCATTGCGCACATATTTTTTTCGAATAGAAAAATCCATTGGTGCACGACCGAATTCAAACTCACGACCTTAGGATCGGAATGCGGGGTCACTACCACTAGACCACCGGTGCTCTCTAGAAAGTGTTACAGTTGTGATATTGTGATAACGTGTCGAGTATTATATTATACTATTATTATATATTTTGACGACCGATGTGGCGCAGCGGGCGCAGGTTCGCCTGCGACGCAGAGGTTGCGGGTTCGATTCCCGCCTCGGAACAAATGTTTGTACGAACTACAAATATTTGTTCCGGGTGTTCTGGGTATTTTCTATATATAATAAAAAATATCTATCTATGTATTGTATTGTATTAAGTATATATCAGTCATCTAGTACCCAAAATACAGCTCTGTTTAACAGCAGCTTACCTTGGGTTCGCATTGCTGTGTTCCGGTTCGAAGGGTATGGTTTCCGGTGAAATTACAGGCACATGAGACTTTCCATCTAACGTCTCAGGGTGGTAACACGCAAGTGATATCTATGATGTTGCATGCGTACATAGGCTACGGTAACCGCTGACCATCAAGTGGGCCGTACGCTTGGTTACCACTTAAGTAGTATTAAAAAAAAAAAAAAAAAAAAATTGGGGCTAGATGATGCTGTGTGAATTGTCCAGAATTATTTATTATTATTTATTTATTATACTTCTATCCTATAGGAAGTGATCTAGTTAGATAAAACATTACTAGTACTACGCTACGCAGTAATGTAAATAATGTTTCGTGCTTCGTGCATAAATGTGCCCACTTGTTTATTTACGGGTTACGGTCGTTTGCCCCCGAACTCGTTAGCCCCCGATATTGCTTACCAAATAGTTACTATGCCTTCGATCAACAGTACACTTGCGGTAAATAGTTATAATTTAGTTGGTTTTGTATAAGTATCTGCCGCACTTGTTTAAGTATAAATATAAATTACAGCTGAAACTGCTAGGTAGGGGCTATGTTATTTCAAAATATTTTAGGCACCCTAGCTAGGCACCTCGCTGTAATGTAAATGTAAGGCACGCAGGTGCTAGCTAAGTTTATTTCTGTATGCTTGTCATTTTGTAATGTCAGTGGCCAACATTGGTGACGGGAAATATTTTTTTTGTAACTATTTCGTCCTTCTGTTTGGCCAGGTAGTTTTAGGAAGTTTATTGAACTATATAAAATGTTTTAAAAAATAAAATTCGAAGCGCTTGTGACGTAGCTGGCTAAGTTGTTGTTGGATCGTTGCCATGTAAACGCATGCAATAAAAAAAAAAGGCTTCTTTCCTTTTCCTCTCTCTGCTCGATGCTACCGGCTGTGTGTACTGTGTCAATTGTCACTATCTAAAATATACGAGTTACAGAAATTAAAAACTCTTCTTACTCATCAAACAGTTCAGTTGTCCCTAACAGATCAACAAAGTTAAACACTGTTCCGCGTAGTCACCATTTGGATGGGTGACCGCCAGTGGCAATTTTAACTGAGCACTCCCGTGCTTTGGAGGGTACGTCCCGGCTTTTTCAAAGTTGTTTAGCCATGACAGAGGCCTTTCGAGCGGCATAGAAACTCTGTCACCAGAGTTGGCCACTTACCTACTTACTTTTTCCGTTGAGCTCTAACTATGAATGAAATGAAGCTCATTGAAAACAATGAAACGGATAAAGCAGCTGTGTGCTATTTAAAGTACACTCAGCAACAGTTAATAAATTGGTTAATGAGTAAAACATGCAGCGCGCTTGCGTGACATAATATTAATTTGTTATTACAGTTTGAGTGTCTGTTAGTTTTATTATGTGACGGAAGGGTGGGAACGAGACACTTAACCAAATGGTTATTTTCGATCGAAGGGTTATTGTATTTTATCTGTTTTTATAATGTTATCCACCACATTCCCTTATTCATTAACGACAAAAAAGCGACATTGAAGTGGCGCGGCGGGAAGGTCCGCCTGCAACGCTGGAGGTTGCGGGTTCGATTCCCGCCTTGGAACAAACGTTTGTACGATCTGAAAATATTTGTATCGGGTGTTCTGGGTATTTTCTATGTATAATAAAAAGCCATTTATCATGTATTAAGTCATCTAGTACCCATAACTAGTAGCTCTGCTTAGCTTGGGACTAGATGCTGTGTGGATTGTCCAGCATTTTTTTTTTAAACCTTGTACAAACCTCTGTCAGTTTGTGTCTTTTAAATCTGTGATCGTCTGTGTAAAGTCAGCAAAAATTATCTTATCTTATTCAAATGAAACTCAACCTTAGGATGGTAGACCACATTTTTTGCTGACTGTACATTGGCATAAGAATGACAAGGAAAGACAATACTTAGCAAAATGCTAAAACTATAGTTTCTTTTATGAATAAGGCCCAAAAAGATTTAAAGTTTTATTATATTCCAAGCCGATTCAGGCGAGACTTGAGACCCGCAACTTTAATACTCGTGAACTGAAAATCATTATACCAACCCATTCATGTTTGAACATGGATGGGTAATATTCGCCTGTATACATAAGGGCTTTTTAGCATAAGGCTTGTGAAACCACCCCATTCGCTTTGATTTTGACTTTATGGCGGCTATTTAGCCACATGGCTAAATTACTAATAATTGCTAAATTAGGACAATCACATGAGACATTTCATCTTTGAAAGACGCGTGAGTGATATTAGATATCTTGTCCTGCTAATAGGAAGGGTTTCTTCTTATAGGTTTTTAGTTGTTGCTTTGGCTTTCTTAGCAAATCTTTATAAAATGTACCTAAGTAAATTGTTAGATAGTGAGTGAGAGACTCGTGTCGCAGCTAATTGCTGCTACTACTACTCGTAGGCTACACTGAAAACCAGCGCTGCAGACACATTATGTCTGCAGCACATGCTGAGTGGCTGCCTTTTTTTCGTCACAATAGTTAAGTTTTAATTTTTATTGTTATTTTTATTTTTATGTTAATTTTGTGGCGTTAAATAAATATTTTTCTATTTCTATTTCTATTTCTAATATTATAAATGCGAAAGGCTGTGTGGGTGTGTGTTTGTTTGTTACCACGTATTTCCGTAATGACTTATCCGGTTGTGATGTTTGGAATGTAGATATCTTATGTCCTGGAATAACACATAGTTTACTTTTTATCCCAGAAAATTTTACTGTTCCTCTGGGATAGCATAAAAACTGCAAAAACGCCGCGCGTGTCAGCTCTTATGAGAGTATTGAAAGCGTCACTTGAGACAGAATGGTCTAATCGATTCCACTAGATTTCAATCAAAAACTGACGTATTAACTAAGCTTAGTGACAGATTATTGATTGAAATCGAATTTCAACTGAGTTACATAAAAGCGATGAAGTTAGAATTGTAGGTAAGTGAATATTTTTAATAATTTTATTGCAAATAAAGTGTTACGTGAGTGCGAAAGAGCTAAAAGAGGAAAAAAGAGAGCTCGTCCGGAGAAGTAATACCATCATACCTATTTCTGCCCATACATAAGCGGTAATTCTCGCAGTGCTGTGTTCCAGTTCGAAGGGTAGGTTTTCGGTAAAGTTACATTACTTTTATGTTTGGTATCAATTTCATATTTTTTATATGTCATTTTGGTCAGCCGTTTTCATTTAGGTGGCCGTTTCTTAAATTAAACTACAATAGATAACCAGAAAAACAAAATATAGCTGGTATTAATATATATATTTTTTGACAACTTTGTTGTACAATCTGAGATAGATAGATAGATAGATAAGTCATTTATTTGCAACTTCAAGCACACACATACAAAATTAGTGCTATAACTAAAATAATACAGTGAAGGAAAAAAAAGATCTATGTGTGTGTTGCAGTATGACAAAGGATACAGCTCAGCGATAATATGCTCAAAGAGCAAACACTGATTTTCAGCTTACCCTTTGAGCCTTTGAGCGTGTCGTCATTTGCCAATCTAAATCAATTCTAGGTGCCCTGATTGGTAAAGCCTGCGTACTAATAACATCTAGTTTATTTACTTAACTAAATCTATAATATACTCACAAGTTCTCCTTAAAAAAGTACAGTACAATGTAGATTTCAACACACGTGAAAACTGCCCAAACAAATATAGAAATCCAGGTGAAACATAGGAACTTCGAAGTACGGGGGCAAGGCACCGGCTGGGTGGGCACATGTGAAACGGGACGCGACCGGGAGAGGACTGGACCGACTACCTACTTTACCGAGAACGAAGCACCAAGTTAGCAACAAACTGTTATGCATTCTGTTCTGTGTGAGAGTGGTGTCCAGGGACGCGCGGATAAGCGCGCTTTATCAAATTTAGAGTTGGATTTGTTTTTACATTAGCAAGAACCAAGCACCAAGTCAACAAACTGTTATGCATTCTGTTCTGTGTGAGAGTTGTGTCTTGTCGGGACGCGGATAAGAGCGCTTATTAACAATTTAGTGCTGGATTTGGTTGTATAATGTATTTACATTACCAAGAACCAAGCCTCAAGTAGCAAAGAACTGTTATGCATTCTGTGAGAGTTGTGTCTTGTCGGGACTCGGGACCAATTTAGGGTTGTTTTGCGTTTGAGATATTATTTTGAAGAGCTTTTGATGTTTGTAAAGTTTTTGAAGAAACCATTGTGCTTTACAAAGTCAAAGGGTTTGTGAAACCTACAAAGGAAATTATGGATCTTTGAGTAATAAAAAATCTCCCATTAAAAATATTAGTACTTACATAGATTTTATTTAATATTTACCTACTCACTGAAAATTGTATTGTCATGGGAAAACGTTACGAGTATTACATTGCTAATACAATAATGCTAGGTAATACTCTATGTCTAAATGCAGGCAAAATAAAAATCAGAAAAATATGATAAGTACCAGGAGGAAGTGAATAAATCAATCACAGTCAAACGATACTACTAGGAGCCCATAAATGTGTAGCAAGCAAGCTAGCGGGGTAGGACTTAGGAGCTTTTTCTCACCCACGTTGCTGGTAGACATTCAAGTAATGCAACTTGTGGCCGCAGTACTTGTACAAAAGATAAACTTCATTAATATGCCCCATTCACTGCCGCAAACCGCATATCTGAATGGGTTCTATACACCTCTTTGTACTGCGGTTTGCGGCATTCAAATATACTGCAAGTAGAAAGCCGCAGGCCGCATTGCTTGAAAATCTACCAAATTGAGGGCATCGCATACTGTTAATTTCAACCTTATTGCTTTGACTAGCGATTAAAAACTGGTGAAAGAAGTGACATGAAATATTAGTAAAAGCTGAACTACCAGGCGCCCATATCTATGCAAGAGGCGATCAATACGCGGCGACACGTTGGCGGGAGATACCCCAATGCAATCTACTTGTTTGCTGAGCGGGGTTATTGCTTCTGTAAGTAAAGTTTTGTAATATTGTTATGGCATAATATCAAAATAGCTTCCAATAGAATGCCATACTGTGCAGTTTACAGGTACGAGTTAAGGTTGTTTTTAGTTACCTATTTATTGTTACTAGTTTTAAAAAACAGTACGCGATTTAGGTATGCTAAAATACTTGTTGATAAAATATACCAATCACTCAACAACTTTTCATCGTTTAACCTGTTATCTGTGGTTCAAATAAATATATATGATTATATAAATATATGTTATAGATCAAAACAATATTATCAGTAGATTAATAAAGTGGTAAGTAAGTAAGTTCGTGTGAGTCAGTGGCCAACCCAGAGTTTTTAGGCCACCCAAAGGCCTCTGTCAGGCCGGGCGGGACCGACCGACACATAAAATCACAAAACCAAAATTATGCTAATATTTCAAAACAATAATTTTTAAATATTTTGTTTAGATTGATCTTCAGTAAGTAATGAATTATTTTTGGTACGCTATTCATATTTATATCAAATTGAATCACTATTAAAAAACTCCCTGCCTGCTCGATGGCTGACTTACTGACTCATGTTAGATAATAATCGTATCTGCAAATAAGTGGGGATATCTTATTGTTTCAATTCTAAACCAGAGCAAAGTACTAGGGCATCAGAAGCGGACAGGAGTCAGAAAAGTGGTTACATAACGGCGGCGACACACCAACGGCGACTGGCGCCATTCCTACCCCTATATCTTCGGCGCCATAAAAAATTTCACTGTAATTTACGTCTTATCCTTTCATAATAAAGCACTTATTGGATTGCGCTGTCTTATTTTCCTCGTAATGTTATCAGCAGGGGACTGTTGACGAGGGATGCACTGTTTATTTATTAAAGTCTGGCTTCGAAATGGGAATTCGAAATTACTATTCATGAACAAAATGGTTCTGTTATAATATAATATAAAATGGCTATAAGATAAACTTTGATATTGATACTAAAAATGTCGAATGCACCATATTATTTTGTTAGTTAGTGTTTAGTTTTGGTATTAACATCATTAATGAAGGTATAATATTTAAACTACCTATACTACTTCAACCTAGTGTTAGCAAGAGTCTGTCTTGGTTGGTGGGTGGTAGCACCGCAGTGCATATTCTGCCACTAAGCATAGTGCAGAAGCATTACTGTGTTTGGGATTGAAGGAAGCTGTCTGTAGCACATATATTTATCCACGAAACACCAGAGGTGGTGCACGTTTTGCGTTTGGTTGTACTCCTAGAACTGCTGTATTTACAAAAAAATGTTATGCAATGTGTATTAAAATATAAGTTAATTTCACTAAGTACATAATTACTATGCATACTATTGATTTGTCTGTTTTGCAAACGTATACTGTGATAAACTTGTTTACACAAAGTTCTCGGTTTTCAACTGACAATAATGCACGCAAATATGACCCGTATTTAGATAGGAAATCACTACCTCGCCGCCACACAGTTTTAACTAGCGCGGGAGGTAAGATTTTTTGTTTAAACTATTTAAACCTACCGTCAATTGTTTTTACTTAGGTACCTATGTGCTGTAATACTATCGTACTTATTATAAGCTTCTAAGTACCTTTTGTTTCACAAGTTTATTTTTTGTCAAAATAAAATTATTCTTATTCTTATTCTTATTCTTATATATAATCGGCTACCAACATCCATTAAGGAACTTCTACAGACAGTTTAGAGGAAAGTTAAAATCATGGCTATGTGACAAAAATGTTATAATATAAATGTCAAGTAGATATAATAATAGCAATAAATCTTATCTTGGTATGTAAGTAGTAGGACAGATATTTTATGAAATATTTAGGTACTGTTAGTTTATAATTTGAAATTCGCATGCCTGGTTAGGCTGAATAGATTGAACTTTTCATAATGAAGAGCGACCTACTTTATAACTCTATTTAATGTAAATAAATATCATTTCATTTCATTTCACTGCCGGGCGATTGTTTCGAGATTATTAGCGCAGTGCGGTGCGCAAAAGTTTTGGGTATCACTTCAACTGTTTTGGTTAGGTGTGGGCACGTGAAACTGGCGTAAATTCCGGTAACTCCCCACCCCACTTATTTTTATGATGCTCTAAAGCGATTCTTATTCCTGTGATTTTATTGAAAAAAACTATTTTGAATTCGAATTTAGCTCAGGCAAACGATTTTACCCCGCCTTCCAATCCTAAAGTCGTGGGTTCAAACCAGGTCGTGCACCAATGGATTTTTCTATTCGAAAAATTTATGTGCGAAATGCCAGTGCTCTCATACGGTGAAGGAAAACATCGTGAGGAAACCGGCATGTCCAAGAACTAAAAACTCGAAAGACATGTGCCATCCACCGATCCACATTGGGTCCGCGTGGTGGATTAAGACCCAATCACTCTCGCCTGAGAGTAGGCCAATGTCCCAGCAGTGGGAACATTAGAAGGCTGTGGGACATTGCAAGGGCTGTCATGATGAAACGATTTGCGTATCGATAACATCCTAAGTAGGTATATTACTGATATAAAAAAATTATAATACTTTTATTTTGACGTTGTGTAATTTGGCTTTATTACATAAAACTTCTCTAAGTACCTGATCATACTTTTAGAAAAATATAATTACATTATTATTTTCTAAACATTCTACAAACATACAACTAGTATTTTATTTACAACCAACAACACTTTCTTTTATTTACTTAAGTATATATTTTCATGTTAGACATAACTTAAAGATAACTATTTAATTGAAATTCAATAACTATTGTATTTGTATTATATATATGTATATATATAGATATTTATTTTATATAGTTTTTTTTTTGTATTTTACTTTTAATATTTGTTTAATGAAATCCATTCACTATTTTTATTGTATTTTGTATTTTAAATTTAGTTCTTTAATTATAAATGTTTGCTCGGCGGAGGGCATTAGTATGCCATTCCACAGGCTTCCTAGTTTGGGTACTAATGCTGTTCAGGAGAATAATATAATAATATTGTAATTGCAATAATTGATATAATTATTATGTTATAACGTTTGTTGTGATTTTCATTAAATTTCATTTCATTTCAACTTAAAATAAATCTTGTGTATGAAGAAATAAAAACTTAACTAAAAATTAATATAAAACTTTGTAAATCTAAAACTTATCGTCTACGTAATGCTAAGAATGTGGTCATTGCGGATAGTGTTAAGATTGTGAGGAAACTTGTGACGTCATAACTCCTGACTGCAGCATTGTAGAAACCTCCGTAGACCTGAAGACCAGCCGTCTCGATACTAAAAAAGAAAAAGAAAAAAATTAGAATATTTTTGTGCCGCACGGTCGCGCATCAGTGATCATTGCTATTATTAAACCCTCCTTTCTCAAATACTTTATGATATTATTTGATTCGTCTTCTAATTTTAATTTAAGTTCATAGAAAAGTTCATTCTCTACGTAATGCCAGAATCACGAAAAAGTCGTTTGACAATTGCAATCGTAAAACGTATCGTCCAGCTGTCAATTTGTATAAAATTTTTAACAGCGCTTCTTTAGTGCGTTAAATGAACTACCATAATTCCATAAAAAAAAAAATGTGTCGATTGTAAGTTGTAACTGAGAAACTTTTTTTAACCTTCGAAAGACAATGTTCCATCTACCAAGGTTTGATCACATTTGGAACATTAGAAAGCTGGTCATGAAAAATAACTTAGTATAAAGTTTTTAACCAACTTGAAAAAAAACCTAACACTGACTATGCTCGCACTATTTACGAGCATTTTGAACTAAAAATTAGCCAAATCAGTTCAGCCGTTTTTTTTTTTTTTTTTTTATACAACTGAAGTGGCAACCAAGCGTACGGCCCACAAGATGGTAAGCGGTTACCGCAGCCTATGGACGCTTGCAATACCAGAGGTATCACCTTGAGGCTAAGATCGAAAGTTTCATGTGTCAGTAATTTCACCGGAAACCATACCCTTCACACCGGAACACAGCAATGCGAGCATTACTGCTTTGCGGCATAAATAGGTATGGTGGTAGTCCATACCCGGACGAGCTCTATCACAGAGAACTCTTCTACTCTTAGCGCATTATGTTATCAAGTAATGCGCTATTCAACAAACAGCATTCATTTTTATTTATGCAAAAGATAGATAGATTGTTTGATTGTTACCTGAACTTGCAGTAGTCTCCATCATAGCTCCAGCCCAGGTACTCCCCGGTCCTCAGGTTCTCGCTCCGCAGCCAGTCTTCGAGTGGCCTGAAGTAGTCCCTGAGCGCCTCTCCGTTCAGCCTTGCATCTCCAACCGTCTCCTGGAGGATCTGCGACCAGGGGGCTGATGATCCTCGCTCCATGAGCTTCCTGAAAACCCCAATAATAATTACGATTACGATTACGAATATCCTGTTGTGTCCCACTGATAGGTAACGGCCTCTCCTTGATCGCTGTAGTCATCTCGGTCTCGTAAAACGGTTGGAGCCATATATATACTACTACATTATATAGAATAAGTGGGCAGGATATATAGCTCGCAGAATCGATAGCCGCTGGGGAATAAAGGTTCTCGAATGGCGACCACGAACTGGAACACGAAATAGGACGCCCCCTCTTCGATAGACCGATGGCATTAAGGCCGACGCAGGAAGTCAGCGGATGGTGAACGCTCAAATTCGTCATGGTGCAATGACCCTTCTATATGGGACCTATATCCGGTAGTGCTACGTCCACGTCTATCGGCTGATATAATGATGATGATAATGAGTGTTAGCAGAACACAAGATCGAGGTAGAGGGCGTACTAAAAATATCACCAGGTGGTATCATAATAGTCGTAATATCTGAAACCCACTACAAACAATTAGTAAACTCCAGACTTAGGCAAGTTCGTATGAATCAGTGGCCAAGCCAACTCTGGTGACGGAGTTATTAGACCGCCGAATAACCCCATTGAACGGCTAACTTCACGCCGAGATTCGCTGGTAGTTTTATACTACACCTATTCTAGTTGCATTGCAAATTGTCACTTTTGGTGACGAATTTGTCACACGGCGGAGAGTTTTAGCAGATTTCGTTTTGTTGCAGCATTGGTCAACATTAGGTATTGTCGTGAGAGTGCTATGTTTATAATAGGGCACGGCACGAGTCAGTAGGTCACGCCGTAAAAGTGGAAACGTTAAACCTACACGTGGTCGCACAACTGCGTTTCGGTTGGGCGATGGTACTCGTAGATGGTCCCAGAAGATTCATTTTTTTAAAGAATGAATGAATGAATGAATGAATGAATGAACACTTTATTGTACACAAAAAAATACTTATTAACTAATATAAAAAACATTAACAAAGTACAAAGGGCAAAAAAATAAAGATTGTTTCTAATGGTTTTCGTTTACGATAATAATATGCCATCAAAATAATCAATGTTCTATTATTATTGTTTCAGAACTTTTACTCAATTGCGGTATGTTTAAAAATTCTATGAAGCCTTTTCGAAAAAAAACATTGAAAATTAGACTTTAACTGTTGCGTTTAACTGTTGTTTTAGTTCTAGCGGCGGATCTAGGTCGACGCGACGATGTGCAGTTTTTGAACAAAATTATCTTTGCGCATCACAGACAACGGCTAACATCACATTGAACAAGATCGATGCCAGCATTGCATTGCATTGCTGCCAACTAAATAACAGATAGGTAGGTACTCACTTATATTTAAGTTTATCATAATACGGTTGTCACCACACAAAAGCAAGGCTTTTCTTTATGTATTTACTGCAGAAACGTGACTCCTGCGCCGTCCTAATGACCATTGTACAGACTATAGGAAGCACTATGTGGGTCAGATGGCTTGCGAAAACAACTGGACTAGTGCGCGGCGAGTAAAATGTAATGCTAATATTGAATTGCATTAATTTGTTGATTGTGAGGATTTTGCTTACAAAAAATTGAAGCAAAAAGAAAAAAGGACAGTTCTGACGTGTGGTGGCTGTCAACGAATCTCTGCCATTGTGTAGTCAGCCTTTTGTGATGCGCAAAGACAATTTAGTTCGAAAAAGCTCCATTGCGCGTCGAAACAGCTAACTTCACGACAGGCTAGATCTGTTGGCAATACCTACTATGCCAAGGGTCCAAATGTAAATAAATTTTACAATGGTTTGTATTGAATCCAGATTGGATTGTTCTATAGAAACTGAACATTGGAACGAGGAATTGATACACTCGGTTTTTCACTTCCACGAGAGTCATGAGGTTACTCATTGCAGTTATATAAATGCGAACCATTATTAAAATAACAATAAGAATTTGCGGATATTTATAAACAACTCCATCAAGCCCCCCACATAACAAAGCTCGTACATTCGTTTTGTTAATATTTTCATTCCTCATCTTATTGAAACTGCTTGCAATAGTAAGATCAGCAGCATTTTAGTTCAAAATAAGCTCGATTACAAGCGAGTGGACATTACGTAATGGATCTGCATAGATCCTATCTATTTTATAGTCTCCTGGTCCATGCCTGTAATAGCAGAGTAGATACCTACAGAACTATGCCAATGATTCAATGTTGCGTACGAGGAAAACTTGATGCAGCACACGTCTAGTAGCTAATGATTATTATGCTAAACTGACAAGCCAAATTCAAGGGGATATAATATGCAAATATTGTAGTTCTTCTTCTTCTTTTCTTTTATGGCCTCTGTGGCTAGTTTGCCACAATTTTGCCAGTGTCAAGTGATTAGTTTGATTGTCGCTTAGCAACGTAAACAAACGAAACTTGGAAAGAAACGATGACTTTTCTTTCAAAATTCTCTTGGAAAGTCTTTGACTAAATTACCAACCAACGTCACCCCTCCATTTTAATTACATATGCAAATATTGTAGTTCAACTTATGGCGGTAACTACTAAGTTCAGAGCATTGATGGACGAAAGTTGAACCACGAAAACTGTCACGTTAAACTTATAACCTACCTGGTGCCTTATTCGCTATGACCAAACGCTACGTTACGGTATCTGCGTGGAATCGTTGTCGACGAGCCACGTTTTAGGGCTTGTCTGATTGTTTTTCAAACTCAACCTATCGATAGCGAAACTATCGCTATTGAAACAACACAGATACCGAAAACAATTTTACAAATTCACACCATGGCACGTATAGAACACGTTACTAAGATACACGTTATTGGTAAGGAATCTCTATGTCATAGCGAATAAGCCGCCTGGTCTGGTACCCTGCACAACTATAATATTGTACATCCAAAATGAATAAGATGAGGTTACCACTTCCATAGGTACCTAGAATTAAGACCTTTTTTATGCCTACATCAGTTAAACAATAAATATATTCTTAATCTTATTCTTAGGTTGGATTCGACCAAACTCAAATAAGCGCTATTCTCCGAGTAAATCGTAGTTATTCGCGAGTAAACCGACAGTTTCCTTGTATTTTACATTTCTTTTAACCGCGGAATAGTTATTCCAAAAGATGCTCGAATCCACTCTTATTCTTATAACTTTTGTCTGCATGAGTAGAACCTCTCAGTACAAAGCTGAAATCGGTCGGGCACGGGTACAGTCGGTGACGCGTATACCAATATACATTCTACTTGTGTCTTATAAGGTTGCATTTCCTTTCATTTGAATTTGTCAGCGGTGTTATCTGTCGGACTGACTCCGAAGGTTGAATGAAAGGGAAATTCAGCCTTATTACGACACAAATAAAATGTTTATTGCCACACGCGGCCGTCAGGGAAGCAGTACCTCCACAACCTGTTTACACCAAATTCTCGCGTACAATATAATTTGTTTTCTGGAATACAAGTGGAAGTCAGTGGATTGTGAAGGCTCAAGATTGGTAGTCATGGCGCTCATGTCAAGCAGTGGACGTCTAATAACTAATATGTTGACGATGATGATGAAAAGTTTACCAGAAAAATTACAAATATTATTCAAAACGGTTTTGCAGTGTATAACAAATTAGTCTGGTCGTTACGACATTCTGATTAATCAATATACACCGCAAATGCCGGAACAGTCCAAGCTCTAAATAACACGATCCAGGAAGAGCTTAGGTAACCCGCAAACTAGGTATCGCTAGCTGGGCATTGTTCCACTAAATCGGTTATGTAAGGCATGTTAATTTACTACTGGCCTACCGCAGTAGCGTAGATTGGAGGTACGTCGGAGGGATGGCATTCCATTTCGACGTTCGACTACAAGCTTATATGGGTTAGCCTAATAGACTGGCGAATGATACCCCAGAGATCTTAGGAGTTCGGGGATCCCTTTGAACCAAACGAGGCTGGCAACCGAGGAGGTTTAGTGAGTCGTCCGGCGTTTTTTTAGTCGGACAACCTCACACACCCCTGTTCGCACCCTCATGCGAAAGGATGTCTGTTTGCAGATTACACCTCGTTAATAAAAAAAAAAAAAAAAAGACTGGCGAATGATATTATTTATGTAGTTTTCTTCTTAGATGCCACCACTATGACCCACGGCTTCTGTCATGGCCTAACAACCCAAACAAAACTAGTGCTAGTAGTGACCACGTGTAGTGCTTAACCTTCTTGTACAACTAAGCCAGCTGTGCTACGTGCGCTATAACAAAGTAACCTAGATGAAGGAAAATTAACGACCCTTGAAAAATTATCACGTTCTATGGAACACGAAACACCTTTTTAGGGGACCACAAAGAGTCCCTTTCATAAACATCCCTTAAGTTCCCACTTTTAGGGGGTTCTGTATCTTAACAGGATAAAACAGGAACCTTATCACTTTGTTGTTTGTCTGTCTGTCATCTCTTCGAAAATGTGTTTTCGAAAGTCAAATAACTTCCATTCATGCACTAGCCGATATCACAAATTAAGAGCATTATGACCCGCATGGGTTCACATCAAGTGGTCATTTCCGTGATCGCAGACGGCGTCAATTGTGTGCGCTATGCTTTATTTTTAATTTATACAATACCCACAAATTTCACCCTTATTGCTTCTACGTTAGAGTAAAAAGTCCAGTGAGTTTTCACCACTAATTAGTGGCATGGTAAATTGGTTTTTATTGAATTTGAAATGCGTTTTGTAGATCGAATGTCATTAAATTAGCGGCAAAATGGTTTTAGTTCCTCGTTTGTTTACTTGGGTTGTTGTGAGTTAGAGCTCTTAGCGCCTTTCGAAAACAACTTAGCAGAGTCAAAACAACTTGTTTAATTTAGGCGTAGGTAAGAAAGAAAGAAAGAAGAAAGAAAGAAAATACATTTATTAACTCCCAAAAAACGAAAAAAAGAATAACCAATACTTAGAAGAAAATTATACACAAAATAATAAAGGCATGAACAACAAGTCAGGTAAGTAAATAACACTCTTAGCATTGTTAAAAAATTAAAAAACCTGGCAGCTTCTACGAAAAAAAAACTACAAAAAACTGTCATCATTCAAAAAACTGTCAAGTCATCGTTATTTTTAAGGATGTCAGTTTCAAATAAAAACCGAGTTTAATTTAATTGCTACAAAAATATGTACATAAGTAATTACCACACCTTTAAATTACCAGAAGTATAAATCACTAACTACATTTTAATTAAACCTCTGTACAACTTGTATGCGCTCTATCGCTGAAATAATCACGAAATTACAAATCTTGACTACGGCCCACGGGTCAATGTATACGTAATTACGTACCCATAAAACATCCCTTAGATCAAGGGTTTTTTCCACCCAAATGAACAAGACTGGTTGACCACGGATAGGGAAGAGAACCCATGGATTTACAAAGAATTTGAGTAACTTGCCAAGAGTAGTAGAGTTCTCTGTGATAGAGCTCGTCCGGGGAAGGACTACCACCATACCTATTTCTGCCGCCAAGCAGTAATGCTCGCATTGCTGTGTTCCGGTTCGAAGGGTATGGTTTCCGGTGAAATTACTGGCACATGAGGCTTTCGATCTTAGCCTCAAGGTGGCAACCCGCAAGTGATACCTCTGGTATTGCAAGCGTCCATAGGCTGCGGTAACCGCTTACCATCTTGTGGGCCGTACGCTTGGTTGCCACTTCAGTTGTATAAAAAAAACTAGTTTTTTGTGGTGCGCGAGCTGCAGGCAGCTCGCGTGTGGGTTTGAGGCTGGGACTTGGACATTAAATATTTTCAAATTGAAAAATGGTATAAAATGTTTACATTTGGACTCCTACAAAAGATATAAGTAAAACAAAGTAAAAAAAAATTAGTAAAAGGTTTAAAAGTTGGGTATTACTTGTACGGATAAAAAATATAGGTCGCGTGGTGCGCTCGCTGCAAGCAGCTCGCGAGGGGTTAAAATTTCTATAGAGGTAGCGTGGTGCGCTCGCTGCAAGCAGCTCGCGAGAGAGTTAAGTTTCTGTAGAGGTAGCGTGGTGCGCTCGCTGCAAGCAGCTCGCGAACGGGGTGTGCTCCTGTAGAGGTTGCGTGGTGCGCTCGCTGCAAGCAGCTCGCGAACGGGGTGTTCTCCTGTAGAGGTTGCGTGGTGCGCTCGCTGCAAGCAGCTCGCGAACGAGGTGTGCTCCTGTAGAGGTTGCGTGGTGCGCTCGCTGCAAGCAGCTCGCGAACGGGGTGTTCTCCTGTAGAGGTTGCGTAGTGCGCTCGCTGCAAGCAGCTCGCGAACGAGGTGTGCTCCTGTAGAGGTTGCGTGGTGCGCTCGCTGCAAGCAGCTCGCGAACGGGGTGTGCTCCTGTAGAGGTTGCGCGGTGCGCTCGCTGCAAGCAGCTCGCGAACGGGGTGTGCTCCTGTAGAGGTTGCGCGGTGCGCTCGCTGCAAGCAGCTCGCGAACGGGGTGTGCTCCTGTAGAGGTTGCGTGGTGCGCTCGCTGCAAGCAGCTCGCGAACGGGGTGTGCTCCTGTAGAAGTTGCGTGGTGCGCTCGCTGCAAGCAGCTTCGCGAGAAGATTGGTTGCTGTAGAGGTTGCGTGGTGCGCTCGCTGCAAGCAGCTCGCGAAGGTAAAAAGTGCTCTCCATAACAGGGGCAATAATATAAAAAAAATGTAAAAAAAAAAAAAAAATGTCATTCCGAAAAAAAAATCCCAAAAAAAAAAAAAAAAAGTTTTTCATGGTCGATTCAAAGTTAGTCTGGGGTATATTCGACATTCAGTTGTACTTCCATGGACAAAACCTACACGAATCTTGAAAAAAATTTCCAATCCCCTCAATAGTTTCAGAGATAATACGAAAAAAAAAAAAACGGGGGGATTTAGGGGGGATTCAAAAATTTATTTCTACCAATCAGGACACCCTCTACACGAATCTCAAAAAAAAACGCGACTTTTCCAACGGCAAGTAGAAAATCCCCACAAAGACCCCCTCAAGAGAGGGGAAAATGGGGATTTTGGGATTTTTCTAGAAAGTTTCAAAACACCCTCTATACGAATCCGTAATCGGTTTTACCCCACCCCTAGCGCAAGTGCCTCAACTCACATGTCAGTGAGTGAGTGAGTCAGTGAGTGGTAGTTTAGCTATATATAGTATAATAATAATAACTAGTTTTTTGTGGTGCGCGAGCTGCAGGCAGCTCGCGTGTGGGTTTGAGGCTGGGACTTGGACATTAAATATTTTCAAATTGAAAAAAGGTATAAAATATTACCAGTTTGACTCTTACAAACGAAATAAGAAAAGCAAAGTGAAAATATGTTAAAAAGATTAAAAAATTGGTTATTACTTGCACGGATAAAAAATATAGGCCGCGTGGTGCGCTCGCTGCAAGCAGCTCGCGAGGGGTTAAGTTTCTGTAGAGGTGGCGTGGTGCGCTCGCTGCAAGCAGCTCGCGAGGGGTTAAAGTTTCTGTAGAGGAAGCGTGGTGCGCTCGCTGCAAGCAGCTCGCGAGGGGGTTAACTCCTGTAGAGGTCGCGTGGTGCGCTCGCTGCAAGCAGCTCGCGAGGGGTTAAAGTTTCTATAGAGGTTGCGTGGTGCGCTCGCTGCAAGCAGCTCGCGAGAGGGCTAAGTTTCTGTAGAGGTAGCGTGGTGCGCTCGCTGCAAGCAGCTCGCGAGGGGTTAAGTTTCTATAGAGGTAGCGTGGTGCGCTCGCTGCAAGCAGCTCGCGAGAGAGTTAAGTTTCTGTAGAGGCCGCGTGGTGCGCTCGCTGCAAGCAGCTCGCGAACGGTGTGTACTCCTGTAGAGGTTGCGTGGTGCGCTCGCTGCAAGCAGCTCGCGAGGGGTTAAAGTTTCTATAGAGGTTGCGTGGTGCGCTCGCTGCAAGCAGCTCGCGAGAGGGTTAAGTTTCTGTAGAGGTTGGGCGGCACGCTCGCTGCAAGCAGCTCGCGAACGGGCTGTGCTCCTGTAGAGGTCGCGTGGTGCGCTCGCTGCAAGCAGCTCGCGAACGGGGTGTGTTTCTGTAGAGGTTGCGTGGTGCGCTCGCTGCAAGCAGCTCGCGAGAGGGTTAAGTTTCTGTAGAGGTTGGGCGGCACGCTCGCTGCAAGCAGCTCGCGAACGGGCTGTGCTCCTGTAGAGGTCGCGTGGTGCGCTCGCTGCAAGCAGCTCGCGAACGGGGTGTGTTTCTGTAGAGGTTGCGTGGTGCGCTCGCTGCAAGCAGCTCGCGAGGAGTTAAATTTATATAGAGGCCGCGTGGTGCGCTCGCTGCAAGCAGCTCGCGAACGGTGTGTACTCCTGTAGAGGTTGCGTGGTGCGCTCGCTGCAAGCAGCTCGCGAACGGTGTTCTCCTATAGAGGTTGCGCGGTGCGCTCGCTGCAAGCAGCTCGCGAACGGGCTGTGCTCCTGTAGAGGTCGCGTGGTGCGCTCGCTGCAAGCAGCTCGCGAACGGGGTGTGTTTCTGTAGAGGTTGCGTGGTGCGCTCGCTGCAAGCAGCTCGCGAGGGTAAAAAGTGCTCTCCATAACAGGGGCAATAATATAAAAAAAAGAAAAAAAAAAACATTTCGAAAAAAAAAAACCCAAAAAAAAAAAAAAAAAAAAAACACGGTCGATTCGAAGTTAGTCTGGGGTATATTCGACATTCAGTTGTACTTCCATGGAATAAAACCTACACGAATCTTGAAAAAAATTTCCAATCCCCTCATAGTTTCGGAGATAATACGAAAAAAAAAAAACGGGGGGATTTAGGGGGGATTCAAAAATTGATTTCTACCAATCAGGACATCCTCTACACGAATCTCAAAAAAAAACGCGACTTTTCCAACGGCAAGTAGAAAATCCCCACAAAGACCCCCTCAAGGGAAGGGAAAATGGGGATTTTGGGATTTTTCTAGAAAGTTTCAAAACACCCCCTATACGAATCCGTAATCGGTTTTACCCCACCCCTACTGCAAGTGCCTCAACTCACATGTCAGTGAGTGAGTGAGTCAGTGAGTGGTAATTAAGCTATATATAGTATAACTAGTTTTTTGTGGTGCGCGAGCTGCAGGCAGCTCGCGTGTGGGTACGAGTCTTGGACATGGACATGAAATATTTTCAAATTGAAAAAAGGGTATAAAATGTTTACATTTGGACTCCTACAAAAGATGTAAGGAAAATAAAGTTAAATTAGAATTAAAACGAATTAAAAAATGGTTATTACTTGCACGGATAAAAAATATAGGTCGCCCGGTGCGCTCGCTGCAAGCAGCTCGCGAACGGTGTTCTCCTATAGAGGTTGCGCGGTGCGCTCGCTGCAAGCAGCTCGCGAACGGTGTTCTCCTATAGAAGTTGCGCGGTGCGCTCGCTGCAAGCAGCTCGCGAACGGGTGTGCTCCTGTAGAGGTTGCGTGGTGCGCTCGCTGCAAGCAGCTCGCGAACGGTGTGTGCTCCTGTAGAGGTCGCGTGGTGCGCTCGCTGCAAGCAGCTCGCGAGGTGTTAAAGTTTCTGTAGAGGTAGCGTGGTGCGCTCGCTGCAAGCAGCTCGCGAACGGGGTGTGCTCCTGTAGAGGTTGCGTGGTGCGCTCGCTGCAAGCAGCTCGCGAACGGGGTGTGCTCCTGTAGAGGTTGCGTGGTGCGCTCGCTGCAAGCAGCTCGCGAACAAGGTGTCCTCCTGTAGAGGTAGCGTGGTGCGCTCGCTGCAAGCAGCTCGCGAGGTGTTAAAGTTTCTGTAGAGGTAGCGTGGTGCGCTCGCTGCAAGCAGCTCGCGAACGGAGTGTGCTCCTGTAGAGGTTGCGTGGTGCGCTCGCTGCAAGCAGCTCGCGAACGGAGTGTGCTCCTGTAGAGGTTGCGTGGTGCGCTCGCTGCAAGCAGCTCGCGAACGGAGTGTGCTGCTGTAGAGGTTGGGCGGCACGCTCGCTGCAAGCAGCTCGCGAACGGTGTTCTCCTATAGAGGTTGCGCGGTGCGCTCGCTGCAAGCAGCTCGCGAACGGGGTGTGCTCCTGTAGAGGTTGCGCGGTGCGCTCGCTGCAAGCAGCTCGCGAACGGGGTGTGCTCCTGTAGAGGTCGCGCGGTGCGCTCGCTGCAAGCAGCTCGCGAACGGGGTGTGCTCCTGTAGAGGTTGCGTGGTGCGCTCGCTGCAAGCAGCTCGCGAGGGGGTTAACTCCTGTAGAGGTTGCGTGGTGCGCTCGCTGCAAGCAGCTCGCGAGGGTAAAAAGTGCTCTCCATAACAGGGGCAAAAATATAAAAAAATTGAAAAAAAAAAAAAAAAAACATTCCGAAGAAAAAAATCCCAAAAAAAAAAAAAAAATATGTTCATGGTCGATTCAAAATTAGTCTGGGGTATATTCGACATTTAGTTGTACTTCCATGGACAAAACCTACACGAATCTTGAAAAAAATTTCCAATCCCCTCAATAGTTTCAGAGATAATACGAAAAAAAAAAAAACGGGGGGATTTAGGGGGGATTCAAAAATTGATTTCTACCAATCAGGACACCTTTTACACGAATCTCAAAAAAAAACGCGACTTTTCCAACGGCAAGTAGAAAATCCCCACAACGACCCCCTCAAGGGAGGGGAAAATGGGGATTTTGGGATTTTTCTAGAAAGTTTCAAAACACCCTCTATACGAATCCGTAATCGGTTTTACCCCAACCCTAGCGCAAGTGCCTCAACTCACATGTCAATGAGTGAATCAGTGAGTGAGTGAGTGGTAGTTTAGCTTTATATAGTATAACTAGTTTTTTGTGGTGCGCGAGCTGCAGGCAGCTCGCGTGTGGGTTTGAGGCTGGGACTTGGACATTAAATATTTTCAAATTGAAAAAAGGTATAAAATGTTTACATTTGGACTCCTACAAAAGATATAAGTAAAACAAAGTTATAATAGAAAAAAAAGAATTAAAAGTTGGTTAATACTTGCACGGATAAAAAATATAGGTCGCCTGGTGCGCTCGCTGCAAGCAGCTCGCGAGGGGTTAAAGTTTCTATAGAGGTCGCGTGGTGCGCTCGCTGCAAGCAGCTCGCGAGGGGGTTAAGTTTCTGTAGAGGTCGCATGGTGCGCTCGCTGCAAGCAGCTCGCGAACGGAGTGTGCTCCTGTAGAGGTTGCACGGTGCGCTCGCTGCAAGCAGCTCGCGAACGGTGTGTGCTCCTATAGAGGTTGCGCGGTGCGCTCGCTGCAAGCAGCTCGCGAACGGGGTGTGCTCCTGTAGAGGTTGCGTGGTGCGCTCGCTGCAAGCAGCTCGCGAAAGGGGTGTGCTCCTGTAGAGGTTGCGTGGTGCGCTCGCTGCAAGCAGCTCGCGAACGGGGTGTGCTCCTGTAGAGGTTGCGTGGTGCGCTCGCTGCATGCAGCTCGCGAACGGGGTGTGCTCCTTTAGAGGTTGCGTGGTGCGCTCGCTGCAAGCAGCTCGCGAAGGTAAAAAGTGCTCTCCATAACAGGGGCAATAATATAAAAAAATTGTAAAAAAAAAAAAAAACTTTTTTCATTCCGAAAAAAAACCCAAAAAAAAAAAAAAAAAATTGGTCATGGTCGATTCGAAGTTGGTCTGGGGTATATTCGACATTCAGTTATACTTCCATGGACAAATCCTACACGAATCTTGAAAAAATTTTCAAATCCCCTCAGTAGATTCGGAGATATGATGAAAAATAAAAAAACGGGGGTATTTAGGGGGTATTTAAAAAATGATTTCTACCAATCAGGACACCCTCTACACGAATCTCAAAAAAAAACGCGACTTTTCCAACGGCAAGTAGAAAATCCCCACAAAGACCCCCTCAAGGGAGGAGAAAATGGGGATTTTGGGATTTTTCTAGAAAGTTTCAAAACACCCTCTATACGAATCCGTAATCGGTTTTACCCCACCCCTAGCGCAAGTGCCTCAACTCACATGTCAATGAGTGAGTCAGTGGTAGTTTAGCTATATATAGTATAATAACTAGTTTTTTGTGGTGCGCGAGCTGCAGGCAGCTCGCGTGTGGGTTTGAGGCTGGGACTTGGACATTAAATATTTTCAAATTGAAAAAAGGTATAAAATGTTTACATTTGGACTCCTACAAAAGATGTAAGGAAAATAAAGTTAAAATAGAATTAAAAAGATATAAAAGTTGGTTATTATTTGCACGGATAAAAAATATAGGTCGCCCGGTGCGCTCGCTGCAAGCAGCTCGCGAGGGGTTAAAGTTTCTATAGAGGTTGCGTGGTGCGCTCGCTGCAAGCAGCTCGCGAGAGGGTTAAGTTTCTGTAGAGGTAGCGTGGTGCGCTCGCTGCAAGCAGCTCGCGAGGGGTTAAGTTTCTATAGAGGTTGCGTGGTGCGCTCGCTGCAAGCAGCTCGCGAGAGGGTTAAGTTTCTGTAGAGGTAGCGTGGTGCGCTCGCTGCAAGCAGCTCGCGAGGGGTTAAGTTTCTATAGAGGTTGCGTGGTGCGCTCGCTGCAAGCAGCTCGCGAAGGGTTAAGTTTCTATAGAGGTTGCGTGGTGCGCTCGCTGCAAGCAGCTCGCGAGGGCTTAAGTTTCTGTAGAGGCTGCGTGGTGCGCTCGCTGCAAGCAGCTCGCGAACGGTGTGTGCTCCTGTAGAGGTTGCGTGGTGCGCTCGCTGCAAGCAGCTCGCGAACGGTGTTCTCCTATAGAGGTTGCGCGGTGCGCTCGCTGCAAGCAGCTCGCGAACGGAGTGTGCTCCTGTAGAGGTTGCGTGGTGCGCTCGCTGCAAGCAGCTCGCGAGGGGTTAAGTTTCTGTAGAGGTTGCATGGTGCGCTCGCTGCAAGCAGCTCGCGAACGGTGTGTGCTCCTGTAGAGGTTGCGTGGAGCGCTCGCTGCAAGCAGCTCGCGAACGGTTTTCTCCTATAGAGGTTGCGCGGTGCGCTCGCTGCAAGCAGCTCGCGAACGGTGTTCTCCTATAGAGGTTACGTGGTGCGCTCGCTGCAAGCAGCTCGCGAACGGGATGTGCTCCTGTAGAGGTTGTGCGGTGCGCTCGCTGCAAGCAGCTCGCGAACGGGGTGTGCTCCTGTAGAGGTTGCGTGGTGCGCTCGCTGCAAGCAGCTCGCGAAGGTAAAAAGTGCTCTCCATAACAGAGGCAATAATATAAAAAAATTGAAAAAAAAAAAAAAAATGTTCATTCCGAAAAAAAAAAAAAAAAAAATTTCATGGTCGATTCGAAGTTAGTCTGGGGTATATTCGACATTCAGTTGTACTTCCATGGTCAAAATCTACACGAATCTTGAAAAAAATTTCCAATCCCCTCAATAGTTTCAGAGATAATACGAAAAAAAAAAAAACGGGGGGATTTAGGGGGGATTCAAAAATTGATTTCTACCAATCAGGACACCCTCTATACGAATCTCAAAAAAAAACGCGACTTTTCCAACGGCAAGTAGAAAATCCCCACAAAGACCCCCTCAAGGGAGGGGAAAATGGGGATTTTGGGATTTTTCTAGAAAGTTTCAAAACATCCTCTATACGAATCCGTAATCGGTTTTACCCCACCCCTAGCGCAAGTGCCTCAACTCACATGTCAATGAGTGAGTGAGTGAGTCAGTGGTAATTAAGCTTTATATAGTATAACTAGTTTTTTGTGGTGCGCGAGCTGCAGGCAGCTCGCGTGTGGGTTTGAGGCTGGGACTTGGACATTAAATATTTTCAAATTGAAAAAAGGTATAAAATATTACCAGTTTGACTCTTACAAAAGAAATAAGAAAAGCAAAGTGAAATTATGTTAAAAAGATTAAAAAATTGGTTATTACTTGCACGGATAAAAAATATAGGCCGCGTGGTGCGCTCGCTGCAAGCAGCTCGCGAGGGGTTAAGTTTCTGTAGAGGTTGCGTGGTGCGCTCGCTGCAAGCAGCTCGCGAGGGGTTAAAGTTTCTGTAGAGGAAGCGTGGTGCGCTCGCTGCAAGCAGCTCGCGAGGGGGTTAACTTCTGTAGAGGTCGCGTGGTGCGCTCGCTGCAAGCAGCTCGCGAGGGGTTAAAGTTTCTATAGAGGTTGCGTGGTGCGCTCGCTGCAAGCAGCTCGCGAGAGGGCTAAGTTTCTGTAGAGGTTGCGTGGTGCGCTCGCTGCAAGCAGCTCGCGAGGGGTTAAAGTTTCTGTAGAGGAAGCGTGGTGCGCTCGCTGCAAGCAGCTCGCGAGGGGTTAAGTTTCTATAGAGGCCGCGTGGTGCGCTCGCTGCAAGCAGCTCGCGAGATGATTAAGTTTCTGTAGAGGCCGCGTGGTGCGCTCGCTGCAAGCAGCTCGCGAACGGGGTGTGCTGCTGTAGAGGTTGGGCGGCGCGCTCGCTGCAAGCAGCTCGCGAACGGTGTTCTCCTATAGAGGTTGCGCGGTGCGCTCGCTGCAAGCAGCTCGCGAACGGGGTGTGCTCCTGTAGAGGTTGCGTGGTGCGCTCGCTGCAAGCAGCTCGCGAACAGGGTGTGCTCCTTTAGAGGTTGCGTGGTGCGCTCGCTGCAAGCAGCTCGCGAAGGTTAAAAGTGCTCCCCATTACAGAGGCAATAATATAAAAAAATAAAAAAAATAAAAAAATTCATTCCGATAAAAAAAATCCCATAAAAAAAAAAAAAAATATATGTTTGATTCGAAGTTGGTCTGGGGGTATATTCGACATTCAGTTGTACTTCCATGGACAAATCCTACACGAATCTTGAAAAAATTTTCAAATCCCCTCAGTAGATTCGGAGATATGATGAAAAATAAAAAAACGGGGGTATTTAGGGGGTATTTAAAAATTGATTTCTACCAACCAGGACACCCTCTACATGAATCTCAAAAAAAAACGCGACTTTTCCAACGGCAAGTAAAAAATCCCCACAAAGACCCCCTCAAGGGAAGGGAAAATGGGGATTTTGGGATTTTTCTAGAAAGTTTCAAAACACCCTCTATACGAATCCGTAATCGGTTTTACCCCACCCCTAGCGCAAGTGCCTCAACTCACATGTCAGTGAGTGAATCAGTGAGTGAGTGAGTGGTAGTTTAGCTTTATATAATATAACTAGTTTTTTGTGGTGCGCGAGCTGCAGGCAGCTCGCGTGTGGGTTTGAGGCTGGGACTTGGACATTAAATATTTTCAAATTGAAAAAAGGTATAAAATGTTTACATTTGGACTCCTACAAAAGATGTAAGGAAAATAAAGTTAAATAGAATTAAAAAGATATAAAAGTTGGTTATTATTTGCACGGATAAAAAATATAGGTCGCCCGGTGCGCTCGCTGCAAGCAGCTCGCGAGGGGTTAAAGTTTCTATAGAGGTTGCGTGGTGCGCTCGCTGCAAGCAGCTCGCGAGAGGGTTAAGTTTCTATAGAGGTTGCGTGGTGCGCTCGCTGCAAGCAGCTCGCGAGGGGTTAAGTTTCTGTAGAGGTTGCGTGGTGCGATCGCTGCAAGCAGCTCGCGAACGGGGTGTGCTCCTGTAGAGGTTGCGTGGTGCGCTCGCTGCAAGCAGCTCGCGAACGGGGTGTGCTCCTGTAGAGGTTGCGTGGTGCGCTCGCTGCAAGCAGCTCGCGAACGGGGTGTGCTAATGTAGAGGTTGCGTGGTGCGCTCGCTGCAAGCAGCTCGCGAACGGGGTGTGCTCCTTTAGAGGTTGCGCGGTGCGCTCGCTGCAAGCAGCTCGCGAACGGGGTGTGCTCCTGTAGAGGTTGTGTGGTGCGCTCGCTGCAAGCAGCTCGCGAAGGTAAAAAGTGCTCTCCATAACAGGGGCAAAAATATATAAAAAAAAAAAAAAACATTCCGAAAAAAAAAAAAAAAAAAAAATTGGTCATGGTCGATTCGAAGTTGGTCTGGGGTATATTCGACATTCAGTTGTAGTTCCATGGCTAAATCCTACACGAATCTTGAAAAAATTTTTAAATCCCCTCAGTAGATTCGGAGATATGAAGAAGAAAAAAAAAACGGGGGTATTTAGGGGGTATTTAAAAATTGATTTCTACCAATCAGGACACCCTCTACAAGAATCTCAAAAAAAAACGCGACTTTTCCAACGGCAAGTGGAAAATACCCCCTACGACCCCCTCAAGGGGGTCAAAAATGGGGATTTTGGGATTTTTCTAGAAAGTTTCAAAACACCCTCTATACGAATCCGTAATCGGTTTTACCCCACCCCTAGCGCAAGTGCCTCAACTCACATGTCAGTGAGTCAGTGAGTGAGTGAGTGGTAGTTTAGCTTTATATAGTATAATATATATATATATATATATATAAAAATATAAAATAGCCTAGCTACTTCGATAATTTTATTCTGCAAAATAAAATTTGGTCGGAATCTGACTTAGGTACCTTTTCAGACAGCCTTAAAATGAAGCTAGTCAGGTTTTGGCTCGATAGACCGGACAGAGACATTAAAACGTCACTCACTTTTAAAGTTTTAATAAAAGAACTCTGTTTAGTTTTAGGTTGGCCTTTGTACATGCTTTTTAGAAGTTTCAATGTATGTTTTTATTATTTTTAGATAAGTTTCAATGTATGTTTTTATTTTGTACAATAAAGGATAAAGGCTAAAAGAAAGGACATTCAAGCGGTCGCAGGAAATCGGTGGATGGTGATGGTGTAGGGCATCGGAACCGGTTTCTCCCGGTTCTTTTGAATTCCCGGTCCTCGGGGCTACAAAAAAAAACCGGTTCTTAAATCTAATGGTGAAGTCTCAAAATCGATCGTGTTGCCAGCCTGATAAAATGATATAGTACCAGTTCCAAATAAATCATTATTTCCATTGTTCTTTTACCTTTTAACTAGGAACCTTGGTACAGTCATAGTCAAGGGCGCACCATAATAACTTCACGCACATAGATAATATTGATAATAATCTTTAACAACATTAGAATGTGAGTAATCGATTTTAATTCAATCTCTGCGATACAATTGAAATTTTTGAAACAATCTCGAGGTTAAAGCGATTGTTCAAAGCATAGTAAGAAGTTGCAAAGTAAGGTGTACCTTACTTTTGCTTTGCTACTGTTTACATTAATAATTGAAGTTATGTCTTTCAGCAATTTTCGTGTTTGAAAGAATTAGTGAATGAATGATAATGCTACGACACAACAATGTGATGTGTCGTTTCAAAAAAGTTTGTACATTTAATTTTTGTGATTTAGACATAAAAAAAGGTTATATGCAAGACGAATATTTGTAAACTAATGTTACTGTAAAACATCGTGAGGAAACCGGCATGTCCAAGAGCTAAAAATTCGAAAGACATGTGCCATCCACCAATCCGCATTGGGTCCGCGTGGTGGATTAAGACCCAATCACTCTCGCCTGAGAGTAGACCAGTGTCCCAGCAGTGGGAACATTAGAAGGTTGTCATGATGAATGTGACTACACTGTTTGTACTGTTTCTGAACTAGTACAATTAAGCAACCAATATCCAGCCCATGCATCGTCAGTCACAAACTAATAACTAGCTTTGTGGCAGTCAAGCTGCTGCATGTACGGGAAGTTTGATTACACTTACGTCAGCCTTCTCCCTGCCTGAGGGTTCCTGTAGAGGTCGCACTTGTGCAGAGGTCGCGATGGGTCTCCGAGTATGAACTGGCCGGGACCCTCGCACAGAGCCAAGTAGATAGCACTTACGTCAGCATCCTCCCTGCCTGAGGGTTCCTGTAGAGGTCGCACTTGTGCAGAGGTCGCGATGGGTCTCCGGGTATGAACTGGCCAGTGCGCTCGCAGAGAGCTCGGTAGATCTGGAACTGCAGGACGGTGCTGACGAAGTATCTGGAAAAAACGGAAAAAGGTCAGAGAACTGTTGCTTATTATATTGATTGTAAAATTGCGTCAAACATTATGTTTGGTTCACATTGTTCCAGTAATATTCCAGTCCAGCGATCGAATCAAACGAATCAACGCTGGAATGTCACAGAAATAATAATATGAACTGGCACTGAAATTAATCCATTCCAGACATTCAATCCAATTTAATAATTTTTAAAGACTGGAATAATTCATTTTAAAACGGGTGTTTTCACGTACCGGTATATCGGTGAATTGAGTCGAAACAGTGTCGTACCTCTTCACCTATATACGGGTACGTGAAAACACCCGTTTTAAAATGAATGATATATTTCACGATAGTTCTATTAGTAAAAGACTGGAATAATGTTCACGCTAAAACCTAGTTAGCACTGGACTGTATTTGATTCACTGGATTACTGGACTGGAATAATGTGAGCATAATTATTCGTAAAACGTAAGTGAATACTAAAAAATTGCAATCGATAGATCATGTTGCTTTGCTACATAGTTTTTTTAATCTGGTCATCTATTCAAATCAAAACATCGGTATTCGACCGATTGGCCCAGAATTTTATGTAGGTAAGTAGGTACACGTAAGTAAGTATGTTTTTATGTTTAGTTTGGTATTATGTTATCTGTGGTTTGGGTAATAGCGTAACGTTTAATGTCTGAAGAGTGATTATCAAAAAAAGCTAAGAAACCAGCCAAGCTACTGGATTCTACTAGGCTGTAGCGTGTAAAACTGGCTTAATATCACTTAATTTTAAAACGTTACAAAGTGATCCTTGTGTATGTGTTTTTATTGAGTAAAATATTTATTATTATTTGAATTTGCCTAAAAGTAAGTAAGTATTTTTGTAACTTGGGTCAGAATTAAGTAATTGATTTTCGAACTAGGTACATATATATGAGGAACGTATTCCTGAAAACAGATAAATAAATAAATATCACGTAACGTGGGAAAAAGAGCAGGCAAATGATGAGATGAGTTAAATACAAAAATAAAACTCGTTGTCTGACTGTATTTTGCCGTCGACACTAGCACCACACCTTTTCCCCTAATTATCACTTTCATTGGCTTGCGATATCAATAAATTACAGCGAAATTGAACAATTTCGCTGTAATTTATTGACATTATAGATCATTTATATTACGTAAAAACGAGGTAAGGAATGTGAGAACTTCGATGATTCATTGAACCAGTTTGCATAGAATCTAGTACATATACAGGGTCATTCATTATCAACCCGACTTAAGGGATAGGTTCCGCACATAAAAAAAAAATACTTGTACTTTTTTTTTTCTAAACGTTTTTTTTTATCTTTAAAAAAAAACGTAATTCTGCTAATAATTAATCGACAGTCCCCTCTCTACGTGCAACGCGCATCACTAGTCTGGCAAACGGATGTGGGATTGTCTATGGCTGTCGTTTGAAGATGAAGGATAATACTTCTTGAAAAGTTATGATTGAATAACTATAGAAGAAGATAATTGTGACTCTTGTTTCTCCACTAAATTACATAAATATTTCCACTAAATTTAATAAATAAATCCATCGTATCACTATCTACTAATAATATAGATGCGAAAGACTGTGTATGTTTGTCACCACGTATCTCCGCGACGATAACCGATTGTGATAAAATTTGATATAATAATATGATATATATATGTATGGCATAAGTTCAATAACACTTTTTATCCCGAAAAAAATGTACGGTTCTTGTGGGCATAAAAACTGTAAAAAACGCAGGTGAAGCGCGCGGGTCAGCTTGTCTGTACCTATTAAAGATCCCTTTAAAATTGCGAGATAAAACAATGTATGTGACAATTATCATGGTTCAGCTTATATCGGTGATTACTCTGGACTAAGTTACCACCAGCATAGATAGGCTGAATGACACAATTATCGTTAGTCAAGAGTGATTACTCTTAAAAAAAACTTCGTCGTTAAATTTCATCAACATAATTCTACCGTAGGAATGTGTGAAATAATTCACACTTTTGATAGTACCACAAAACAACGGCACTTTGCAACACGCAAGTTATAATAACCATAGTTATGAGTACAAGATTGCAGAATCACTAACTCAGTGCAGAACCCGCCGATTTCTACATGAACTAGAGTTCTATGAACCAAGGATCTTATTAATTTGTTCATAGTAATACAACAAGTCCACCAATCCGCATTAGGTCCACGTGGTGGATTAAGACCTAATCACTCTCGCACGAGAGTAGACTAGTGTCTCAGTGGGAACAGAAGGTCATGATGAATATTTTAATATTGGATATTTTAAATATTAGATTATACCTAAATTATTGTATTTACCTACTCTAATGACTTTTCCAAGTGTTACTATTTTGTATCTGAGTGGAATTAATTATTTTGATTTGATTGGATTTGAATACAACAAATTTAAAATACACGAAAGGGATATCCATCTTAAATATTAAATGTTTATAGGGTAGTTTTTCTGATACTTTTTTGATAGTGCGAGTCATGGGCGACATTTTACATAAAAATGTTTTAATGGGATTAGGCTGTTCCTAAGATACTCGTAACGTAAATAGCAAAATGTGTACACTTTTCTTCCAATTATCGTCGTCTTTTATTCAAATCAAATCATTTATTTATCTCTTGACATGGTACGAGTACATTCTCTTAGTTTAGTAGTCAATAAGTTTAGTACCTGAGTATAATCACTTTTAAGCTTAATTTCAAATTTATCTTACAATTACCAAATCATAATAAAATAATAAAATTAAAATTAAATAAACTTGATTAGTTAACAAAACACACGTCGTCAAACACATGCAACAAACAATATTTGGTTGATTTATTTATTTGTTTATGTCATTAAAATGTTGCCATATTCACAAAATAATAATATCATAACCAAAATTATAATAAAAATTAATAACAATGAATAAATCATGCTGGACAATCCACACAGCATCAACTAGCCCCAAGGTAAGCTGTTGTTAATCAGAGCTGTATTATGGGTACTAGATGACTGATATATACTTAATACAATACAATACATAGATAGATATTTTTTATTATATATAGAAAATACCCAGAACACTCGGAACAAATATTTGTAGACCGTACAAACATTTGACCCGAGGCGGGAATCGAACCCGCAATCTCCGCGTCGCAAGCGGACCTGCGCCCGCTGCGCCACATCGGTCGTCAAATAGTAATAGTTAATCGATATATTAGAGTTAGTTATAAAATGTCAAATCAAACAAAAAATCAAAACAAAATTAATAATAAATAGGAAAATGTTACAAAATTATATTATGATACGATCTACACATATTCTACATTTTATTCTAATTATTTATCGTCGAGTATAGTTCTCTCGGCGGATCTAGGCTTCCGTGAAGTTAGCCGTTTGTGATGCGCAAAGACAATTTAGTTAGAAGCTCCATTGCGCATCGAAACGGCTGACTTCACTGAAGCCTAGATCCGCCGAGAGAACTATATAATTCGTTAAACAACATAGTTTGTAAAGACACCAAATCAGAGTTATAGATAGATAGATAGATAGATAACGCTTTATTGATCACAGAAATAATACAAAAGCAACAAACTTAGATTAAGAGGTAATACAATTGGCGGCCTTATCGCTGAAAGCGATCTCTGCCAGGCAACCTATGCACGGAGCGGACTAAAATTTAATTGAGAAGGGGCATGTTGGTGTGGTGTGTATTATGTATAAATATAATATGAAAATAATACATACACACATATGTATAAATAGTTTATAATAAAATATTTAAAATAAACATAAACTAAATATTAAAATACATACATACACTACTATACAGTTATGTAAGTCTTCAAAACTGAATGTCGCCAAAAATTTGGAATTTCCAAATTTTTTACAGGAATTGAGATCAATAACGACTTTTGCGACCTATTTGCCTTACATGCCCTCTTAAACCACAAACATACCTTGGGAAAGTTAAGATGTTTTCATAAACATGTTGGATGTTTGATATCTCATGATATCGCGCTAGAACGGATTATTCCCATCTGTCACCTAGTTTTGTCCCCTCGAGGTGACAGATCGCACTTTTTTCAATTCGGCTGAGCGGATCTCTATGAAATTTGGCACAGGCACAGATAACATAATGGCACAGGCATAGACTTTGGTCTGGAGTTGCAAATAAGTTACTTTTTTCCCGGAAAATGTTTGGTTCTCGTTATAAATAACTGTTTGAGCGCGGGTAACACCGCAGGGCGCAGCTAGCGGTTTAGAGACATTACGCAAGTGAAACAGTTTTTTTTTTTTTATACAACTAAAGTGGCAACCAAGCGTACGGCCCACAAGATGGTAAGCGGTTACCGCAGCCTATGGACGCTTGCAATACCAGAGGTATCACTCGCGGGTTGCCACCTTGAGACGTAGATCGAAAGTCTCATGTGCCTGTACATTTAACCGGAAACCATACCCTTCGAACCGGAACACAGCAATGCAAACATTACTGCTTGGCGGCAGAAATAAGTATGGTGGTAGTCCTTCCCCGGACGAGCTCTATCACAAAGAACTCTACTACTCTTAAAATTAATACAGCGGATTAATAACAGTAACTAATAGCTCTATAACAGCTTCTTGTAATGTCAGGAGTAATTATTTTACCTTCAATCTATAGTTATGCCATTCATGCAATGCGAGGTGTTCAATCATAGATTGGCAACACTCAACAACACTACACAATTCGCGTTTACTTCTCGTGGGAACTAAAAAGTAAGTAAGTTCGTATGAGTCAGTGGCCAACTCTGGTGACAGAGTTTCTAGGCCGCCCGAAAGCCTCTGTCACAACTTTGAAAAAGCTGGAACCGACTGCTTAACGTGCCCACCGAAGCACGGGAGCGCTCAGTTGAAATTGCCACTGGCGGTCACCCATCCAAATGATGACTACGCGGAACCATGTTTAATGGGAACATAGTGAATGAAGATATTTTAAATGCTCCTTCAATCCAACAATATATCCTCATCATAATGCACCTGGTGGTAGAACTCTCCAGCATTAGTCCGTCCCTAGTGCTAGATATTCTGCCTCCAAGCAGTAGTGTACAAGCATTACTATTTTAAGTTTGAAGAGCACTGTAGCAAGTGACTTAAGCGCTGGATTCGACCAACTTTTGGAATAACTATTCCACAGAATAAGAAATGTCAAATACAAGTAAACTGTCAGTTTACTCGCGAATAACTACGATTTACTCGGAGAATAGCGCCTATTTGAGTTTGGTCGAATCCAACCTTAGCAAATAATAGGCGACTTACCTTACAAATAATATTCAGTATTCAGTATTCAGTATCATTTATTGCATCATAATTATGAGGGTAATACATGTCACAGGTCTTATGTAATATTAAATAATATCAGAGCAGCCAACACATAGCTATGTACCCAGTAAGGGTGTTGCACTATAAGATTGAGTAGGAGCGGACCAATTAGGCCAATACCAATAGGACTTAGGGCGTCACTGACATTATTATGCCCACCAAAGAGCTATAATTCTTCAAGTTCAAGTTATTTATTGGTAACAATAGGTAGGTTACATGCCATTTTTATGTTTAAGTAGTTAGGTAAATTGTACCTTAGATAGTTCAACTGCATAATGTTATATAGAATAACTAATATACGAAAAGTCCTAATAATTTGTAACTATAATATTCAATACTTATGTAAAATTCAAGTAAAATAATTCAGTTTTCAGTATCATAATACAAAACAATAGTCAATTCATCAATGTAAGTACAACTAAAAAATAGAATAGTATAAAAAAGGATAATAATTATTCATTAAATGCCAATAATTCATTCAAAAGTTCGTCAATCTTCTAATAGGATTGCTTGATAAGCCACTGTTTTAGTAGGATTGCGTTGACGCAACACTCGTAAATAGTGTCAGGAAGACGGTTGTAGACCTTCGAAAACTGTTGTATAAACGGTTGAAAAAATATTTAGTTGGAACATTTTTTTTTAAATGCTTTTAACAAATAAGGTTTAACATAAACTTAACAGACTGTAATACGATATAATATAATGTCACTGTTTATAAAAATATAGTAAGTAAATAAAGTCTGTTAGTTGCCACACTAAAATATGCCCTAACCAAGAAATAACACGGTTTTACAAAACACTGTATCAAAAATAAAAAAATATTGCGACTATATTTGTAATATATTTGGAATGTTTTGCAAAAACTTTTTGCGCTCAATTTTTATTGAACCGCTTTCACAAAAATAGTAAGTTATACAGATAGGTACGTCAGATTTTTTGGTTACTTGCTTGCTAGAACTTTTATACTAATAAAAATTCCTTGCTTATAATATTTTAATTGTGATTATTTATTTATTGTCAAACTTAGAAACACAATATTCTTTTGAAAGCAGAATTCAATCAAGATTAGTTACCAACCCACTAAGTAATCGGGGCCACTATAAACACAGTCGCAGGCAAATGCTAGTTGAACAGTTACACAAGTAAACTTTTCCGAGATGTAGTGCGGCTTATGTAATAATGATGTTTACCTGCGTCTGCGCACGCACATGTGAGACATATGCCGCAGGGTCGCGAGGTCAGTACACTTGCGACAGGTACTGATATTTAAGGTATTGAGAGCATCCTAATGACGTCATCTAAAGTTGTTGTGGGCAAGTATGCAAACGCCAAGAGAACTGATAATAACAGATGGTGAACTCATAATAAGACTCTCCCAAGTCATGTTTTTTTTATACAACTGAAGTGGTAACCAAGCGTACGGCCCACAAGATGGTAAGCGGTCACCGCAGGCTGGACGCTTGCAATACCAGAGGTATCAATCGCGGGTTGCCACCCTGAGGCTAAGATCGAAAGCCTCATGTGCCAGTAATTTCACCGGAAACCATACCCTTCACACCGGAACACAGCAACGCGAGCATTACTGCTTGGCGGCAGAAATAGGTATAGTGGTCCTTCCCCGGACGAGCTCTATCACAGATAACTCTACTACTCTAGTTTGTTTGTTCTTACTTTACTCGTAAACGGTTAAACAGATTTAAACAGAACTTGGAATATCACATAGTTTGTGACCTGGTTTCATACACAGATAAATTTTTATCACAAGCTCTCTTCCGGCTGTCTCCCGCTCCCTGGCGAAGTCTTCCAAGTTGAGTCATGTCATGGGTCCTACTGTTTACAATAAACTTCCAGAAAGTGTCAAATCTGACAGCATAGCTGGATTTAAAGTTAGATTAACGCTGGCTTGTCGAGCAGACATTCTACAGCTTTGACGAATTTGTAGCACTAGGTAAGATTTAAATTTTAATTGTAATAAATTATTTACTTTGATCTCTAGGTAATAAATACCTACATGACTTGTTTATTTTGTATTGACATTGAGAATTTATAATAATTATTTAATTTACTTTTTGACTTTAATTTGATTATTTTACTTTCATTGTAATTTATGATATGTTTTGACGACCGATGTGGCGCAGCGGGCGCAGGTCCGCCTGCGACGCGGAGGTTGCCGGTTCGATTCCCGCCTCGGGTCAAATGTTTGTACGATCTACAAATATTTGTTCCGGGTGTTCTGGGTATTTTCTATGTATAATAAAAAAATATCTATCTATGTATTGTATTGTATTAAGTATATATCAGTCATCTAGTACCATAACACAGCTCTGTTTAACAGTAGCTTATCTTGGGGCTAGATGATGCTGTGTGGATTGTCCAGCATTATTTATTTTATTATTTATGTTTATTAATTATTGTGTTCTTCTTTCTATATTCTATATTAAGTTATAAAATAATAATATAATATTCTAAAATGTGTATAGACCTGTCAATATCTTTATCAATAAATGCTTATGACTTATGACTTATCCTGATATTATTGCGAGATAAAACCGCAGATAGCAACTAGTAATACATAGATGATTGCCCGGCAATCGCTACCGTACATTTATCATAGTAATGCAATTATAATAACATTATGCTGACAGGTAGCGTTGCCCTTGCCGGCCCTTTCGCGTGACCTTTGAACTAAGAACTGCTTCACTTCTCTGATTTGTGAATTACTTTGTTAGAAAGAGAAGTAAGATAAAATGCTTGAAGAATAGTAGAATAGTCTTATATGTTTATAGCAGTGCGAACTCATGATAACATTATCTAAGTTCTGCAAGCCTTTAACTTAAAAGGTTGCTCTCTTACCATAAAACTTAAAAAAATCGGCTTTTGCACAGACAAGGTCGTGAGCGTTTATTTATGAGTTATTTAACCTATACATAGGTTATAGGCGTGTTGTTATTCTAAGGTTATAGATATAGGTTAGTATAGGTATGTGGTTTTATGAGTATACCTACTTATATTTTAATGTATACATCCTTTATTACTGCTACCTTAAACCGCGGCAAATGATTAATGATAATTTATTTTAATGCCACTCCAATTAACTTAATTCTGTAATGAGACGGCCAGAGGTAATTGCAACAATGCGGTTCACAATGGTGTACTCTAAATAGTTGAACTGCTGCCACTTTAGTTATGAAAGTTATTGCGAATCGTCGATAAGTAAGTAAGTTCGTATGAGTCAGTGGCCAACTCTGGCGACAGAGTTTCTAGGCCGCCCAAAGGCCTCTGTCATGGCCTAACAACTTTGAAAAAGCTGGAACCGACTGCTTAACGTGCCGTCCGAAGCACGTGAACTGCTCGCGAATCGTCGATGACGGCCGTAATAAACTGGAGACATACTTGTGATACCATTGAGTTCTTTTAGCACATATCTGGTGGTAAAACTCTTCAGCAAGAGTTCGTCTTGGTGGTTACCACCGCAGTGCCAGATATTCTGCCTCCAAGCAGTAGTGTGCAAGCTGCACTGTGTTTGAAGTAGTTTTAAAGGGTACTGTAGCAAGTGAGTGGAGTTCTTTGTAGAGTAGTAAAGTTTTTTGTGATAGAGCTTGTCCAGGGAAAGATACCTTCAGGAAGCCGCCGCCGAACACTTCCTCCAGGAAGTGAGGTGTATAAAGCTGGTCAAAATAATAGAAATTACTAATGTTAATAAATATTCTAGGTTTTGAGACGTTTTCTCGTTTCCTAACAAATATTTAGTAACATATACGAAGGCGAAGGTCAATGAAATTCTGCGTGGCCTAGATTTATATTACATGAGATGCGGCAGGCGGCCTTAAGGTTTTAAAATAATTCGGTTTCATAATAATAACTACGCATGAGACGAGTTGGGAAATGTATTATCTTAGTATATAATATATTTGCTTTACTGACTGACTGAACTGCTCGTGGCATAGAAAGAGAGAGAGACACAGCTGAGAACGGTTAAGAGAAAAGAACAAAGAAAAAGATCAACGCACTGTTCCGCTGGATCACCATTTAAATGGGTGTTCGCTAGAAGCAACCTCAATAAGCTCTTTCGTGCTTCGGAGGACACAGCAAACTGTCGGTCTCAGTTTTTTAAGTTGCTAAAGCGGTCGCAGTAATTCGATGGATGGTGAAGGCTCAAAATAGGTCGTCATGGCTCTCTTTGGGAAGCCATGGCCATCAGGGGACGTCTATCAGCTTATATGATGATGATGCTATGATAGAGCCCTTCAAGCGGCCTATAACTATGCCACCAGGACTGGCCACTGACTCATATGAACTTACTTATGCTATCAATCAACCCACAGCCAAAACCACAGACCTATATTTAAGTAGAATGAGTGAGTGTATGTACTCTCGCTTGCCGAAAAGACGGGCTAAGTAAGGGCTGAGTAACCTCTTTATTCGCCGCGAAACAGTCTGCTCCCAACCGGGGGCGGTGTGGTGTGGCAGTGCCTAGAATCGGTTTGCCGCGTGCTTATATATGCTTTTAAATCATTCATTCTCGCGCGGCTTATGTTTCCCATCACTAAAATACATTTGCGTGTAAAATACAAATACGCAAAATGTTACACGCTCGGTTTCCATACAAATCGACGAACTCTTTCATTCTACTTAAATATAGTTCTGTGGCCAAAACGGTACGTTATAGAGACCTGTAATTTTCAGGGTTTCTTTTAATGTGCAGGGGTGCACTAAGAAAGGAATAAGTATAAGAAATTTTATTCCTATAAGACGGAGCGCCCGACGACCGACCGACGTCCGTTGGCGAGATGGGTACACGACATAGTGAAAGTCGCGGGTCGTAAGTGGATCAGATTAGCACAGGATCGCGGTAGATGGCACAAACTAAGGGAGGCCTATACCCAGCAGTCTGTCTCCTTACTCTTGAACGCGATCGGTATTGGACAAGTATTGGACTATGTCATTACATACTTTTGACAGCAGACCTAGTGCCAAATTCAACCTTGTTTTCATGAGTACACAATTTTGACAGCAGTAAATAGAAATTGGGATTGGATCGGAATTGTCATTGGATTCAAGCACAGAACAGAAAAAACAATGTTTTGTGGATTCAAGAGTAAGGCACCTGATAACTAATTACTAATTTAAAAGCTTTGGGATGTTACTATCACCCCAAGGTTCCAAATGTTATGAACAGGCGTGGCGTTTAGAACCAGACAAAGGACTTGACTGTCTCATATTCATCTTCTCTTTTTTTACAGATAATGAATTACTGTTCGTTAGTTTTGCTAAAACTCGTGGCAAATCGGTAAAATTTTTTCTTTAAATATTTGTAGGAGTCTTTATATGAATTGGTTCCCAAAACACAATAAACGGAAAAGGGGAAGACAGTTTAAAAGATGGGAGGACGAGCTAAAGGAAATAGCAGGGAACACATGGATAAGGATGGCGAGAGATAGAGAAGAGTGGAAAAAGTTGGAGGAGGCTTTTGTCAAAAAAGGCAAACAAATAACGGCGTCGATGTCTTAAGATGAAATTCATTATAAGAAAAACATTTATATTCATCTGAAATAAAGGCTTATAAATAAAAGGAGTCTTTATTTCTTTGCAGGAGGAACTGCAAAAACGGGAGTTAAACCACGAGGTTCAACTCGTCTTTTCATATTTTCTCACCGTTTAAAGTTCTCTGGACTCGAACAAATATTTTTAGACCATAATAAACTAAATCAGTCCAGCCGTTCTTTAAGTTTGCTGCTAGTTTCCGGTTTCCGGTGAAATTACAGGCACATGAGACTTTCCATGTAACGTCAGGTAACACGCAAGTGATATCTATGATGTTGCAAGCGTATATAGGCTCGGTAACTTACCATCAAGTGGGCCGTACGCTTGGTTGCCACTAAGGTATAAAAAAAATTTGCTTGATATAAAAAAGGTAATAATTGTCACTAATTTAATGGGGAAAGCCTGTGTCCTGTAGACGTCTATTGTCTGATACGATGATGACATCATTGATTTCACCACTCGCAAGACTTCTCAAAGATAAAATATAATCCTCCCCAAGGCAGCGCCCTTGACATGAACAACAAGATTTCCAACTGCTTCAATTCGAAACTAAATAATAGAGTAGCAAAATAATTAAACATGCAATGGTGGAAACATATTACTAATATGCCTTTACACATAAATGCATAGCGCAGTCTTTCAAACAGCTGATTCAAGTCAAAATTAGAACTAAACGCAAGAAAAAAAAGATGTCTCAAGTAGCCATAGCTATTTGAAGCTCCAGTTTTTTGGGAAAATCATTTACTGGTTAAACTAGACGTGCGCTTGTGGGCTTTGTAAATAAAAACTATTGCAATCTGTAATTACTTGCCAGGTCGTATAAGTCGTAGTTTTAAATTATCATGCGTTTATTTAATTGTCTATTAGACAAAAACTATCTTGAAAAATTGAAAATCTTAGATGTTTGGATATTTTGTGGTACAGTTAAGGTCTCATCAAAATCAGTAAAACAAAGAAATTTCAGTATAATGTCGGGGTAAAGTTCTCTTTTGTGTTCAAGTGCGTATAAGCGTACCTGCAACTAACTTAGAGCTTGCTTAACGTGTTTAGCGACGTGTTATAAGGATGGTTTATTAAAGTGGTGTTACGCACTGCGTTGTTTCCGCATTCAAGTTGTATCTGGAAACTATGCCAGCTCCTGGATCTTATTGCAGTGTTCTGAGTGAAATCGTACAGATTGCGCGATCCATAAAAAGCAAAACCTGTCCACATCAATCCTTATTTACGTGCCAAAGCCTGCAAGTGCAGGTATTTCAAATATAACACAATTTAAGTGTTATATTTGAAATTCTTTTCAAATTTTAAATTTTAATTCAAAATTTTAGTAAAACCTCGGACAGATTATTCAAAATTAACAGCCATATGGCTTTTACAATCATTAAATTCTGTTTGTTTGTACCAAAATTTACCTACGCTTTAAGATGTTGTCAACTGTGGAAACACAGTGAGCTAGTGGAAGGCTTAGACAACATAATAAAGAACACTTTATCGTCGGTTTTGAATATTCATTTAGATGACAAGGCATGGCTGCAGGCCTCCCTGCCTGTCAAATTGGGAGGCTTAGGTATTCGCAAAATTTCAAGTGTTGCCCTACCAGCGTTCTTGTCCTCCGTCTATAGCACTAGCTCTTTGGTTGAAAAAATTCTAATTCCGTCTTTTTCGATTATTCCTGGCGACAACCTCAAAATTTCATATTTAGACGAGGCTAGACACGCTTGGCACAGTGCTTGCCCTGATACTGCTCCTCCTAAAAACCTTTCGTCTCAACGGCAATGGGACGGGCCTCTGTGCGAGCTTGCATGGAATTGTTTGTTACAAACATGTCAATGCTCCACAGATCGTGCCCGTCTTCTTGCTGTTTCAAAATTAGAGTCAGGGCATTGGCTGCAAGCACTTCCATCTCACAATATTGGAACTTTGATGGACAATACAACATTCCGTCTTGCAACTAGTCTGCGGTTGGGTGCGCAGTGCTTCGCTCCGCATCAGTGCCAGTGCGGTACGGCGGTCGACCAGCTTGGTCACCACGGATTGTCGTGCACCAGGGCTGCCGGTAGGATCTGCCGACACGCCAGTCTTAATGACATCATTCGTCGGGCGTTTGTCAGTGTCAACGTACCAGCCGTTCTGGAACCGAACGGTTTGGTGCGTGATGATGGCAAACGGCCTGACGGTATGACTCTTGTCCCTTGGGAGATGGGTAGGCCTTTGGTGTGGGACGCGACATGCGTCGACACCTTAGCCGCATCACATCTGTCGGGGACATCAGTTAGGGCTGGCGCGGCGGCAGATTGTGCGGAGAACACCAAAAGGCGCAAATATGCCGGTCTAGATAGAGCCAACATATTTGAGCCTTTTGGAGTGGAGACCCTGGGTCCGTGGGGTACCGGGGCTCACCGCGTTTTCAAAATTCTTTCTGGGCGTCTGGTCGAAGCGACGCGTGATCCAAAGGCTGGTTCATATCTGGCTCAACGTATCAGCATTGCCATTCAACGTGGCAATGCAGCCAGCATGTTGGGAACGCTTCCTACTGGTAGTGATTTGGATCAGTTGAGCTATCTATAGGTCGTTTGTAACGGTCTTTAGATGGCTCAACTGTTTCATATGTGTTTTTGTATATTTTGTAATGTAATATAATTTAAGTGTCATCACAGTTTATGTAATATTATTTTTTACACGCTCCAATCTGGTCGGGACCGCCCAAGGACTTTGCTGACCAAACTTTCCCACCAATAACGAGCTAATTTTCACTAAAAACGGGATATTTACCATGATTTGTGAGTTTTATTGAGTCCCGATATTTCGGCGCAGTTACATGCACATCATCGTGATCATGTCACGGGAGAACTGAAGTCTTTGCGGGTAGGTCTTATTATAACTATTGACAGACAAATCTGTCCACCCTCTTTCTTAGTCTTTTATTGCGAACGATACTACCATCGGTTTAAGTCTCACACACGACTCGATTTCGACACACGCACGACACTAACAGTATCAGGGCGCACAGGCGGTACCCCCGGTTTTTGTCTCCTACACATTCTCATGACAGGATTCCAGACTCCAGACAATTAAAGACTCCAGAATTTACGCCAGTTCCACGCGCCCCAGCCTAGAAGAATCTGGCAACAAACTCGGCTGGCTTCCTAGCTTTTTTTTTGATGATCCCTCTTCATCATAAAGCTTCAGTGTGGTGCCAATCGAACTAGGTGAGGCTTATGCCAAGAATATAGGTAGGTAAGTAAAAAAAGTAAAAAAAAAATCCTTTCAGATTATTGCAAAGCCAGAGCAAATAAAGCTCTCGCGCGCAATACAAGCGACCAATAAAATGCAAGATTGACTCAACTAAGTTGGATCGTGTATTACACCAATATAGCTACTTTTCAACAGCAAACCGACACGAACAATTAGTGTAGCTTGCTACAAATGGCATCAATTTATATTTTATGCAATTGAGCATGATATCCCTAATATTAGGCGAGCAAATCAACTCTTGACTTATTGAAATTCGGTATCCTATACTGGCCTAGCCCGTAAAAAAATCGACCCACCTCAACTTTAGTGGGAAAAAATAAGCACCAAAGATTAGGGTGACCAAAAGTTAGGGTGGGTCGATTTTTTTGCAAACCAGTATATTAGTGGAAGGCTTGTTTATGGAGAATTGCTCTTATAAATGTAATTCCTTTGTTCGGGTTGACAAAGCCCTTGGTTGTTACTATGACATTTCGCGGGCGTGTCTGCCTTGATCCTTGACTTACTGTCAAGGGACGTTGACATTTCAACGACAGTGTTGGTAAAAGTATGCACGATATTGGCTTAAAAAGACTTAGGCCGTTTGCCCATCGAAGAAGCACCAAGACTTAAAGAAAGAGAGATGTTTACAGCACAGAAACACAGAACTACTTAAGAGACCTTTCCAAGATTTAGCGATATAATTCATGAAGTTCGCCTGAATATATCTTTATACATATAGTATAAGTAATAGTGCGCGCGACGAGGAGCGATACATCCTCCCGCAATAAGCGCTCAGCGCGGTTTGAGAGTCGGTGCTTCGATCGATATGATTATAAGTGCGCTAAGGTGTGATTTAAAAAAAAATCGTATTAAAAAAGTCATTGCTATTAGACTATTTTCTTTGTTGTATTCATTTAATAAAAACTTAAACTTTAATTTAGTAGGTGTATTTTTATTGTAAACTTCTTACTTTAGCAGAAATAACAAGCGTAAAATTAGGAAAAGTACGCGTTTTTTAGATCGTCTTTTTTCAAAAATACTGAACTAACATGTCGTATTTTTCTCTGTACACTTAAATTTTAAAACTGTGATTATTATAATTGCATTTTTGGATATATGTTAGACTTTATTATTTCATAGAAAACATGATCGAAAGTTGACTGGAATTGCTCATTTTACGAAACGTGCGTTACTAATTATTTTTTTAATCATTTGTGTCTTGAGTTAATTAATATTTGTTCTGTTGGCTTAAATTTTAAGGGATAAAGCTTTTATATGTTTTTATTTTCGTTAAAATATCTTCAACACACGAGCCACAATAGTGTTCGAAACTTCACGGGTTACAAGAAAATTCAAGGATTATCAAGGATAGGGTTCTTAACATTAAATTAAGATAAAATTAAAACATAAACCAGAACTAAGTATAACTAAGCAAGACTCAAGAGTAGTAAGAGTAGTAGAGTTCTTTGTGATAGAGCTCGTCCGGGGGAGGACCACTACCATACTTATTTCTGCCGTCAAGCAGTAATGTTTGCATTACTGTGTTCCGGTGTGAAGGGTATGGTTTCCGGTGAAATTACTGGCACATGAGGCTTTCGATCTATGCCTCAAGGTGGCAACCCGCGAGTGATACCTCTGGTATTGCAAGCGTCCATAGGCTGCGGTAACCGCTTACTATCTTGTGGGCCGCTCTACTACTCTTATAATATATAATACTAAGTACGTATTCTTCACAAATTCAATTATGTAAGTAAGTAGAGTTAGTACAAGTAATTAGGTAACCAGCTCACTGTAACCGATCTCAATGATTTATTAACTACTGTCGACCTGCTGTGAAATGGTTGGATGGTAAAAAATGTGTTGAGTAATTTGAGAAGTAGCTTTTTAAAATCGTAGCTACTTTAGAACGAGTTTTGCTTAGTTTGAAGCTAGATGGCGCTGTCTGCTACCAGAAATATTTATTTTAGCTTTTAAATCTACTAAAAGAAAATGAGTTAATATTTCATAACTTATGTATTATATATATATATATATATATACATATCTATATATATATATATATAGATATATATAGGTTATGAAATATTACCTAAAATGAAATAGAAACAATGTTAATGAGTTAACTTAAGTTATCATGGGGTTAGTGTCAAAATACCCTTTGAAAATCCCCTTTCATCATCATGATAGCCTTCTACTAATGTTCCCACAGCTGGGACACTGGCCTACTCTCGACCGAGAGTGATTAGGTCACGTGGACCCAATGCGGATTGGTGGACGATCATGTTTACGTAATCATGTTCGTGTATTAAAAATATGAAAAACATGCCAACCACTAGTCCGCATTGAGTCTGCGTGGTGAATGGTCTTAATCACTCTAGATTGAGAGTAGGCCAGTGTCTCAATAGTGGCAATATTAGAAGCCTAGTCATTGATGATAAAATGATTTGAAGTGCAATAAAAGGTACATAATTTTCAGTGCCTTCGGGCGGCCGAGAAACTCTGTCACCAGAGTTGGCCACTGACTCATACGAACGAACAAACGAAGTTCCTTTCGTAAGTAATTTGTTTTATTTGAAACATCCGTTCGTAACAAAAACCACTGAACCAGTTTTCATGTGAACTAAATTACATCCTATGTTATCTAGGGAGATAATCTACATAACTATATTGAATGAAGTTGTAATATCGGCATGGTTATTGTATGTTGGCATTGCAATGTGTCATATTGAACGAGAGCTAGGAAACGTTAGGAGAAGGTTAGTAGAGATTTTTAACCTGATTTTTATCATAGTACATTAAATCATCAATGTTACACACTAGTACATTATGGTACTAGTGTGTAACATTGGTGATTACCGCTGAGGCGCCATTGAGACCCGAGCCATAGGCTAGGGTCTTAAGATAGCCGAGGACGGTAATCATCAATACACACGTGTATCATACGACGTTTTCAACACATTTGTGAATAAAATATTAAAAAAAACTCAGAATAAAATAACAAAAAAAAAAACTATATCTCACAAGTGAGTCATAGCAATGAAAAGTGAGTCATAGCAATGAAAAAGTCATAGTTTGATTAGGGGTGTCAATCTGTGCCTAATTGCGATGACCATAGAGCCACTATAACTCACTAAATGAAAAAGTCATAGTTTGATTATGGGTGTCAATCTGTGCCTAATTGCGATGACCATAGAGCCACTATAACTCACTAAATGAAAAAGTCATAGTTTGATAATGGGTGTCATTCTGTGCCTAATTGCAATGACCATAGAGTCACTTTATAAGCAAGTGTGTTGAAAAAATAATTTAATGAACCGTTTTCGAAAACAACCTACCAACTATTTGCACTAAAATATCAAAATTATATTGCTAACTTGGCTCAATTTTAAACGGTTTTTTTAGAGTCAGTATATTGTTTTTATTAGAGTATTGTGACCAAATTGTGACAATTTTCGTGTTATAGACATCGGGATTACAAGACTTAACAACAATGTCTCGGGATGATAAGCGCAGTGCAGTGCCACGCGACCACTTAAAAACTTTAAGCTCTTTGGGTGGCACTGCATCCGTTATAGTCAAGCGTGGTGCTTAACATCAGGCGGGCGTCTTGGTTGTCTTGTCACTTACTGACATTAAAAAAAAACACAAAAATACTTAGCTACTCAACCAGCTCACCCAGTATAGGTGTCACGACGGATCTCGGCCGTAGTGAAATTAGCCGTTTCGATGCGCAGTGGAGCTTTTTCAAACTAAATTGTCTTTGCGCATCACAAATGGCTAACTTCACGGCAGCCTAGATCCGCTGTGCGACCTATACCTACTTATTTCTGTATGTGTTTCGTTTTATAATTATGTAGGTACCTAAACTTAGCTAGTGTAATACATTTTGTTTAAGGATCGTGCGTGTTATCTGAAATAAAATATTTTTATTTTATTTATTTATTGTTGTTGCTGTATTCAAAGTGCCGCATCCACCTACGCTACAGTATACTCGTACGTATACCGGAACTCTCCGTCGCAGCCGGATTTGTTGAAGGGCGCCACCTCTCTCCGACTTATAGCTCCGTGTTTGCGAATTTGTTACTATACCTCATGATTTAATGGTTTCGTTTGGTTTGCATTTATTTTAAGTTTTGTTGAATGTGTGGCTCTAATCTTCAGAGACTACATGGTTTTTTACTTACAACTGGGTTTGTTCTCATTTATATTATGGAATACTTACAAAATATGAAATATCCCAAAATTATTTTAGGTCAAGTGGGGCTTGAACTTGATTCTGCTTAGACAATTGCGAAAGGAAGCTGGTTCAAGTTTGAAGCTCTAAAAATATTAGGATATTATACTTATATATATTATAACTTTACAATAGGTACCTTTTTTTTTATACAACTGAAGTGGCAACCAAGCGTGCGGCCAGATGATAAATGGTTACCGCAGCCTATGAACGCTTGCAATACTAGAGGTATCACTCGCGGGTTGCCACCTTGAGGCTAAGATCGAAAGCCTCATGTGACAGTAATTTCACCGGAAACCATACCCTTTACACCGGAACACAGCAATGCGAGCATTACTGCTCCACGACCGATGTGGCGCAGCGGGCGCAGGTCCGCCTGCGACGCAGAGGTTGCGGGTTAGATTCCCGCCTCAGGACATATGCTTGAACGATCTACAAATATTTGTTCCGGGTGTCCTGGGTATTTTCTATATATAATAAAAATATCTATCTATGTATTGTATTGTATTAAATATATATCAGTCATCTAGTACCCATAATACAGCATAATACAGCCATTAATACGCCAGTTCCAATGCCAAATTCCAAAAAGGTACCACTTTAAAAACCGGTGCGGGTACGTAGTACTAAAATTTGTTCTGTGTTAATGATTCACTTGTGTACACAGTGGTAACCTATGTGGGATAAAACGGCAGCTAATGTTAAATATTTTTAGGTTCAAATGATAAAAAATATTAGGTGGGGTCAAACTTGTAGGATCAAATCATAGTGACCCAAAAATTAATAACGAAATCAAAATCAAAAATTATATATTTCAATAGAATCACAAGGATATATAAGTACACCCCCAACCATTCTTTAATTTATTTTATTTTCTCTCCATCCAAAGGTTGTCTGGAAGAAATCGCTTCTAAGCGATAATACCGCCCATTGTACCCATACTATAAAATGTGTTTTGTTTTTAATACTGTTAAGGTGTACAATAAAGTATTTTTCATTCATTCATTCAAGGATCACTTTGAAGCTTCTTCATCATGACAACCTTCTAATGTTCCCACTGCTGGGACACTTGCCTACTCTCAGGCGAGAGTGATTGGGTCTTAATCCACCACGCGGACCCAATGCGGATTGGTGGATGGCACATGTCTTTCGAATTCTTAGTTCTTGGACATGCCGGTTTCCTCACGATGTTTTCCTTCACCTATGAGAGCACTGGCATAGCGCACATAATTTTTTTAAACAGAAATATCCATTGGTGCACGACCCGGTTTGAACCCACGACCTTAGGATCGGGGTCACTACCACTAGACCACCGGTGCTCGCTTGAAACGTCTTACAAGATAGGAAAATTTACACCAGTTCCAATGCGCGCCCATGCCGTAAAAGAACTGGCAACAGCACGGCTGTTATTTGTATTCACCAAACCAATACCTGTGACAGTGGGACCGGAGACCATTCACGTCTCAAACGGCGCAGTTGGTAAAAGTATGAATGAAGGACACCGCGCCGGATGTTGCGATATCGCGACGTAGTATGTGAGCTGCGCCTGATTCATAGGTTCCTGATAGATCATTTACTATAGATTAAACTGTACACTAATAAAATTCAACTAGTATTTTAAAACGTGGCAGACCGCGGCGACGATGGATAGACGAACTGGATGCCTATAAGAAAGACAAGCTGCTCGTCCCGGGTTCACACAGATGGACATAAAATATAACCTATGTTATTCAGATAATGTAAACTTCTAATGGTGAAAGAATTTTTGAAATCGGACCAGCAGTTTTTGAGCAAAAAAAAATACAAAAAAATCCTTTCAATACTCGATACATATAATATTTTTGCTGTCTTATTGGTACATATAGTTGTTAGTATTTTAGATATAAACTGGTCTACTAAATAGTGGTCAACAGAGATGATTGAAAGGTAGATAGTGTTTGGGTGATTGCACTTTTTCTAGCGCCCTAACGAACATTATTGCATCATCATCATGACAGCCTTCTAATGCTCCCACTGTTGGGGCACTGGCCTACTCTCAGGCGAGAGTGATTGGGTCTTAATCCACCACGCGGACCCAATTCGGATTGGTGGATGGCACATGTCTTTCGAATTTTTAGTTCTTGTACATTTAAAAGTTCTAGCTATACTACTGTAATGTTATTAGTGTGTAAAAATTTCTAAAAGATTAAAGATTTGCAACAGTTAGACTAGATATCATTATCATCATCAGTAGCCGTCATCAATTGCGTGCGACTAATCGCAAGTTCAATTCACACGTGAAACAGGTTCCCATCAATATTTACCGGTATCAAGCGAAATTCACATGTTTTTTCTTTAGTCGCTGTGCTCTGGGCTTATTTAAAAAATAATTATTTAAAAAAAAAACGACTTCAAGATAAAAAAATTGGTTTGGCAGATTACATGTACATGTATCATGGCGATAGTACTATATATATCTATATAGTATATCTAGATAGTCTCGGGTTCCACGCAAACGATGTATAAAATACTAGCAGTCCGTCCTAGCTTCGCGCGGGTGCAATGAAACCGCACCCGTGCAAAGCCGAGGCGGCGCTAGTAATAAATATAGCCTATGTTACTCAGGAATAATGAAGCTTTCTAATGATGAAAGGATTTTTGAAATCTGACCAGTAGTTTTTGAGTTTATTCGTAACAAACAAAAATACAAAAATTCAAATCTTTCCTCTTTATAATATTCACATATTCAATCACATAAACGAATGAATTGGTTTTTTTTTTAATTTGAATTTTTAAAGGGAACAACTCAAATTCGGCAAACTCTACTTGGCATCCATAACAATAGCAAGGGTCATGCCAAAAAAGCGATAGGAACCCAGCCGGTGTTGTTGCCAGTTCTTTTACGGCATGGGCGCGTTGGAACTGGTGTAAATTTTCCTAGCTTGTAAGACGTTTCAAAGTGATCCTTGTGATTCTACTGAAATAAATAATTTTTGATTTTTGATTTTTGCACGTGGTTTTAATTGAAAAAAAATCTTATGTAAGCTTAGCCTTAGCTAGAGTTATGTCTTTTTGATATGTTATGTAACTGGACACGTAAATCACAATGCTGCAATTAAAATAAAAGGAGTAGTAGAGTTCTCTGTGATAGAACTCGTCCGGGGAAGGACTACCACCATACCTATTTCTGCCGCCAAGCAGTAATGCTCGCATTGCTGTGTTCCGGTGTGAAGGGTATGGTGTCCGGTGAAATTACTGGCACATGAGGCTTTCGATCTTAGCCTCAAGGTGGCAACCCGCGAGTGGTACCTCTGGTATTGCAAGCGTCCATAGGCAGCGGTAACCGCTTACCATCTTGTGGGCCGTACGCTTGGTTGACACTTCAATTGTATAATAAATAAAAAAATAAAAAAACCATAACACGACATTTTGTCTCTTTTGACTAGAGGCACTGATCCCCTGTCGATGGAAATAAGTTTTCTACGTGAACGTATCGTAATGTCGCAAGCGACGGAACTCCAAGTACTAGGGTTCCGCGGAAGCCGTCAGTTTAAATGCCTTGTTGCGACACGTTTGACACTGGTTTAGTTTGGTATTTAGGTTTGGAATCACGGTCCTTTGAGTTACAGTTACAACCTAATTGTGAGAGTCGCGGGCGACAGCTGCTTGCAAATATTTTTATTGATTGCGGGTTCGATTCCTGCCTTGGGACAAATGTTTATAAGACTTGCAAATGTTTGTTCCGGGTATTCTATAATAAAAAATATCTATCTATGCACTGTATTGTATTAAGTATATCAGTCATCTAGTACCCGTAACACAAGCTCTGCTTAGGTTAGAGCTGTGAGCGGATTGTCTAAAAAAGCCGTGTTTGATGTAAGTTTAGAGAATCCGTTTTTTTCCTTGTAAGGTACGGAACACTAAAATGTATCATCTGTAATGCAGTAAGGTGCCTAAGAGCTATAGAAAGTTAATTTATTTAATACACGATTATAAAGTCACTAACTGAAAAAAACATTTGCAATAAAGGCTACAAGAAAATTCAAGGATGATCAAGGATAGGGCTCTTAACGTGTTCCGAAAATTTCAACAGAGCGCTCCCCTGCTTTGGAACTTTGGAAGGCACGTTAAGCAGTCGGTCCGGCTTTTTCAAAGTTTTGACGACCGATGTGGCGCAGCGGGCGCAGGTCCGCCTGCGACGCAGAGATTGCGGGTTCGATTCCCGCCTTGGGACAAATGTTTGTATGATCTACAAATATTTGTTCCGGGTGTTCTGGGTATTTTCTATATATAATGAAAAAATATCTATCTATGTATTGTATTGTATTAAATATATATCAGTCATCTGGTAACCATAATACAGCTCTGTTGAACAGCAGCTTACCTTGGGGCTAGATGATGCTTTGTAGATTGTCCAGTATTATTAGACCATGACAGGGACCTTCGAGCGGCCTAAAAACTCTGTCACTAGAGTTGGCCACTGAATCTTTACTTACATTTTTATTACGTAGGTACCTATACCGGGTGGACAAAGTGCATTATTTATACGCGTGATTAAACTCACATGTAAAGCTCTTGAACAGGTTTTAACTTCCTGGCATAATTATGTAAAGGACAAATAGGTGACTTTTTAAGACATATCGAAATATACATATAAAACCATTGAATTGGGACTGACTGATTCAAAATCAATACATTTAAATCCTAGAAACCAATAAATTGGAGAGTGTATTTCTTTTAAAGTGCAGGGGTGCACTCGGTAAGGTGCATAAAAAAAATGTACATGCACTAAGTCGGGCGTTCCACTAGAGGTCTATTTTATGACTCTAATATCTCTATATTTCTATTACTTTTCTAAAAAAGAACTTACTACTGTATGTCTACGCGTACGCAAGGCGTGCCACTATAGTCAGTAATAAAACGTAATAAATCTAAAAAATATACTTTTATTTCTATCCCGGAAAACGGTACGGTTCCCGAGTACCACGCGCACGAAGTCGCAGGCAACAGCTAGTTACACAATAAGCACCAAACCTATAATATAATAAGTTATAGTTATTAAAGTTCGGTTTCCTGTCACTCAGACACGCTAATAAAAATTGGTTACTTTGTTGTCCTTATTCATAAAACAAGTTAAAAGGTCAAGAAGTTCTATGTTACGTAATGAATACTTTTCATTGCGAGAAGAGTCATCATTTTGTTTCATAAAAGTATAAGATTTTCACACACATAAATGTTACAATGCACCATTTTCGTAACAAAGGCTTTCTCATTTGATTGTTTAAATGATCGAAATAAGTGATTGATTTGGGAATACAAAATTTAGGTCAATGTTTCACACAGCAGGTCAAGCAATCGCACATTAAATTTGATTGATGGCAATAGAATTATATTATTACTTTTGCTATCAAAAGCTACGAGCACTACGGTCGTGGGATCGAACCCTTTCGTGCACCAATTAATTTTCTATTCAAAAATTTGTAATGCCAGTGCTCTCATAGGGTGAAGGAAATCGTGAGGAAACCGGCATGTCCAAGAACTAAAAATTCCATAGACATATCCATTCCGCATTGGGTCCGCGTGATGGATTAAGACCCAATCACTCTCGCTTGAGAGTAGGCCACAGGACATAGGTCCTTCTCCCGGTTATTATCTATCTATTTTTTTTAATTTCAGTTAAATCGGTTCAGTGGTTGTCGAGTTATAGAGAAACAAACATTCAAACATCTAAACTTTCGCATTTAGGTATAATTAGCGTGATATTAGTTTTTTTTTTTTTTTAATCTTTATTTATTTAAGATGGTTTAATCACACTGATTATGCCACCCTCGAAATAGCGCTTAAATTAAAATATCCTATCTAATTCTACGTCTAATTCCTACTTTTACCAGCTTTGATAATGCCTTGGCCTGTTCCGACAAGGGAAAAGCCAACACATTATTACAACTGCGAATAGTGTGATAATGTGAAGTGTGATTTCATTTCATTTAATTTATTTTCATCTTTTGACAAATTACATGTATATAATGTTTATGTTATTCATTCATTCATTATATACAATATATAAATAAATAAATAAATAATAAATAAATAATGCTGGACAATCCACACAGCATCATCTAGCCCAAGGTAAGCTGCTGTTAAACAGAGCTGTATTATGGGTACTAGATGACTGATATATATTTAATACAATACAATACATAGATAGATATTTTTTATTATATATAGAAAACACCCAGAACACCCGGAACAAATATTTGCAGATCCTACAAACATTTGTCCCAAGGCAGGAATCGAACCCGCAACCTCTGCGTTGCAGGCGGACCTTCGCCCACCGCGCCACATTGGTCGTCAATACCTAATATATATATGTACTTATACCTATTGTTATTATTTTATTTTATTGGTTGCCCGTGACGTCACCCAACTTAGGCCCTGGCAGAAACCAGTGTTACAACGTTCCCTAGGTGCGATGTAGCTTATGCTGAGTCAGGGACCATTTGACCCCTAATCACACACATCACAAATTATGTAGGATAATTTATTTTTTAATTATTTTTAGTTTTATTACTTATCTAGTTGTTATTTTATTTCTTTGTATTTTTATTTTGTGTGAGTGTTAATAAATGTATTTTCTATATTTTTTCTTGCTTTTTATGTACTTAGATATGTCAAAAATACAATATTACACTTTAAATAATAATTACATGTCAATATAAAACAGCAATAAAATTATCTAATACAACATTAGAATTACAAATGATTCTTGATATATCAAAGAAAGATAATTACTTTTCGGAAATTGCAAACATTTGAAACTGGGTCACATTTTCACACAGTACATTTGCAAGCAGACCTTGGCTTCAACAAAGAGTATTTGTTACAAAGATGGAATACCATAGATAACGTTTGATCACAAGACTTGCGTCGTGATAAAACAATACATAAAAACCCAATACCTCTCGCTCGAGAGTAGATCAGTATCCCACCAGCAGTGGGAATACTACGGTGTCTGTACTATTTAGAATACATTGTGACTAAGATTTTTGGAATGGGTAGAACGGAGCATATATTGTTTTGGGTAGAACGGGTAAAAATATTATTGGGTACAAAAATTGTGGGTTGATACATAAAAAATCCAATAACTCTTGCTAGAGAGTAGGTAAGTATTCAGCAGTGCAATTGGAAACATTAAAAGGCTGTCATGATATAGTGAAATTACTGGGCAAAAGAGACGTGTGAGCGCAGTGCAGTGCCACGAAAAACTTTAAAACCGCGGCCGCTGTTTTTGCCAGTTCCTAACGGCATGGGCGCGTTGGAACTGGCGTAAATTTTCCAAGCTTGTAGATTAGATTAGATAGATTACATCTATATTAGGATACTATAAAAATTAACAAAGAAAAAATAACAAAAAAGTGTTACAATGTGCGACCTCGTCGCTAAAAAGCGAGCTCTCTCTTCTTGTATGACGTTTCAAAGGAAGGAAATAAACATATCTCATCCAGTCTCACCACATTAAATTAGCTTTTATTAGTTAACTTAGCTAATTAATGCACGCAAAATTAAATTGGGTGAGATATGTTTTTTTATGCAACTGAAGTGGCAACGAAGCGTACGGCCCACAAAATGGTAAGCGGCTACCACAGCCTATGGACGCTTGCAATACCAGAGGTACTCGCGGGTTGCCACCTTGAGGCATAGATCGAAAGCCTCATGTGCCAGTAATTACACCGGAAACCATACCCTTCACACTAGAACACAGCAATGCGAGCATTACTGCTTTGCGGCAGAAATAGGTATGGTGGTAGCACTTCCTCGGACGAGCTCTATCACAGAGAACTCTACTACTCTATTTACTATATTATTATTTTTGTTTGTAACTTACACTCAACAACACCATCACAAATACACACACCCTCACACTTACACTTTCATCTTGGGTTCCATCTGTTGCCGTCTTATGAGAATGGTGTCTTCAGTGGAAACCCGAGTTTTTTTTTAAATTACACCCTCATTTACACTACATTTCCTCGCATAAAGCTAACCTACACTCACTAGTTTTTTTTTAAATTACACACCCTCATTTACACTACATTTCCTCGCATAAAGCTAACCTACACTCTATTTTCCAACTCTTTTTCTCTCATGTTTTATTAGTTACATCATTGTCTACATTAAATCTATAATAGACCTAAGCAAGAGCAAAATCTCCTATGACAAGTACTTGTTTATTACTTAAAAGGAGATTTTATCACTGTTAACATTGTAAACTATCTTTTGGAAACGCAATAAAACATTTGTAGAGTTCTTTGTGTAGTAGAGTTCTTTGTGATAGAGCTCGTCCGGGGAAGGACTACCACCATACCTATTTCTGCCGCAAAGCAGTAATGTTTGCATTGCTGTGTTCCGGTCCGAAGGGTATGGTTTCCGGTGAAATTACAGGCACATGAGACTTACCATCTACGTCTCAGGGTGGCAACCCGTTAGTGATACTTCTGGTATCGCAAGCGTCCATAGGCTGCGGTAACCGCTTACCATCTTGTGGGCCGTACGCTTGATTGCCACTTCAGTTGTATAAAAAAAAAAAAAAAAAAAAAATTGTATTGTATTGTATTGTATTGTATAACTTACTGGGGCACTACCGTGACCCCAGTCGGTAGTGGTAGATTAGAAAGGTTTACAAAATAGCCAAGTTCAAGTTAAAAATGCTCATTGACCTTGCACTGTATAACCGTAGAATAAAAGTACGAAACGACCAAAATGTATTTATGCTGTTTTATAAATATACAGTTTTTACAACGGTGCGAGGACACGGTGCATGCAACATGCATATAGAACATCGCTTGCAGCATTGCATTGTTAAAACGATCCACGAGAATTTCGCGCGAGTTCACCGCGAGTTATTTGACTAAGTTCATACACTGTTAGTCTACTTATACTCTGCGTAGATGTACACATGTAGCTTGCGCCGTGTATAAACACTTTAAACTTTATTGTAGAGGTTGCAATTGTAATAAGCTTGGGAGGTCATTAGACCTTAATAGATTCAGTTAAATGCATCTTCGCCTTGACATTGGGTAATATTATTTTTCAAGTTCAATGAATGTTTGCCTTCGTCTAGTAGAGATTGCTACTCCGATCAAATACTGTCTATTGTATGATAAATATTATTTTATTTCCCTCAAATATATTATTTTGTACTTATAAATTATTTTACTAAATAAAGTTGTTGAAACCAAAGAGAATATAATAAGATCACTTAATCTCTGCGATTGAGGATGGGTGACCGCCAGTGGCAATTTAAACTGAGCGCTCCCGTACTTCGGAGAGCACGTTAAGCAGTCGGTCCCGGCATTTTCAAAGTTAGGCCATGACAGAAGCCTTCGGGCGGCCGAAAAACTCTGTCACCAGAGTTGGACTCATACAAATTTACTTTATAATAATCTTACAGTACAGAACCCCACAGTTTAGTACTTGGCCATCGTGAAGTTAGCCGTTAGTGATGCGCAAAGACAATTTATTTCGGAAAAGCTCCATTGTGCATCAAAACGGGTAACTTCACGACGGCCAAGATCCGCCGGGAGTACTATAATCAGCTCATTATGTAGAAACCTTGGCTTAATGCATGACCTCTACAAATTATTATTATTTTAGAGCTGCATTTTAAAATTATGCTAATGTGGTTTTGAAACAGTTTTTATTTGAGCTTTGGAAATTCCTGTTTTCTCGAGTACCTTTGTACGATAACGTAAGTATATAAATACATAAAATATTTATATAAAAAAAAGATGGCTTAACTATTTTATGTGTATGTCATTGTCATTGAATGAAAGTTTATAAATACATAAGATATTTATATAAAATGGTCATAAAGATGGTTTTTTTTTAAACAACTAAAGTGGCATCCAAGCGTACGACCCACAAGATGGTAAGCGGTATGTGTATGACGAAAAGTGGGCTATAGTCCTATCCCATCTACTAATCCCCACAGTACCACTTTTCTCCCTTGGATCTTTTGTTCGCTTTGTCAACCCTGGGATGTGGCCTAACCTAATGTAAATATGATGTAATTAGGTATCATGTTATTTTTTTTTTAATCAATCACATGCTACTTGTAACGCGATACTTACATAATTACATAAAGTTCTAATTATTATGTCATCGAATCGTCTCCTAGCGCCCAGAGATCCAATTCTATTAAAAAACTTTGCAATTGCTTTTCATCTGTTTTAGGTGTTTCAATTCCGCTATAAAAGAATTTTAGTTGCAGTTACGTTTCAGCTAAAGCTACGGGTGTTATGTTCAATTCGCCCATTAACTAGAAAAATGTTTTTTTGGCGAAAATTTAACGCAATTGATACTGAGGGAGAATCACAAAAACCTGTTTGACAATCGTAAACGTTAGCGTATCGTCCAGCTGTCAATTTTTAAGGGATTGTGAGCGCCTCTTTTTGTGAGTATAATGAATTATCAAAATTCCATAAATTAATAGCCGTGTCAAACGAGTATAATGAATTATCAAAATACCACAAATTAACAGCCGTGTCAAACGAGGTTTTTTGTGAAAAGCCCTCTGCCTCGCATCACTAATAATATTAATCGCGGTGACACCAAGCTACGATAACTGTCAAGTTTTTCTTGGTTTGCTCTCTGAGTGCTTAGCACGAAAACTCTCTCGGATTTCTCGATTCAGGCTGAGCCTAGTGAGAAATCCAACAGATATTACCACTTTAGTTATTAGGTTACCTGTAAAATACTATGTAATTCTACATAAAAGCAGCTCGCTTACTTTACTTTTCTGTGTACTGTACCTACATGTGTTTTTACAGTAAATAAATGTATTTTCTATTTTCTATTTCTATTCTTAAGGTGCATAATCTCAAAGTGCTTTTTGATAAAATTGATAGAACGTTAAACTTTGTGAGTTAGTATAATCGGCCCTCAGCTCTATGTCGCGATCGGCTTACAGCACGCTCCATCGGCTGTACCTTTCAAATACCCGAGTAAGTATAGATTTGCATTTGGTAGGTTTAACTATCGGAGGTATACAAAACAGGTGAGTATAGTACACAAGGTATGAACCGTAAGCACGGACGAAGAGAGAAGTATAGCTGAAGCAGCATTGAGTAAATAATGTAAATGACATAGCACTAACAGTTTCTGTGGAAAAAATCCATATTTTTATGCCATTGGTTTTTTGACTTTTAGCCTAGTCTTATAGTATGGACTCTATAATACTTCTTGCTAAATAAAATAAACCCTCAGTGCGTGTTACTCGCTCTTGTCTATTCTAGTTATTTGTAGTCTAGAGGGCGATTCTCGTGCCATAGATAATAATCGTCAATACTGTCAAAAATGTATGTAAATTTTAACAGTTTTGACGATATATATCACATGTGAATGTGACCATTTATCTATCCATGAGAATCGCCCTCCTGTCAGATCGTTATACATTTTTTTTTGTATGTCAGCAAGTCACAAGACAATCAAGGCGCTCACCTGATGTTAAGCACCACGCCTGACTATTACAGATGCAGTGACACCCAAAGCTTAAAGTTTTTAAGTGTTTGCGTGGCACTGCGCTGCGCTTATCACCCCGAGGCATTGTTGTTAAGTCTCTTTCAAACGTGCCCTTCAAACTTAAACACAGTAATGCTTGCGCACTACTGCTTGGAGGTAGAATATCTGACACTGCGGTGGTACCCATCAAGACGGACTCTTGCTGAAGACTCCTACAACCAGTGAACAGTGACAGTGTACATGTTACAGTGTTTAAGATTGTAGATTGTAAAATACTGTTCTTTAGAACGAAATATTATGTAACCTGCTCACGTTGGACTAGCAAATTACATTTATACTCGTACAATACAATATTATAAGTTAAAGCTTTTAGAATAAAAAAGTTTTATGTCTTATGTATCTATTTAAGGTAAGAACGGAATAGAATTGGAATTTCACGTGCTATAGCTAACAATACTACTCTGTTACTAAATATAGTCTTGAATTCGATAGGTTTACCTACTTCTGGGGTATTACAGCATACAATGTGTCAAAGTACTGTGATTACCGCATAGATAATTATTACGAATATCATATTATTAACCTAGATAATGTTTTTAACAGATCAATGAAATTAAGCACTGTTCCGCGTAGTCATCATTTGGATGGGTGACCGCCAGTGGCGATTTCAACTGAGCGCTCTCGTGCTTCGGATGGCACGTTAAGCAGTCGGTCCCGGATTTTTTAAAGTCAAGCCATGACAGAAGCCTTCGGGCGGCCGAAAACTCTGTCATCAGAGTTGGCCACTGACTCATACGAACTTACCTACTTACCCCAGATAGACTGTTTACTGTATTATGCAATAAAGGGGTTGTTTTTGTGTTTGTAGCTATCGTTGACTTGACCATCTCTTCATTTGTCTATCTGATGTCTTGAGTTTTTTTTTTTTATACCACTAAAGTGGCAACCAAGCGTACGGCCCACTTGATGGTCAGCGGTTACCGTAGCCTATGTACGCATGCAACATCATAGATATCACTTGCGTGTTACCACCCTGAGACGTTAGATGGAAAGTCTCATGTGCCTGTAATTTCTCCGGAAACCATACCCTTCGAACCGGAACACAGCAATGCGAGCATTGCTGCTTGGCGGCAGAAATAGGTATGGTGGTAGTCCTTCCCCGGACGAGCTCTATCACAAAGAACTCTACTACTCTTAAACTTGTGTGCTTTTAATTATCTATTTATTTATTGTATTGTATTAAGTGTCAGTCGTCTAGTACCCATAACACAATTACCTGGTGGTAGGACTCTACAGCAAGAGTCCGTCTTGGTGGGTACCACTGCAATGTTAGATATTCTACCTCCAAGCAGTAGTTTGCAAGCTGCACTGTGTTTAAGTTTGAAGGGCACTGTAGCAAGTGAAATTACTGGGCGAAAGAGACTTAACAACAATGTCTCGGGGTGTTATGCGCAGTGCAGTGCCACGCAAACACTTGAAAACTTTAAGCTTTGGGTGGCACTGCATCTGTAATAGTTAGGCGTAGTGCTTAACATCAGGTGGGCGCCTTGATTGTCTGGTCACTTTTTGACAAAAGAAGCACTGCTTAGCTTGTGACTAGATGGTGCTGTGTAGATTGTCCAGCATTATTTATTTCTTAACGAGCTGACCCGCGTGGCTTTACCCGCGTTGTTGCAGTTTTTATTGCATTTTTCCGAGATAAAAAGTGTTAGCTCCACATTCCAAATTTTATGCTAATCGGTTAAGTCGTCACGGAGATACGTGGTAACAAACATACACACACACACAGAGAGACTTTCGCATTTATAATAAAAGTAGGATTCATCGGTGACCATACCCTTTGAAACGAAATAAGGAAGCGTGCACTACTGGTTGGCGGCAGAAATAGATTTGTTATGGATGAGTTTTGCCATTGTTTGCATTTCATCATCTAAGCAGATTTATTTATTGCATTTAAAATTAGCAATTTCCTGTAAAACGTGTTTTGGATCCGTTGAACGTTGCGTCTTGTGATTTCCCGTTGGCATACAAATGTTTGAAATGTCATACATAATCTGTACTATAATTATACTAAAACTACAGTAGGCATTTTTACAAAATGACAATAGTGTATGCCCTTGACATAGAAAATTTGTGTTTGTGTTTTATCTTGTTTACATTAATAATTGAGAAAATGTTTTTAAATATTTTTTTTTATTAATAAACATTCAACTATTACAAAGTATTAAATATTGTACATTAGAAATCTATATAGGTTTGTCCAGGTACTCACATTCGTCGTAATTTTAATTATTTAATTACTTTATATACTATTCCAAATGTACAGACGCAGTAGGTAGGTGTAACTATCAGAGGTTGAAAGTATGTTAGTGAATAAGGATCTACTACTTAAGTATATTATAAATGTGTATTCATTGAGCGCTGTTTGTTGTGTTTGTGTCCAGAGTAAATGTATTTTCTTTCTTTCTTTCTTCTTCTTTATATATCTATAATCATGTCCACTGCTGTTTTGTTAATTTATTAATTTTCTAAATTTTTTATATTCTTTCTCTCATAATTTTGTTATCTTACGTATACCTTCTAATCTATATTCTTTAAATATTTACAAATGTTTAATTTGACTTGCCTTGTATGACAGCTAACAGCCAATGTTATAATATGGTTAATAAATAAATCTGATATGCCTTTATTTAGTAATAAATCTATAATTTTAGCAGCTTGCTGAAACATTTGTCCCATGCCAGTGGAGTCGAAGTTTCTCCCGCTTCTCCTTTTCTTGTCCATAAAATGGCATTTTTTTTATGAAACTCAAGTGGAGAGTACAAGAGTCCGTCTTGGTGGGTACCACCGCAGTGTCAGATATTCTACCTCCAAGCAGAGTGTGCAAGCATTACTGTGTTTAGGTTTGAAGGGCACTGTAGCAAGTGAAATTGTTGGGCGAATGATACTTAACAACAATGTCTCGGGGTGATAAGCGCAGTGCAGTGCCACGCAAACACTTAAAAACTTAATGCTTTGCGTGTCACTGCATCTGTAATAGTCTGGCGTGGCATCAGGTGGGCGCCTTGATTGTCTTGTCACTTGCTGACATAAAAAAATTAAAAAAAAAATGGCAACCAAGCGTACGGCCCACAAGATGTTAAGCGGTTACCGCAGCCTCTGGACGCTTGCAATACCAGAAGTATCACTCACGGGTTGCCACCCTGAGACGTAGATCGGAAATCTCATGTGCCTGTAATTTCACCGGAAACCATACCCTTCGGACCGGAACACAGCAATGCAAACATTACGGCTTGGCGGCAGAAATAGGTATGGTGGTAGTCCTCCCCCGGACGAGCTCTATCACAAAGAACACTACTATGGCATGGCAATGGCATACTGCAATGCAGTCCCTTTCCCCCCCAAAACCCAGTAGTTCAAACTTTTTATCAGTTCAGTCCAGTTTGCAAGGTATGCCTCAAATTGGGAGGTTAATATGTTTCCGCGTACGACGATTAAATTGACACGCGCAAGGACTTGGACCTTTTCAATGTTACTCTCACAAAAACGAACGCTTCCTGCCCCGTGGACTGGTTCTTTTGATTTTTGGATTATATTTGTCGACCTCGGTGGCGTGGTGCCTAGTTGAGAAACGAGAGGTTGCGGGTTTGAACCCCGGATAAGCGACAAATGTAAGAGTAGATAGTTTTTTTTATATTATTAATGTGACAACTAAGCGTACGGCCCACTAGATGGTAAGCGGTTACCGTAGCCACTTGCGTGTTACCACCCTGAAACGTTAGATGGAAAGTCTCATGTGCCTGTAATTTCACCGGAAACCATACCCTTCGAAGCGGAACACAGCAATGCGAGTATTACTGTTTGGCGGCAGAAATAGATATGGTGGTAGTCCTTCCCCGGACGAGCTACATCACAAAGAACTCTCCCACTCATAAATAATAAAAAAATAAGTTTACATTATTTTATTTATTTATTGATAATGCCTAGTCAAATACCTTGACTGCATCACTGGAACTGTGGATGATTGCCTAACTGAAGCACGATAGGTGCAGATTCGATTGCCCTTGCGGGACAAATATTTGTTCCGAGGCGGGAATCGAACCCGCAACCTCTGCGTCGCAGGCGGACTTGCGCCCGCTGCGCCACATCGGTCGTCAATGTAGCAAGCAAATGTGGATTATATGGATTTTTGCGCAGTGTATTAAGTAATACGATGCACCTTATCCTGTTCGTAACCATTAACGATATTATGTAGTTCAATAAAAGTCCACCCACGCATCTTCTAAATAATACATCATATATAATAATCCGTTTAACCTTGATCTTAATATCAAATTTTAATATTAACTTTACAAAACATTTGTCACGTGGTGAGGATAACATTTAAAAAATCGTCTAAAACAAGTTTTAAGTTGTAGAGTCAAATAATTTTTAAATTCCAAATTTACTAATAAGATTTATATAACCAATCTTGGTAAGTTTGTTTCTTTGACCCCAAAATGTAACAAAGTAATAAACAATGCTTGCCGACTTGCCAAGTATCTTGTTTCCTGGTCATTTTTTATGTATAACAAAGAAAATAAATTCAAAAGACACATTTTTGCTAATGAGGTTATGCGTTTATAAAAAAGGCCGCTAATTTTTCAACAGAGTTAAATCAAGTTATTTTAAACTTTAATTTACAAACTTCCTGATCTTGGAAATATCCTCCAAATACAGGATATGATAAAGGCTCTTGACTTTAAATCCTGCTTTATTGAAAAAAACAAATTCGCATAACTGACTTGTTTATCTTTGTTCATAAACAAAGGTTTATTTCGATATACTCGTAATCTCAGCAATCAGGTAAGAATTACCTGCAAATTCGTTTATTTACAATAGAAATAGCATTACAGTAAACACCAAAATGCTAAACTTTTAAGATTATGATTGTTGTATTAAAAAATTTTCGCGTTACTGCCTTTTTTGATTTGCTTTGTTACCCGTTGATCAAAAACATAGGTTTATTTTGATAGACATTACCATCTTCTCAGTAATTAGGTAGAAATCAACTGATATTGATTGTAAAATCCGTTATACGCACTTATATTTTCGTTAATTTCGAGGCGAAAACTTAAAAAATGACAAAATAAATGTGTGGTGTTCAATGCGCGTGCGACGCGTCTGTTATCCGCCGTGCGGCGGCAAAACACGCCAGTGAGCAAGGACTCTCGTAAGATCCGAGCCTATTCCAATACAAGGGGGGCTGTGGCGAAAGTTTAACCAAAGAACCACCTATAAAAACACACAACACAGTTTGCTGGTATCCAGTTCGATTCCCGACTCCACACATCGTTGAGGAGCGATAATGAAAACGGTGAGTTCAATCACCAAAGTGGATAAAGTGCAGTGATGTGAAGTGATGACTTCAAAAAAGTGATGGAAATTTGAAATGTGTGTCGATGGATTTTGTGTTGAAGTGATTTTGAGGTGTTTGATACACTTTTTTGAAGTCAACGCTTCGGATCATTGTGTTATAGGAAGTGATCTAGTTTAAAATATTTATATCAACGATATCGGTTTAATAAGTTATTTCAAGTAAAAGCTACTATTATTTACTCAGTCAGTCTGCCAGTACATCTTGATTTTACATATTTAAATAGAAAATTGCTGTCAAAAGTGAAAAATTAATAATTCGTTTTACTAACATTCTACACATCCTCTAACAATGAGGCCTTTCCGGCGGCCTATTTACTCTATTACTAAAGTTGATTAAATACACAAACGTACTTATCCACTAACTATAGTTAAACTATGATTAACTAATAAACAGATCTATAAATAGTGCTATTACGAAGCCTTAGATAAACCATAAACCCGAGGGCACGTTACGTCACAAAGGCCCGTCTAGCCTGTTCAAGCCTGTCCAGTGAGACTAGAAGCAACTAGGAAGACAGTCTAGGAAGCCAGTTAGTCCTACCTGTTACGCATACTGTTAAGCTATTCAATAAATATATAAAATAGTGCTGGACAATCCACACAGCATCACCTAGCCCCAAGCTAAGAGCTTGTGGTATTATGGGTACTAGATGACTAATTGATATTTACATATACATAGATAGATATTTTATTGTATTTTATTGTACATGGAAGTAAATATTTGTGGATGGTACAAACTTGTTCCGAGGCGGGAATCGAACCCGCAACCTCCGCGTCGGCGGACCTGCGCCTGCTTTGCCACATCGGTCGTCAAGCTTGCAAAAAGATAGCTAAACGTCTGCTTTTCATGTTTTTAGGTGTTTTCTTCCACTATTGAATAACGATTTAGCTGCGGTTTGTTAGCTAAATCTAACAATCAATCTATTTTTGTCTAAATACCTTCAGTTTGTACCTATGGCTAAGACTAAAGCTACTAAGTAAGTAAGTAAGCTCGTATGAGTCAGTGGCCAACTCTAGTGACAGAGTCTTTAGACCGCCAAAGCCTCTGTCATGGCCTAACAACTTTGAAAATGCCGGGCCCGACTGCTTAACGTGCCCTCCGAAGCACGGGAGCGCTCAGTCGCTACTAAAACTACTGAATAATAAATTAAACTACTCTCATCTCCATATTTTCAATTTCACTGCAAAACTTAAAACTTAAACTAATAAGTCATAACCTACTTTCGATTACGGATGTTCTTTGCGAACGATGTCGCGGTAAACAGCTAGCTAGTAGTACTTTAAATACTAGGACATTGCAAATATCCTCGTTCACCTTATACAGCTTTAACAGACTGGTATAAACAGATAATTACTGAGTCAATTCAAGTACTTAAATTATCATTTACAAACCACACTAATATTATAAATGCGTATAAGTTTGAATGTTTGAATTTGGAACTCGACAACTACTGAATCGATTTGGGTGATGATTTTTAATATAAATAGATAAGAACCGATAATGTCTGTATTCTACACAGGCATTTTTTATTTATTTACCACGGGATAAATCGGTTTTTTCGAGATAATATTATATATTTCGACATAATTAATATCTATGTCGTATAGTTATATTTATTATATGACATATAAGACATATTATTAATAGCTTCTGCCCTGAATTACGTCTGTATTGTAATTCAGAGCTATCTTTATGTTGAATTTAGCCAAATCCGTTCAGCCGCTTGAGTGCAAAAAATAACAAAGAAACGGACACGGTACAAACTTTTACTGTTAATATTATTAGTGCGATTTATCTAAAGAATGGTTATGTAGTAGAGTTCTTTGTGATAGAGCTCGTTGAAGGAAGTACTACCACCTATTCCTAACTTATCAAATATTTTAATAGTCATAAACTGCAAAAAACTTTAATATTATGTCTTGTAGGTAAATTCAATTAATTAATATAAAAAGAATTAATTAGTTTTATAGATTATATCTTTTATGTCCGGATTGCTCAGTTGAATCAAAAAAATGTGGTTCTATTATTAAAATGTCAAATGGTCACATACCACATAAAGTTCAACAGGATCTTTATGGCGGAACAGAAATTATAATTAACAAATTAAAAAAAGATATATATAAAGCTTCAATTTAAAAAAACAACCTGTTATTTAATAGACCATCTTAATGGTTTATTACCTACTTAACTCTTAGTATGCTACCTCAGTAAAGTCAATATCTAAGAAGAAGCATTTCAAACTATAGCTCTTACGAAAGTTCACCATAAGAGTATCCCACGACCTCGTTCACTTTGCAGTGATTAGCATCGGACTAAATACAACCTTTGTTCTACATAATGTTTGTACAAATATTTGTTTTGGTAACATCTAGATCTTTAGGAGAGGTTGATGAACTGACTGACTGAGATTATAAGATTATTTGTATGTTTTTTACAGCTCTTTTATAATGATTAATTGAAGGCAACGCGTTTCTTTTTATTATTTCTTACATTCCCGTTGCGGTGTCGATTGGCATTCAGTTAGTCAGTAACACAGTAATTTTATATATATTGAATATATAGATGTTTCTTTCGGGGAAAAAAAAATTGAATTAGCGATAGATATTTTGGCAACCCTATATTCGCATAACAGCCGATCGACCACGTGGTCTTGCAGGTTCAATTTCCACTGCGGACAAATGTTTGCAATTATTAGCATAAGCCGCATAGGTATATTAGGTAGTGGGCTAAGTGTTATTATTTTAAGTAGTTGGTAATAATGTTTGATCATCAAAATGTAGAGTAGATCAGATAAAGTAATGCTTATTATTTAATTAAGTACGCATTACATTATCCGATCCAAATAAGACCAGTTTCATCTCGCAACTTAATAATTACACATAATACCCAAGGCGTTTTTAGAGTACAATAATCAGTTTAATGTTAAATAATTTGTGGTTATAAAAAAAAACATAAACAAACGCACGTCATCATCATCATCATGACAGCTTTCTTATGTTCCCTCTGCTGGGACACTGGCCTACTCTCGAGCAAGAGGGAAAAAACAAAAACACAAATGCACGTGCTCACATAAAAATAGCTTTTACACACAACAAAACACTAATCATAAATGAGATAATTTGTATGTTTGTTACTCAATTACGTCGTAACAGATGAATCAATTTCGACGAAATTAGGTGTAAAGATAGATTATGATCTAGATTGAAATATGGCATAATTTTTATTATGGTACCTTGCGAGCGAAGCCGCAGTAAAAGCTTGTAAGCAATAAATAACAAGTTGAAACCACTGAGTAACGCATCATTTCACCGCCACTGAAGTTGACGAGTCGAACCGTGTTTAGAATTTCAAAATTGCCGTTTAACAACTCATTCAACGGCTCTTTATTGTTGTCAAGAACACGGTTTGAGCAACAAAAACACTGTTTTAGTAACTTGTGCTAAACACTTACCTACCTGACAAGTTCACGGTTCGGTAAACAAAGGTATGTCTTGTAACTTATGAAACGTTCAAATAGATTTTTATAAATCACATCGTAATATAATATTTTTTACACACATCGAGGAATTTACACAATGCGTGTATCAAAAATATTAGCATTAATTAACATTTTGGATTCTAGATCATACTTCACGATCGTTTCAAAAAAAAAATTAAAACACTAAATAGCCAGTTTTTTTAGAATGATATAAGAAATTTTACATAATAGTTATCAAAAATATTAGCATTAATTAACATTTTGAATTCTTGATCGTACCAGTTTCAAAATAAACTGTGCAAAGTTAGCTTTATTTGAATAAAATTTCCAAGAATTTATCAATCAATAAATTGTGATGCAAAAATTATAGGAGTCAATTTCATTTATGTTCCTAATAAGTAGGATGTTGTGTAGTATTAGGTTAGAACATATAAATAGATAAGAAAAAGCATTCTTGATGCATTGCCAAAGATTGCTTGATGTGACCATGACGTAACTGATGGTGTTGCCTTGAATAGAGCAATTTCAATTGCTCGTGTAGAGGGGTTTTAGAGACATTACACGATCACTGATTAGGCAATACTGGAAAATGCAAGTAAAACCCATGGGAAACGCAGTACAAAGAGTTCGTGATCCAACTGTGGGATAGTTACAGCACTGCCTACTTAATTATTAACACAGCTTACTTATGGGGTTCTGATTGACGGATTCAATTTCGTAAATCCTTGGTAGAAATAAAAAACATTTTGTTCATTGGTGATATTTTGAAGATATTTTATCGTATTTAGTTACTAATATTCGTGATGATAGGTAGTCAGAGCACGTTAAGAGACTCATATAAAAGGTCGATGATAAAACTGCTCTACGTTTTGGATATGAGTTAATTCGACAATTGATTAGTTCAATTAGTTAACTTTTTAGTCAGACTCGAAATCTTAAGCGGAATAGACATTTTACAAATTTGAACAAGATTAATACCGATTTCACTTAAAACGGGATATTTACCATGATTTGTGATCATGGTGCATGTAACTGCGCCGAAATATCGGGAATCAATAAAACTCACAAATCATGGTAAATATCCCGTTTTAAGTGAAATCTAAGATTAATACCATTGTATAAATAAAAATTATTTATTTCAGAACATATTCCATATTTAACACAACTTAGCAAGGAATTAAAGTAATTGTATAATACATAGAATGAACGACATGAAAAAAAGATACAAAAATTTTCTATTTCAATTTTAGATAAGAAAGCCAATTTTATCAAAACACTTGGGATCGCAATTTCACCGCCCGGCAATAGAATAATATTGAATTTTGTTCCCTGCTCCGTTACACCACTCGTAAGTGGAAAACTTGCGAAATTCCATTTTCCGAAAGCGCCCAACAATTACATGAACCAGTTCACAACAACAGCCGGAAATTGAAAACTGCAAATAATAATTACAAAGTTATTAGTTTTATAACTTCCTGTCTTGATTGCTAGTTGTTTTAATTGTTACAAAAATTGGTTCAGTAATGTTTTTAATTGGTTTATATTTAATTAACAACTTTATCCGAAAAGTACATTATAAATAGCATCAATTAATCACATGCAAAGTTTTGCCTTAATCTAATTTGAAAATACATTCAAATGTTGATCTACATTATCAATACTTTGTAATACATTAAGATTTGGTATACCATGGCCCAGATAACAATAATATTATGTACAACAGAAATCTGATCTAGAGCAAACATTTGCAGGTTCCACAAACATTTGTCTTGCAGAGACAACATAGCACTTATATTTGCGTCTACAGTTATGTCGTCAGACATTCAACCGACAATTTTACAACTCGTAGACCTTCTACGCCGTAGGCACAGAATACCTAATAGCACAAGTAAACCGCTATAGTTAAACAACAGCTCATTATAGATATGACGCGTAATTATATCTTCAAACGGTTGCAAATCGGTAAATACACATGCATTGCATCGCATTGCAAATATAAATGATGACAGTTCATCAGGGTTGCGCAAGCGCCGACGCAACTCCCGTGAGGCTACTGTGTCGCCAGCTAATGTGAAAATTACTCATTACCGTTCTGAGTAGCTTCAAAAAAACAGGAATCAATCTAACATGCGATGGTTGAATCGTTAGGCCTCTGGTAGTTTAGCGAAGAGACAAAATTCGAATCTTATAATAAGTAAGTAATTAAGTTCATATGAGCCAGTAGCCAACACTGGTGACAGAGGTTCTAGGCCGCCCTAAGACCTCTGTCATGTCATCTTATAATATTATCCAATCTTATAATAGTATCACGGCTTACAAAAAGACATCTTCCAGGTTAAAAGTACACTAAGAAATAAGTACTGACTAAAATAGTTTGTGAATAACTCCTCCATACAAAACCATGGACGAACCACTAGTAGCAAATAAGGTTCTAAAAACAAGTACGAAAGTGACGAAAGCTTTAGTCGATTAGGTACTTTGACCTTAGTCAGTGAGAATAACCTACTTTAAAATTGATGTATTCTACTATTAAACTAAATTTATGGAATCAATTTTCGTAATATGTCTGTCGCAATCATAAAAATACTTGTGATGACCATGGAAATATAAATCATATGGTTTAAACAATTTATAAAAAATCTAAAAAAGCTTTGTGTGATGGAAAAGTGGTACCTATATAAAAAAAGCTTACTATAAAACAACCGATTACCTAGATGATAAAAAAGCTTGGGACGAATGCGCTCCAACTCTACTTGGAATCCATAACAATAGCAAGGGTCATGCCAAAAAAGCGATAGGAACCCAGCCGGTGTTGTTGCCAGTTCCTTTACGGCATGGGCGCGTTGGAACTGGTGTAAATTTTCCTAGCTTGTAAGACGTTTCAAAGTGATCCTTGTGATTCTACTGAATAAATAATTTTTGATTTTGATTTTTTGATTTTGATTTTGTTTTATCGAAACTATTACACGTGTACAGACAACTTTATTTAGTTTGAAAGCAGCTTAGCAATGCAACGGGAATTTGTGTAGTACCATATTTGGATTATTTTCATACAAAACTGACAAAATTTGCTAAGAGAATGGTGAAAACGCTGTTGGGATCGCTTCTTTATGGTTGTGATCTAGATTAGTATCCACAGATTGTTTTTACGGTCTATAGAAGGCTCAACTGTGTAAGAGTACTTTGTACATACCTATTAGTATACACACAGTTGTATGCTAATACTATTCTTGTCCTGTAAATACATTAGTGTTGCAAAACTGTTATTGAAAACTGTCGATCGTGACAATACAAATTAAATGGCTTTTTAGTCAACTGATCCCGCGGGATAAGTTCACCCCGCGGGATCACTTGATTTGATGAATATTTTGAATCGGGCAACTGATCTCATTGATATATTTTATGATTTGTAATGTAGGTATTAGCGGTAATTTTTTTATACATAGCGCCTTCCAACTGCAATTTAAGCAAAGTTTGAACTACGGTAGCGAGGTAACTTATACATTTGCAATAACATACCAGTTGGGCTGCTAAAGTGCTCACTGTACTCGCAAGTGGCTATTACTCTCATACTAAGTACTGGTCAAATCCCACGCAGAATGTAGCAACTGAGATTATGATCTGTACCAATCTTCAACCATTACTTATGCATTGAGCCATTCCATGGATGGTGTGACATTATTTAGATGATGAATGGTACCGGTTGTCGAAATCAGTGCTCGTTTTATCTAGGTTTATACCCTTTTAGCAGAATAGGCTCTTAGACAAAATGGTCACTTTCAAAATTAAAGCATAAATTTTTGCACTCGGCAGTTACAGCTGTTGTCTTATTATAATCATTTGTATTCAAAGCCATAAATTAGACTACACTAAAATCGTTTTAAATATTAACACATTTTCCTCATTTCAAAATATCTGCTGTTTCTCTGTCTATGGTTTACTTTATTTTAATTTTATTTTTGTATTTTATTTATTTCAACCACCAATATGTTATACACTTCCACACTGATGTGAATTTTAAATTAAAAAAAACTAGAATTTAAATTAGTACTAGCTAAACTGCAACTATGTCAATCATTAAATAACTTGTTATTTACATGCCGTTTTAATGTAATAATATTATGAATTATTCAACGTAGTAATCTCTGTAGCAAACTGTAAATAACTGACTTTTCTGTTCAATTAGCGTAGTAAAAGTAACTAGTTGAAACAAACTAATGCATAGTTTGTTAAATTGAAATTTTTGTTAGGTAATATCCTCGTAGTTTGACCGGCCTAAAATGCATCACTGTTATCTTTTCAGAACGTTAGCATCTTTAAAAAACACCACCGGTATAATAACAACTTGCTTAACGTTTACTCAACCATATAAACAAACAGGTTTTATTAAACAACAATTTAGGTAACTATGCTGCATCCTTGCGTAGAAGAAATGCACTATATTTCCTCAGTTTTTGATTGACTCACGCTTGAGCGATTCCTTACCCAATAACATAGTCATAGGCCATTTATCATATGCTATAACGACTGCCAAGGTATAATTTTAGCTAACAGTATTTCATCAATGTTGAACCAAACAGAGTACACAAATCAAAATACAGAATCCTATTTGTAAAGATCACGTAACTTAACGTGAACTTGGCAAAGATCTAAACAAGACCAAGTTACGTGTCTGTTGTTCCAAGAACTCATCTTGAACTTGGACAAGTATTATAGAATGTTAGTGGAGTGCATAAATTTCTAACAGTTATTACGTTCATCGGACGGAATATCTGTGTCTAATTTTACGCTAATTGGTAATTTTATGCTCATCCCGTCAACTTTCACACCACAAAGGATATAATTATGAGAATTGAAGTGATCTTGACAAACAAATAATGGTAGTTTCTTTTTGTTCCAGATCTGCTTAGTTTTCCTGCTGGTAGCCGCGGCTGCTGCCAGCGAGACGAAGACGACAGGCAAGAAAGAGCCGCTAGAAAAGAAGCTAGACAAACGTGGCCTTCTAAACCTCGGCTATGGGTACGGTATAGACGGGCTGGATGTCGGCTACATCGGCAGCGGACATGGTCTCGGTGGTGCCTACAATGTTATTGACAACGGCTACCACGGCTACTCCGGCTACGGACTCAACCTCGGTCACCACACCGACATCACCAAAACCATCACTTTAGTGAAGGGAGTCCCTGTCGCCTACCCCGTCGACAGACCCGTCCCGTACCCCGTCGAGAAACATGTCCCGTACCCAGTGAAGGTCGCCGTGCCCCAGCCCTACGAGGTCATCAAACACGTCCCCTACCCAGTCAAGGAGTACGTGAAAGTCCCCGTACACGTCCCCGCGCCTTACCCCGTTGAAAAGAAGGTGCCCTACCCGGTCCATGTTCCCGTCGACAGGCCTTACCCCGTCAAGGTTCTGGTTCCGCAGCCCTACCCCGTGGAGAAGCACATCCCTTACCCAGTAAAGGTGCACGTTCCCCAGCCTTACCCCGTCGAGAAACACGTGCCATACCCCGTGGAAGTCAAGGTCCCCGTGCCCCAGCCTTACCCCGTGATCAAGCACGTCGGTGTCCCAGTGAAAGTTCCCGTCGACAGGCCTTACCCCGTGCACGTTCCCGCTCCCTACCCAGTAGAGAAGCCTGTGCCAGTCCCAGTTGCCGTTGAGAAGCCTGTGCCTTACCCCGTTCACGTACCCGTAGACAGGCCTTACCCCGTTCACGTCGACAAGCCTTACCCGGTCCCCGTTAAGGTGCCAGTGCCAGAACCATACCCAGTTTACAAGCACGTCCCGTACGCGGTTGACAGACCTGTTCCCGTCCCAGTAAAGGTCCCCGTTGACAGGCCTTACCCCGTCCACATTGAAAAGCCCTACCCCGTTGCGGTCGAAAAGCCTTACCCCGTTCCCGTCAAGGTCCCCGTCATCGTCGGACACGAAAGCTACGGACACGACAGCTACGGACACGGCAACTACGGACACGACAACTACGGACACGACCACAGCAGCTATGGACATGGTCACAGCCAACTAAGCCTAGGCGGTTCCTACTACAACCACTAGACTAGTTTAGCATAATCGAGTATTTCACCAGAATTATTTATAACTCTCGCCAGTTTCTGATAGATGGCCGGGACACCAGCAAAGCGACCATTTTGTAAATAATGTCATGTTTGTATGGGCGTACGTGTACAATCGGATTTGTGTCTGCACAGGCAAAGGATAGACGTCACGCGTCGATACTTGCTTGTGCAGATATAACTGCATCAGACTGTACGTAGTGATATTAAAAGGTTACCAATTTTAGGTTAAGTTGTACGAAAAGCTACGAAAATAAAGTTATCTTTGAAAAACTTGTTCCTTGTTTTATTTTTAGTGAGCATTTGAATAGAATAGATAGAAGAGAATAAAACTGGTGTGACCAAAGTTAACAATGAACGACCTTCATGCTAATTGACTATCACAAAATTGTTAAATTGTTTGCACCGCGAAAGATGTTGGGATCAAAGAGCCAAAGTACCACATAAATTGTGAACTTGAGAAAATTTTGGAACGAAATACTTTCACAAAGCCACATGTCAGTTACTCAAACCTAACGTAAAATATGTGGGCAATATAATAGTGCACAGCATAGTATAGTACTGTGGTTGTATGTACAATGCAAATCAATAAACTGTTTAATTATAATCTTTTCATCCTAAAAACGGGATCTGAACTTCTACTTTTTCAAAACAAGAAAAATTCTGAAACGAATTACGTTAGTTTCACTATACATAATAAGATAATAAAATATATAAAATGTAACAGAGACATATATTTATACTTGCTTCGCAATATCCAATCTAAATAACAAATAAGGTGCACATTACTTGTGTAAGAGATCTAGATATCTTAGTGTTTGCTTCCATTAGATGCAAATACAGTCGTTTAAATTGTCAGCGTAAGAAAAGTCGTTTTACGTTACTCAATTCCTATTTCGCAAGATAATATTAAACTGGCAGCTGTTTTTACTCATAACTAACAAAACTCCACTGGCTTTTATTACGCTTCAAATGAAACTAGTATTAAATTATTATGAAAAAATGGGAATAACCATCATTTTGGTTTAAAATACTTTGCCATGCATGCTATAATGCTGCGTTGTCAAACTAATTGTAATAGACGGAGCGTAGGAACAGATGTAGTGGAACAAAGCAAATACAACCAATGTCTCTACAGAAATTATGTTATTTTGTGACTGTAGTTGTTGCCTTATTCGCTTTTTCTGCGTAGGTTGTGAGTGCAATTCCCAACCAGGACCAACATTTTATTTGTTAAAACACAGATGTTTGCTTTGTGTCTAATAAAAAGTATCACTCTTATTTGCTTTTTCGCCATCTAGATGGCGCGCTAAATGAAAAGCCTATGTTTATTATTTTATGCCAATATGTTTATTATTTTATTTACCAGCCAGTAGACGTCTAGACTTATATTTCCCACAAATACATTTTGCTATACCAAAATGGTAAATTAAATGCGACCTGCGCTGCTGCGCCACATCGGTCGTCAAAATGAGTAGATCATATAAACAGAACTTCCCCTATTCGATGGATCAATGACATCGGTAGGCGGCTTATGATTGGTCATCATGGCGCTCTTCGAGAGGATTCTTATGTTTATCAGTGGACGTCTATTGACCGATATAATGATGATGATGACAGAGCTTTAGGCATTTTTAACGTATAATCTTAAAAATCCAAATAACACAACATGCATAAAGATGAATGAATTTTAAAAAGTCATGCCTGATTTCATAAAAAAAAAAGTTCTAAGTTTTCGTGGCACTTTACTCGGTTAAGCGATTATAGCTTATGTAAGTATTGTTAAGGTCATCGAGCGTTATGTGTTCGATGGTTAAGGTTAACTTAAGTGGGTGAAGTGGCCACGTAGCCTGCATTAGTGTGTTTATAATATACAATAGAGTCTATGGTATCTGTGGTGCAGTCAGCAAAGAAAGTGGTGACTTTTGATTAAAAAAACTGTGAAATCTATGACGTTCAAACAAAACTCAATCTTAGAGTGGTAGACCACATTTCTTGCTGACTGTACGATCTCGGTGGCATAGCGGGAGAGTGCCTAACTGACGGTGTAAGTTCGATTTCCGCAGCTGGACAAATATTTTCTTGATCTGCAATAGCTTGTTCCGAGAATTGTGTAATGAACTTATAGTTCCTGATATCTACAATCGTTCTGTGAGCATAACAGCTTTAAAAAAAAACATTTTGAAATCTTACGAAATTGAAATCCGTGGAACCGATTACCAGGATTACCTACAGGTTTTTAAAAGCTGTTATGCTCACAGAATGGCAGCTGTCAAACGAAAAGCCAAGATAGCAGGTGATAAAACCGATAACCATATTGCCTCAAGCTTTCAATACGTTAACCCACAGAACAGAAAAAAATGACTGTTTTGTGCGTTAACCAGTCACCTAGGTTCGATAATTCAGTCTAATGAAACCTTTGACCTGCCCTACTCACATCGTACATAAGCGAAGTAAATGCAATCGCAGTTACTTCACTAAACAAAGCTACATTGTCCTATTGTTGGCTATACTCACGATTGTACACAGCGAGCAAAAAAACTGTACAAAAGCATCAAATTAAATAAATTAATTAAAATAAATGTTTGGGTCTCGAAATTTGAATGGTAATTGAAGAGGCGGGCGAAATTGAAATAACCGTAGATGGTCGTATTTTGATAAAAGTTAGGTTGGCCCTTCAATTGAAAAAATTAAAAAGAAAAAATGTGTGGGGTGTGATTACATCAACTTTTTATGGTAATATTTTGCGTGTCTTACAATTAATCATAAAATTTATCAAGGGGATCAGTTGCCCGATTCAAAATATACATTAGGTCAACTGATCCCGCGGGATAAGTTCGAGCGGGATGAGTTGACTATAGAGCCATATTTATTATGTAAATGTTGTGTAAGTGTTGTTTGTACATTAAGCTATAAACGTAATCTAATCATCATCATCATCAATTAATTTATCATCATTAGTATAAATTAATTGATGAGATCAGTGGTGGTAAGTGACCGGTTAATAAGTCAACCATTCTTTTTTTATTTATTTATTTAATAAAAGAAATAATCATATTTATCTAAATCTTAAAAAAGGTTTATTAAATTTTAGATCAACATTAATGCAAACATACATAATATATAAATATAGTTTGTATCCTGTTCGACAAAAACTACTGTGTAACTTTCAATTAATAAACTATGATTTTGGCTTTTTTCCTGGCGTCAAGTACAATTATAGTTTATTTCACATAGAAGTAGCTGACAAATTTATATGGTTTTAGTCAATAGTTTAAAGTTAAAATTGCAAATTGAAACAAACTTTTGGTGAATATTGTTATTTGTTATATTTTTTGTATTTATAACTTTGACATTTGCCGAATAAATGATGCAAAAAAGGAAAAAAAAAAAAAAAAGAAAGAAAGAAAGAAAACATTTTTATTGACCTCCAAGATCATACTTAAAGAAACATACCAATACATAAAAAAAAACACACTATAGATAGATATAGATAGTACATATAAGTATATATTATAATGAAAATCGCGCTTAAGGGTCAACAGGTCCTGATCAGATATCTCTCAGCACCTACCACCTTCCTATGTGAAATAGACTATAAGTACACTTACTTTATTTTTTACTTATTATATACTTACTTACTTCACTAAGTTTTTTTTTTATACAACTGAAGTGGCAACCAAGCGTACAGCCCACAAGATGGTAAGCGGTTACCGCAGCCTATGGACGCTTGCAATACCAGAGTTATCACTCGCGGGTTGCCACCTTGAGGTTAAGATCGAAATCCTCATGTGCCAGTAATTTCATCGGAAACCATACCCTTCACACCGGAACACAGCAATGCGAGCATTAATGCTTGGCGGCAGAAATAGGTATGGTGGCAGTCCTACCCCAGACGAGCTCTATCACAGAGAACTCTACTACTCTTTAGGCTATTTGTCTAGTTTTCAGACTATTTGTACTTAAATACTGCTTTGTCAGCTCTTCTAATTTATTGGTTATTTTTGTTTTTATAGTGTTAACCATCACACTAAGGGAATACTAAAGATTATAATATCCCAAAAATTATTTTGCCTCAAGCGGGATCCCGCTTGAGGCAAAATAATTTTTGGGATATTATAATCTTCTAATTTAATTTTAATTACTTACTTCTTTTTTATTTAATATTTAAAATTAAAGATATTAGATATTATTTTATGTAACAACGCCATCTATAAATACATAACAGAACACCAATGTAGTAAAGCCGTATCGTCGCATTGTAGAAAGTATCCCTAGGTTATTACAACATCAGATCAAATCAAAGTGATTATTCTAGTTCTTTCAGTTGCTAATAGAGGGCTCTTTATCTAGCCCTTCAGTGGTATGAGCACGACTCATCATCAGATCATAAGTAATAAGTACTTAATAAGTTTTATCCAAAAGTTGTTTTTTTTTTATGTCAGCAAGTGACAAGACAATCATGGCGCCCGCACCACGCTTGACTATTACAGATGCAGTGCCACCCAAAGCTTAAAGTGTGTGTTTCAAGTGTTTGCGTGGCACTGCACTGCGCTTATCACCCCGAGACATTGTTGTTAAGTCTCTTTTGCCCAGTAATTTCACTTGCTACAGTGCCCTTCAAACCTAAACACAGTAATGCTAGCACACTACTGCTTGGAGGTAGAATAATGTCATTGCGGTGGTACCCCCCACCAAGACGGACTCTTGCTGAAGAGTCCTACCACCAGGTAATGGTCTATGTAAGTAGGATTAATTTATTAAACAACCTTCATTTATAAAAAATAATAAATTGTGTTCAATCTTTTTTAACGACTTTAGGATTGGTTAATTGAATCAGAGTTTTGTAATTTATTAGTCAAATTATTGAATTTATGTATTTGTAGAGCGCTTTTTATGTTCGTGGATTAGCTCAGATTGTTACGTACAAGTTTTTTTATTATAATTTTTATTAATCTCTTGTTAACTTATCAATTAGCTTGATACGTTTGGGTTCTTAAGCCTGTTTTGCATAACTGATCATGATGTTAGAGGAGCGCTCGTGACGTAGCTGGCTAGGTTGTTATTATCAGATCAACGAAGTTAAGCACTGTTCCACGTAGTCATCATTTGAATGGGTGACCGCCAGTGGCAATTTCAACTGAGCGCTCCCGTGCTTCGGAGGGCACGTTACGTTTTTTAAAGTTAGTTTTAAAGCGGCCTAGAAACTCTGGCACCAGAGTTGGCCACTGACTCATAGGAACTTATTTTTGTGATGTTAGAGATGCGATAATTCCCGCTGCGAGAAAAATGATCTTTAAATATTTGTTCCGCACTCTTATTGTGTAAATCTATCGTTGTTGAATCGCTGTCGATCGCTTCGCCGTCTCTTTCACACCTACAGTGCGTACCATAAGCGTGTAAGGGATCGACAAGCGATCGACAATGATAGACTTATAGTAAGGCGGCCGGTCTGTGTTTTGTGATACCACAGTAATCGTAGTCATACCTACCACAAGGAATCCTAGTGTCGTGTCAGTTTTATTTTTTAATAGGTGGTAGTAGGTATAGTTCTCACAACGGATCTCGGCCGTCGTGAAATTAGCCGTTTCGATGCGCAATGGAGCTTTTTCAAACTAAATTGTCTTTGCGCATCACAAACGGCTAACTTCACGGAAGCCTAGATCCGCTGTGCGAACTATACTTTCCCGTTTAGTTTTCTTAGAAAGAACTTTTATAGTTTAACAATGTTGTTCAATGACTGTTGGTTGCGGGTGCGTATATTGTTATGAAGCTCTTTTTGATGAAAATCTAGCAAAATGTCTGCCCGTGACCTCGAAACCGTGCGAAATGCGAACGAAAAACGAAGCAATTATCTACAATTAAGCTTAAATTACCATTTATTTCATGTCTTAGATACCAATTTCTGAATTTATGTGATGTCAATGGTACGAAATTTAGCCTGAAACTTTGGAATGTTTCATGATTGACATACAATTTATACAAACCATAAAAATAACTTTGCACTCTTCGTTCAAGGCTTATTGAATATGGATGAGAAGAATTACGGGTTTGGCGCCGTTTTTAAACAACTCATTAATCACCATTTGATATTTAACATGCTATAAAACTATCGACCTTTGATTTAATGATAAAATATTTATGATAATGTTGTAAAACAAGATAAGAGCAACCAATCGTAAGGGTCTCTATAGAGCGACAAACGATAGTCGTAGCAATTATCGTAGTTCAACTTATGTTGGTTACAACTAAGTTCAGAGCATTTACGGACATAAGTTGAACCACGAAAACAGATTTTGTCCGCAAGAGTTGACCCCTGATTCAAAAAGGCCATTCGTAGTGACCGAATAAAAAAACAACCAACAAGAATTGAGATTTAAATTTGCGTGATGCGCAGTGCGCATTGCTGTATCATGTGCTGCAACAAAACTAATTTTATTTCAACTTTCATGTTTGAAGCTAGAAAAGCCAGTGTTAATTTACTTATAACCAAAACCAAGCTACATTTTTCTGGGATAAAAATTAACTTTTATTTCCAAAATTTTAACCATCTAGGTGCATAAAAGGTTCCATTTAAGGTAAGCACTGTGGTGGTACCGCAGAAATCAGAATACTATTTCTGTGGGTGGTACAAACAGCATAGAAAGTGGTATATCACTTTTGAAATAGTTACACTTATGAAATAGTATACACAAAGTTTCTGTAAACCTATGACATTTAAATGATCCTCAGCCTCAGGGTGGTAGACCACATTTCTTGCTGACTGTACCAAAATGGACTCTTGCTGAAGAATCTCACCCACAGGAATAAAAAAAAAATACCGGCATTTACAAATGTTCTCGTACTGAACTAACATAAACCGCGACTTTGTCCGCGTTGGGTCTTATAAACAGATACGGGATAAACACCAATGTGCTAATCCAGGGCTTGTGCTATTATGATGTCGAATTTTACCAATACCGTATAGCCGTTTGAGCTTGAACTAACAAACAAACTCGCACACACTTTTAATTTTATAACATCAGTTAGATATTGAATATTAATTTTCTGTTGGAATCAGGTTTACTCAACATTTGGAGCAACTAAAACCACACAAATTTTTGTGTTACGTAACACAAAAGCTAATCATCCAATAAGTAACATTGCATACCACATCGTATTTCACAACTCAAGTAGAATGTGATAAATTAGACTCTTTTTTTTCGTTGCTAAATGTTGCAGAGTCACCTTTCACGTTCAGAAGCGATAGTACGACTTGGATTGATCGCATTAACACCTACGATTTATTTATTGAACGTCTACTTAATTTAAATTCTAACTTAAAATCTCGGTAATTCTCTAAAATTCTCGTAATAAATAATGCTGGACAATCCACACAGCATCATCTAGCCCCAAGCTAAACAGAGCTTGTGTTATGGGTACGAGATGACTTAATAAAATACATAGATAGATATTTTTATTATACATAGAAAATAACCAGAACATCCGGAACAAATATCTGCAGATCGTACAAACATTTGTTCCAAGGCGGGAATCGAGCCCGCAACTTCCTGCGTCGCAGGCGGATCTTAACACGCCGCGCCACACCGGTCGTTGTTAACACTAAAATAGTGGAAGAATCATGATAATTTTAGTACGCACACAGCCATGGGGTAATATTTAATCTGAGCCATGGATTTTAATAAGATTACTTACAGTGCATCCACACACAAGGCAAATAATAGGGTGACTTAACATTTGCCTTCACGGTGTAGGAACATGTTGCAATGTCGCGCAGTTCTGTGCATGTGGAGCAAAGCCACCGGATATCACGAGAGGTGCTGCTGAGGGTCTAGTTTGGTTAACTAATTTTTCGAGTTTTTGTGCTGTGCACCAATGAGTTTTTCTATCGAAAATTTTATGTTCGCATTAACACCTACTTAAAACGGTAAAGGAAAACATCGTGATGAAACCCACGGCTTTATTAGCTCTACACTTATTTCAAAGTCAAAGTCAAAAATCTTTTTATTCAATCATATCTCAAAGATCATTTTGAAAGCTTGGTGAATTAACGCCAGTTTATTAGCCTAGCTTTTCTTTTGATGATCCCTCTTCATCATAAAGCTAAAATAAATATTTATCTATATACTATATATTATACTATATATATTTTTATTGTTATTATTAAAAAAACATGTATTAATATTTAGTATTGTATTGTTGTAGTGTGACATGAATAAAGAGTATAAATTTGTGAAGTTACTAGCATAGTATATTATTTATTATTATATACTGTATTGTATTAAGTTTAACAGTCATCTAGTCTAAAACACAAGCACTGCTTAACTTGGAGCTAGATGATGCTGTGTGGATTGTCCAGCATTATATATTTATTTATTTTAGAACAAAATCAGAACGGCTATCACGGGGTTTATTTACATTAATTGTTATAAATCATTACATTCTAATAAATTATTTGCGATCAAAGTCTAAGTGTGAATCGTGACTCAAGCATCGATTTGACATAACTTTTCTTTATAGAACTGTCATATCAAGACTTCAAGATTTCAAGATATTTATTTGCATAAATAAGTGTTACAGAAGGCCATAAAAGTAATATGGCATTTAGAATTTATTCGCTCTTTTCAGGCATTGCAAATTATATGTAGGCTATCCTATGCTGGGCGCTAAGCTGCTTACATAAGAGTACTAGTATCTATGTATTTAGTAATAATTGTGTACTAGGTACACATGTATCAATATGAGATCTAAATTAACATATTTATTTAACCTAAATAAAAATAAAAAATCGAAGCATGAGTCTCTTTCACACTTATGTATTATTCTTGAATACGGGCCTAAGTCAAAATCAAAAGAGCTTTATTTAATAAAATCACAAAGAGACTTTGAAACGTCTCATGTGCCTGTAACCACACCCTTCAAACCTGAAAACAGCAATAAAAGCATTACTGTTTGGCGGCAGGAATAGGTATGGTGGTAGTTAGTAGTTAGCTTAGGACGCGCATGGGCGCTGCAAGCTTCTTACTTTGTGTTGAAGTATACTTACGTGCCGTTCTGTGAAATAAACTATGAATAAGTTCTTTCCTGGACGAGCTTTATCACAAAGAACTTTACTCTAAAATTTAAATCTTAACGTATAATATTAGACTCTTTTATGTATATTTATATTATCATTAGCGTATATTTACATAGGAATGAACGTATCGCAAGCATCGCGTGAGAACAAAGCTTATCCCAATTCCGTGACAATGTCAATTGAAATTGTCTGAATACCAAAACGATTGGACTCAGTCGCTATTGCCCAAGCTTTATAAGACTTTGACTCTAAAAAACGGTAGCCGTTCTTTAATGATCGTAAGCGCGGATGGCGTATAATTGACGAAAGATTAATATTAACAAAAGTGTTGTGTACATCAATAATAGAGGTATTTATTAATTGTCTCATTTACAAGCTCAAAGACGCTATTCTATAAAAGCTTTACTTATAACTAGAGCTATGATTCAAAGAGATAATCATTAGGAGAACAAAAGTCATTGACATAAATAGCTCTTACAATCCCTCATTAGTAGACTAGCTAGAGTGCGCGTGCTCCAATGTTTATTAGGACTTGTTGACATACTGATCTACAACGCAGAGCCTAAGCCACTGCCTGGAAACTTGAGTGAGTGCATTTGTACAGCAGGGGTCGAACAGGAACGGAATTTTCTAAATTCGACTCCTAGAAGACGCAGGGGAAGATGAGGTTTAAAAACTCTACACAGAATAATTCGCGGGACGTTCCACTAGGTAGTTAACAATACAAGTGCTTTAAATAGCTGCTTATGACGGCCGTATTAACCTTTACCGCTTTTATGGAAACCCAGGTTTTAGGAATGCTGTTTTGTTTTGTGCTCTATTAATATTTGGCTTCTTCGTTTGTATTATGTGGATTAAGTCTTTCACAGACTCCTTGAGTGGTAACATTTTAACTAATTGTTTTGTGTATATCGACTATAGCGTCACAGCTTTGGTATAGCTAAAAAATAATTAAGTTCTCTTGAAAGAGAAAGTTTGAATGTTTAGATGTTTGCTACTCTATTATATTCACTGAACCGATTTGGCTGAAATTTAAAACATAGATAGATAATGACCGGGAATAGGGAATTTAGGCTTTTTATTCCGGAAAAAAGTACGGTTCCCGAGTTCCACGCGAACGAAGTCGCGGGTGACAGCAACCTAGCTAACTTATAAATCAAAGCGTACATGAACAGTTTGTTAATTGTTTTATTATATAAAATACCTATTTTTATATTTAAGCCATTTTTTGACTTATATTAAATAAAGTTGTGAATTATATTTTTATATTCGTAACATGCAAAGTAATTACGAGTTACCTTATTAATCAAATTAAAACAACAAGACCTTGGACGAATGAAAAACGTTCCTCTCAAACGTTCGAAGCAAACGACGTTTGCGACACTTGGTTATAATGAAGTACCTATCACAAGTAGGTATTAAATCTTGCATGAGTTATTATATAAACTAGCCGACCTGCCCCAGCTTCGCACGGGTGCAATGAAAACTTTCGCGAAAATTTAAGTACCCGTGCAAAGTCTGGGCGGGTGGCTAGTAATAAATACAGCCTATGTTACGCATGGATAATGTAGCTATTGTGTTTGAGGGTAGTAAATACAAAATATAAACAAAATAAGGTACAAAATGGCGTAAATATAAAGATACCTAGTGTGTAGATCGTTATTTGACGACCGATGTGGCGCAGCGGGCGCAGGTCCGCCTGCGACGCAGAGGTTGCGGGTTCGATTCCCGCCTCGGGACAAATGATTGTACGATCTACAAATATTTTTTCCGGGTGTTCTGGGTATTTTCTATATATAATAAAAAATATCTATTTATGTATTGTATTGTATTAAATATATATTAGTCAACTAGTACCCATAATACAGCTCTGTTTAACAGCAGCTTACCTTGGGGCTAGATGATGCTGTGTGGATTGTCCAGCATTATTTATTTATTTATATCGTGCTAGTAAAAACTGTGTTTCGGCAAGACTACAGTCAAGGAAATTATCTTCAAGAGTCCGGAATGTCCAATACAATTCTACAAATAACAAAGTCATTGAGCAACATTTATAAATTTGTTTAAATATTTTACTAACACAGTACTACGGAAATCATAAATAACAGCTTTGTGTCCGAAATTTCCCGTCATTGAAAACTACAATAGTCACATAAAAATATTATAATCAACTCTTTTGATCAATATACAAAACTATTGTTAGATTTTCTAAAAATTAAGTGATTTAACGTTCTTAAAACAAGTGTCAAGGCTTAGAGCGGGTACAATACCGCTTAAAGGCCACTCGAAGGCCTCCATAGTGACGAAAGGCCTCCAACATAATCATTGATCTAACTTCAATTCGTAAGTCGAGTGTGAGTTGTGAAATAAATTATGGTAAAGCTTCCAATTAGTATGTAAGTATATTATTCTAATTTAACACAATATCTAAGAATAAGAATAAGAATAAGAATAAGAAAATATTTATTGTTTAGCTGATGAAGACACAAAAAGATCTTAATATCTAAAACTACCCCATTGTAAAATGTGCAGGGTAGCTAAGCCGAGGTTTTTCTGGTGGTTCCATTATTAAGTCCCATTAAGATTAAGCCATGTAAAGGTTTTAAGATGTTAACTCAAACCTATGTTTATAAAAGTAGTAGAGTTCTATGTGATAGAGCTCGTCCGGGGAAAGACTACCACCATACCTATTTCTGCCGCCAAGCGGTAATGCTCGCGTTGCTGTGTTCCGGTTCGAAGGGTATGGTTTCCGGTGAAAACAGGCACATGAAACTTTCCAACTAACGTCTCAGGGTGGTAACGCGCAAGTGATATCTATGATGTTGATGCGTACATAGGCTACGGTAACCGCTTACCATCTAGTGGGCCGTACGCTTGGTTGCCAGTTTAGTGGTATGGTAGGTATAAAAAAAAAACACATTAACATTAAGATAAAAAAAACCTAACCAAATTTTAAAGCCCAAATCTGAAATAAGCCACAATTATTTTATCGTATATTTTGCTATAAACCTAAAATCAGGTAAATAATTTTATTTAAAAACATAAGTAACTAACATTATGAAATAAAAAAACTTATCAAATTTTAAACCCCAAATCTACATTTATTGTATCTTACCTAAGTATTTTGATATAAATAATCTCCGACAAATAGTTTCAAGTACAAGTTCTACAAGTCGTGTGAAACATCGTCAAGCAGTGCTTAAATACTACTTACTTTAATATTATCGATACAAGCACCTCACTAGAGATTGTTACTTTATATGTTACAAGGAGAAATTGTAACGAAATAATGCGGAAAATATAGTGCAACATTTTGTAATTGTTGTGATGTAGATGACTTGTGAAACAAATGCTACAAACAACTGCCTGTATTTTAATGAGTTCTATATTATGAGGTTTTCGACGACCAATGTGGCGCGGTGGGCGAAGGTCCGCCTGCGACGCAGAGGTTGCGGGTTCGATTCCCGCCTTGGGACAAATGTTTGTAGGATCTGCAAATATTTGTTCCGGGTGTTCTGGGTGTTTTCTATATATAATAAAAAATATCTATCTATGTATTGTATTGTATTAAATATATATCAGTCATCTAGTACCCATAGTACAGCTCTGTTTAACAGCAGCTTACCTTAGGCTAGATGATGCTGTGTGAATTGTCCAGCATTATTTATTTATTATATATTTATTTTTAGATGACATGTGTTTTACGATGTAGATAAATGAGCTTAGATCGTCTTTAAATCCATTTGAACTGTTGTTAAATTATGCTTTTTTTTTATACAACTGAAGTGGCAATGGCAGCCAAGCGTACGGCCCACAAGATGGTAAGCGGTTACCGCAGCCTATGGACGCTTGCAATACCAGAGGTAACACTTGCGTGTTACCAGGCATAGATCCGAAAGCCTCATGTGCCAGTAATTTCACCGGAAACCATACCCTTCACAACGGAACACAGCAATGCGAGCATTACTGCTTTGCGGCAGAAATAGGTATGGTGGTAGTACTTCCCCGGACGTGTTCTATCACAAAGAACTCTGCTACTCTTAAATGTCTCTATGAAAATGTTACCCTTTATGTCGAAATCCGCTTATATTAGCGGATATTAAACAAATAACGACAAAATGAAATTGCCAATACTTAAATCTATATCCGGGTAGGTATTTTATTAAACCATTCATACTAATATTTTAAATGCTAAAGTTACGAATCGTCGACATAATAATATTTGAATGAAAAATTAATAATTTAAAATACTTGTGTGTGAACACAGTCATGGGGAAGTCACTGTTTTTCTGTATAAAACAGTGTATATTAAACTAACACAGAAGGCAAAACCAGAGCACCGGTGGTCTAGTGGTAGTGACCCCGCCTTCCGCTCCTAAGGTCGTGGGTTCAAACCCGGTCGTGCACCAATGGATTTTTCTGTTCGAAAAAATTATGTGCGCCATGCCAGTGCTCTCATACGGTGAAGGAAAACATCGTAAGGAAACCGGCATGTCCAAGAACTAAAAATTCGAAAGACATGTGCCATCCACCAATCCGCATTGGGTCCGCGTGGTGGATTAAGACCCAATCACTCTCGCCTGAGAGTAGGCCAGTGTCCCAGCAGTGGGAACATTAGAAGGCTGTCATGATGATGATGATGATGCTTTTATTTGATTAGATTAATTTTGTATTATGTATTCGTATTTTGTAAAAATGACATCGAAAAAGTTGCTGGAAAAACCTGGCTTAGAACTGCACAGGATCGATAAAAATGGCATAAGCGAAAGGAGGCCACCCAGCAGTGGGTGATACCGGGCTACAATGATGATGATGAATAATTTAAATTCTGAGGAGGCTTCTTTATACATACCACATGTCTATCATACAAGCGCGCAACTGGTGTTAGCTTCTTTTAAGTTAATAACAAATTGAGTCATGATTTAAACTTCTCAGGTAAGTACGTCAGTAGTACGTCATTCAGTTTCTTGAAGATGTTTAAGAGGGTTAGAGCGGTTGTAAGCGGTCTAACCGATTCTTTAGATGATAAAAAAGCTTACGAATGTGTCAAAAAAGTGATAGGAACCCAGCCAGTGTTGTTGCCAGTTCGTTTACGCCATGGGCGTGATGGAACTGGCGTCAATTTTCTTAGTTTCAAAGTAATCCTTGAAATGAATAAAGCACTTTTGATTTGATTTGAATATGAAATGACGAGAGAAAAGTTTAATTAGTAAACTCAGATGACGGAAGCTGGATCAAGTGCGTTAACTATCATATATAGATAGTTTTAAGACTACTCCGGACCGTATTTTCACGGATACGACTACTCCGGACCGTATTTTCACGGATACGACTACTCCGGACTGTATTTTTACGGATACGACTACTCCGGACCGTATTTTCACGGATACGACTACTCCGGACCGTATTTTCTTAGGAACGTGTAAGGCGTACTTTATTCGAAAAAATATTACATAAATAAATAAAAACTGCGTATATAACCTCATCTTTAACAACTATTACCGTGATTTTATAAGCAGTTATGTTAAAGTGAAACTTAACCGAGATCACCTTGAACGCAATAAAAATTATAACATCCATCCTCAATAACACGTAATCACACCACATTATTCACACAACATTATTCACACTTGGGTATTGATACCTTCATCCTAATGGCATCTTTAGGTAATTCGCACGCACTATAGCGGTAATGTTAGAACCTCCGTGTAAACTAAACTCTATAGAGAGGTAATAGAGGTCTGTATGGTTTGAGTGACAGGAGACACACTGTCAAGTCTACGATACAATGGCATAATTGGTATTTTTCTCTATCGAAATTAAATCTCTCGTTATCACGTCGATCAGTCTCGGTTTTATCAGGTAATAATATTTATCTTTTAAAAGTAATATGTTACTTAACTTTCAATGTCTGTTGAGGTTTTCACCAGGTGGTAGGACTCTTTAGCAGGAGTCCATCTTGGTGGGTACCACCGCAGTGCCAGATATTCTACCTCCAAGCAGTAGTGTGCAAGCATTACTGTGTTTAGGTTTGAAGGGCACTGTAGCTAGTGAAATTACTGGGCGAAAATGAGTTAACAACAACGTCTCGGGGTGATGAAAGCAGTGCAGTGCCATGCGGAACTTAAAAACTTTAAGCTTTGGGTAAATTTAGGTAATATTTTAATTTTATAAAATCACAAAGTTTTATAAAGTAATTTACGCCTGATTAAGCGCAAAGATCCAACAAGCAATGTTAAAAATTATTTCTATTCATTTTGAACGCGTCGAATGAAAATGGAATACCCCTTAACTGGTGCACCAGTGAAGGTAACACCAATAAAATATAAAATATTGAACTATGTTGAATAAAAAACTTAAGTTCCTATGATGAGTCATATCATGAGTCAGTGGCCAAATCTGCTGACGGATTTCATAGACTGCCTGGAAGCCTCTGAAGTAGTCATAATGGACAATTTAATGAGCTCTCCGCAGGACAGAAGCCAGTGGCGGTTTTATCAAATTGACACTTCGGAACGTTGTAAACAAAAAAATCATTGGTGCACGTCTGCTTCTGAATTTACGACCCTGAGATTGCAAGGTAGGGTTACCACTACATCAAAACTAGATAAAACATGATAAATTCAAGCTTCTAAGTTTTTACAATTTTAAGCTTTTAGCTAAATGTTTAAATACTAAGTATTTATTCATTGACACTCATTATATAAAGCCATACTTCACGCAGCCGTAGGTATAATACATTAAGATTATTATCTATATATTATATAAAATCGTTGCAATACTGACTGACTGACAAACAACGCTAAGGCAATAGGGTAAGTCAAAGAGAACTGCAAGTTTCAGGGTTTAATTAATAAAGATTTCAAGATTTCAAGATATTTATTCGCACAAATAAGTGTTACAAAAGGTCTTAAAAGTAATATGGCACTTAGAACTTATTTGCCCTTTTCAGGCATTGCAAATTATATGTAGGCTATGCTGGGCGCTAAGCTGCTTACATAAGAGTACCTAACATTCGGACGGGTTAGCATTACTTAAATTGTACTAACAGCTTGTTCACATTGAAAATTGCTCAAAAAAAAGTGTTTTTCTGCCGTACCTATCGTAATTTTTCACAATACGTAATTTATGTGAACTAGTTAGTGTCAAAATAGCCTTTGAAGTTTCCTTTTGAATGGGTTTTGGGAATTTTAGTGTCAAAATCCCCTTATTTTTTTTATTAGCAAGTGACAAGACAATCAAGACGTCCACCTTATGTTAAGCACCACGCCTGACTATTACAGATGCAGTGCCACTCAAAGCTTAAAGTTTTTAAGTGTTTGCGTGGCACTGCACTGCGCCTACCACCCCTAGACATTGTTGTTAAGTCTCTTTCGCCCAGTAATTTCACTTCCTACAGTGCCCATCAAACCTTAACACAGTAATGCTTGCACACTACTGCTTGGAGGTAGAATATCTGACACTGTGGTGGTACCCATCAAGACGGACTCTAGTTGAAGAGTCCTACCACCAGGTACCCCTTTGAAGCTTCAAGCTCAGTAAAGGGGATTTTGACACGAAAAAAATCCCGAAAACCCTTTGAAGGGAAAATCTCATTGACAATTCAGTCACAGCCATTTAAAAAGTATTACCACCGTCAAAAAAATTAGGAATCGTGAAAAATTACGATACGGCATATTACACGAATGAAATACACGTCGTAATGAGCAAATGAGCTGTTAGGGATTTCCGAAAAACTCCTAGATGACGCAGCGGAATGATGTATGTGAAAAAATCAGAGTGCAGACAAAGTCGCGGGCATTCCACTAGTTCAGTATACCTACATCTTAAAGTGGGTGTAAGCTCATTATCTTATAACGATGCATTTACAGCTATACTTTGCAACATTAATTTTGTAATGTTACCAGAAATAGGTATTTATGAATTTTGGTCATGTTTTAATAAAAATATTTAGCTTCATTTATATGTAACATAAACAGAGGGTCATATAATTGTAGCATCATGGATTCCGCAAGAAGGTGAAACTAAACGTAGCAGGCAGTTCGTTCGTTCGTTGGTATAAGTCAGTGGCCAACTCTAGTGACAGAGTTGGCCATGGTATATGACCCTGTATATGCTATGCTATACAGGGTCATTCATTATCAACCTGACAAACTTAAGGGATAGGTTCCGCACATAAAAAAAAATATATCTACCTATAATTTTTTTTTTAAGTAAACAAAAAAAAATCGATTACGTTTTTTCGCTCAATTATTATTTAATATTGTTGGGAATCGTATCTTGGCCATCGTGAAGTTAGCTGTTTCGATGTGCAATAGAGCTTTTTCGAACTTATGATTTTCCCTTTTAAGAGGAATTCTCCTATTCAGTTATTCTATTCAATAATTCAGGTATTTTATTGAAAGATTTCACAGAATTCTCTTTTATACTAAACTTGACTCTTTAAAGGGAATTTTGACACTAAAATTCCCAATATCCCCTTCAAAGTGAATCTACAAAGGGGATTTTGACACTAACCCGGCGCGGCGGGCGAAGGTCCGCCTGCGACGCAGGAGGTTGCGGGTTCAATTCCCGCCTGACTATAGTTTGTACGAACTGCAAATATTTGTTCCGGGTGTACTGAGTATTTTCTATATCTTCTTCTTTATTTTAAATTAAATGAATTACTGTGCGTTAGGCTCGCTAAAACTCAAGAAAGGCGGAACAGATTTGGCTGATGAACAAAACAAAGTATACCATAAACTAAGTGTAAATGTAAAATTTTGTAAGTAAATAAATAATGTGTGTCTTAAGAGTAGTAGAGTTCTTTGTGATAGAGCTCGTCCGGGGAAGGACTACCACCATACCTATTTCTGCCGCCAAGCAGTAATGTGAGCATTGCTGTGTTCCGGTTCGAAGGGTATGGTTTCCGGTGAAATTACAGGCACATGAGACTAACCATCTAACGTCTCAGGGTGGTAACACGCAAGTGATATCTATGATGTTGCATGCGTACATAGGCTACGGTAACTGCTGACCATCAAGTGGGCCGTACGCTTGGTTACCACTTTAGTAGTATAAAAAAAAAAAAAAAAAAAAAATGTAAAAAATAAAAAACTGCAAAAGTTAATAAAACTGAGTTGTAGTGACAGCGCCCTCATCCCAGGTCTCTGTGACCTGTGAATAGCGTTCCATTATGGATTACAAAATAATAATATAAGAGAAAGTTACAAAAAATATGAGCATTATGATATCAACTAATATTAATCTAAACATAACTAATATAAACTAACTAGTCTAACAATATACTGTGTGTGGGTGAAGTGTGTGCGAGAAAGTATGAGTGAGTGTGTGTACGTATGAAGTGTGGGTTTGTGATGTTGTGTGATGGTGGGTGTGTGTGTGTGTGTGGGTGGATGTGCGTGGGTGTGATTGTGAGAGGGCGTGTGCATGTGGATTTCCTTGTTCCTCCCAGTCTCTTAAGAGTCTGGTTATCACAGCGGGAAATCCACAGCGTGTGAGGGAGTGTGTGCGTATGTGTGTGTGGGCTTCCATGTTACATGATTTTGGTCTCGAAATGTTTGCAAGAGTCCAGGGAAGATTTAAACGCGGATAGTATGAAAAAATAACGCGAGTAAAACCGCGTGGGTCAGCTAGTCAAAAATAATTATCTATCTATGTATTGTATTAAGTTCGTATTAAGTATATTTATAGATATATTTTAGATTAAATATTACCCCATGGCTGTGTGCGTACTAAAATTATCATGATTCTTCCACTATTTTAGTGTTAACAACGACCGGTGTGGCGCGGCGTGTTAAGATCCGCCTGCGACGCAGGAGGTTGCGGGCTCGATTCCCGCCTTGGAACAAATGTTTGTACGATCTGCAGATATTTTTTTCCGGGTGTTCTAGTTATTTTCTATGTATAATAAAAATATCTATCTATGTATTGTATTAAGTCATCTTGTATCCACAACACAAGCTCTGCTTAGCTTGGGGCTAGATGATGCTGTGTAGATTGTCCAGCATTGAAAATACCAACGAATGCGAGGGCGGGCGATGCTCATGAAGAAGAGCTACGAAATAGCTTAAAAACGTTATCATAATAGTGAAGCTAAATATAACTTCAAAATGACAAAAACAATTGTTAAATACAATTTTTTTTATGAAATAGTCATTTAAAATTTTAAAAAGTGCACATTAATGTTTATGAAGTCACTCTTGTGACATTTATATCGCTCGAAATATACATTTTATCTTATGATTTTCCAAGAAATCCTTATGATTATTCTATTAGTATTGTAAATTCGAAAGTTTGGATATTTGTATTGTTTGTGTTTCAACGGTGTATCGGGTGTACCAATTTGAATGAAACTTGCTATGATAAAAATTCAAATTAAAATATTTCGTGTATTCCTCATGTCCCCCATTAATGATATTAATAAATTTATTAAAAAACATTCCCGTTGACCCCATTGTCAATAATCTATTAATATGGACAGTAACATTTAAATAAAATAATAAAAAAGTATTCCATTATACTATGTGCAATATTTTTTATTTAATGACATGATGGCGGTATACTTAATTCACTATACTTAAACACATTTAGTAGATTTGATTCACCCAGGTCATTTCCGGGTGCATTAAGTACATTATTTAGTTAGTTACTTTGATTGTTTTTTCTAAAGTGGGTTTCAATAAATGAATTTTCTTAATTCTGAATTTTCTTTATTTCTTCTTTATTTCGTTGAGTTTATTCATTCAGGTGTTACTTACTTGAATTAAATGACCATGTGCTTACAAAATATCGTGTAATGCAACCTACACACATCAACATTGTCTAGGGATATTCAACATTTTGTTGATTTTTACAAAAACTGAAAATAATATCTTTAGAAAACTAGGTATGGCGAGAATCTTTATTTTGTGTTGTTTATTAATAATAATAAAAGCCTATTTATAATAAAAATATTACAAAAAAATAATTAAAAGAAATTATTTTCAGTTTTTGTAAAAATCAACAAAATGTTGAATATCCCTAGACAATGTTGATGTGTGTACGTTAGTTATAGACCTGGTATAGGATATATGATCTAGGCCAGTGAAGCTGCAGGCAGAAGTTAGTTAACTAATAAATCTTTGACGTCTTAAAAGCAGTAATATCATAAAGAATCTACCTACTCACTAATTAAGTAGTTTTCAACCTTAGGTCAAAGTATTACTGACATTTAGATATAATAACGGAAAACGCCAATCACTCTACCTCAAGAGTAAACCAGTGTCCCAGGAGCAGGATCATTAAATGATGATCATGATGAATTATCATTTTTTTTTTTTAATCAAAATGTATTTATTTTAACTACTGTAAATTTTTAAATGTAAAACTTGGAGTACAATAACGATAATATCCACGGAAGTTTAGAATACTGTGTCGCGAACATTAACGCCCACCTCCGAATATTACAGGATCCAAATAATAAACGTAACGGTCGCCGCTTCATTAAGAAACCCATGACGCCTTATAAAAATGCACAAATTTAAAAGCCAAGGTGATAAAGTTAATACTAAACAGGCATATATTTAGACGGTGTTGAAACAGAGTATAGATGGTCAAATGACTCTGGTCAAGGAATTGCACGTGACCTTGAGATTTCTTCGGAGCTGTCACTTTTTGACGACACTTATAACTGACCAAGATTTAACAGATAAAATTGTGACAATACAGAAAGAAAGGGTTCTGCTCTTATGAAGGCCAAAGAAAACCTATGGCCAGACTGGTGCCTTATAATAAAACACTTTGAACTCATGCAGAATATTACTAAGCGAAGGTTAGCGACAACATAGCAACTTGACATCTATACGTTTCAACAACAGTGCTAAAATAAATATGAAATCTCTTTGCCCATCTGACTCCTCGAAAGCTCATAGCTTCGTGCAATAATGAAAAATGGCTATACACTGTTTATAAATCTTAAAATAACAGCTACCGCGTCAGATCACACCATTATTATACATTATATTTTGCTTTATTAACAACATAAACAGACGTTATAGCTCCATTATGAGGTTGCAAAATGACCTTCTGAAAAACTTATGGAGCCACCCAAGAAAACTGCTACTTACTACCAGCTTTAAGCGCAACAAGATTACATTAAAGTTATACAATTGATTTCCGAACCGGTCTTGCGAATATCTCGGCGACAGATATGGAACATTTTGGCTTTATGCTCAAAAGCGAACCCCTTTGAAAGCGAAAGTGTAACATAGTCCTACAGACTGCGGCCATTTTTTTTCTTCGCTCGGCCGCTCTTACCGCATATTTAAAGCGAAGCTACGGACCAACACGCATCATTCGCATTCAGGACTTCGCTGGCTCCAGTGCAACCACAAGAGCAGCATCATGAGGCACATGGTGTGTTTAAATTAATATTAAAAAATATATCTTAATTTAATTAAATACTCAAACAGTGTCAGTGATCTTAAATTCCTGGAAGTGTTTGCCAGTGTTAGTGCGACAGGATGTCGAACCCCCTGGATTACGCTAAGACCCATTGGCCCACATATCGGTTTACGCAATAAGGAAACGTTGCGTGCACGCTTTGTGCGTACACGCTGCGGACGGAGGCAACTCGACCAGTCATTACCTACATTAACATTTTTCATACCTGTTAATTAGTCAACTGATAATAACTTTCAAGTCGCACGATCACATTTGCTCCAGTTTCGGACGTGTTATAATCTTGTTTTATTGTTTACAGCTCGTGGCCGCCAGTCTGGTGGCTCTTCTGGCCTTCGCGTATGCGGAAGAGGCCAAGAAAGCAGAAAAAGAAGTGGCAGTGACCGACAATAAGGCGGCCGAGGGCGATAAGAAGCACGAGAAAAGAGGAATATGGGACACTGGCTCAGGTTACGGACACGGCAGTGAGGGCATCAGCCTAGGCGGAGGGTTCGGAGGAGGCTATGGAGGAGGATACGGAGGTGGTTGGGAAGGAGGCTATGGAGGAGGCTACGGAGGTTGGGAAGGACAAGGCCATAAAGAGGTCCACAAGACCATCACCGTTGTAAAGAAAGTACCTGTCCCCTACCCTGTAGAGAAACACATTCCCTACCCGGTGGAGAAAAAGATCCCTTACCCAGTAAAGGTCCCGTATCCCCAGCCCTACCCCGTCGTTAAACATGTACCCTACCCCGTCAAGGAGATCGTCAAGATCCCCGTGCATGTTCCGCAGCCCTACCCGGTAGAGAAGAAGATCCCCTACCCAGTGCACGTCCCGGTTGACAGACCCGTCCCCGTCAAGGTATACGTGCCCCAACCTTACCCCGTAGAGAAGGAAATTCACGTGCCCGTCAAGGTGCACGTCCCAGCTCCCTACCCCGTTGAAAAGAAGGTTCCCTACCCAGTCAAGGTACCCGTCCACGTACCAGCTCCTTACCCCGTCTACAAGGAAGTCCATGTGCCCGTCAAGGTTCCCGTCGACAGGCCCTACCCCGTGCATATTCCCAAGCCCGTGCCTTACCCAGTTGAGAAACCCGTGCCTTACCCCGTAGAGAAACCAGTGCCTTACCCCGTCAAGGTCCACGTTGACAGACCCTACCCCGTTCATGTAGAGAAACCCGTGCCCTACCCCGTGAAGGTCCCATACCCAGCACCCTACCCAGTGGAGAAGCATATTCCCTACCCAGTTGAGAAGCACGTGCCTTACCCCGTGAAAATCCCCGTCGACAGGCCCTACCCCGTGCATATCGAGAAACACGTGCCCGTACATGTTGAAAAGCACGTGCCTTATCCAGTAAAGGTGCCCGTCCCAGTTATTGTCGGCCACGGACACGGCCACGAATATGGCCATCATCATGATAGCTACTAGAGGCTGCAGGGAGCAGACGAACGAATGTGATATCTAATAATAAGCTTAGCACTAATAATGAACGAGGAACGCGCAATACGGCAGGATAGTGGCAGCGGATTACGGTCAGATCCTTGCTTGATATTCTACGCTCCGCGATCGACTCGCACTGATGCAATACTCTTGTATAAATAGTCTTTATTTCTTTTTGTTTAATTTTTGTTGTGATTTTGTTTTAAATCGGTGAATGTTACGTTTGAGTTTATGTACCTGTTATGTTAATAGACAAAACTTTTCTCTGTCCAACGATGTAAATGTATTTTGAGAACTGAATTAAAGTTTGGCACTGCCGAAAACTAGTAAGTGTAACTGGCGTTTTCTGTATTGGTAATTAGGTGGAGCCTGTTATTATATGGATTGTGAGCGGTAAGTGATTTGCGAAATGCGTAATACGACCTAGATCGGTAAAGCATCGCAAGCGGCCGCATCGCCGGTAGTTACGCGTATGTTGAAACCTGCTACATTTTCTCTCTTGACAATAAACATGTAGTGCGCGATCTTTGTTTTACGCAATATGATTTAAACAGCATTTATCTTACATCCAATTAAGAACTAGAACAGTAGACTACACTGTTGTTTTACGTTCCTAATCGGATGGCTGAATTTGTTTACAGATTCTTAGTGTCATGCTGCGGAGAACTCATAAAACATTCATTTTTAAAAAGGTTGTTTTCACGTACCGGTATTTCGTTGAAGTCGAAACAGCGTCGGTATATCCTCAACGATATACCGGTACGTGAAAACACCCGTTTTTAAATGAATGTTATAGTTCACGATATGTTATAGTAAAACTCATAAATTGTTAATAGGTTTTTATTGAAACTTAAAATTTAGAAATGATGTACGAAGATATTGTTTGAAGATTTTTAGTTTCAAAAACATAATTGAAACTAAAAACCTAGAAACAAATATCAAGCGTAATTTATTCAAACGACCGAATCCAAAATTACCACTAATTAACGAATAAATCTTACTAAGCGCCTTATTATACAAACATTTCACGCAATTTATTAAGTTGGGAAATATTACAACGATTTTAACCACCAAATTGTAGTGCGTGCAAACCAATACATCAGTTTTTGCAATATTATGATAAAACTATTTAATCATAGTCAAGTGTGTCATTGGCAGGTGTTTCAAAACGATATGACATTCTCGTACAATACTTAATTATCTTCCACATTAAGTACTACTTAAACTTGCACAAATTGATGACCAAAGACGTATAGCGCACCAAGTGACAAATTAGTATTACAAATTACAACTAACTTTAACTATTTATGAATACTTCGTTGATATTTTAGTAGGTTAAAAACTATCTTATATTTCAGATTGTTAAACTAAACCTAAGCGGCTTTTTTTATAAAAAGCGGACAAAACTAGGGTTTGTTTCAGTTGTTTTTTCAAGGAGTTTGAGATAATCTGAGTAATTTTAAAAACAACGTAAAAAGGCGAATCAACCACTTTTTATCTTTAGGTAGCAAAAATACACGTCACAGACTTAAAAAAAATAATTGCGAGGTATTTTGCAGTTTAAATTTAAACCTTTCATTTAAACTGCAAAATACTTAATATTTGTATCTTTAAATTCACTTTGTTATTTGATTAACGATAATTGTAGAGTTTAGTTGATCCTCTGATAATTCCCGTATAAAATTTTTATATACCTACCACAAAGAGATACAACCTCCTTTTGTTATATGGACGATAGCTCGTAAAAAAATAATGAAATAACAGTAAAAGTTACTACTATACGAGTGATAAACCAGGTCACGAGATGTTGAAGTTGACAATAGGTTAAAGATAAGTGGAACAGTGTCAATCTTATTACACAAAAAAAAAACTTTGCAGAACTTTTATGATATTATTCTAAAATAGTGGAAGTGTTTCATCAGCAACATTATAACTTTGATATTTTCGCTGAAACTCTGGTCTACTCTCGAACAAGAGCAAGGGGAAGCTTAGAGTCTATCACCTGTAATTGGTATGGAACAGAGGATGTTCTAGCGGTTTAAAACTAAGCGATAGTATACTGTTTCCGTCGCCATTTTGTAATACAGTCGTAACGGTTATTTAGAGGTAATACCATATTTTACGAGTGACACAAACAAACTAGTAAGTACACAGGCAGAGCTCTTGAGAAATATACGAAAACTTACGTCATTTCGGAGTAATATTAAAAGTAACGTAACCGCATCGTACAAGGGAGTTACAGCTTATTACGAATTCATGTAGGAATATCTTAATTTTAATCATCATTTTTTAATAGCATGTACTCAATTCTTGGTTTTGTTAAACATGTTGAAATTGGGGTTGTTCCCGATGACCCCCTTGTTCAGAAATGGAAGCATATGTTTGACAGTGTATAAAAATTATAATTTTATACTTTAAACCAAGACTTTTTAGTTCATTTTTTTTGGTAACCGTTTCCAAAACAGTAACGGAGCATAAGACAGAAACCAAAATATTTGTATTACGTCACGTTGATCGCAAAATCCTTCATCACGAAAAACTCAAACACTTCTGAGGTCTCATCACGAAAAACTCGTTATAAAATCGTAAACGTAGCCGTATTGTCCAGTTATGAATTTGTATGAGATTTTGGTACCATTTTACGCATTATAGAGATGCTGTAAAAATCCCCATAAAAATTGACAGCTGGACAATACGGTAGGTACGCTTACGATTGTCAACGAGTTTTTCGTGATAGGCTGAATTTTATATTCAACATTATCTTGAATTTCTGGTTTGTAATGCCTAAAGACAGTTACAAAGATGTGACAGCTCTTTATATTTAAATAATGAAATGTGATTGAGATAATAAGAATCTACACAGTACACAGAAAAGTAAAATATGCGAGCATAGGTAGGAATTACACAGTATTTTACAGGTAACTTAATAACTAAAGTGGTAATATCTGTTGGATTTCTCACTAGGCCCAGCCTGAATCGAGAATCTGGTTACTTAGTTACAATCTTTTCCTCTTATTACTACATCTCCAATCTCACCCGAGAGTAGGCCAGATTCCCAGCGACAGTTCAATGTGCCTAGTGCTAATATCAGACGGCTAATCATGATGATGATGATTACATAAATGTGTAAATCAGGTTGCATAATTTCGTTCATCTGAGCAAGACCTCGTTATTTAACTACACTTGTTATATTAGTAAGCAATATAAAATTTAAGTAATATTTTTTAGCACACCCCAGACGATTAGTCAGCTTTTAACTCATCTAAAGATTGACTGTCAAAAAAAACTCAATTCTAATTAATTCGAACTTGATTTTGCATTCTTCTTCTTCTTTTTCTTTTATGGACTCTGTGGCTTATTTGGCACAATTTTGCCAGTGTCAAGTGTATTAGTTTGACTGTCGCAACGTAAACAAACGAAATTTGGAAAGAAAGGGTGACTTTTCTTTCAAAATTATCTTGGAAAGTCTTTGACTAAATTGCCAACCAACATTAACTCTCTATTTTAATTACTTACACTTGTGCTAAGTAAACAAGTTAAATTTGATAAACTGCCACCAAATTTATGCAATAAAACTTAAAAAAACACGAGAAAAATAATTAAAACGGGAGGACCCATGTCGTTTTGACAAGATAGCCAAAGACAATCCTTGTTTTTGTATACGTTGAGAATAACTTGACACTGGCAAAATTATCTGCACACACACAGACTGCCATAATTTAAAAAAAAACTCTATAGGCAATAAACAATGTGTTCAAAAAAATGTGTGCAAAACGCAAAATCTTGTATGTTTAGTTGCGTTTACTACTTACCGACTGAAGGGGTATTCGTCAGCCTTGAAAGAACAATGCTTGCCACATCAGTGCAGTGCGGAGATTGTGGAGGCAAACCTTATGGTTGGCTAGCCACCAGGCGGTATGTGAGGAAGCTAAGAAAATACATAAGGTTGCTACCTTTTCAAACTTTAAAAAGTTTTCTTAACCAGCTTTCGAAGCAAGAAGCAAGAATTTTTATGTGCCGACCCCACATAAAGTGGGAAAAAGGGCAGGAAAATGATGAACCAGCTTTCGAAGACCTTTAAGGGCGTGGCAGATGAATAGCCGACTTAGGCGTAGTGGTAGTGAGTTAGGTTCCTGCATCAGGACCAATCATCATCATCAGCCACTGCTTCATAACAGGTTTCTTCCATAATGAGCCTTTTCTTTCTGCGACCGGTACAATATCAGCGGTTCCTAGCACTGACAATACAAAAAAATCTATCACACTTTGTACAAGGGAAAGAATTAATTAGAACTACGAATGTGGCTGAAAGTTTACGCTTAGAAAGAAATAAAATAACGAAATCCTCCGAACGACACATAAACAAATAAAATAAAAATAGCAATAGAGAATTACTTAGGTAGTACATTTTCACAAGGTAAAAGAAACAAATAATATGTAATAAAGTACAGTATCAAAAAGTTTCATATGATTTCAGCGGAGGTCAAATGGTCCCTGACTCAGCATGAGCCACCGCATCCACGTTAAAGTCAAAGTCAAAAATGATTTATTTCAATAAAATCACAAGGATCATTTTGAAACGTCTTAAAGCTAGGTGAATTTACGCCAGTTCCACGCGCCCCAGCTTAGAAGAATCTGGCAACAAACTCGGCTGGGTTCCTTGCTTTTTTTTTGATGATCCCTCTTCATCATAAAGCTTCAGTGTGATGCCAATCGAACTAGGTGAGGCTCATGCCAAGAATAAAAGTAGGTAATTAAAAAAAAGTAAAAAATTAAGAGCCAAGTTCTTTAGCAATACACGATACGCTTGGGTTAAGTAACGATGGAACTTTTTTTTTATGTCAGCAAGTGACAAGACAATCAAGGCGCCCACCTGATGTTAAGCACTATGCCTGACTATTACAGATGCAGTGCCACCCAAAGCTTAAAGTTTTTAAGTGTTTTCGTGGCACTGCACTGCGCTTATCACCCCGAGACATTGTTGTTAAGTCTCTTTCGCCCAGTAATTTCACTTGCTACAGTGCTCTTCAAAACTAAACAAAAACAAAGTAATGCTTGCACACTACTGCTTGGAGGTAGAATATCAGACACTGCGGTGGTACCCACCAAGACGGACTCTTGCTGAAGAGTCCTACCACCAGGTAAATGTATTCTATTCCAGAAATTTCAAGTTTTTAAGCCATGACCTTCGGAAAGCACTAACTTAAGTAACATTAACTTCGTCAACAGAGTTTGGCTACTGACTTAAAAGAGTACGAAATTGCTTGCTTGCCAGGGCCTAAGTGGCTAGAAGTTAGCTATAAGCACACCCCGGACACTCTCAATAAAATGTATGAAGCAAACACGTCGCAATCACCACACGTATAGTTTGAGTATGAAAACGGTGCTGTTGTATGTGTGTGTGTCATGGTTGTTCCCACCCAACTATAGCAAGAGCGAGAAGCACACTTTCGCTCGCTCTGGCATGCGCGCGCTTGGACCTACACATAATCAAAATAAACGCGTGCCTTAGCCCTTAGCTTCAGTGCCAGCAAAAAGGTGCCGGCAAACTTGCGACCGGGTGAGGTAAGTCAAACCGGTGAAAGGTAGGGAATGCCTATTCTGTACGTAGTACTAATATCTGTTTTATGCTTTAAGTTCAGTAAAATGTCCAACATCTAGAATAATGCGGTCAGCTAAACCAGCCTTGACATATTGGCAATACATTCAAAACTGAGAGTCGAAAGCAACAGCCAGGTGCTTGACATATTTCAGTAATATTCCTTTGTGAATCTCAAGCTAAATATTGACCTAGTTACTCAAGCTTTGGAGCTTTCAAAGTGTCATCATACTCATGACCTTCTAGTTCCCACTGTTGGGACGATGGCCTACAACTATAACGTGACCCATCACTAAACGTAATGTACGTCCCTGAACTATGTTTCAATGATCTGACTTCGTCGTATGTGATGCGCAAAAAAAATGTATGTTAGAAAAAGCTCAGTTGCGCATCAAAACGGCTAACTTCACGACTGTCTAGATCCGTTGAGCGTACTATATCAGCATCAAATATATTATGGACCTTTACGAGAGAAAATAAATATTTTTGATTTGTTTAGTTTTCATTGAAAATACTGGATGGAAGAGTACTTCTCGAGCGCTGTGCAGTGCCTTGCAGAATGGGTAGCACTACACTATCTAAGGTCATTCGTGGCGCTTAACATCAGGCGAGTGACTCGATCGTCTCAGGCATTATTGACAACTCGTTCGTTCCTTCGTTCGTATGAGTCAGTGGCCAACTTCTAGGCCGCCCGTAGGCCTCTGTCATGGCCTATCAACTTTGAAAAAGCCGGGACCGACTGCTTAATTTGCCATCCGAAGCACGGGAGCGCTCAGTTGAAATTGCCACTGGCGGATCACCCATCCAAATGATGACCCCGCGGAACAGTGCTTAACTTCGTTGATTTGTTAAGAACAACTTAGCCAGCTACGTCACGAGCGCTTCTGACAACTGAAGCTCAACTTTGATAGTGTTCATTATACAACTACTAAAACTATATGCAATCGATGTGCTTACGCAATATCGTTACAGATTTATCTGCTTACTGCTGACCTAATCGTCATTCGGTTGAAATCTTGAAAACTGTATAAAAGCGGCCGTTTTAAGACAACCGCCGTTTTATAAGAAAGCTCAAGACGGCCTTCACCTCGCCACGGGTCGATGACTCCATAACCAATTGCGCACGAGTTGCTAACATATTGCTCGTACTACACGGTCTAGTATCTCATTGAAGAATGCTTAATTGCCCACGTGTGCAATGCTAATATAATGGTAATGGGCAATTCAGTGGCTGCTTGCATGATTATTTACATTGAGTCAGTAACAACGTCTGTGGCTCCAAATTCGAGCCAAGTCAGTGCTGGCTACTGACCTAATGTAAATGAGGGTTTTCGATTCGAGATTTTAAAATAAAGTAGTTCCGATTGCTTTGACAGATGGCGCTATCTGCCCTGCTGCCATACTGGGAAAGGTTATCAAAACAAATGGGAAAGGTTTTTGTTTCGTCTCGTGTCAAGCGGAAGGTTGTGGGTTCATGTCCTGCTTGAGACAAAATAATTTAACTCCAGTACGACCAAAGTTAATGTACTACGTAGTACGTACTATGACTTTGACACCAGCCAGAGGTATGACAGACAGTGACAGCAGGAGCAACCAATGTTGAATTCCCTACACATTCACCATAGCTCGCCAAACGCAGTGCTTACATTCTCTTGGGCTCGCCAGTTGAGCTACCGCCATCTAAATAGACAGCTTTTTTTTTAATAATTTGAGACGAAAAGGCCTCATTGATTTGGAGTCAGTGAAGCTGTCGGGGTCAGTATTCAGTAAGTCAGTAGGTACACCTTTTGCGTACTGACCTTTTGTAAACAGATCAAGCCAGTTCTCATAGTCAGCACACCATTTAAAGTCAGTCACTGACCCAAATGTGTGAGTGGATGCTTGCTTGCATGATTGCTAGGCCCCGTTCGAAGAAAACCACAACTTTACATCGTTGACGCGCGAGAAATGTTAGCAAAAACATATAAACATGGTTAGTTAGAGATAAGAAAGGCCCGTAAGACTACGATGTAAAGTATGGAAAGTATAATTGATAGATTCAGGCGTTACTTTGCAGAAATCCATTACAAGATAAAAAACAGACGAAAAACCTCTAGTACTATTTCGCTTAACCTTTTAACTGATGAGGTCACACAGTTGCCACAGTTAACCTCAAAAGAAAAATATCGACACGTGTTCTGGAGCCAAATGACTTTGGCTCCAGCGCTCGACGGAGCAACACGTCTGCCGTAGAACAAGTCGATGGTCCTGAAGATGTCCCGTGGAGGGTTGAAACACGTGTCGATATTTTTCTTTTGAGGTTAACTGTGGTAACTGTGTGACCTCATCAGTTAAAAGGTTAAGCGGAATAGTACTAGAGATTTTTCGTCTGTTTTTTATCTTATGGAAAGTATGTAAAGTAACGAAGTAATCGGTATACACACATTTAAAAAAAATACCTAGTGCCCAATGATAGAACGGACTATACCCAATTCTACAGATTCCCATTTCTACAGATTCTCGCTTCAACAGAATCCCATTTTAACTGATTCCCAATTCTACAGATTCCCATTACTAGATACAAATTCACGTTTCTCTGTCTTTTTTAAGTCGGTTAATAAAGATGAATTTTGCACAACAGTTTTTGCAAGGTAAAAAACTGCAATACATTATTTACTGCTATTCATTAATTCTATTTCTACAATCGATTTCAAATAGTAAAATAATTTATAACAATATGGACACATACTGAATATTCTGCAAAGAATTAATTATGTCGCGATTCGTAGATGTATAAGTATACGCAGGATTGTGGTAGATGGTACAAACAATGGAGGTTTTTACTCAGATATTGCGGTTTCAATATTCGAAAAATAAGTGTAATTGATAATGGCAATTATGATACGTTGAGCCAGATATGAATCAGAAAAACTAAAAAAAAACTGTAGTATAGTTCTCACGGCGGACCTCGGCCGTCGTGAAATTAGCCGTTTCGATGCACAATGGAGCTTTTTCTAACTAAATTGTCTTTGCGCATCACAAACGGCTAACTTCACGGAAGCCTTGATCCGCTGTGCGAACTATACACAGCTATGGGTATTATATAAAAATCAATAAAAACAAAATACCTGTAACTAAAAAAACACACTTTTCACCAATGAATTTTTTTTATCGAACAGAAGGGCAATTCTACTAACAAAGATTGCAAACAAATCGTAGCCTACCGCTGTATTTCATTTGTTTTTCAGTGTTTACGTATAAGTATTTGAACAACAATCCAGCTGCGGTTACGTTTCAGTCAAAGCCAACAATCGAACGAGTGTGTTGTTTTATATACCGAAACTACAGTATGGGGTCCTTCAAAAAGGGTGTTATAAAATTTTTAAAGGGTCGGCAACGCGCGAGTGATACCTCTAGTATTGCAAGCGTCCATAGGCTACGGTAACTACTTAACATCAGGCGGGCCGTATGCTTGTTTGCCACCTTGGTGGTATAAAAAAAAAAAAAAAAAACTGGAGGAGTAAAGTAGAGTAAGAATTAGAATTGAATAGAACTTGAAACGTTTATTAATACAATCGGCCTTCAAGATAACTGGTGGTAGGACTCTTCAGCAAAAGTCCGTCTTGGTGGGTACCACCGCAGTGTCAGATATTCTACCTTCAAGCAGTAGTGTGCAAGCATTACTGTGTTTAGGTTTGAAGGGCACTGTAGCAAGTAAAATTACTGGGCGAAAGAGACATAACAATAATGTCTCGGGGTGATAAGCGCAGTGCAGTGCCACGCAAACACTTAAAAACTTTAAGCTTTGGGTGGCACTGCGTCTGTAATAGTCAGGCGTGGTGCTTAACATCAGGTGGGCGTCTTGATTTTCTTGTCACTTGCTAACATAAAAAATAATAATAAAAAAAAAAAAAAAACTGCAGCGTGTTCCCTGTATTATAACATTTTTTTTGGATTTATTACTAGGAGACCTCTATAACTAGAGTTGCAGGTAACTGCAATGTTTTCCGTGTATTATATCGGTCTATACATAATACAGCAAATATTTTTTCAAAGTCGTTAGGCCATGACAGAGGCCTTCGGGCGGCCTAGAAACTCTGTCACCAGAGTTGGCCACTGACTCATACGAACGAACGAACGAGAATATATAGCTAGCATATATAATATTAGGTTGGGGAAAAAGTATTTTTCCCCAACCTTAATTTAGGTTCACTGAAAGAAACCTAATGAACCGTGTACTCATTTGTGATTCTTTATTACGACGTAATGAAACCGAACCATTTTTGAAGAAGCTGATAACTGGTGATGAAAAGTGGATCACGTACGACAAGAACGTGCGAAAAAGGTCGTGGTCAAAGGCCAGTCAGGCTTCACAGACTGTGGCGAAACCCGGGTTAACTCACAACAAGGTGATGCTGTGTGTGTGGTGGGATTGGAAGGGCATTATTCATTATGAGCTGTTACCACCAGGCAGGACCATCGATTCTGAACTTTACTGCGAACAACTGATGAGATTAAAGCAAGAAGTTGAGAGAAAGCGGCCGGAATTAATCAACAGAAGGGGTGTGGTTTTTCATCATGATAACGCTAGACCTCACACATATTTAGCCACTCAGCAAAAATTAAGAGAGTTTCGCTGGGAGGTGTTAATGCATCCGCCGTATAGTCCTGACCTTGAACCTTCAGATTTCCACCTTTTTCAGTCTCTTCAGAATTCTTTAGGCAGTGTCAGGTTAACATCACGAGAGGACTGCCAAAACCACTTGTCGCGGTATTTTGATCAGAAGCCCCAAAATTTCTATAGCAATGGGATCATGTCCCTACCTACAAGATGGCAAAAATTTATCGAACAAAATGGTACCTACATACTTAATACTACTACATAAACTATATTCAAAAATGTTTTGAATTTTCTTAAAAAATGCGAAGAAACTTTTTCCCCAACCTATTATTTAGCAGCAGGTGAACTGAAGCTAAGGATGATGATGGTAATGAAACAAATCACGAATGATTACGACATCCAATTAAAAATTGTTCATTATTACAGTACCAAAAATAATGGTGCGCGGCCATGCGTTAGAGAAATTACTATAATCTGGCAATCGTAATACGATGATACTATCATCCATACAGAAACTTTCATTCACTCTCGCAGCTCGCAAATCACTTTTACTTTCATTCCTTTCATCGTAAAGCCAATTCACATTCATGTATGAAGAAGAAGAACGAGTAGTGGAATAAAAAAACAAGAGTAGCATTCTTTGTGATAGAGCTCGTCCGGGGAAGGACTACCACCATAACTATTTCTGCCGCCAAGCAGCAATGCTCGCGTTGCTGTTCCGGTTCGAAGGGTATGGTTTCCAGTGAAATTACAGGCACATGAGGACTTTCCATAACGTCTCAGGGTGGTAACACGCAAGTGATATCTATGATGTTGCACGCGTACATAGGCTACGGTAAACCGCTTACTATCAAGTAAGTAAGTTCAAGTATGAGTCAGTGGCGAACTCTGGTGACAGAGTTTCTAGGCCGCCCGAAGGCCTCTGTCATAGCTCAACAACTTTGAAAAAGCCGGGACCGAGGGGTAACGTGCCCTCCGAGGCACGGGAGCGCTCATTTGAAATTGCCACTGGCGGTCACCCATCCAAATGATGACTACGCGGAACAGTGCTTAACTTTGTTGATCTGTTAAGGCGCATACAGCACCTAAACTAGCGCCACCACCTACTTTATGTTATTATTCTGTTTAACAAAGGAATTTTCAAAAATCCATCGACCAGTTTGTGATACCTATCATAAGCTTTTTTTTAATGCCTTTGTAATAGTTTTATTCTATTTAGTTTAGGCAGAGATACGAAGTTGCCCTTGGTGGCCACCAAAATCTATTTTCGTATCTCTTCCTAAACTAAATAGAATAAAACTATTACAGAGGCATTAAAAAAAAGCTTATGATAGGTACCACAAACTGGTCGATGGATTTTTGAAAATTCCTTTGTTAAACGGAATAATAAGATAAATAAGGTGGCGGCGCCACTTTAGGTGGGGTATGGGCCTTAAGAACAACTTAGCCAGCTACGTCACGAGCGCTCCATCAAGTGGGCCGTACGCTTGGTTGCCACTTTAGTAGTATAAAAAAAACAATCTCGTCTCACGCTCACTCTCGCTGGACGAGTAGAACGGCTCCACATTCGCTCGGCCGTGACCTTGATTCGGAGCCAGCTGTTACTCTCGTTTTACGTAACTTGCAGACAGATGCTAAGGTTTATATCATAACAGAAGAACGCCCGCAAATTGTCTGCGTTAAGTTTAATAAGCAGTTTAAGTCACTCTCGCTCAAGAGTAAGCCAGTTTCCCAGTTGTGGAAATATTAGAAGGCTGTTATGATGACGATGAGTTTAATAAACAAGCTTCATTTTCCTAAAGCGAACCTTCTCTAGGAGTTGAATTTCTTATTTATTTATTTAATTCTTTATTGCACAGAATATACAGTACAAAAGGTGGGCTTAATGCTAACAGCATTTTCTGCCTGCCAACCTCAAAGGTAGGTAGAGAAAAAGAGGCGTGCTTAACTTAATTATTACCTAGGTACCATTGAATATAACTTAAGAGAAGAACAAACTAACAAACTTAACCTAAAACAAACTCTTATTCAAAAATATTATACATAAATAAAATTTACTTATTGTGTTATGTAGAGTCATCGTAGACATTAATCTCTACGATTTAAATTAGTTTACTTAGCATTTAGCTGAAGTTTCTTTAACTTTACGGCAGGAACAGAAACGGACTACGAAACCAGGACTTTTCCCAACTACTCTTTTCCGGAAGCATGTTTTCCGCATGAAATACCGCCATCTACCAGCGAAGGCACCAAACGAACAAGAACGGAACTATTAAAGCTGCTAAGAAAAATATAAAAATTCTAGTGAAAGGAAAATTATCTCGTTATAAAAACGCAAATAGTTCTAGGTTCATCCGTTTAGTGTGCGTGGCGCTTCAAGCGCTTGTATGTTGCAAAATGCTTTTATTACCATTTTTATTACATTATTTACATAAACACAGTAATACTCACCTAATTTATATTCTTCGAATGAACTCACTTACCTGAAACAGAAACATAATTTGAGTACAGAGATTTATAAACGAATGCCTATTATATACAATATTCGATTATTTTAAAATATGACGGTGTCTGACTGTTTAGAATACACTGTGACTTAGATTTTTGAAATGGGTAGAACGGGTAAAAATAATATTGAGTAGAGAAATTGTGGGTTGAACGGGTAAGCAATCCAATAGAGGTAAGAAACAGGTATTAGGTAAGGACGTAATTTCTTATCTTATTCATTTGTTATTTTTTGTTAATTAGGTGCACGATAGGATAGCACTTAATTATGGGTTAAAATATGGTGAAATTTAAAAATGATTGTAGTACGTCTAATGGCTGCAATAGAAGACAATTATCAATTTATTTAATTTATCAATATTATGAACATCCTGTTAATGTTTCCACTGCTGGAACACTGTAATACTCTCGAGCGCGAGTGACAGTCGTCAAATTATTACTAAAAAGTAAATAGTTCACTGACATAAAGACCAGAGTGACCAAAACAAAACCACACAGACAAAAAACTCACGGTTAGGATCTATTTTATAATAGCCTAAGTATTCAGGTCGTTCCATGTTTTGAATCCAATAATTACAAGTAATTTATTATTACTTAGGTAGCTGTAATTAATATTACGTAACTTGTAGATCAAATTACTATGAACCTACATCGGTATGTAATGCTGCAAGCCCCCGACTTTGTCCGCACAGAGGCCGTATCCGAATGGTTCATGTTAAATATTTTTGGGTTCAAATGATAAAAAATATTAAGTAGGATCAAACTTGTGGGATCAAATGATAGGGACCCGGAAAAAAGGCCAGACCTGCTTCAACAAACCATTCTGTAGTCTAGTGTTGTGGTAATAGCGAAACTCGCTATCGATAGTTGAAAACAGTCGATTTCCTGTCGAAAATATCGAAATGATGTAATACTACCGAAACTATCGATACCATCTATAGAATTGGTTTCGATAGTTTCAAAAGTATCAAAACACGTCAATAGATCTTAAATAGTTTCGTATCTTGATACTATTTATATCAACTAAATCGGCAAAATTTCCCTATCGATTTGACAGCATTTCGATATTTTCGATAATATATCGCGCTATCGACTGTCTTTTAAGGTCAACTATCGATAGCGATACTTTCTACAACCACAACACTAGTCTGCAGATAGGCTTGGCAGGCAGCAGTGCGGCCCGGCCCTAATGCTTTTGAAAATCGTAAACGCTACTGTATCGTCATCTGTCAATTTGTATCGGATTTCTTACAGCCAAAAAATAAAGGCCACTTTAGTGCACGATAGTTGAGTAACTGTTGATCAAGTAACTTCACCACTCGAGCACTAAATCAAGCCTAAAGTTATGATAAAAACAAGCAGTCCAACAAAATTGTGTAACATTTTAAGTCAATGGTTATAAACAGTTTCCTAGGTTGAGTTTGATAAATTATAGTTAAAGTACTTCTTGCCTAGAATTTACAAGTAGCTGTTTCTAAGGGAAAGCTAGAGGTGATATAATTTTGCTGTCGTTGTTCAAGATTATTTTAAATAATCTATGCTATAGCATATCTGTGGTAGTGTTATACCACAGATAAATCTGGATAAAATAAATAATAAATCTTTTTTTTTTATACCACTAAAGTGGCAACGTACGACCCACTTGATGGTCAGCGGTTACCGTAGCCTATGTACGTATGCAACATTATAGATATCACTCGCGTGTTACGACCCTGAGACGTAAGATGGGAAGTCACATGTGCCTGTAATTTCATCAGAAACCATACCCTTCGAACCGGAACACAGCAATGTGAGCATTACTGCTTGGCGGCAGAAACAATCTGACCCAATTACTCTCACTCGAGAGTAGGCCAGTGTCCCAGAAGTGAGAATATTAGAAGGCTGTCATGATAAAAACTATCTAAAGAAAACAGGCGAGTAAAACCACGGGCAGAAACTTGTACCCACACTATATTCCGCTCTAATTAGGTTACTGTACTAAACGTATAGAAATCAGGAAGTAGTGATGTGACCGCATTGCAAAAACTGGTATCGATAGATGGGAACTAGTGTCGCACAATGATGCAAAAAACCGGGAAGACTGCGGTTCGATATATTACAGGCAGGCATTTATTGTGAGCAAGAGTTAACGTTAAGTGAGTACCGTCGTGAAGGAAATTGCTAATAGACTTTTTATTTACTGTGAAAATTTTAAGCAAAGCCTTAGTCGTTTTCCTTCCCGTTTCTTGATGCCTCCCGTCCGTTCCCCGTGCAAGCCCCGCATCATTTGCGTACGCTCTTGGTTCTGTAAATTCACTGAGAGAAGTCAGAGTTATTTGGTTTTCCTTTTGTCTCTGAGTACAAAACAGATAATTACTGCGCTATAAGTAGGTAAGCAAGTTCGTATAAGTCAGTGGCCAACTGTAAATATAATTTATAATTAATTATACATTTTTAATAATTTAACTGACTAAACTAACTAAGTCACTGCCTCATACTACTCATACAGTTAGATCATGGAATAGCAGCCATATGTAGTGTGTAGTTTAAAAAATATGTGACTACTGTGCAGCTAATTCGAAATTCAACAGAATAATCATTCATAAAGTAAGTTACGAGTTACGACACATCCTTATCGTTTAACGATATATCGACATTGACCTTTTCTTATTGTACAAAAAACACAAATTAACAATCTAATAAAAATATTGAAAACAAAGACTTTTTCAATTGGCAGTACAAAACGCGGTTTCAAGCTGTCGTAATTAAATTTAACGGAAGAGCGACTGCGATCAACTGTGCGATCACATTGCATAATGTAGCACTAGTGCTGTTACCTCATCGATAATAAACTATCGAGATAAGAATATTGCATGGCTAAGTAATTGGGTTACTCAAGCAGTGAATTTAAAATTGAGCGTTTGCGCTTTGCTGGAGTATACAGATACAGGTTTTATTCTATCTAATATCATAAATGCAAAAGTCTGTGTGTGAATGTTTGTTACTACGCATCTCCGTGGCGATTATACCGATTGTGGTAAAATTTGCAATGTAGATGGCTTAAGTCTAGGAATAATACATCTATAGGCTACTTTTTATCCCGGAAAATTTACTGTTCTGGGATAGCATAATAACTAAAAACCGCGTGCAAAGTCGCGTGGTCCACTCGTAGGTTCTAAAAAAGGTTCTATTGAAATGTCTAAACTTCTTCTTTTTTTAAATCATACCCTAGCACTATTTCATTAGGAGTTGATGTTATTACTGTAAATAATAAAGTAAGTGACTATTTTCTTTAAAGATATGGTACATAGGTACCAAGGAATTACCATCAAACTAATCAAAATCATGAAAACCATGTAAATAGTATAATATTTATATTCTTGTAAATAATACTTCTAAGGTTGGATTCGACCAACTCGATTAGGCACTAATATACAAATTAATCTATAGTTATTAGCAAAAAAACTAACAGATTATTTGTATCATATTCCGCGGATTAGTTATTACAGTAGTTGGTCGAATCCAACCAAATTCGCTATAATACTCAAACACAAAAATAACTATATTTATTCCACAAAACGTCTTGGGTGAGAATCAAAGCTACAATCTACATCGACAGAAAAAAAAAATTAAAAACTATCGATGTTCCCCGTACATAATGAACATCACTACAAAGTTACGTATCATATCGAGATTTCGCGTTTTTTGTATCATTTGTTCGCGACTTTAGCGACTGTTTATAAACATTGAGATTACTGCACTCCACTGTTACTGAATGTATGAGAACTGATGATGAAATTATAGGTTAATATAGTCGCTCTCATTACAATAGCTTACTTAATGTACCTGGAAATGACTTGGGTGAATCAAGTCTACTAAAAGTTTACTAAGTGCACCCGGGCAAATTACCCCAGGTGAATTAAGTATACTGTTTACATCTTTTATACCTTTCTGCAAGTTACTGCTTACACATCGTTTTTTATTTTATTTAGATGTAGTTTATGTTATAGTATAACCAACTACTTTGCATCAATTTTATATGTGTGTGATTGAAGTTGTAAGTAAATGTTTTAACTTATCTCAAGTGACAAGGATTTTTTGCACCCAATGCAAATATTTTGTAAAAATGTTTGGCACGCAAGTTTATTCTAAGGTTATTTTGGGGGAAGCATAATTATGTTTAGCAGTGGACGTATATTGGTTGATAATGATGATGACTATTGAATTGGCTTACTCTCGAACAAGAGTGATTGAATAATAACTCACCACATAGATCGACACAGAGTACAGTAAAGGAACTTCAAGTTGTGGTATGATGGTTACCGCTATGAAACAGGAGCTTTACAATGAAATCGAGACTATTCTCTCAAACGCGGAATTACTTATTTACTGAGAAAGGTTGTGCAAGATTGGTTTATTACTTGAAAAGGTGCGGTGCCACTGACAGCGATTAGCGACGAGTCTTGACTTAAATATTTAAGTGATATTGCAACGGTCATGGTCAGGACGTCACCCAGGTGGAGAACCTAGGTGTAGCACGGGTCCCACCCTTTACAATTCAACAACATGAGACAAAAAAATGTAACAGTGTCACTATTAGGCCGTTTGCCTGCTAAGCACACAAAGCAGTACCAGAACAGTTATAGTGCAAAGTGTAAGCTCGCTACCCAAACAAGCTAAACATAATTAATTGTTAAATTAGTATTCGCCCAGTAATTTCACTTTCTGCAGTGCCCTTCGAACCTAAACAGTAATGCTTGCACACTGCTGCTTGGAGGCAGAATATCTAGTGCGGTGGAAGACGAACTCTTGCTGAAGCAGAGATACTAGGTATTATTAAGTTAGGTAGTGATTTGGATCAGTTGAGCTATCTATAGACCATTTATAAGGCTGCGAGTCCACCAGAGATGTACGAGGATGTGTAGTGAGGGATGTGTTTGCTAGGAACCAATAGAATCACTTCATTTACCTAGCCTCGCTTTGCCCAGCTTTAATGAAGTGATTTTATTGGTTTCTAACAAACTAATCTACTACGCTCGCAGATCGTTGATGGAACGCTGCCTTACGGTCTTTAGATACCTTAATTGTTTCATATAAATAAATAAATAAATAAATAAATAATGCTGGACAATCCACACAGCATCATCTAGCCCCAAAGTAAGCTGCTGTTAAACAGAGCTGTATTATGGGTACTAGATGACTGATATATATTTAATACAATACAATACATAGATAGATATTTTTTATTATATATAAAAAATACCCAGAACACCCGGAACAAATATTTGTGGATCGTACAAACATTTGTTCCGAGGCGGTAATCGAACCCGCAACCTCTGCGTCGCAGGCGGACCTGCGCCCGCTGCGCCACATCGGTCGTGTATTGTCATGTATTTGTAATGTAAATGTACATATGTTTTAATTTTATTTTGTTAATAAGGCTTTATACTATGTAGAGATATGTAGCACGCTTGCACAATGACCACACCCGAAGCCCTGGGCCGTAATTTTATCGGGCTCTTAGGTAAATCGCTAATGTAAGAGCGCGGCTATCAATTATTTATGAAACAGCATTGCATCTCTTACAGTTTATGGCTCTTAAATCTCATATTAAAAATGAATACTAAATTTGTTTGTTGTTCCTCTAGCCGATTCGTGTAAACAATGGTCAAATACAAGTATCAATCTTGTCTAGATTTTAGAAAAAAAAACGCGCAACGGTTTTCACCGTTTCCGTCTAATAAGATTTTAATAGTAAAAATTTTATTATCCCAAATATATTTGAAACGTTTGAGGCGAACGTCTAATTTCCAAGATACGGCTATTTGAAGTTTGACAGATGTCAAAAGAAATGAATTTTAAAAATATAAAAACACAATTATGTCCAAAAACACATTAAATTTTATTTTTCATGCACTAATGATTTTGAGATAATAATTATTTGCTTTAATATTTTGCTAATGCGGTGGTCAGAAGGTTAAAAAATATATAATAATTGTTCTGACAGTTGGATTCAAGGTAATTTTACTTCCCCGTGGTACAACCAGTTCAACTCAGCAGATGTTCATAATACCAGTTGGACAATAATAGCCCCTTTGTTGTACCACAGGTCATAACAATAAATTGCATAAAAAACTAAATTCCGACAGTTGGAACACGGATAGTTTTATTATCCGTGGTACAAACTGCTGGATCACGGGTCGGTAGCGAAATATTTTTTGGGGTATATATTTATTGTTATTGACGACCGATGTGGCGCAGCGGGCGCAGGTCCGCCTGCGACGCAGAGGTTGCGGGTTCGATTCCCGCCTCGGGACAAATGTTTGTACGATCTACAAATATTTGTTCCGGGTGTTCTGGGTATTTTCTATATATATTAAAAAATATCTATCTATGTATTGTATTGTATTAAATATATATCAGTCATCTAGTACCCATAATACAGCTCTGTTTAACAGCAGCTTACCTTGGGGCTAGATGATGTTGTGTGGATCGTCCAGCATTATTTATTTATTTATTTATTGTGACCGTTAACATAAAAAAAAACACGAATAGATCTGTAAATAAGCAGCACTTATCTCGTTTGTTATGTAGGTGTTGCATGGGTTTGCATTTCAGCCTCATTTTTTTCATCATTTATATTTATAGCTCGCTTCACGATATGGCTACCTTGCCTCATTACAGGTTGTATCATCGTTGAATAATCTTCAATAGTGCTCGTAATAAAATACATTAATGTTTACTAATTACCTATAAATAAGTAGACATTAATTTATAAACCGGATATAATATTACGACTCTTCAACTTGTACATACCAGTAGTACTAGTGCAATTTATTTTTCTTACAAGTTTACGGCCAACCTGATGGTGAATGGTTACTGTAGTCTATGAAAGCTTGCAACACTAGCGGGTTGTGTATAATTCTGTTAGCGACCAATCTTCATTGATCTCCATCTCACACTGTCTGATAAGACACTTTAACCATAGCTCTACTGTCTTATTAGACAGTTTGAGATGGATATCAATGGAAAATGGTCGCTAACAGAGTTATGTGATCAAACCGCAGAAGAAATATTCATGCGTTTTCATCCTGAGACGGAGGTCAAAAGTCTCATGTCAGTAATTTCACCGGTAATTGCAATCCAGTTGCGTAATAGCCCATCAGATAATAGTATCTACTACGGTTGAAATTAGAAATTGTAATATAATGGTATCTCACAAAACTTACAGCAAGAGCGAGATAGAAAACTTTCGCTCGCTCTAGCATGCGCGCTTGGACCTACACAAAATCAAAATAAACGCATGCCTTAGAGCTTGGCTTCAGTGCCAGCGAAAAAGTGCCGGCAAACTTGCCGCTGGGTGAGGTAAGTAAAACCAGTGAAATAATTTAACAAGACAGACAAATAAAATTATTTTCTTTCTTTCTTTCTCTCAGTGGGAGTGGCCATTCTGTACGTAGTACTAATATCTGTTCTGTGGTTCAGAAGTAAAAAAAAAAACTCTTGTATAGTTCGCACAGCGGATCTAGGCTTCCGTGAAGTTAGCCGTTTGTGATGCGCAAAGACAATTTAGTTTGAAAAAGCTCCATTGCGCATCGAAACGGCTAATTTCACGACGGCCGAGATCCGCTGTGAGAACTATACTTATTCCTACCTAGGTTTCCGTTACGTTAACTTTTATCGCAATAGTGAGCAGATTACGATAACGGCGCACTACTCATATAATCTGTCGTCCGTCCACTAGTGTAGGTAATTATAATATTGCATAGCCATTATTAAGTAACTAGCATTAATGTAATCAGTAGACCAATACGCGCATTATCTGTACACTTGTTTAAAAATTAACTGAATCGAGATTGATTTGTGATAAACAACTAGAAGTACGTCCCAGCTTCGCGCGGGTGCAATGAAACCGCACACGTGCGAAGTCGGGGTGGGTCGCTAGTAAGATACAGCCTATGTTACTCAGGGATAATGTAGCGTTCTAATGGTGAAAGAATTTATGAAATCGGACCAGTTGTTTTTGAATTTATTCGTCACAAACAAAAATACAAATCTTCTCTCTTTATAATATTATTATATTATTTATTATAATATATAATATTATAAATATAAGCAATGCAGCCAGCATGTTGGGAACTCTTCCTACTGGTAGTGATTTGGATCAGTTGAGCTATCTATAGGTCGTTTGTAACGGTCTTTAGATGGCTCAACTGTTTCATATGTATTTTGTATATTTTGTAATGTAATGTAATTATGTACATATTTTATTTTGTTTAATAAAGATATACTATATTATTATTAGTTTAGATTAATTGGTTTTAAATTTTTGTTTGACGTGAAGTTATCAGAGTGCTTAGCACGAAAAAACGCGAAAGGTCACCCACGCGATGGACCGACCGGATCAAATCTGCTGTGGGTGGCCCCTTGCATGAGTGCGCCAGGATCTCCACTAATCGAGAAAAATGGCGGGATATCGTGAGGCATCACATTCGCCCCTAACAAAGATACTTCCTGATGACCAGGACCGCTCTGTCAAGAGTGCAACGGCTAAGAAGAAGCACGAAAAACCCGTTTGACAATCGTAAACTTAAACGTCCAGCTGTCAATATAAATAAATAAACATAATAAATATAATAATGCTGGACAATCCACACAGCATCATCTAGCCCCAAGGTAAGCTGCTGTTAAACAGAGCTGTATTATGAGTACTAGACGACTGACATATATTTAATAAAATACAATACATAGATAGATATTTTTTATTATATATAGAAAATCATCCACCAATCCGCATTGGGTCCGCGTGATGGATTAAGACCCAATCACTCTCGCCTGAGAGTAGGCCAGTGTCCCAGCAGTAGGAACATTAGAAGGCTGTCATGATGATAGAAAATACCCAGAACACCCGGAACAAACATTTGTAGATCGTACAAACATTTGTCCCGAGGCGCAACCTCTGCGTCGTAGGCGGACCTGCGCCCGCTGCGCCACATCGGTCGTCAAAATATATATATGTATGTAAAATATGTATGAAATTTTGGTAGTTCATTTAACGCATTAAAGAGGCGTTGTTAAAAATCCTATACAAATTGACAGTTGGACGATACGTTTATAGGTCGCACAGCGGATCTAGGCTTCCGTGAAGTTAGCCGTTTGTGATGCGCAAAGACAATTTAGTTTGAAAAAGCTCCATTGCGCATCGAAACGGCTAATTTCACTTCGGCCGAGATCCGTCGTGAGACCTATACATTTACGATTGTTAAACAAGTTTTTCGTGCTCAACACTCCTTTTACTAGCAGAAATCCGATTTATTTTCGTCCAACTTTTGATCATACAACAATGTTATTTGCAATCTTTTATTTTTCTGTAGTAGAGTAGGCGAGATCTTTGTGATAGAGCTCGTCCGGGGAAGGACTACCACCATACCTATTTCTGCCGCCAAGCAGTGATGCTCGCATTGCTGTGTTCCGGTGTGAAGGGTATGGTTCCCGGAGAAATTACTGGCACATGAGGGTTTCGATCCTAAGATCGACCGGGTTGCCACCTTGAGGCTAACCTCAAGGTGGCAACCCGCGAGTGATACTTTGGTATTGCAAGCGTCCATAGGCTGCGGTAACCACTTACCATCTTGTGGGCCGTACGCTTGGTTGCCACTTCAGTTGAATAAAAAAAAGCTGCTTTTGGAAAGGTAATTTACCCAAAGCCAGCTGAAACAGCGATCACCTAGTTTATACTTCGTAAGAACGAGGAGCTCAACGTATCCTCCGGTAGCGGGTCATTCCTTAAATATTATAGATTGCACAAAAAAGTGCGATCTGTCACCCTTTTTTCAGTAAAGTCAATCAATCAATCATTTATTATTTGATTTTTATGTTTATTTTTTGACAGATCGCACTAGTTTCGGGTTGGATTGAGCTGTGTAAATGGCCACAGACGCCACAATAAAAAGAAGAAGAGCTGTGTAAAAATGTCCGTCTAATTATTTATCCGTAAAATTGAGACGAAGATTGTCTTTGGCTATCTCGTCAAAACGACATGGGTCTTCCCATTTTAATTATTTTTCTCGTGTTATTTTAAGTTTTGTTGCGTAAATTTGGTGGCAGTATATCCAATTTAACTTGTTTACTTAGCACAAGTGTAAGTAATTGAAATGGAGGGGTGATGTTGGTTGGTAATTTAGTCGAAGACTTTCCAAGAGATTTCCGAGAGAAAAGTCATCGTTTCTTTTCAAATTTCGTTTGTTTACGTTGCTAAGCGACAATCAAACTAATACACTTGACACTGGAAAAATGGTGGCAAACTAGCCACAGAAGCCATAAAACAAAAGAAGAAAAAGAATTGAGACAAACCCTCGCCATTGTTGCTATTACAACACTATAACAAGATTAATATTATGCCTAGGACTGTTTCATATGCTCTACTAAGCCAAAACACGTAAGCGGAACGATTTTAGATTCTTAATGTATTTTTATTAGCCACTTAGCACTGAGATGGAATACTAAGGATTGGATATAGCTTGTTGTAATCGTAGTTTATTGACTTATTGACACAGTAATGTATAAGGAAAGAATGTTTCCCGTTCAACTATTTTTTACCTCCTGATCAGAAGCTTTAGACTTTCTGATCATCATTTACCACTTAGAGTGGTATGGTTCGCACAGCGGATCTAGGCTTCCGTGAAGTTAGCCGTTTGTGATGCGCAAAGACTATTTAGTTTGAAAAAGCTCCATTGCGCATCGAAACGGCTAATTTCACAACGGCAGAGATCCGCTGTGAGAACTATAAATGTCCAACAGCGCAAAACGTCTAATGAGCAGTAAGCCTAATTAGCAAAATTTCCATGTATCAAAACGTCCAACTATCAGATGGTCTGTAAAGCAGAACATCTATTTAGCAAATAGTCATTTTTAAAAGGTACTCATGATAGAAAAAGATATTTTTTTGACAATCCACACAGCATCATCTAGCCCCAAGCTAAGCAGAGCTTGTGTGATGGGATGACTGATGTACATAAATAATACAAAGATCTAACTTTTGTTTGAAATAAATATACGGAAAAGAGTAGTAGAGTTTTCTGTGATAGAGCTCGTCCGGGGAAGGACTACCACCATACTTATTTCTGCCGCCAAGCAGTAATGCTCGCATTGCTGTGTTTCGGTGTGAAGGGTATGGTTTCCGGTGAAATTACTGGCACATGAGGCACATGAGTACATATGTACATACAATAAGCAGTGAGTACATAGGTACATACAAAAAGCAGTGAGTACATAGGTACATACAAAAAGCAGTGAGTACTAAGGTACATTTTGAATAAAAGGTTACCACATTGAGCCCCATATTCATTGCAAACATTTGTTTGATACTTGACAAAAAAATTGTGATTTTTTGTTGTCAAGTAGAAAATAAAATATTTCGTTGTGAAAAAAGCTATGGAAAATGACTATTTTAATCTTTACATAAATTGCATCAGAAGTTAACTACTGTTATTACCGTAAAACTGTTGTTTTGGGCACAGGGCCAGGGTCCGATGACCTCAACACGGAGGGTAACGATATATCGTGTTTAGGTAAAATTGGTTACTGCTCACGCAGTATTACTATTGCGACACTATGACCATTGACCATGAAAATAATTGTTAATTTCTAAAAGTTTTTTATATTAACAACTAACCGTCACTTTTATTGTATAATTTCTGCCGCAAAGCAGTAATGCTCGCATTGCTGTGTTCCGGTGTGAAGGGTATGGTTTCCAGTGAAATTACTGGCACATGAGGCTTTCGATCTTAGCCTCAAGGTGGCAACCCGCAAGTGATACCTCTGGTATTGCAAGCGTCCATAGGCTACGGTAACCGCTTACCATCTTGTGGGCCGTACGCTTGGTTGCCACTTCAGTTGTATAAAAAAAATAATAATAATAATAATTATAACTTAACTGCACCTTACCTACCATTGTTAATATGTTTTATTCGTGTACTATGATGACCATTTTGAAATAAACATTTATCTTATCTTATCTTACTTGTTTTTTTTTAGATATTTTAAGTGCTTCGAAACGTCAGCATAATTATATGACAGAAACAAGTTTATTATAACCACTATAATACGTAGCATCAATTATTTTTTCTTCTTCTTTAGTTATTTTTCTTTCTAAGGATCTGTCTGTCTGTCTGTCTGTCTGTCTGTCTACACTTGCGGATAGAAGATTATGTATATTGTGACAGTTATAATGGTTCACTTCATGGTTTTTTTTTGTTTTATTATGTCAGTCAATTAACAAGACAATCAAGACGCCCGCCTGATGTTAAGCACCACGCCTGACTATAACAGATGCAGTGCCACCCAAAGCTTAAAGTGTTTGCGTGGCACTGCACTGCGCTTATCACCCCGAGACATTGTTGTTAAATCAAAAAACTAAATAAAAAATTATTTATTTCAATAGAATCACAAGGATCATTTTGAAACGTCTTACAAGCTAGGAAAATTTACACCAGTTCCAACGCGCCCATGCCGTAAAAGAACTGGCAACAACACCGGCTGGGTTCCTAAAGTTTAGTCTCTTTCGCCCAGTAATTTCACTTGCTACAGTGCCCTTCAAACCTAAACACAGTAATGCTTGCGCACTACTGCTTGGAGGTAGAATATCTGACATAAATAATAAATAAATAAATAATGCTGGACAATCCACACAGCATCATCTAGCCCAAGGTAAGCTGCTGTTAAACAGAGCTGTATTATGGGTACTAGATGACTGATATATATTTAATACAATACAATACATAGATAGATATTTTTATTAGATATATATAGAAAATACCCAGACCACCCGGAACAATTTTTTGTTGATCGTACAAACATTTGTCCCGAGGCGGGAATCGAACCCGCGACCTCTGCGGCGCAGGCGGACCTGCGCCCGCTGCGCCACATCGGTCGTCAACATGATCAGTAAAAAATAGAAAATGTGAGTAGTTTTTAAATATCTGAAATTATTGACCAGTAACGTCGTAAACGTCGTAGCTACTAAATGTAATGCATAAAGTTAATAAATATTATGTAAAGCTCAATTTATAACTCGTAGAGTAATGAGGTTACAATAAATTACCGATATTATGATGCGATCGTGATAATTGTATAGGATTATTTGAATTTCTACTAACAAGTGAAAGCTTGTTTCATTTAAAACGTTTAAATAAAAAAAATATGAGACTCTAGCTCCTATATTTTGTTCTTGAAAGATTCACCAAAAGTGAATAAAAATAAATAAAATAAAAACAAAAGTTAGTTTGTACGAATCAGTAGCCAACTCTGATAACGGAGTTGAGGAAACCAGCTTGTCCGTTTACCTTGATAGACCACTTGGACATTGTTTGGTCTTGATATTTTCGTCACAACTTTGCTAATAAGAATATTTCTTATCATAGTATTTTTTGTTTCCCCATTATTGACATAATTGTATAACTCAGATAATGTTTTAAAATTACTATCATAACATCTCTTTTTCTGGTGAAGAAAATATGGACTTCACCAGAGTCTAAAAATACCAGATTTCAAGAGAACTTTTCATATTTCAAAGATATTCAAAGAGATTTGTAACAGCAACTAAGAATTACCATAATAAAGTTATTATGAAGCTTTTATGAAGCTTCACCTACAAAAAAAGTACAGTATTCCTATCAGTACTCTTATGACCTGACCTGATAACTGATAATGAACCCATCTTCACCCACACATAGCCGAAAAGCGGGCGAAAGTGTTTTCAACACGTACACACGTTCCCACATACACACAGTATAAAACCTGCGCACACGCCGGATAGGCCACACTCCGAAGCAATTCGCTGTACTAGCAAAGCGAAATGAAGCTATTGGTTAGTTGATAAACACCTAGTGATAACGTAATAACAATTGGCTAAGCAAAAAGTGTCTGAAAAGTGAAAATTTTGAAATATTGTGAAAAAGTTTGAAAGATTGTGAAAAGTTTGAATGTTTGTGGAAAAGCTTATGGTCATGAATGTTGAAAGTTTTAGTTGTGAAAACTATAGACTGAAAGATAATCGGTGATGTGGTATTCGTTTCAACTATACTGGATTGACAGCATTGCAAGCACTTTCGATTTATTTATATTTCATAATCATGGCAAGGCTGTTTCAATATCAAATTGAAATCTTGGTTTTACAGACCCAAATAACTAAAACGATTTAATTTTATAGGACGGATTTTAACTAGTACATGAATTTGTTTTTTTTATTATTCCAGAGGTCCTGCTTACTCCTGGCCGTGGCTATAAGCCTGGCCACGGCAGAGGAAAAGGCAGAGAAGAACAACAAGGCTGAGGAAAAACCAGTAGAGGAAAAGAAGCAGGACAAACGAGGACTATCGGAGTACTACGGAGACTTCGGAGGCCAAGAAGGAGGCCACGGACACGAGGAAATCAGCGGAGGATACGGTGGTGACCAAGGAGGGTATGGTGGTGACCAAGGAGGGTATGGTGGTGACCAAGGGGGGTACGGTGGTGACCACGGAGGATTCGGTGGTGACCAAGGAGGGTTCGGCGGCGGCCAAGGAAGCCACGGTGGCGAAGGATTCGGCAATGAAGGTGGTGGCTTTGATCATGGACACCACGAGCACCACGAGCACCACAAAACTATAACAACAATAAAAAAAGTCCCAGTGCCATATCCAGTAGAGAAACGCATCCCGTATCCAGTGGAGAAGAAAGTACCCTATCCAGTGAAGGTTCCTGTACCGCAACCTTACCCGGTCTACAAAACAGTGCACTTTACAGTCAAGGAAACTATCAAAGTACCTGAATACATCAAGCAACCTTACCCAGTGACCAAGCACGTCCCGGTCGCTGTAAAAGTGCACGTTGACAACCCAGTACCGTATAAAACGTACGAGAAGGTCCCATACCCAGTGGAGAAACACATCCCTGTACCCGTGGAAGTACCCGTGCCCCACCCATACCCCGTCGAGAAGAAGGTACCCTTCCCCGTCAAAGTACCAGTTAAGGTATACGTGCCCTACCCCGTCGAGAAGACCATCCACTACCCAGTTCAGGTTCACGTCGACCACCCCGTCCCGGTGCATGTAGACAAGCCTGTTCCAGTGCATGTTGAGAAGAAAGTACCTTACAAGGTAGAGAAGGAAGTGCCTTACCCCGTAAAGGTCTACGTCGACAACCCAGTGCCTGTTCACGTCGACAAACCAGTGCCGTACCACGTCAAAGTACCGGTTCCTCACCCTTACCCGGTAGAGAAGGTTATCCCGTACCCAGTAGAAAAGAAAGTTCCCATTCCTGTCAATATTCCCGTGGACCGACCTTACCCAGTCGAGATCGATAAACACGTACCATACCACGTCGAGAAACATGTACCGTACACAGTTAAGGTACCGGTTCCTGTGATCAAGGATCTGCATCATCATCATCACGAGGATCATCACGAGAGTCATGACCACCACCACCATCACTGACTGATCTCCCATTCCTAGTTGTAGCTGTTATCTCGTATTAGTTTGTTAATACCGACTGGTTAATGTACGTGATTGTTGTAAATAATAACGAAAGTATTAAAATTCGTGATAATTATTGTTAAATCTTCGTTTTTTTTCATTCGTTTTCTAACATTAATTTACTGATTATACTAAAGAGTTAGAGACCCAGCGAGAAGGCAACGCGGCAGACCAAAACGGAGATGGCGGGACGAACTGGATAAATTTTTGGTAGATTGGAGGTTTTTGGCTCGGGATCGAGACGTCTGGAGGGAATGGGGGGAGGCCTTTGCCCAGCAGTGGGACACCAATGGCTGATATAACAATAATAATAATATAATAATAAAAAAAGAGGTGTGTAAAGACCTGAAATTATTTAGGGGTCCATAAATGCACGCATTTGTGAATTACAATCTCCAAGAAACTCATAATATTTTATGTCCAATGTCCAGATTGTTTCTAGTAGTTTAGACTACCTTTAAGAATTAAGACTATTCAAAACGCATTTTTTCAACATTAATTGGCTTAATAAGTCTTAAACTTTCCACTTTGAAAAAACAAATAAACTTACTACTCAACATACCTATTAGTATATCCGTAGTCTGACAAATAAGAGCAATCTACTGACCCGTGAATTTTAAATGAGTTCCGTTGTTTATACAGTTTAAAACTGTCTGGCATTATACACATATCAGATTAATTTGCAGGCTCATATTAGAATAACATAACCCACAAGCTTAGTTCTTGCAAATAACGAGATCACGTGAATCATTGCAATTTGAATCGTATATCAATTGCATTGTTACTAGAGGTTCACTCGTGAAATAAATTAACTGTATTGTGTCATTTGATGAGAATGCTTTGAAAGAACGTAATTCTTTTGTTTGTAGTTGCATAGAGAAACCTTTTGGCAAATCATACGATATTACGTTATTCTATTGCTCAAAAACCTTATTAAATTTAAATTGCTTTTCAAATTACAAATTTATTTTAGCTAAACAAAACCATCTACAAGTCACCTTACTATCTACATGCAAAGTTGACCTTTGGTTTGACAAATTGACATACAATTTCTAACGAAGCGAAGGAGAAAACGGACATGCAGTCACAAATCAGACCGTGTCGTAATAGAATGGTCGAAACATTAATGTTTCTCAATACACGCACGCTACAACATCATATAATAAAGCTCGGACACGCATGGTTTCGACAGTTTTTTTTTTTTTTTATAACCACAAATTATTTTACATTAAACTGCTTATTGTACTCTAAAAACCACCTAGGGTTTGTCTGAGTATTCGTCTTATAATTTTAATACCTAGTGTATATCTTTGGGAGATGGATATGGACCAATCAAATAGAAAATACATGTCCTGGAATCCATAATAGTGCATGCATTAAACTAAGCGAAATAACTAGAATAACTTTCATAAAATGGAGGTTCATACCTCTCAACAAATGAAAAACACTGCTTAAACTGACACAGAGCCTCTTTGACCCACACACAGCAAAAAACTAATTGGCACAGTAGGGCACAGTCCACAAGTTAGTAGGTAATCTTGCTTAAAAACATGTCATGTTGTTTATCCTATGTACCTACTTACCTACCTATTTTCTTTTCTTTTTATTACTTAAGTCTCTTGTTTTATTTTTTTTTTGTTTTCTTTCTGTGTGTTTGTCAAATAAACTGAATTTCATTTCATTTTTTTTCATTTCTACATGAAAAGTTCAAACACATGAAATAAATCGGAAGAGGTATTTAAATTCTAAATTAATTGATAGATTCAGGCGTTACTTTGCGGAAATCCATTACAAAATAAAAACAGACGAAAAATCTCTAGTACTACTCCGCTCAACCTTTCAACTGATGAGGTTTTTGGCTCCAGCGCTCGACGGAGCAACACGTCTGCCGGAGAACAAGTCGATGGTCCTAAGGATGTCCCGTGGAGGGATGAAACACGTGTCGATATTTTTCTTTTGAGGTTGGCTGTGGTAACTGTGTGACCTCATCAGTTGAAAGGTTGAGCGGAGTAGTACTAGAGATTTTTCGTCTGTTTTTATTTTTTAAATTCTAAATGTAAAAGAGAAGGAAATACTCGATTAAAAGGACACTGTAGCACAGATTATTACTCTGTGACTCTAGCCAGTAAAACTCTTGGCGGATCAGACTTAACAACCTATGTATTGGGTTGACGAGCACAATGTCGTGCCACGCAGAACTTTAAAGCTTTTGTTGACACCGCATTGATAAGATCCAGAAGTGGAGGCTCCCCGACTCTTACACCCATATTCTAAGAAGGTTCCTCGAATCATCCTCCACTCGACTCTAGGTAGGTTCAGCCGTACCTTGAGTTTGACAATCATTTCCTCACCTCCGGTAAGGAAAACGTAAGTGGGAGTAAGTGGAGGAGAATTTTTGCAACTAAGAACACGGATTCATTTGTGTGAGGTTGAGTCGAGTTCAGGAATTCTTGAGGAATCGTCTTAGAATATGGGTGTTAGTCTCGAGCTTTACATGTTGTCAGCTTACAGTACTCAGGCTAAGTAAGCCACTTAAATTATGATTTATCTGGCGTTGAGTACGGTAGTTTTATTATAAGTCAGTGTTCATCTAATACTGTGAGAGTGCAAAGAACGGCGAGCGCGTTTATGTTTTTTGTATGGAAAATCGTTCTATTTATTGATGCATTAATTCTTAAGAAACGTAATGAGCAACGAATATCGATAAGTCTAATTATATATCCTCCTGCATTTGATTCGATTCGCGTTTATCTGTCAGCTATTATTTATATTTTTATTATTCATAATTTATTCGGAAAAGTAGTCCACATTTAATAGGCGTGGCGCCGGCGTCTAAGTAAATATTTTTTTCCACATTCAAATGTTTGTTCGGCAGCCATAATACATTGCCTCCGTATCAGTAGTACTGCTAAGAAGTACACCTGGTAGTACAAATAACGCACCTTTGTAACTTTATATAGTTTATGCTGTACAACTGAACATTTAGTTATCATGACAATCGATACTTTTTATTGATAATTCTATCTAATTGGCAACATTTTTAGCGTGTCATTGACCTAATATAAGTAAGTCACCAAAACAGTGAATAAAATAAAAACTGGATGGCAGTAAGCTACATCATTTTATACTTTCATGCGTAAATTCAACTTAATTAAGCCTAATTAAAAACCACATTTTTTAACATTACATAAAACTAATTTACTAAGTAATTCGATCAGATGCGAGTGTCTCGTTGCACCGGTAACACAAACGACTCAGCCATCGCAGTTTCCTACCACAGAGTAATAATAATGGTTAGACTACGACAGTCATGTACGCGTGCGTACCTACGTGTAAGAAAGTTAGGCACGTAGCTAAGGCGCATGTTACACATAAAGTATTTACTGTGATCCATCGGTACAGTATTTACTGATAGACGTCAGTATTTACTGATGGATTAATACACCCACGTACAGTATTTATCACGTATAGTATTTAGTCTGGTTTATTGCTGGATACACAATACTGAAGATGAAAGCTTGTGTGACTATTATTTTAGCAATAAGTTTATTACACGTACTGTAAATACCACGATACATCAGTATTTACTGACGGATCACAGTATATACTTTACGAGTAACATGCGCCTTACAGCAAACGTCGTCATCAAAAACTTAACTGTTACTGTGTAAATGTAACTGTGTAACTGTAACTGTGTAACTGTAACTGTATAACTGTAACTGTGTAACTGTAACTGTGTAACTGTAACTGTGTAACTGTAACTGTGTAACTGTAACTGTGTAACTGTAACTGTATAACTGTAACTGTGTAACTGTAACTGTGTAACTGTAACTGTGTAACTGTAACTGTGTAACTGTAACTGTGTAACTGTAAGTGTGTAACTGTAACTGTGTAACTGTAACTGTGTAACTGTAACTGTGTAACTGTAACTGTGTAAATTTAACTGTGTAACTGTAACTGTGTAACTGTAACTGTGTAACTGTAATTGTGTAACTGTAACTGTGTAACTGTAACTGTGTAACTGTAACTGTGTAACTGTAACTGTGTAACTGTAACTGTGTAACTGTAACTGTGTAACTGTAACTGTAACTGTTATTCTGTGTTATCATATTTGCATGTCTAAATAGATTGGACTTTCTCAATGAAGATCGATACCTTGCACTCTATATTATGTAAATAAATTTCATTTCATTTCTGAAGTTTCAAATGATTTATTCAATGAAAAATGATGAATTTTCAGTTTTGATTTCTGGACAAATATCTCTCCAAACATTTAGTCTTATTTCGCACTCTAGTCCCGTGTTGGTTAACCACTGTTCTTCTTCTTCTTCTTTTTCTTCGTTTATGGACTCTGTGGCATATTTGCCACAATTTCGCTAGTGTCAAGTAGATGAGTTTGATTGTCGCATGGCAACGTAAACAAACAAAATTTGGAAAGACAGGGCGGCGTTTCTTTCGGAATTCCCTAGGAAAGCCTTTTACTAATATACAAACCAACCATTACCCTTCCATTTCAATTATTTACACTTGTGCTAAACAAACAAGTTAGATTGGATAAACTGCCACCTTTACGCAATAGAACTCAAAATAACAGGATAATTAAATTGGGAGGACCCATGTTGTTCTGACAAGATAGCCAAAGACAATCTTTTGATCACTGTTAGAACGCTTGTCTTTTTCAATTGAAGCTTCTCGCATCAGCTGAACAGAGAATGACACTTTCTTGTGCAGTACATATAATTTTTACTCGAAGTTTCCTTCATAACCATACTCGTTAAGAGAACCACATTACCTTGCGTAAGAATTACGTAATTATCAACGCAAGATTCTAACTCTTCATGTTGTATCATATCAATCTCGGATCGAGTTATAAATAAGTTATAACATAAACCTGTTTCACTTGTTCTGCTTTGATTAGGATAAATAGATATACTTTCTGAAGGTGGGTAATACAGATAGTGATTAGCTTATTGAAGACAGTATCCAGCCTGTGTTTTGGACAATGTTTCTCCGAGACTTTTTATGCCTTCTTGCAGCTGTAGAGTATCAGCCGGAACTGCGGGAGTTATTTCTTTCATAGCAGCACATGTCTCATTAAGCTCGTTAAACTCTTTTTTTTTATACTACTAAAGTGGCAACCAGGCGTACGGCCCACTTGATGGTCAGCGGTTACCGTAGCCTATGTACGCATGCAACATCATAGATATCACTTGCGTGTTACCACCCTGAGACGTTAGATGGAAAGTCTCATGTGCCTGTAATTTCACCGGAAACCATACCCATCGAACCGGAACACAGCAATGCGAGCATTGCTGCTTGGCGGCAGAAATAGGTATGGTGGTAGTCCTTCCCCGGACGAGCTCTATCACAAAGAACACTACTACTCTTTTACTCCATTATAATAACCTAAATTTTACATTAAGTTTTCCATGGTATAATATCCTACTAATATGATAAATTCGAAAGTTCAGACGTTAATTATGTTTGTAGTACAATAATCAGTAAGCTAGACTGATTTGGATGAAACTTGGAATAGTAATAGTTCTTAACTTTTATCTAGGTACCACGCAAGCCGCAGTCAAAAGCTAGCATAGTACCTATAATAACAAAAAACACAATTAATACTACAAATTTAAATTTACGTAATAGATAACTTTTTCTCTTTTTTTCTTTTTTTCTTCGCCTGTTAAAATATTATCAAAAAGAAAACTTTGTATTGTTACTTTGTTTAGAGTGCTTATCCGTTGAACCCACAATTTTTCTACCCAATAATATTTTTACCCGTTCTACCCAAAACATATGCTCCGTTCATAAACTAGTAAAATTACACCTATGCCTCGCACAAAAATCTGTCTATAAAATTAGACCATGAACACGGTTTGATTTTTAATTTTTTTTTTAGATTATTTTTCTTTACCATGATTCTCCGCCATGTTGAGTCTAGTCCAGTTAGTGCAAATCCTAAGAATAGCTATGATATAATAATAAACTGACCTTATGTACGGGATGTTGGCTGGCACGTGGTACTTGGAGCCAGGGTCGAAGTCCAGCTCAGAACGGAGCACTGGAGGCTTGATTCCTTGGTACTGCTCTCTGTGAACAAAGTTGAACTTAATAACAAATTTAATAATGGTATTTTCAAATATATCATCACCATCATCATTTTAGCAGTAGACTCACTACTGCTGGACTGCTTAAAGAGCGCCATGAAGACTATAATAATTTTAGTAAGAGTAGTAGAGTTCTCTGTGGTAGAGCTCGTCCGGGGAAGGATTACCACCATACCTATTTCTGCCGCCAAGCAGTAATGCTCGCATTGCTGTGTTCTGGTGTGAAGGTTATGGTTTCCGGTGAAATTACTGGCACATGAGGCTTTCGATCTTAGCGTCAAGGTGGCAACCCGCGAGTGATACCTCTGGTATTGCAAGCGTCCATCCATAGGCTGCGGTAACCGCTTACCATCTTGTAGGCCGTACGCTTAGTTGCCACTTCAGTTGTATTAAAAAAAAAAAGACAAGCCGTTCAGTCCAGCACTACAAATTGTCATGAAGTACCAACCACATAAAGAGTTTACTTCAAAAAGCTAAAGCTACTAAACTCAAGCCATGACGGAGGTCTATAAGTGGCTTATTAACTCACCAAAGTAAGCCATACATACGTACACAGTAATGTTTCTTTCCTACAAGTACCATGTCACAAGTACCGCTGCGTAAACCAAAACAACTTTTGCTTTCGTTTTGAGAATCGAACCCGTTACTCGAGTCAAGGCCGGCTGATGACCGCAATATGTACATTCTCGTGTAGTAATGTTGTTTTGTTTTACTTCTTGTAGAGGTGTGTAGTGTGAAATGTGATTTATTGCGAAGTAACCTTTGGTTTGGCAAACTACAAAAATACATCTTATTTTTTTAATACCACTAATACAAGTGTTGGTAGATGGTTACTGTATCTTGCAATACTATTACACAAACAGGTGAAGAACAGTTAAATGTAATAAGTTTTTTTTTTTTTTATACTACTAAAGTGGTAACCAAGCGTAGGGCCCACTTGATGGTCAGCGGTTACCGTAGCCTATGTACGCATGCAACATCATAGATATCACTTGCGTGTTACCACCCTGAGACGTTAGACGGTAAGTCTCATGTGCCAGTAATTTCACCGGAAACCATACCCTTCGAACCGGAACACAGCAGTGAGAGCATTACTGCTTGGCGGCAGAAATAGGTATGGTGGTAGTCCTTCCCCGGACGAGCGCTATCACAAAGAACTCTACTACTCTTTTAGATGTAATAAGATCTTAGTTTAGTTATTTTATTAGTTATAGACAAGCGTTTGTCCATCACCTCACCTGATGGTAAGTGATGGTGTGGTCGATGATGGAGCACGCTTGCCTAGAAAGAACCTGTTCACTCTAGCCTTCAAGATCCAGTAAGACACTTGTAAATACTAAGTAGCGAAATAAAAAGTACCCTAGTAAATAAATGAATACCTCCTAAAAGCTCGCGTGTTACCAGCAGAGCCACCACGTTGGAATCCGCTAATCAGTACATTATGTACGTTCAACATACTTCTTTCTTTCTTTTCATTTTTTTAAGATATAAATGATCGGATTCTAACGTGGTGGCTCTGCTGTATCCATAAAAATAGCAAGGGTCATGCCAAAAAAGCGATCCGAACCCAGCCGGTGTTGTTGCCCGTTCTTTTACGGCATGGGCGCGCATTGGAACTGGTGTAAATTTTCCTAGCTTGTAAGACGTTTCAAAGTGATACTTGTGATTCTACTGAAATAAATAATTTTTGATTTTGATTTTGATTTTTGATTCTGAGTATCACGCAAAAGCTTGTATTATTCTTCAAACTAAAAATACGACCATAAAAAAAATCTCAAAGCAATAGTCACAAGATATGAGACATCTTTTTAAAACCTTGATTGTGAAATTTATTACGGTCTATAGAGGAATATATTATCGACCAATCCGCATTGGGTCTGCGTGGTGGATTAAGACCCAATCACTCTTGCCAGAGAGCAGGCCAGTGTCCCAGTATTGGGAACATTAGAAGGCTGTCATGATGATAGAGGAAACCTAAACACAGTGCAGCTTGCACACTACTGCTTGGATGTAGAATATCTGTCACTGCGGTGGTACCCACCAAGACGGACTCTTACTGAAGAGTCCTACCACCAGGTATTTAATGTAAATGCTGTCACGTAACACACGCCGTGACATAATGCTCACGGTCTGTTGGTCGGGTTAATCACGCGTGCCGTCTTCTAAGTTACTGAATAATGTAGGAGGCATAGCCAGTTTGGTGATAACGGCTTTGTTATACGATTAAACCTTATCCAACTATTGTTCCACTGTGATTTTCTTGATCACACTTTTTATTTGGTGATGGAACAGTAGTCCGTTTGATGGTAGGTCAATAACCTTCGATATACAAGAGCAACTACAATAACACGGGTAGCAAAGCACAACTGACTGAAAGTTGCAGTGTATTACGCTGGTAGCCCTGAGGCATAATACCCGTTTTCCTGTAATTTCTTACGCGCACCCTTGTGCGTTGCGAGCAATTTATTGCTTTGTAGAATATTTGGTTTTAGTACTTTATTGTAAGGCCTCTTTCTAGTTCTCTACAAAAATGGCTTGCCACAGGCGTGATGCAGGTTCTTTATCAATTACTGAATGAATGAATCTTTATTTTACACGACTCAACACGTATTTTACAAAAGAGAAATAATGGCAAGATACAGGATTAACATATAGTACATAATAAAATAGCGTAACCTTAGTCCCGAAATATCCTACGCATCTTACTCTCTAATTAACAGAATAACATGATAATAATGTGAGCCAAAAAGGTGTCAGCTCAGCATTATGTTAAATATGTAGGCTGTACCTACCTACCTAACGCTGATATTACGCTGACCCTTTGCAGTGACGTCACGATGACGCCAGAAGCTATCAACAGTCTGACTTTACCTGAGTCGCCACCAATGACAGTTGTACTGTTCCTTCCGAACGTCCCCAGTGAACACGTCCCACCTCCAGCGATCCATCACCAGAGCGAACGGGAGGAACGCCAGCTTGTCCATAGCCTGGGTGAAGAGGAAATTGATGTCATGAGCCGTGTCATCCACGGAGCGCTGCACCAGACCGAGGGTTTGGAGGTGCCGGGGTGAGGACACGGAGAGGGCTATTGTCTCGCCGATAGCCTCGTGGAAACCTGGGGAAGAGCAGGGATTTCAGTTTAGTTTTGTTGCTCATTTGTATTTTTGTCGCTTGCTAGGTACTCTCTCGCTAGGTACGGATGTAAATTATGAGATTATATCACCATCATCATAGTTATCATCGTCATCGTCTTACGAGACTGGTGCTAGATCAAGATCCAAAGTACTTTCGACTGATGCGTCAATAAGATGGTGTATAGAACTTCATGTAATTCTTCTTTGATCAGGATCGTAGTAAGAAAGCTTTTGTCTGTGCTTACCTCAAAGACTTTCTTGGTCTCTTCTTTATGGCCTACCCCCAATTGAAACAGACATGTTGCTAAATAGATCCTTTTTATTTAATTCCGAGAACAAAAACTAAATTAAATAAACAGCTGCCAAAGCTGGACCATGTTCCGGCATTGCATTACGTTATCAATCGGGAGTGGTTCTTCCGGGCGAATACTTTCACTGAGTCAATGGCCAGAGTGACCGAGAAACCACCAGTGGCAAGAGAGAGTGGTTTACTTTAATTTATGCTATCGATACAAACTGCATGAATTGTTTTTGCAAGCCGATGTAGCTTAGTAGAGCTTAGTGCAAGCTTTTATGTTTCAGGGTGGCAATGATGGATATTTCTATTATTTCAAGCGTGTATGTGCTGTGGTAACCACTTGCCAGCGGCAAGCTTTTCCCTTGTTTATTGCGGCAATTATTGCTAGTGCAGAATTAATAAATAAATAAATAATGCTGGACAATCCACACAGCATCATCTAGCCCCAAGGTAAGCAGCTGCTGTTAAACATAGCTGTGTTATGGGTACTAGATGACTGATATATACTTACAGTACAATACACATAGTTTTTTTTTATAATATATAGAAAATACCCAGAACGCCCGAAACAAATATTTGTAGATCGTACAAACATTTGACCCAAGGCGGGAATCGAGTCCGCAACCTCCGCGTCACAGGCGAACCAGCGCCCGCTGCGCCACATCGGTCGTCAAAGTCAAAGCCAAAAGAGTTATATTTAAAATAAAAAACAGACGAAAAATCTCTAGTACTATTCCGCTTAACCTTTTAACTGATGAGGTCACACAGTTACCACAGTTAACCTCAAAAGAAAAATATCGACACGTGTTTCATCCCTCCACGGGACATCCTTAGGTAACTGTGTGACCTCATCAGTTAAAAGGTTAAGCGGAATAGTACTAGAGATTTTTCGTCTGTTTTTTATTTTGTAATGGATTTCCGCAAAGTAACGCCTGAATCTATCAATTATCTTGAGTTATATTTAATAAAATCACAAGGATAACTTTGTGATGTCTTACAAAGTGAAGTTTTATCGTGCCGGACAAAAACAATGGCTGGGTTGCTATCGTTTTTTCAATGATCCTTGCTGGTATTATTGATACCGAGTAGAGTTGGGGTACATTCGTATTCTCGCCATATTTACTCATACCATACCATCTATCGTTACAAGTGAGCTTGTATTTCAACACGCACTGTTCCACATTTCGTCATATTGCGACGATTTGAATCTTATTATTACGTAAAATGCAAACAGAGTGTGTGTCTGTAACCCAAGATAATTGTTAAATAACGATTATCCAACTGTTGGTAACATAAGGGTGAGGATGTATTGAGAGCAGACGTAGAGTAGTAGAGTTTTTTGTGATAGAGCTCGTCCGGGGAAGGACTAACACCATACCTATTTCTGCCGCCAAGCAGTAACGCTCGCATTGCTGTGTTCCGGTGTGAAGGGTATGGTTTCCGGTGAAATTACTGGCACATGAGGCTTTCGATCTTAGCCTCAAGGTGGCAACCCGCGAGTGGTACCTCTGGTATTGCAAGCGTCCATAGGCTGCGGTAACCGCTTACCATCTTGTGAGCCGTACGCTTGGTTGCCACTTCAGTTGTATAAAAAAAAAAAAACTATAGTTTATACCGGTTTGAACAACGAAAGATCATCTCTATAGCGTTTGTTTGAGAATGCCCACAGTGAAAATGACTATCCAAAACTTCAGAACCGAGCGAAACGCGAAAGGAATACGGAGCACTTTGCTACCATCATCAGCCATCATCAGCCCCATGGTAAACTGCTGTTGAACAGAGCTGTGTTATGGGTACTAACTCTGATATATACTTAATACAATACATAGATAGATATTTTTCATTATATATAGTAAATACTCAGAACACCCGGAACAAATAATTGTAGATCGTACAAACATTTACCCGAGGCGGGAATCGCGCAACCTCCGCGTCGCAGGACCTGCGCCTGCTGCGCCACATCGGTCGTCAAAGAAAGTCATTAGATTTATTTAGAGACAAAAGCACAATCATCATCAGTGATTAATTGCTTGGTTCCAACGGAAGATCAGCGTTGTGTTTCCAAGACACAACAAATGCTGAGTTGGACGCCAATTTGTGACGTGGTGTGGATAGGGTGCCTCATGTGCCAGTAATTTCACCGGAAACCATACCCTTCACACCGGAACACAGCAATGCGAGCATTACTGCTTGGCAGCAGAAATAGACATGGTGGTAGTCCTTCCCCGGACGAGCTCTATCACAGAGAACTCTACTACTCTTAGTATACAAGTATTAGTATATCTCTACAAGTTGTCCACTAACTCAATTATATTTCTCCTTGGCACAAAACTAATTCAGTTCAAAGGTGTAGTCGGCTTGGTCATATTCTTTTCTACGTTTTAGTAGTTTTGCGTGGATAGACACATAAATATTATTATTTACTATGAAGTGTGGGACACCAATATTACAATTGCTGGCTTTGTTTTATTCAGTTCAATATGGTGAGTGAAGCAAAGATATTTCCATGTGCTTAGTGTAGCGTATTTGAATATCTCAAAAAAGTATCACATCATCATGACAGCCTTCTAATGTTCCCACTGCTGGGACACTGGCCTACTCTCGGGCGAGAGTGATTGGGTCTTAATCCACCACGCGGACCCAATGCGGATTGGTGGATGGCACATGTCTTTCGAATTTTTAGTTCTTGGACATGCCGGTTTCCTCACGATGTTTTCCTTCACCGTATGAGAGCACTGGCATTGCGCACATAATTTTTTCGAACAGAAAATTCCATTGGTGCACGACCGGGTTTGAACCCACGACCTTCGGATCGGAAGGCGGGGTCTACTACCACTAGACCACCGGTGGTCGAAGTATCACATATCTTAGTTTTATTAGAATTGTCAATTTATTTTCATGAGCTAGAATAGTTTTTATGCTGCTTGAATGTTTCCGTCATGGACTTTTATACCAGGGTATATAGATAAATTTAATTTCAAGAGTTTGGTTATTAATGTAATGATCTTTTCACTCAACCACACATCACCAAATTGGAAGGCCAGTTTTGCCAAGTTCTGGTGAAACCACACATAATTTTTTTTGTGCAAAGTAACCTGTTTATGTATATTTTTTTTGATTTGGTGTATGGTTTATGGATAGTTGCAAACCACTATTTAAGCAGCTTCACATCCTACCCTTGGCTTGCATGTACCTATGGGAATTATGTGTTTTTTTTTTTTTTTTTATACAACTGAAGTGGCAACCAAGCGTACGGCCCACAAGATGGTAAGCGGTTACCGCAGCCTATGGACGCTTGCAATACCAGAGGTATCACTCGCGGGTTGCGACCTTGAGGCTAAGATCGAAAGTCTCATGTGCCAGTAATTTCACCGGAAACCATACCCTTCACACCGGAACACAGCAATGCGAGCATTACTGCTTGGCGGCAGAAATAGGTATGGTGGTAGTCCTTCCCCGGACGAGCTCTATCACAGAGAACTCTACTACTCTTAATAGTTCTAGTTAGGCAGCACCCAGGTTATTTTAAGTAACAATCAGATGTGGTAGCTAGGAGTGCCTCGTCTAGAAATCCATTCAAACTGTATCTCCCGAATTTAAAACTAGACATGTTTAAAAGAAATATGTATGTGAACGCTATAAAAGTGTACAATAAATTGCCTATTACAATTAAGGATTTGTCATTCAATGTGTTTAAGAATAAGTTGACAAAGTGACTAGGTGAACACTGTTTTTATGACATTAATGAATTTATGAACCACTCCAAGTATGTGATACTAATAACTAATAATTTAAACTAATAACTTAACATACTTATATAACTTGTAACATGACATTTGCACACCAGTTTGATGGTAGAATGTATAGGATTTAATAATTGTAACACCTGTTTATGCACTTACCTACATTCATGCAAATAAGTTTTAGGATTTAATAATTGTAACACCTGTTTATGCACTTACCTACATTCATGCAAATAAGTTTTATGATTTATGATTTAAATTAGATAACTGAACTTATATTACCACTGCAGTGCCAGGATATCAGGCCTAAAGAAAGAAGCATTACTGTGTATATAGGGTTTGAACGGCACTGTAATATAGTGAAGTTACTGAGTAAATTGATAATATTATAGCAATGAGAATATGACAAGCGCAGTGTAGTGCCATAGAGTTTTCATGCAACTGTTATGGTCTGCCCAGTGAGCATAAACACCGTAGGATTTCATGTTAGCCGGGTTTTCTTTACGACAAAAATTAAAGCTTTCTTAAAACAGCGCTACAGACACATTATGTCTGCAGCACATGCTGAGTGGCTGCCTTTTTGTCACAATAGTTAAGTTTTAATTTGTATTGTTATTTTTATTTAAGGTGGTGTGGCGATAAATAAATATTTTTCTATTCTATTCTATATAAAACCTGATTATCATTTCCAAGATTTTCCAATCGAAAAATGCATGTGCGCATTGCCAGTGCTGTCATACGGAAAAACACTAAACAATTGAACGACATGTGTCATCCAATTAGCATTAGATCTGCGACCCAATTACTCACTTGAACGGGAGTGATTGGGCCAGTGTCTCAGCAGTGGGAACTTTAGATGGCTATCATGATCATGATAAAATTATTAAGTTGATGATGGATGACTGATGTATAAACAATTTGGCAGCAGGTCACCGCACTGCACCGTGTAGATCTTCTTGTACCACGAATACGTCATGATATTAATATTCATGCTAACTTTGCTAGCTAGAATTGACCTAGGCACAGCAGGTGAAATTCTAAGCCAAGTTCAGCGTGTTGCGGTCTGTAATCCAATTTTAGAGGTAAAGTGTGGCTTCACTAATAGAATCAACCTCTGACCTATATCCTATATCCCGTTTTAGTTTTAATATTATGGTTTTACAGCCGAAAAGTACTAGTGATAAAAAAACATGGGCTATTCCCAGTAGTCTTACCAAGTTGTCTTACCAATCGGACTACTGGGAATTTTCTTCCGAACAGACTTACTGATAGTAAGACTACGCTAGGTGTCATTTGTTTCCCATTATTTTTACCATGAAAAAATAAAATAGTTTTGTAGAAATCATCCAGTTTACAACTGTACGCTTCTTCACCTCGTTTGTCTTATGATTTGAATGTGACAACAATAGCAATTTTTTTTGCGGAGCGTGCATTTCCAGACTGGTTTAGTAGTTGCTAAGTTCCGGTTCAAAGGATGTGGTACCGGTTATTTAACAGGTATCACCAACACGAGAACTCTACAAACTCTACATCTGTAGATATCCGGGTAGCAACGCGCAATTAACTATAAATGCTTAAAACACTATAGATATTGGTAACCATTTACCAGAAAGGGAGTAGTACCTATGCTTATTTATCATCTCAATCTTTTTTTTTCATAAGTGGCAAGCAAGAGTACGGTTACGCATGCAAAATCATAGATATCGGGGGGGGGGGGATACTTAATTAACCTGGGGTAAATATCACTTGCACAAGATATTACTTCATCTCTCTCTAATCTCAAAGATATAATTCATAATAATCTTATTACAGCATCTTCGATATTCTGCTACGATTGCAACAGCGAGTTTGATCCCCGATGCGGGGTCAACTTCGACCCCTTCAGCCTGGGGACCGTGAACTGCTCCTTGAGAGACCAGCCCGACCACCTCGCGCCAATGGAGCCGACGCTGTGTAGAACCATCAAAATGGACAGTAAGTTGTGTCAGACAAAATCGACTCTACGCTTGACGTTTTATTCTTCTTCTTCTTCTTTTGTTTTATGGTCTCTGTGGCTAGTTTGCCACAATTTTGCCAGTGTCAAGTGTATTAGTTTGATTGTCGCTTAGCAACGTAAACAAACGAAATTTGGAAAGAAACGATGACTTTTCTTTCAAAATTCTCCTGGAAAGTCTTTGACTAAATTACCAACCAACATTTCCCCTCCATTTCAATTACCAACACTTGTGCTAAGTAAACAAGTTAAATTGGATAAACTGCCACCAAATTTACGCAATAAAACTTAAAATAACACGAGAAAAATAATTAAAATGGGAAGACCCATGTCGTTTTGACAAGATAGCCAAAGATTTTAGTTTAGTTTCTATCGAGTTTTGGTCTAAACCCAAACAATAGGAAATACGAAAACACCCAAAAACAAATGAAAAACAGCGATTGTCTACGAGTAGATGCGTCGGCTGCGTCGAGGCGATTTTTTAGCAAAAGGGCGCCTCAAGCAATCTGCCTTCATAACGGACCGAAGGTAAAAAATGGACTAAGTACTACCTATAGCCTGAGTGATAGCAGTCCTCCTATAAACCATTAAATAAACCGAATTTCATTACATTTCATTTCTATAGCTGCAATTTTGAAAAATTCAATTGAAAAGCAGAATCTAAGTAGGAAGCCGTTGACAAAAAGAAGAAATAAATTACTAATAGAGCATTTTTAGATTGTTTAGGAAACCTCATTCAAATGTGCTGGTTTTGTAAAGCACTATATTTTTAATAATTAATTATTTTATTTACAGTCTATGGCAAAATTAGAGTGGTTCGCACTTGTGGCTACCTGCGCGATACTGAAACCAACGCCACCTGCCGGCGGGTCGTGGGAACCGGTGATCTCTTTACCACGTACTGCACCTGCGATACAGACCTATGCAACGCAGCGGATACGAACAGCGTGGCAGAGATGACGCTTTTATCAATTTTGATTTTAACATTTATATTTTAGTTGGAGTTGAGATTTTTTTGGGTTTGTAGTACAATTTTGATAGCATTCTTAAATAAATTGTTTTTGTTAAAATTATGTCGAATTGTAATAATGTATCTAACATAATAACTTATTTTACTAGAACTGTCAAGGAAAGGTTATGTTTTTTTATTCCACAAAACACACGGCCTGCCAATTTTTAAACGGTCGGCAAAGCGCGAGGGATTCCTCTGGTATTGCAAGCGTTCATAGGCTACGGTAACCGCTTAGCATCAGGTGGGCCGTATGCTTGTTTGCCACCTTGGTGGTATATAAAAAAAAAAGGTTACCTAAATTATGACGCTTACATAACAAAAAATCGTTCGCGAGTTGCCACAATGGGACACAGAAATCTCATGTGCCTGTAATTTCACCGGCGTACATTACTGCTTGGCGGCACATACAGCTATGCTAGCAGCACTTCCTCAGACGAGACCATTACAAAGATCTTTACATGATTGATCACTGATGTTTCAGTTACCTGGATTAGCTCCATCTCTGAAAACTTTGGGCTGGTTTCTGTACGCCAAGAAGTATTGAATATGTGCCATTTCATGATGAGCCGTCACCAAGTCCTTCATATCGACGTGAGTGCACATTTTGATACTGAAAAAGAAAAATTACTTATTAAATTATTGATTATTTAGGGTTAGCATATAATGAAGAAAGAGCTAGTAAGACTAATTAAGGAGCTTAAAGTAATCTGAATTACTAACTAGGTACTAGTTACAAAATCCATTCACCAATCCGCATTGGATTTGCGTCATGGATTATGACCCAATCACTCCCGCTGGAGAGTAGGCCAGTATCCTGGGACGTATACTGCTGGCAGTAAAAGCATTAGAAGGCTGTCATGATAATGATGAGTCACAATTCACAAAACTTTTGGCAGAGGACTGGAAGAATGTGCGTGCCTGTCTGCTGGCTAGTTCAAAGCAGAAGTGCAGATTCCAGTACTATAATTAAAAAGTATTCTTACCGGTAATCGTGCTTGTTACAAAAGTCCCAGGCTGATGGCTGGCAATGAATGTGTCTGTCTGCCGGCTGGTTCAGCACGCTCAGCAGCCAGAAGTCATCAGGCATCGCAGACATGTTCATCGACAGGAAGTACTCTTCGGCCAGTTGGAACATCGTCTGTGGTGTAAACCCCTGAAAACCGAACAACGTCTTCAATATTGCAGAGTCAGAAAAAATCTGGAAAACTTGGGGTAAGAGCACTGTTTAAAGAATGTGGACTACAACATGTGAGTCTAAAAAAGTCTGGAAAACTTGGGGTAAGAGTAACTTGGTTTAAAGAATGTGGACTAAAACTTTACATAACATTATTATGCCTTAGATTTCGAAAAATTCTGTTTTTTCTATTTTATGAGCTCATAAAACCCAACTTTCAAGTTGATATCTTCAGCTGTTCCAGCAAGAAAGGGTCTTTACCACATGTGACCTGATCACAGGTCTTGACCCTATTCTACTTATTCTTCTATGGTCTTGACAGAGGTCTGTCATTCTGTATGTTCATGGACGTAGTATTACAAACGATGGTCTCATTCAACTGCATGAGGTCTAACCAAGGAATTTATAAGCTATAATTATATAGTAAGTATAGCTATAATAAGTAGCTAAGTATTTATTAGTTCCATGGGTCCTTACAGCTTGACAGACAGATCAGATACACAAAACATAATTTTTGTTCTGTAGTCAGATAGACAGACAGACGGACAATAAAGCTGGTATACGGCTCTAAAATGGTCTTGTTTTTCTTTTTAGGATAGATCCCTCGAAATACACACCTGCTGTACCATCTCTGGTGTAACATCCACCAGGTGCTTCCCAGGGTAAGGTAGGGTGAAAGGCACAATGCCCGACCAGCTCTGCCCCCACATGTCTCCGAGAATATGCGCTGGGATGGGTGCTGAGCGAGATATCCGTTCCGGGCCGTACGCCTCCCGCAGGCGACGACGAACGTACGCGTGTAGAAGCTCGTAGAGGGGTTTTATCTGAAAAATATAGAATAATCGTTTCAAAACAAGAAAAAAGGGTTCTGGATATGCTCATAAGACTTAGGCCCGTATTCAAGATCCATACTTCAGTGTGAGTCCAAGCATCAATTTGACATAATTTTTCGCTGTAAAACTGTAAAAAATCGATGCTTGAGACAAGGTTCCCTTAAGTATGGTTCTTGAATACGGACCTTAGTAACTTTGAATGCTATTGCAGAGTAATCGAGATAGTTTCAGCTGACCGTCTTTTGTTTTTTTCTGAGCGGTGCGATAAGATAAGATAAGTTATTATAAAGATTTATTTTCGATGCTGGTACGTCCTTGATTAATATGCAGTATTTAGGTAATACAAAATCACTTGAGTTAAGGTTATGTTGAGCTGCTGCAGCGATTACTTTGCATCAAACCATATTTTTTACTGATGTAAGTACAAGTTAGTAATTTTAATTATATTCCAGAATAAAACTAGGTATTACCTGTTCCCACACCTCATCAACTTCTTCTCTCATGTTAACTGTCTCGTAAGGGAACATCCAATACTGTGATGCATCAGTAAAATCTGAAAGTGATAACATTTTTGTTAGCTAAAAGTAGTAGAATTCTTTGTGAATAGCTTATCCAAAGAACTACCATTAACTTTGACTTAACACTCACTATCTTTGTCTGCCACCCGGCAGTAATGCGTCTGGTGAAATTACATGCACATGAGGCTTTCGATCTACGGCTCAATGTGTTAGTGATACCTCTGGAGCTCAGAAGGGGAAAATGTATAGAAATTTTGACAGTTTTGACGATATATATCACATGTGACCATTTATCTATGCACGAGAATCGCCCCCCTGGTATTGCTCTTATCATCATGACAATGTGTCACTTTAGATTAATAAAAATATAACCACCAAACCAAGATAATACTGAAGTTAAGTAAAGATATATGACTCGGTGTCTCAACTGGTAGAGCATCCACGTATCCAATGTTGAGGGTTCAAGTCACGAATGAGATGATTTTTGTTTGACATTATAAAAAAGAAGCAAGTACATAGCTTCAATTTAAAACAAAATTTGAGTTTTACAATAAAATTATCAGGATCGTCTTAGTAATCTTACGCCTGTTCTACTTACTATTCAACCTCGCAGCCTGATTTGTCAGATCCACCAGCTGTTCATACAGATCCCGGATCCTTCTTCCAGTGTTCCTCCTCCACTCGGTCCAGATATGCTGCAGCTCGTCCCAGTCTCTGGAGTGGGACATGACGAACTGGAGCTCAGGCTGGAGGTGGAGACCGCATTTGAACGGCTCGTTGTAAGCGCAGATCTCGGCTGTGTTGTAGACCGCAAGCATGTCATTTATGATACGGTTGTACTGAAATGGACATAGAAAACGTTAGGTTAGCTCAAAACCATTTTTTTCTGGCCGTCAGTTAAAGTATGTTTGTCTGAGTCAGTGGTCAACGCTGGTGACGAATGTAATATGCCACTCGATTCAATCGGTCAAGTTAATAGACCACTTAGCTCACTCGGTCAAAAACGTCACCACATTTTGATTGTCTATGAATTATATATTATAAGGCTTTAGATGTACAAAAGCATTCATTCATTATTATGAATGCTTTCGTACATCTAAAGCCTAATAATATAATAAATAATAGTATGATAAGTATATAAATTATAAAATTGTTACGCCAAATCTAGGGAAATCTTAAGAAAAAAGATCCCAAAATTCAACTCCTAGAAGACGCAACAGAAACTTTTGTTCATGCAAGGTTAGAACGGACAAAGTTGAGGGGTGTTCCACTAGTCTATGGTATCTTATAACTTACCCTGTCGAGTTGGTCCGGGGGTAAAGCTGCAGGTCCAATGATGGACAGCAGCCGCAGCTGCCGGAACGTGGAGTAGTCTCTGACTGCACCTCGAGGTATCTTCTGTGCTGCCTCCCATAGCCCTCTCTGGAAAAGGGTGTACCGTTGTTGGGCGTCCAGCTAAAAAATAAGAAGGTACGTTGATTAGAAAGTAGGTAAGTAAGTAAGTTGATTAGTTAGCTGTTACTATACACAAAACTGGATCGCGAAGAACGTGAACTGGAAAACTGGTGAAGGACTATTACTCCTACTCGATGAACTGATGACATTATAGCGATAGCAGAAAGTTGGTGAATGGTAATGGCTTAAAATCGGTCATCGGGCATTCTATTGGAGAAGCCTATGCGCAAATTGCGCAGTGCTGTATGTTTATTGGTCAGTTATTTTAAATTTCAGTTCTCCGGTTTTCTTCACATTAGTATCAGATGATAACAGACTTTACGTTAGCTTCAATTCTTTACTCAACAAGTTTATAAATGAGGGTAATAGACACCTCACGGCTTTTTACTTCATTAGACGAAGCTTCCAGAAGGCCTACCTATAACCTTCGTCAAAGTAACGCAACAGAAGCTCTGTCTTATGTTTCATCGACACGTACCATGTCTGAAGGGCTCATTAATTATTCCGTGTGTGCTTTGATTTATGAATAGTTGACGGAAACTTCAGTCTCGTAACACGGTCAATGCTTACTCCAAGGTCATTTACTAATGCTTACTCACAATCATTGTGTTTATGAGGATAATTAGCTTTTGCCCACGGCTTTACTAGCGTTGTATCAGGATTTACAGTAGGTGTTCTATTTATTTATTTATTTATTTATTTAATTCTTTATTGCACAATAAACAAAATTGTACAAAAGGAGGACTTAATGCTATGCAGCATTTTCTACCAGTCATCCATATCTGGTGAAAAAGTAGAGGTTGGCGTGCATAAAACTAAGTTACATAAAAACTAACATGGAAAACTAAAAATACTCAAATACCTATAAAAATAACTTAGAATTATATAACAATAACAAAGTAGCTAACTTATCAATCTAAATATTAATCTAAAATGAATCTACGTAAACCTATAAAACTACTTTATATTTAATATATTCTATGTTTCGACCCAACTCCTAAAACTACAAAACGAATTCTTTGAACAAAGTCACGGTCATTTAGTGCTGGATGATCGTCCTGTCGGTGAACAGGTCAATGACGAATCGTTCTGACGGCGAACAGTCCATCGACGAATCGGTAATCGGAGAACGGTTGCGGAATCATGTTAAGTGCTTCTTGGACGTATTCGGATAACACTTACATGATATTTTATTTATAGCCAAGCGAACCGCTCACTTGATGGTAAGTACATATTTGCAGAACATGCAAATATTTGTTCCTCAGTTCCTCAACTCTTTCTGTACTCAACAGAGCACTTGTTATTCTCACCACCAAGCTGGTCGTACATAACTCTAGACCATTAAAATAATCTTTTTTTTTTAGCACCAACAGTGTTAAAGTGAGTTATCCTCTAATTGCTATAAAAACAATGAAAAAGGTATCTAATAACAAAAATTAATGACATCAGGCTCACGCGACGTCATCAAAATACAATGAAGGAATAAAATTGTTTTTATGCAACAAGTACCAATTTGCAAGATGAGTCACATTTAAAAACCTAGGTTTAAAAAATAATGACAGGTATCAATGAATCATCATAATAGCCCGAAACTAATTTATGATTAAAGATGACAGGTTTATGACAAAAGATCAACATAAGTACCAAGAAAACGATACATAAGGCACCTTTTACACGCTGGCCAATATAATGTGGCAATTTGCTGCAGTCATGAAGACATTCAGTTTTTACCTAATAAGTTAATGGAGCGCTCGTGACGTAGCTGGCTAAGTTGTTCTTAACAGATCAACGAAGTTAAGCACTGTTCCGCGGGGTCATCATTTGGATGGGTGACCGCCAGTGGCAATTTCAACTGAGCGCTCCCGTGCTTCGGAGGGCACGTTAAGCAGTCGGTCCCGGCTTTTTCAAAGTTGTTAGGCCATGACAGAGGCCTTCGGGCGGCCTAGAAACTCTGGCATCAGAGTTGGCCACTGACTCATACGAACGAACGAACGAACCTAATAAGTCAAATTATAAATTTTCATTTTTTTATTATCAAATACAAAAATATTCCCTGTTTCTCAATAGGGAATATTTATCACCACACACATTTTTCAGGATAGCACATGCATCGTTTTCAAATTGACATTGAAAAAAAAGATGCCATCTCTGACTGTAGGTACAAACAGTGGTTTTAGCTAATTGAGTAAATTACCAAACTATTTATATTCTTCACGGTTATAATTTAGCGGTCAAGTGTAAACTACTTGACCCGTGTCTTTGTGAAACTCGGTATTTAACTTAGCTATTTTAAAAATAAGCATCTACCGTGCATTCTTTTTAGCAAAAACAAAATAATGGTTTTAAGAGTAGTAGAGTTCTTTGTGATAAAGCTCGTCCGGGGAAGGACTACCACCATACCTATTTCTGCCGCCAAGCAGCAATGCTCGCATTGCTGTGTTCCGGTTCGAAGGGTATGGTTTCCGGTGAAATTACAGGCACATGAGACTTTCCATCTAACGTCTCAGGGTGGTAACACGCAAGTGATATCTATAATGTTGCACGCGTACATAGGCTACGGTAACCGCTGACCATCAAGTGGGCCGTACGCTTGGTTGCCACTTTAGTGGTATAAAAAAAAAAACTATTTTATGGTTTTAGCTTTTTTTGTTTTTTTTTTTAATTTTTGTGTTATTTATCTTGTTAAAACTACTGCTTTACAAATCTAAATCACTAAATTATGCATAATTTTTCAAAGTCAAACTATAAGTAATATTATTGCTTGAATCGAAATATAGTATAATAATAATATAGTAATAAGTACAATCATCATCATGACAGCCTTCTAATGTTTCCACTGCTGGGACACTGGCCTACTCTCAGGCGAGAGTGATTGGGTCTTAATCCACCACGCGGACCCAATACGGATTGGCGGATGGCACATGTCTTTCGAGTTTTTAGTTCTTGGACATGTACAATAAGTACAATAATATAGATAAAAAAACACTCATAAATATATGAAAACTTTTTGATACGCTCTTGTAACTTGTCCGCTAAGTCAAAACATCTAAATAATAACTTATCACAATAATTGTGTAAAAAAGATCACCGAAGGAAGGTATCAAAGGCCATAACACCGGTATTTTAGCCTAACTTGGTTTTTGATGCAACCTCAACAATGTTAAATGTTATGTAACCACAACAACTAAAAAAAAAAAAAAAAAAAAAACAGTTATGGTCCCAACGGGTCAAACAGCAGTTAATAACACTATGAAACGTTGGGAAATTTTCTGTTTACCTTTGACTTTTTGTTGGCTGAAACCAAATGCACAATTTCAGCAAAACCCACGCGGGAAGTTGATGGCAAAAGACGGTCCTGACCTTAGCTATACCTACCTCACAAAAGCTCAACACTAAAAACTAAACTCTATTTAACTAACATATAACTCATTTTTGAGTAAACTTGCTAGCTTAGTATCCAATCCTGAAAATGTATCCTATATCACTGTAATAAAGTGCGTTTTGGAGTAAACTTTGGACTTTTTTAATGTTGAGTAACGTACTACTTTGCGTTGTCTTGCAAATTGGTTGCAGTTCGTGCCAAATTCTCAATGGCTCGAAAAAATTAACACCTTATCGATTGTGTGCACGATTGTACGAGAGTACACTTGAACTAGTTATCGTTATGAATGGAATCGCCTTGTTCGTCTGTCACGTAGAGTTTTTTGCTAGTTTTTTGTTTGGTCACAAAAGAAACAGTGTGCTTTATTATACCTATTAGTTTGGCGGACTCGCAACAAAAACTGCGTGATGTACTAGCTACCATGCTACTATTATATTTTATGTGATAGTCGATTTAAGATAGATAAGGTAAGATAAGATAAGATGAAGTACAAGACAGAGTCAGATTACAGTTTGAACAGTGAGTCTACAAAAGTTAAAAACTGTGTTGCAGAATCAACGCCCACCTCCCTAACACAGCGTAGTTCTGATTATATAAAATAATGTTGAAACTTAAAAAATAAAATAACATGACTGCAAAATAAGAAAGAAAAAGAAAAAGAATAAGAAAATGAAAACAAAATGATAGTTTGTCGCCCTCTGAATGAATGAATGAAAAATATTTTTTTGTACTTTATAAAAATTAACAATTAAAATAAAAGACTTCGGAAAATAAACACAATGTACAATGGGCGGTCTTATCGCTAAGTGAGCGATCTCTTCCAGACAACCTTTAGATCAGGTCAAAGGTCAAAACTGGTTTATTTCAATAAAATCACAAGGATCACTTTGAAACGTCTTATGCCACAGACGCCACAAATTAAAAGAAGAAGAAACGTCTTACAAGCTAGGAAAATGTGTGCCAGTTCCAACGCGCCCATGCCGTAAAAGAACTGGCAACAACACCGGCTTTCCTATCGCTTTTTTGGCATGATCCTTGCTATTGTTATGGATGCCGAGTAGAGTTGGAGCACATTCGTCCCAACCTTTTTTATCATCTAGATAATGAGTTATTTATTTTATTTATAGTAAGCTTTTTGAGACAGTTTTTGTTTAATTAAGTTTTAAAATTTGCCAATCGAGATCTACAGGAGCCCTCTGGTTTGTCCATAAGCATGGTATTGGTAACTGAGAAACTAAACTTAGTACTGTTTTCCTCAAACATCATTAAATCGTGACAAGGCGAGGTGGATTATTTAAATAATTAACAAGTGCTAGTTTCAAGTTCAGATGAATATCGTGGGAATTATTCGTAACAATTATGTAACATTGAGTTTCCACTTGATATGGATCAATGAAAAGCTCACGTTTTAAATAAATTAACACCTTTAAGGACTATGTCTGACCCACTGGATTCCCTAAGTAAGTAATCCTCTTTCGCCCAATAATTTCACTTGCTACAGTGCCCTTCAAACCTAAACACAGCAATGCTTGCACACTACTGCTTGGAGGTAGAATATCTGGCACTGCGGTGGTACCCACTAAGACGGACTCTTGCTGAAGAGTCCTAACACCTGGTAAAACTACTTATTACCAGGTATAGACTATTAGCTTATTGCTATTTGCTTGTTTGATTATGTAAGTTCATTTGAGTCATTGGACAACTCTTTTTTTTTTTTTTTTTTTTTTATTTATTTTATTAAAGAATAGTAGAGTTCTCTGTGATAGAGCTCGCCCGGGGAAGGACTACCACCATACTTATTTCTGCCGCCAAGCAGTAATGCTCGCATTGCTGTGTTCCGGTGTGAAGGGTGTGGTTTCCGGTGAAATTACTGGCACATGAGGCTTTCGAACTTAGCCTCAAGGTGGCAACCCGCGAGTGATACCTCTGTTATAGCAAGCGTCCATAGGCTGCGGTAACCGCTTACCATCTTGTGGGCCGTACGCTTGGTTGCCACTTCAGTTGTATAAAAAAAAAAAAAAAAAAAAAACTCTAGTGATGGAGTTAATAGGGCGTAAAAGCCTAACCATGAAGGAGGTCGTAAGGTAGTCTATTAATTTTGTAAAAGCCTGATCCATGCCCGAAGCATGGAAGCGCTCAGTTGAATAAAAGTAAAAAATGAAGTACCCAATTTTTTAACTTTATATTAATTTTCTACGTGTTATGCATGCAGTGTTCACAGTTTTTAGACATGTTTTATGCATGACAGAGGCCTTTGGGCGGCCTAGAAACTCTGTCACCAGAGTTGACTTATGAGTCAGATGAACTTACTTACTTACTTACTTTTTACTGTTTTTCGAAAAGATACGGTATGTATAATGTTAAGCTAGATTTAAAATGTTATGTGTTATGTTCGATTTGTGAAACAAATATAATAAAAATCTTTGCTAAAGCCTGAACCAACTGCCTCACGTGCCCGAAGCATGGAAGCGCTCAGTTGAATTAGCCACTTGCGGTCACCCATCGTAATTTATTAAAATTTTTGATAGGATTTCATTTATTTCCTGAACCTCATCGCACGCGTCACACTTCGCTTGCGAAACAAAGAGACGCAGTATGGGAATGTCCTTTGCGCATGCGTGAGAAATTAATAGAAGCCTCATTATTGTGCGCTGGCATTGAGGGAGGTAAATTGTTACGTGGACTCTACTGAGATTTACTGCTAAACTGTGATAAGAAAATGCAAATAAAATAAAACTCGGTAGACTGACATAAATTAAGTGGCATTAAGCAGACCATGCTGACAATTATGTCTTCCAGGCATGTCTTAGCCACGACGACTATTGTCTGTTATAAGGAAGAGCTTTGTTTGTGTTCGTATGAGTCAGCCAACTCTGGTGACAGAGTTTCTAAGCCACCCAAAGGCCTCTGTCATGGCCTAATAACTTTGAAAAAGCCGAGACCGACTGCTTAACGTGCCCTCCGAAGCACGGGAGCGCTCAGTTAAAATTGCCACTGGCGGTCACCCATCCAAATGACTACGTGGAACAATGCTTAACTTCGTTCATCTGTTATGAACATCTTTAGCCAGCTACGTCACAAACGTTCCGCTTCTTTCGTGTGATCTGACGTGACTTACAGTAGGTACCCTATTTTTGCCGTATACGTGTAGCACGGCTTTGAGGCTACAAAGATTTGAGCAGCCCTTAAAAACTTGTTCTTTAACTGACTTAAGTGGTAGTGGGTCATATAGCTTGCAGAATCAATAACCGATAGGAATAAAGGCTATAGAATGGCAACAGCGAACTGTAAATGAAAGTAAAGGACAGCTTGATGAACCAGTGACATTAAAGCGGTCGCAGGAAGAGCATGGTGAAAGCTCAGAACCGTTCGTCATGCCACTTTTTGGTAACGAAAAAGACTATGTTCAGCAGTGGGCTATTGTCTGATATAATAATGATGATGATGATTGAACGTTTCATTCAGTCAGAATTATAACCGCTGTGGAAATAGGTTCTAGAATGGCGACCACGAACTGGAAATCGAAGGATGAATGACTCGGTAGACATATGACAGGATGTCAGTGGATGGTGAAGACTCAAGGTCAGTCGTTTGCACTCTTTGGCTTAGGCCTATGGACATAGGCCACTCAAAATCAAAATCAAAATCAAAAATTATTTATTTCAGTAGAATCACAAGGATCACTTTGAAACGTCTTACAAGCTAGGAAAATTTTGCACCAGTTCCAACGCGCCCATGCCGTAAAAGAACTGGCAACAACGGCTGGGTTCCTATCGCTTTTTTGGCGTGACCCTTGCTATTGTTATGGATGCCAAGTAGAGTTGGAGCACATTCGTCCCAAGCTTTTTTATCATCTAGGTAATCGGTTGACTGACTGGACACTGACAGTCTTGGACGTCTATTGGCTGGATGAAATAATATATTCGTTCGTTCGTTCGTATGAGTCAGTGGCCAACTCTGGGGACAGAGTTTCAAGGCCGCCCGATGGCCTCGGAATAATATATTAAGACTAGGTAAGTTTAGTGATAGAGCTTTTCTACCATATGTATATTAGTTTCTTTGAGTGTTTACTGGAACTTGTTATTATCTTACTAAAAAAAAAGTTGATAAAGATGGAGCGTACAAACTGACATGCATGCAGAAGTAATATTATTCTTTGAAAAATTAGTCTGACCTTGATTGCGGTCCTATAATAACGATAAAATTGATGTTTTTTAAAAATCAATAAATATTCAGTTCGTGCATTCAGTTTATGGCTTCCTTTAAAAGTTACGTGATTTTCAGAGCATCACGTAATTTTACAATCTATTTTTTGGCAATCTATTTAACTATTTAACCTTGTAATCTTTTCCTCCGATAAGTTTTATACCCAGAAATCTAGAATTTAGCAAGTACAAAATCAGATATCTATGTAATTTGAATGAACTAAAAAAAATATTTTACAAAAGGACTGTAAATCATATAACGCAATGCCTATGCACTCAACTGGTGAAGTAAAGCATCATGAGGTAACAAAAACAAGTGCTATCAACCAACTCATTCTCGTTCGAGAGTAGGCCAGTGTCCCAGCAATAATTAATCTTAGAGGTGTCCCAGCAATAATTAATCCTATGACCAACAGCTAAATCCTAGCCAATGATTGCTGAGATGCTGTGTGGATTGTCCAGCATTATTTGTTTATTTATTATTAATGATCTATTACTAAGAATATAAAAGAAAAGATGAAATCAAAACCGACAGCTTAGCGTACCTTTCGAATCACGGAAGCAAAATGACACTGCCGTAAAGTTATATTGTAGCTAATACCTATCTTACACTTAATATTTTTGCAACGGATACCATTGAGACAAAAATGGTCACATATCCATTTAAATGCACAACCCATAGCTTATCCTCGGTATAATAGCCCATAGAGTCATTCTACAATGAAGTAGCCTTCAAGAGACAAATTATCGTATTGTCCCATGTTACCTTTTAGGTCAAGATCCAACTGCTTAAAGGCTGTGTTAGTTTGGCTATTTTGTGTGGTGGGCATCTTAATCTAATTATATAAAGTCGTTACGTGAAATATAATTGATTTAGCACGTGCTAAGTTTGAAAATTGGAGTTGCTGTCGATTCGGACAAAATTTATTAGGACACAGTGTCCTAATTAACACTTGTGATTTATATATTTAGTACTTGTTACGCGAGTGAGAGACAGCACTAGGGCATTTGCCCTAGTGCTAGTAACTTTTATATCCGGAACTAGAGAGAAGCAAAAAAGGTGAAGGAGCAAATGTTTGACCAGCCAAGTCCACATGAAAAATTATTTCGAAGTTACGGACCGAAGTTTCATGCAATTTGTACCATGAACCACTTTTTGCAATCGGTCCCGAAGATGGCAGATGACCGAAGTGACATGTAATAAATTATATTTTTATAATAGCTGCTTACACCATTTTACTGGGTTTTTCTTTATTTTTGTTTCGATTTATGTTTTTATTTTCTCTTCCAAAGCCAACCAAGCGTACGGCCCACTTGATGGTCAGCGGTTACCGTAGCCTATGTACGCATGCAACATCATAGATATCACTTGCGTGTTACCACCCTGAGACGTTAGATGGAAAGTCTCATGTGCCTTTATTGTATCTTTTGTTTTTAAATGTTTATATGTGTGTTATAGTAGTGAATAAACGTATCTCTATGTCTATGTCTTATGTATGGTATGGTATGTGCTTTGTATTTCGTTCAACTCCGAAAATTTGGCCTAACATTATTATGGTAAGGTTACGGTTTTCCCAATTTTTTTACAATATTTACTTATTTTATCCCTTACCTTAGTAGTAATAACTATTCTAATTTATTAATCAGTCACCGACATACGATTTTTGCCGCGTATGTCGCTTTCAAGAGTAAACCTTCAGACCTATGATTATGGCTAGATTAGACTTACCAGTGGTAGGATAACGTCAGAAACCACTGCTAAAAGAATGATTAGTCAGGTCCTATTGTTGTGCAACTATTGTGTCACAATGGTCCGGATGGCACACTCAAATCAATTAGGAACTTATGTTTATGCATGGCCAGTTTTGTAAGTGGTATTACCTACATTTAAAGTGGCACAGATAGTGAGTCATTTTTCAAAATTTTTGTTCGTATTTAATGAATCTCTTGCAGTTGATTAAAATGCATAGTACTATTTATAGTTTTTTAGATGATTTAGCGTGGATTCGATAAACTTTTGGAATAACTATTCCGCGGAATAAGAACTGTCAAATACAAGTAAACTGTCAGTTTACTCGCGAATAACTACAATTTACTCTGCAAATAGTGCTTATATCAGTTCGGCTTAGAGAAAGCTACACCTTTGCAAGATTATTATTCTAAAAATTAAAAATTAAATGAAAGAATATTTATGTGCTACGCTCGTAGCATCTTAGGGTGAGTTGCATCATCTAACGTTAACGTCAAATTGTTCAATCGTCGTCGAACAATTTGACGTTAGATGGTGCAACTCACCCTTAGACATATACGTTACGAAGGCCCGCCCTCTACATAAACCTGCGAGACTACTAATATTAATTCTTGTCATTTTAAAATTCAATAAACATTATTCTTGGTTACATAGCTTATTAGAATAGAAAGATTATATTTCATACAAAAGATTTCAACGCGTTTTCTAGAGCCTGCCTTAGCTATAAATAAAGTACATGTTAGTTTTACTGATCACTGTCTCTGTCACTCTTGCGCTTTTGAGGTTTTCAAAGACCGTGACAGGGACAATTTTTAGCTAAGCATATTTTGCTGAGCCACTTTTATAACAGTTGTTACTAAAGCCAACGAGGTTTTAGTTTTTGTACTGTGTTAGTAAATTAATGTAGGGTACAATGATTTAGTTTTTGCGTTTCTTGCTTTGCAATAAGGTTTATAATATGTCAAGATTCTAATCTCATTTAATTAGTTTGGTTTCGACGCACGTCAGATCGTGAGAAACTTATGCTTCTCTGAGTTCAGTCGTGAGGTTAGTCGTTTTTCTTCACACTTGTTTTTTTGAGTAAACTACATTTCAAACAATATTTCTGTCATTATTTGACACATGTAGAAGGTTATTTTTTAGGGTTTCTTAACTCAGCACAAAAAAACAAAATTTACATAACACCTTTTTTTATTTTGTGTTAAAAATCTCGAGTAAACCGATTTATTTTATCTGGTCAACTATTACCAGATAAACTTATCTGATCGAGACGAGCAGCGTAATAATAAAACTCTGTATAATCTGAGTTTATCTATACCTATCTAAATAGTACGGAACGTTCAAGGTGTCATTCGCATGTCAGATTTTTTTTTCTAGTTTTGTGTAGAGTACGCCACGATGACGCGGCTACGCTGCTAACTAAGCTACCTTTTTTTATTTTATTGGAAAACATTAATTATTTAATTAATGTTTTCCAATAAAATAAAAAAAATGAATGAATATTTTTTAATATTAATTGAATATTTTTTTGTTGCCCTATAACCTCTATCTAGGTTATCCTGTAAATATAGGATTGATGATGATGTAAATAAATAAATAAAATATATTTCTTTCATGCTTTTTAACACACATTTACACAACAGTTAATTAACCAATCACATCAGTTCTCACTACCTCACACCACGTGAAGTATCTCACCGAACAATACACGACTCTCTTTAGTACAAAAAAGTAACTCATCGGCGGCGTGTGGAAACATTATTGAGATCCCATACATTGTTCCGTGGGAAATGCGTACCCGGAAACTTTCAGATTGTTTGTGGAGCGTTTCGATAAGCTAAGATTGTGTTTAGAGATTTTATTGGTCTTTTCGTTTTAAAATGTTATAGGTTAACTTTTTTTTTTTATATATTATAGTGAGCAAAGAAAATTTAGTTTGAAAGAGCTGTATTGAGCAACCTAACGGCTAACTTCACGATGGTCAAAATCCACCGGCAGCTCTTTAGCAAACACGTGCTCCGTTTCAAGCCCTATACCTATTTCTGCCGCCAAGCAGTAATGCTCGCATTGCTGTATTCCGGTGTGAAGGGTATGGTTTCCGGTGAAATTACTGGCACATGAGGCTTTCGATCTTAGCCTCAAGGTGGCAACCCGCGAGTGATACCTCTGGCATTGCAAGCGTCCATAGGCTGCGGTAACCGCTTACCATCTTGTGGGCCGTACGCTTGGATGCCACTTCAGTTGTATAAAAAAAATAACTTAATTATTTAGAACCGAATGCAAGAAGGAGGTATTAAGCTTTGTTAATAAAAAAAAACTAATGTTCCCACCCTCAAGTGACCTATCATTGTAGGTTGTTTGCCCATCTTATTAGCACCAGCTGACATTATTCGACAAACTGTCACTGCTCTTACCTATTTTAAAAAGATAGCGATTTCGATATCCTACTGGTAGTGATTTGGATCAGTTAAGCTATCTATAGGTCGTTTGTAACGGTCTTTATATGGCTCAACTGTTTCATATGTATTTTGTATATTTTGTAATGTAATGTAATTAAGTACATATTTTATTTTGTTTAATAAAGCAAATATATTATGTTTAAAAGAAAGCTGTTTGTTCTATCTAACCAAACACTTTGCGAGTGTGTAAACTATCACGTCACTCGGTGTTACTAACATGGGCGCGCCGCCTTATATTCTGCTCCGTAGGTAGTCACATTGTTTTGATAACAATCTCAAATTGTCCAGTCATTTGCGTTTAATGACCATAATAAATACATAGGTATGTATACCTATGTATATAATAAATACATAGCATTGGTGAGGTAATTTAAATGACTAATGTTTTCTGTACAGAACCATTGAACAAACGATAAAAATTAGCCCTTTACAAATTTCCAAATTCCGACAACGTACCACTATAATTAAGTAATTAGTCATTACTTACTGATAAAAAAATTATGTTTTGTTTAGGTCATTCGTAACATTTTTTTTTTTATTTTTTTTTATACAACTGAAGTGGCAACCAAGCGTACGGCCCACAAGATGGTAAGCAGTTACCGCAGCCTATGGACGCTTGCAATACCAGAGGTATCACTCGCGGGTTGCCACCTTGAGGCTAAGATCGAAAGCCTCATGTGCCAGTAATTTCACCGGAAACCATACCCTTCACACCGGAACACAGCAATGCGAGCATTACTGCTTGGCGGCAGAAATAGGTATGGTGGTAGTCCTTCCCCGGACGAGCTCTATCACAGAGAACTCTACTACTCTTAAAATTCTTCTAAAATTCTACGGGTATTATGACAAAAGCGTGGAAACTCCGAAAATCTACGTGCGGACATTCCGCGTCTGATTTGAGATTTATTCATCATCATCATATCAGTCAATGGACGTCTACTGCTGGACATAGGCCTCAGAAGAGCCCCATGACGACCGATCTTGATGAAACTTATTTTACAGAAGAGATTTATAAGTAGACTAGCCGTTTTCCACGACTTCGTTCGCGTAAAATACGTATAAATCTTCCCCTATATTCACTCTATTTTTTGAAACCGCATTAAAATCCCTTGCGTAGTAAGTACATACAGCAGAAGAAAAAAAAATGTTTTATCAATCATGACAGCCTTCTAATGTTCCCACTGCTGGGACACTGGCCTACTCTCAAGCGAGAGTGATTGGGTATTAATCCACCACGCGGACCCAATGCGGATTGGTGGATGGCACATGTCTTTTGAATTTTTAGTTCTTGGACATGCCGGTTTCCTCACGTTGTTTTCCTTTAACGTATGTTATGCGCACATAAATTTTTCGTAGCGAAAAATCTATTGGTGCACGACCGGATTCGAACCCATGACCTTAGGATCGGAAGGCGGGGTCACTACCACTAGACCACCAGTGCTCTCAAGTTCAAATTGTTCAAGTTCAAAGTGCTCAAATTGTTTTATACCTTGTAAAGATAGGAGTACCTACGTAATATAATTTGACGACCGATGTGGCGCAGCGGGCGCAGGTCCGCCTGCGACGCAGAGGTTGCGGGTTTGATTCCCGCCTCGGGACAAATGTTTGTACGACCTACAAATATTTGTTCCGGGTGTTCTGGGTATAACTATATATAATAAAAAAATATGTATCTATGTATTGTAATAGTATTAAATATATTTTAGTCATCTAGTTACCCATAACACAGCTCTGTTTAACAGCAGCTTACCTGGGGCTAGATGATGCTGTGTGGATGTATATGTAAAATGTATGAAAATAGGTTAAATACTTACAGCAGCATGTTGGGTAACGTCATTGACGTCAGTTTCAAAATTCCACTGCGCCGCGACGTTATTAGTGCATTCCTTAGAAGCCTGCTCCTCCGCTTGATGAAGAAAATCCCTTATCTGCTGCAAATTCACGTGATTCAACCTATTGTCTATATTATTATTATCCACTCCCCGGTTATTGAAGTCATAAGGATTCGATCCGACATAGTTTGGATCGTTTCGGACGAAGTTCGGATCGTTCCGTCTGAAATTCGGATCGTTGTTTATATCTATTCTGTCGTCCCGATTATCGTACGGTCGCAGTGTTGAGCTCGGATTTCGTCCGTTCCCGTAATCTAAGCTAGGGTAGCCATTATTGTTTATGTCTGGACTGATTGGATTGAACGTAGTCGAGGATGGAAAGGAATTCGGGCTGGTATTAGGCCGTGCGCTACTAAATTGGTTATTGAAGCTAGGCCGTGCTGAACTGTACTGGTTTACGTCGTATTGGTTCCCGGGAGAGTTTATAGGAGTTTGCGTACTCGGTGCGTATCCGAAACCGTTTCGTTGCGTGCTTGATATCGGGGGCAGGTCAAGTTGCGGTGTCGCTTTGCAGAAAGTGATGAGCACCAGTATAAGTTGGAACTTTAGAACTGTGGCGTCTCTTCCCATGGAAGAGGCCATGGTAACTTGGATATCCAGATTTCGCGTGATTTTACACAAGCAACCAATGGAGCGTGGTGCTGGTGTGGTTTCGCGTTGACGACTGCTGGTTACCTCCGAACTCGGGCCGTGTGAAGCGGCTTTGTCTTGTGGTAGGTACCAGGGTCACCGTAGATACTGGATATCAAGTTCAGAGTTTCAAACTGAAGATTGTGTTGCTTGATTTTTTCAATAATAAATTGTTTGTCTTGAAAAGAAAAATATGCACTTGGCAAGAAAAAATATAGGTATATCGGTACCAAAAATATTACGAAAAATAAAATGTAATTTTTTTGTGTTTTACCATTTTTTTATCTAGGTTAGTAGACTGCCAACGATTGGGGTGAAATAAAATTTTGGGGGAAGTTTTTTGCTCTCCAAGGGGTATTAGTATTTTAAATAAATACCTATTCCTAAAAAGCTGTAGGTAATTATTTATGGTCGTAGTTACACCCCGAAATACGAATATTGTACATCATGGCAGCCTTTTAGTGTTCCCACTGCTGGGACACTAGCTTACTTTTTAGCGAAAGGACTCAATGTGAATCGGTGGATAACACCATGTCTTACCCATTTTATTGAAGTGCCGGTTTTCTCACGATGTTTTCCTTCACCGTATGAGAGCACTGAGATTGTGTTGCGCACATTACATTTTTTATAATCCATTTCAGAAAAGAAAAATCCATTGGTGCACGACTAGGTTTGAACACTCAACCCCAGGATTCGAAGGCGGCCACACTGCCACTAGACCACCAGTGCTCTAATATTGCAAAATAAATGAAAAAATGCAATTTCCTATTTACGAGGAAGCAATATAATCTACAAAAAAACTAGAACTTTGAGTATTTTAGCGCGCAGATAGTTAGCATGTAGCTATTGATTTTTCTTTGTCTATCTCTCGAATAAGATACCACGAAAATTGTCCATGAAATCAGACATTTCCGTAAAGTCAGGCTATTATAATCAATAATTTAGATTATTATTATTGATTTAGGTCTTTAGATGGCTCAACAGTTTCATATGTATTTTGTATATTTTGTAATGTAAATTATGTACATATTTTATTTTGTTTAATAAAGATTTAATAAAAGTAAAAAAAAAAAAAGTTTGCGCTTATTGTTTTAAAACTAGGTTATAGATTTATGTAAATAATTTCGAAAGCTGTTTAAAGGCACGTGAGAAATATAGTGAAAAGCAAATGATGGGGCCCAGTGGCTCGCCTTGTAAACCCTGAACAAGATAAGAAGAAAGAAAGAAAGAAAGAAAGAAAAATTATTTATTGACACACACATAGAAGAAATACAAAGATAAAAAAAAAGTAGGCAAGTAGGTACAAAGACAAAGTAAAAATAAAAATGAAATATAAAAGATATAGTATGTAGGTTTAAGTACCTAATACCTATAACTACTTATATAAATATCTATTTTTTAAAACAAAAATGTGAGTGTGGGTCAATGGTCCTGGCTCAGCATAAGCTGCATCGCACTTGAGTAGGAAGAAAGATGCGTCCGTCGACTTCTAACAGATGGGTGCACGGTGGGTTCAAATATTCTTGTGCAATGGTTTTACCATTATCAAAGTTTTCTGTTCAATTGCGTAACCGTTTGTAAGTACATTGTTTGACAATTAGTGCTTGTTGGGTCACAAACTAGAGACATTTCACCGAAATGGTGATTGCGTACGACAGGTTGCAAACTCCGAGAAGTTTATTTAAAGGTAAACCATCGTATTCATAATCAGTTATGCATCATAGCTGAAGTGGCGTAAAATAACAGGAAGTTACTGTACTAAATATTAACTTTTTTTTTTTTTTTTTTATACAACTGAAGTGGCAACCAAGCGTACGGCCCACAAGATGGTAAGCGGTTACCGCAGCCTCTGCAATACCAGAGGTATCACTCGCGGGTTGCCACCTTGAGGAGGATCGAAAGCCTCATGTGCCAGTAATTTCACCGGAAACCATACCCTTCACACCGGAACACAGCAATGCGAGCATTACTGCTTGGCGGCAGAAATAGGTATGGTGGTAGTCCTTCCCCGGACGAGCTCTATCACAGAGAACTCTACTACTCTTAACATTAATTACTCTATTATTTATTTTGATTTTATTTGTATTGAAAGTATTGAAACGCTGATGTCTGACATTGTTAATTTAATTTAAAATACCTAGCTATGTATTTACATTTATTTTTGCTACATATAACTTTGATATACTTACACTTTTGACCTGTAACTTATTTGTTATCAATAAAATACTATGACAACTGTGATTATGACTAAATAAAATCTTAAAAAATTGCAAATAGTAATGAGCTGAAATAAAATGCAAACCCTTATTCACTTTAGGAAGGCTGGTACGGAACTTAGGGTATAGGTCTTTTGTTATAATTACCCAATAATCTATTAGCATTCCACAAAAGGTGTGGAAGAAAGCGATAACAAAGCGAAAGCGAAGCGATAACGTAACCGAGTCGAGGCTCAGGAAGTAGTGACCTGCTATTGTGTTATGGTCTCCTGGTACCCTCTGATTATGCACATTTTCGATAGATTACGTAAATGGAAGCTTGTATGAATGACATTGTTCAAGCAAGACTAACGGCCGTTGTCACCGTAATCTCCTACGGAGGGTGGTTTACGAAAAACTAGTTAGAAAATCGTAAATATTAACGAATCGTAAATGTAAAATCGAAAGAGCACTGGTGGTCTAGTGGTAGTGACCCCACCTTTCGATCCTAAAAAGGTTCAAATCCAGTTGTCACCAATAGGTTTTTCGCTACGAAATATTTATGTGCGCAATGCTAGTGCTCTCATACGGTGAAGGAAAACATCGTGAGAAAACCGGCATGTCCAAGAACTGAAAATTCGAAAGACATGTGCCATCCACCAATCCGCTTGTGGATTAAGACCCAATCACTCTCGCTGAAGAGTAGGCCAGTGTCTCAGCAGTGGGAACATTAGAAGGATGTCATAATAAAAATAATGATAAGAGTAGTAGAGTTCTGTGTGATAGAGCTCGTCCGGGGAAGGACTACCGCCATACCTATTTCTGCCGCCAAGCAGTAATGCTCGCATTGCTGTGTTCCGGTGTGAAGGTATGGTTTCCGGTGAAATTACTGGCACATGAGGCTTTCGATCTTAGCCTCAAGGTGGCAACCCGTAAGTGATACCTCTGGTATTGCAAGCGTCCATAGGCTGCGGTAACCGCTTACCATCTTGTGGGCCGTACGCTTGGTTGCCACTTCAGTTGTATAAAAAAAAAAAAAAAAACGAATCGTCGAGCTGTCAATTTGTATGGGATTTTTACAGCGCAATTTTAGAGCGTGAAATGCTACAAAACCTTATACGAATTGACGTAGCTAATCACGTTAAACTAATCTGATAATCGTAAACGTTTTACGACTACGATTTTATTAGCAATAGTTTATCGTTATTTTTACTAAGTTTTACTTTAATTTTAACCAACATCATTAGTCTGAGAGGTTTCAAAATTACTGTTCGCAGTCGAGATATGAGATTAAGATGTTTTGTATGCAGGCCCCACTTACACTTTTGGTGTAAGCGAGGTTAAGTATTGTTAGGATTAGCGAGGAATGCTAGTTATTTGAGAAAAACCCAAGTATATATACAGAGCTGATAAACTCAAACTTATAGTTGAAGGTTCAAGGTATTGTGCTGCCATCTAAGAATAAGAATAAGAATAGGAATTTATAGACCCAATGTTTCCGTTATTTTAAAGAATTCCAATTCTTTATTCTTACAGAAAAAATAACGAGATGGTCAAGTTGGTCGCTTGGTGTTTTCTAAGCCTGGACATCATCATTTTCCACCAGGTGAGATCAAACCAAGATCTATGGATAATAAAAAAAAACAAAAAAAAACATAGCAGTCGCAGTGTCACTCAAAGCTCTAAATTTTAAAGTTCTGCGTATCATTGCACCCAGATACATAAATTTTAAGTCATATTGTCCAGTAAATTCACTTATGCTTGCACACTACTGCTTCGAGGCACAGTATCTGGTACTGCGAGGTTACTGCACAAGACTCTTGCTGAAGAGCCCTACCACCCAGATATAAAGAAAGAAAGAAGAAAGAAAACATTTATTGACTCCCCAAAGAAAAAAACAATATGGTACATATTGTAATAATATAATGTAAATGTAATATTTTTTTATTTTTTTTTTATACAACTGAAGTGGCAACCAAGCGTACGGCCCACAAGATGGTAAGTGGTTACCGCAGCCTATGGATGCTTGCAATACCAGAGGTATCACTCGCGGGTTGCCACCTTGAGGCTAAGATCGAAAGCCTCATGTGCCAGTCATTTCACCGGAAACCATACCCTTCACACCGGAACACAGCAATGCGAGCATTACTGCTTTGCGGCAGAAATAGGTATGGTGGTAGTCCTTCCCCGGACGAGCTCTATCACAGAGAACTCTACTACTCTTATCTCTACTAATATAAAAACAGTATGGTAAATATTTATGATTTTTATTAGGATAACTGAACTCAATACATACAATCACTTCCTGTGGTTTCTCTTAGAAGGAAAACACAAATCCGAAGGAAGAAAAAAATTCAATGTGAAGATTTAAACGCCCGAACTCGAAGGGTTAAATAAGGTATTACCATCTCTATACACATACAAGTAGATACGTAATTTTCCTATTGTGCCAGTTTCACCGTGGGAACCAGCTGTACTTACATACACTTATTTAACATATTACTAAACTGCATAGCTCTTTGCATTTTAAGTGTGCATTTGCATACGGGATCTTGCTTGAGGAAAATAACTGTTTAGATGCTCTAAATTATACTGTGTTCGCCATTCAAATTTACAAAACAAGCATTGTTAATATTATTATATGTTAAAACAACCGATGCAATCGAGTCAAATCTAAATAAATTAATAATACTGGACAATCCACGCATCATCTAGCCCCAAGGTAAGCTGCTGTTAAACAGAGCTGTGTTATGGGTAGATAACTGATATAGACTTAATACAATACAATACAGATAGATATTTTTTATTATATATAGAAAATACCCAGAACACCCGGAACAAATATTTGTAGAACGTACAAACATTTGACACGAGGCGGGTATCGAAACCGCAACCTCCGCGTCGCAGGCAGACCCACGCCCGCTGCGCCACATCGGTCGCGCTAATCGCTCATCCTCTATTAATTTGACAAGCTTATGCTCGATAATTGAAACGCTATTTTTAACTAATCAAAGCTTGGGTAATTGATGACGTATTTAACGTTTACTCCACACGATTTTGAAAACGAAACCGCTAGCACGATCTAAAACATTTAAATTTTGTTTTTTTTTTTTATGTCAGCAAGTGACAAGACAATCAAGACGCCCGCCTGATGTTAAGCACCACGTCTGACTATAACAGATGCAGTGCCACCCAAAGCTTAAAGTTATTAAGTGTTTGCGTGGCACTGCACTGCGCTTATCACCCCGAGACAGTAACTTCAATTGCTACAGTGTCTCTTGCAATTGCACACTACTGCTTGGAGGTAGATTATCTGACACTGCGGTGGTACCCACCAAGACGGACTCTTGCTGAAGAGTCCTACCACCTGGTTGAGTATGCGGGCATTAGCTATGTAAGCCAAGTGGATCTTATAGTGGAGCGCTCGTGACGTAGCTGGCTAAGTTGTTCTTAACAGATCAACGAAGTTAAGCACAATTTTTTTTTTTTTTTATATACAACTTAAGTGGCAACCAAGCGGTTACCGCAGCCTATAGACGCTTGAAATACCAGAGGTATCACTCGCGGATTGCCACCTTGAGGCTAAGATCGAAAGCCTCATGTGCCACCGGAAACCATACCCTTCACACCGGAACACAGCAATGCGAGCATTACTGCTTGGCGGCAGAAATAGGTATGGTGGTAGTCTTTCCCCGGACGAGCTCTATCACAGAGAACTCTACTACTCTTAAACTACTATACCGCGTTGTCATCATTTGGATGGGTAACCGCCAGTGGCAATTTCAACTGAGCGCTCGCGTGCTTCGGAGGGCACGTTACGCAGTCGGTCCCGGCTTTTTCAAAGTTGTTAGGCACTATTATTATTATTGCAATCTTGTCATCGCCTGCAAAAATATTTGAAAGTATTTTGCACAAATACATCTAGTGACTCATGCTAGAAGCTTACTCTACGCTGACGACTTAAAGCTTTTTAGTGAGATTAAGTCAGTGGCTGACTGTTTAGCGCTACAAAAGGATATTGACGCAATCTTTGAATGGGGTAAAATAAATGAGATGAATAAGAAAGAAAAATAAGAACCATCTCTATTTATAATTTTTATTTCTAATTCTTCTTTAATTAATGTAATTGGTGTATAATCGTTGAAATGAAATGAAATGAAATGAAATGAAATGAAATAGTATTTATTTGCTTGAAGTATGGTATGGTATGGTTTTAATTAAAGTAAAATAAATAAATACAAATAACAGAGGCCGTCGGGCGGTCAAGAAACTCTGTCACCAGAGTTGGCCACTTACTCATACGAACTTACTTTTAGTGGATATTATAATAGTAGTTCACATTCGTGCGTTTTTATATGACGCATGAGACAAAGCACTTGCAGCAGACGCACAAACAAGTTGAAAGAGAATCCTTCTCTTTCAACTCTTTATTGTATCTTTTGAGAATCTCTAAAAATAATAAATAAAATAAAATAATAATAACTTTATTGAGGACACAATTTGCATGGTAATTTTTTATCATACTTACCATACACATAATTATATAGTCCTACAAATGGCGGTCTTATCGCAAATAGCGATTTCTTCCAGACAACCAGACTAAACTAAACCTAATATTAATAACTAACCTACTCATACTGATAACCAGTGGATTTGTCATCGACAACGAGACCGAGAGAGTTGAAACTAGACTAGTATAAAACTGTATACCGAGGGTCAGGTATCCTCTTCTCTATCTCTTTATTACATCTTTTGTTTTAAATGTTTATATGTGTGTTATAGTAGTAAATAAATGTATGTCTATGTCTTTGTCTATGTCTATGTCCTGTGCAACCACCACCACCACCATGACAGCCTCTAATGTTCCCACTGCTGGGACACTGGCCTACTCTCGGGCGATCCTGTGCAACACTGCGTTCAAAATGTATTTACGTGCGTTTTTGTCTTAAATTTTAGTTTTTATTTCATATTGCTATAATATATAAACTTTATGTATTATATATTTATATATTATATAAACTTTATGCATATTGTACGTCCGAAAAGGGCAAACTGTTGGACTATTTTTGTATTTTTAATTTTACCATCTTACATTTATAACAGTTTTACAATAAAAATATTCTTCTTCTTATTGAAGACGCAAGTTAAAGGCAAAAGTGCACAAATATAGACACATCTTATCAAAAGGCTAGCACACCAAGGAACACCGTAGTCTTTCATAAGCAAATATGGTGTGCACTGAATGTTGTAAAGAAGCAACGTTCTTAAAATGCATTATACATTGCCGACCTTGTAGTAACCGTGAACAATTCGGACGCATTCGTGCGCGTAATGGACACAATTTTATTATTAGCATAATCAGCTGCTGTTATTTTACGGTAATCCAAAAAATAATTACAAGTTCAAGTGCGTGGTAATTGAGATGATAATTAGAGCCTTGAATGTTTTCCGAAAAATCTAATCATGTTGAATGTAATAATATCACATACATATATTAAGAGTAGTAGAGTTCTTTGTGATAGAGCTCGTCCGGGGAAGGACTACCACCATACCTATTTCTGCCGCCAAGCAGTAATGCTCGCATTGCTGTGTTCCGGTTCGAAGGGTATGGTTTCCGGTGAAATTACAGGCACATGAGACTTACCATCTAACGTCATAGGGTAGTAACACGCAAGTGATATCTATGATGTTGCATGCGTACATAGGCTACGGTAACCGCTGACCATCAAGTGGGCCGTACGCATGGTTACCACTTTGGTAGTATAAAAAAAAAAAAAAAAGAACATATTATACATACATAAAATGACGCCTGTATCCCGTAGGGGTAGGCAGAGACCACGGATTTCTACTTGCTACGATCCTGACACACCTGTTATGCTTCATTTACTCTCATCACATTCTTCATACATCAAATTAAATAAATAAATAAATAAATAATGCTGGACAATACACACAGCATCATCTAGCCCAAGGTAAGCTGCTGTTAAACAGAGCTGTATTATGGGTACTAGATGACTGATGTATATTTAATACAATACAATACATACATAGATATTTTTTATAATATATAGAAAATACCCAGAACACCCGGAACAAATATTTGTAGATCGTACAAACATTTGTTCCGAGGCGGGAATCGAACCCGCAACCTCTGCGTCGCAGGCGGACCTGCGCCCGCTGCGCCACATCGGTCGTCAATTGTAATAATTTTATACTTTTATATATTATTTCCACATTGAATCATCAAATCCACCAAAGTTTCACTACTATTTTTTATTATTAACTTTTTCAATAATAACGTTAAATCATTGATTTTCTTTTTATCTTCTATATTTTGACGACCAATGTGGCGCGGCGGTCGAAGGTCCGCCTGCGACGCGGAGGTTGCGGGTTCGATTCCCGCCTCGGAACAAACGTTTGTACGATCAACAAATTTTCCGGGTGTTCTGGGTATTTTCTACATGTATAATAAAAAATATTTATTTATTCATTTATTTAGAAAACAATTAAATATAACATCATTACAGTAGAACCAAATTATTTTGACGACCAATGTGGCGCGGCGGTCGAAGGTCCGCCTGCGACGCGGAGGTTGCGGGTTCGATTCCCGCCTCGGAACAAACGTTTGTACGATCAACAAATTTTCCGGGTGTTCTGGGTATTTTCTACATGTAAGTATAATAAAAAATATTTATTTATTCATTTATTTAGAAAACAATTAAATATAACATCATTACAGTAGAACCAAATCGATGTTATACCTACGATTTTGAACAATAAACTGTAGCTACATAAATTCATGATATAATAAACATAGGTACTTACAAAATATTAATTTAGGTTTTCTATAACAATCTGTGCTATTTCAATTTTTTTTTTTTTTAGAAAACAATTAAATATAATAAATATAAATATATAATAAATATATAAATATAATATCTATCTATGTATTGTTTTGTATTAAGTATATCAGTCATCTAGTATCCATAACACTAGCTCTGCTTAACTTGGGGCTAGATGATGTGTGGGTTGTCCAGCATTATTATTTATTTATTATAATGATTTATCAAATACCTTTAAAAACGATAATCCACTTTTATAATAGGCAGTCAAAAAAACCATTGATTATGTCATAGAAGTTCTGTGTTGCGATAGCGGCAACATTTTTATATTTTTATTGTGGAAACATTTTTATATTTTTATGGCAACACCGTCTGTGGTTTCGCTCTCTTGCAATGGCGTCTAATTAAATAAACGTGAAGAATACGAGAAAAAGGGAATTTTACCACCAGACCTTCCAGCGTCCTGCTAAGTATAGGAAAAAACAATCCGCATCCAACACTCTGGTAACATTAAAACACAATAAATGCGAATAACAATAACTTTATTTTAATAAATAATAATAATAATTTATAATGATACAAACGACGTCATAGTTTATTTCTATCTAATCGCCATTCAATTGTTTTAGTTTCTTCTGGAATCCCGTCGACTCCATCGCGTCTCGTTGTTCCAAAGAACAGTAAGCTGAAATAAATAATATAAAAAATATTATACACGAAAAAATATTTCTCATCTATAACTAGCACTCGTGACTTGCTAAGTTGTTCTTAACAGATCAACGAAGTTAAGCACTGTTCTGCGTAGTCATCATTTGGATGGGTGACCGCCAGTGGCATTTCAACTAAGCGCTCCCGTGCTTCGGAAGGCACGTTAAGCAGTCGGTCCCGGCTTTTTCAAAGTTGAAACCTCGAAACTCTGTCAGTGTTGACCACTGACTCATACAAACTAACTAGCTAACTATCTTTAACTAATGGAACAGAAACACAGCTATAAGTTAATTCCTATTTGAAGGCAGAAAAAGTGCTACTTCCTTAAAAAAGGTAATCTCAATAATAACTGTTACTCAATTAGTAGTAAAACGCTTTATTTCTTTGTGCAGTAAGTCGGTGGTCAGTGGCTGCTTAAAATAGTTTATTTACGCATTTATAGCGGCTTAAGCTGGCCTTACATACTTTTAAATCCAATGACAATTCCGATTCTTATTCTTCTTCGTTATGGACTCTGTGGCATTTGCTACAATTTCGCCAGTGTCAAGTAGTGAGTTTGATTGTCGCATGGCAACGTACACAAACAAAATTTTGAAAGAAATAGCGGCGTTTCTTTCAAAATTCCCTAACAGCCTTTGACTAAATTACAAACCAACATTACCCTTCCATTTCAATTATTTACACTTGTGCTAAACAAACTAGTTAGATTGGATAAACTTACTTAATTTTTTTCTTTTAAACTTAATTTTTTTTTTAAAGTTACTTACTTACCTAAATAAATACTTACTTTTTATACCTACCTATTCTGGTTGAGTAACTAGGTACCAAACTGTGCCTAATAAATAAAAACGATATTAAGTACCTAGATAGGTTGTTTTGACAAGATTGTTTGGGTCATTGATACAATTTTAACTAAGATACGAGTACCTACTGCATATATGTATACCTACGTGCATAGCGATGGATAGGTCTATATACCTAGACTAAAGTACCTGCACCGATCGAACCACCAACTTTACATTTTAAGTTTAATATTATATAGCTCATAATAAGTGAACTGTAGTTTTTCATGAGTCTAATAAAGTTCTTTAAACCGAAACTGCCACCTTTACGCAATAGAACTCAAAATAACACGAGAAAAATAATTAAATTGGGAGGACCCATGTTGTTCTGACAAGATAGCCAAAGTAGATAATCCCAATTCCGATTCAATTCCAGTTTCAATCTAATTCTAATTTACTGCTGTCAAATGTTTGCACTCTTTAAAACAAAGCCGCATTTGGCGCTAAGTTTGCACTCAAGAGTACGAAAAGTCATATTCCAATACGACTTTTTATTTATACTACTAAAGTGGTAACCAAGCGGCCACGTACGGCCCACTTGATGGACAGCGGTTACCGTAGCCTATGTACGCATGCAACATCATAGATATCACTTGCGTGTTACCACCCTGAGACGTTAGATGGTAAGTCTCATGTGCCTGTAATTTCACCGGAAACCATACCCTTCGAACCAGAACACAGCAATGCAAGCATTAGGTACCTACTGCTTGGCGGCAGAAATAGGTATGGTGGTAGTCCTTCCCCGGACGAGCTCTATCACAAAGAACTCAACTACTTTACGACTTATACAATACCGATTGATAGGAATTGCGTTCAAGAGCAAGCCTATTTGTTACTGCTGATAATTTTTATTTTAATAATATTATAAAGGGGAAAGTTTGGATGTCTGTATGTTTGTGGGAGCATCACGCCCAAACGACTAAACGGATCTATATATGAAAGAACCAATTTCATAGTGGCCTATGTCTTAGTAACACCAAAGAGAAATTGGAAAAAAATATAAAACTAACATTATAATACAATTTCATTTTTATGTAGACAAAGAAAGTTCTATATGAAAAATGTTTGTTGTGTTGAGTTTCCTAAATCGGGAACACTGGAGGTCCGCCATGACAGCTATTAGCCAATGATCGTGACGCATCTTGACTTTGACAGTACCTAATAACCCAGTTGTTCGTTAAACCCGCATGTTGTTTTGCTTTGTGTTGCACTCCTTCACAAAGATAAACTTACATAAGATTATGAAAGAAGCCAAAGTAAAATAAATAAACAGTGATAAATGGTTGCTTTAATGATTATTTATTTATCTAGACCCCTACAAATGACCTAGGCCTGGCTCCATACTGCGTGAAACAACTCTTTTGTACAGACATAGATAGGTTCCCGTGGGACCATTTGGCACAGAGAAGGTTTATGGTCTGGAATAGCATATTAAGCTACCTTTTATTCCGGGTTCCGTGAGATAAAAAACGGTTTAAAAGCGGGTAACACTGTTGGCGCAGCTAGTACTTACATATAGAGCTAGCGTCCCATCCAATATACTCGTCGGTCTTTGCGTTCTCATTCTTCAGCCACTCGTGCAAAGGCTCGAAGTACTCCAGCAGACCTGACGCATCCATCCGCCGCTGCCCAGTCAGGACTTCCATCGCGTCTGGCCACGGCTTGGAGGAGCCCATTTGAAGCATTTTTCTAAAATCATTTATGGTTTTATGCCAAAGCACAGAACATTATATTAGGGTCAAAGGCTTCCGTGCTTCGGAGGGCAAGTGAAGCAGTCGGTCCCAGCTTTTTCAAAGTTAGGCCATGACAGAGGCCTTCGGGCGGCCTAGAAGCTCTGTCACCAGAGTTGGCTGACTCATATAAGGTTACTTTTTTATAGTCAAAGGTGGTGTCATGATATAAAATTTTGTATATGAATAAAACATTTTGTACTTGAATTTATGTTATTTAAAAAGTTCTCTGGTGGTGTTGTCGTAGAAAACTAATCAAAAATATTGACGATGATGCAAAACCAGTAAAGAACGAATGTGCTCCAACTCTACTTGGAATCCATAACAATAGCAAGGGTCATGCCAAAAAAGCGATAGGAACCCAGCCGGTGTTGTTGCCAGTTCTTTTACGGCATGGGCGCGTTGGAACTGGTGTAAATTTTCCTAGCTTGTAAGACGTTTCAAAGTGATCCTTGTGATTCTACTGAATAAATAATTTTTGATTTTGATTTTGATTTTGTTCTCTGGTGGTGTTGTCGTAGAAAACTAACTAAAAATGATTGACGATGATGCAAAACCAGTAAAGATTAAGATAAACAATCATCTTGAGAAAAAGAGCTCTCGAAAAAGTTTTTTCTTCCACCTTGCCTTAAAAATGTATTGTTTTGGCTCGAGCAAAGTCAAAGTCAAGTCAGAGTCAAAAGAGTTTTATTCAATAAAATCACAAGGATCACTTTGAAACGTTTTACAACCTAGCCTGCGTAGTGGTAATAGACCTGCACTGGCCTACTGTCAAGCGAGAGTGATTGGGTCCTAATCCACCACGTTCACCCAATGCGGATTGGTAGATGGCACATGACTTTCGAGTTTTTAGTTCTTGGACATGCCGGGAAATGCATGGTGTTACCGCGCCTCAGCCCGTGGTATACGCTGCCTTAACCACAATCGTGAAGTGAGCGAACAAGCTACAGCCAACCAGTGCCGAGCATCAAGCTGACGTCACGGCGGTCTGTCACCGACACAGCGGCAACTTCACTTTTCTTCAATAATTCGTTCTAAAACGAACCTAAAAAAGCTGGTTATTCATACCCTAGAGTGCTGCCTGCAGCTTCACTGCGGTATATGTCACAGTTAGACAATAGCTTGCTATCGTCTCCAGGCGAGTACTCTCCAGCGAGTTGGCACAGCGAGCGGTGGAACTGGAACTGGACTATGTATGACACGTAATATCTGTAATAATAGAGACCATTTTAGTATACTACTAAGTTCGATATCTTTTAAATCTGATTAGTGCGTTGGGGATTCCCCCACCGCACTAATCAGATTTAAAGACCTCTCACTTCTTAACCAGGCATTTGCCTAGGTCGTAATAAGAATTGAGAGGACTTGCGAATCCAATGCTTTTATGATCTGTCAGTTTATGTCCCAGTTCTTGATGTTTCTATGTATTTTTTTTTATTGGGTATCGACCAGCGTTTGATCACCACCTGATAGTAAGTCTATTGTATTTGTAAAAGTATAGAGATTCTGTGCAATAACAGAACCTTATCAGGTGACTTTTATATCGTTGACATAAGAATGGAAATGGATTGATCCAAGACGGTTCTCTTTTCGAACAGACTAAATATATCAGCTTGTTTTCAAAGCTTTACTTAGTTTGCGGCTATATAGCGCTGTGTAATAAACGTGCCTGCAAGTATTTTTTTATACATTCTACATGGAAAGTATCTAAGCAAATGCTATATTTATCACGCTAACCTCATATACTCAACATCTGCAGCAACATGGTACTTAGCGGCGGGGTCAAAGTCCTCCTCGCTCCTCGGAGCTGGAGGCTCGACTCCTTGCAGCGTCTCTCGCAGCTGCCAGTAATGACAGTTGTAGTCCTGAGGGGTCGTTGTGCCGCGGAAGACCCCGTACCGGAAGAGATCGAGGAGATACGCGAAAGGCAGGAATGCAACTTTTTCGAGACTCTAAAATTATGTGACATATATTATAAAACCAGTATTTTTTAATGATAAATATTTAATGATCTACAAGCTACAATTTAAAACAAGAAACCCTGTATTGAACCACAGGGTATTCATCTTGACAGCCTCTTAATGTTCCTACTCCTGGGACCATGATCTACTTTGGCTATAGAAAAAATAATTGGTTCGAAACTGGTCGGTTTTTAACTCACTACCTTAGAATCGGAAATCGGGGTCACTACCACTCTGTTTCTGTCATAATACGATTGATGGCGTATCAGAAGTACTAGTGCACACGAGAAAAATGAATGTTACCATTTTGTAAAGCTGGTTGATGTTAGATTCCATGTCTTCTGGTCCTTCTTCCAGAAGGCCGATCGTCCTCAAATGTTTCGGTGTTGCCACTGACAGGGCTATTACATCACCCACTGCTTCGTGGAAACCTGAAAGACGAAGTAAAAAAATGCATTGGAACGTAGTATTAAATGTTAAATGAATAAATAAATCTAAATTTAAATCTGTCCTGTGCTCTTAGCCAAAATCAATTTGTTTTAGAATAAAACAAAACAAGATAGAATAATAAGTTTATTTGTGTGTTGTTTTTGTTAGTTTTTGTAAGTTCAAAAATAGCCTTCCGAGCAATGCAGCTTGCTGCATAACGCTGTACCCTCGTCGTACAAGTATTAGCCGCAAACCGCATTGCTAAAAAGCTTATAAGGTGCCATTTAATTTTTGGATTTACCATATTATTGTAAGTGCACAAATCTGTTATGGAAAATGCGCAGGCGTAATCCGCCCCATTATAGCCAATATCAGAGCAGATAAAACTAAGCACAACTTTTGCAACCCGCGAGGGATACCTCTGGTATTGCAAGCGTCCATAGGCTGCGGTAACCGCTTACAATCTTGAGGGCCGTACGCTTGGTTGCAACTTCAGTTGTATAAAAAAAAAATAACTTTCAACACGAAAATTTGCCGCTTGTTTTGAGTTTACTCATTTTGTACTAACCTGCATTAGCTCCAGCTCTGTATATAACTGGCTGCTCTTTGTACTGTAAATAGTATTGAATGTGGCCCATTTCGTGGTGAGTTGTCTTAAAGAATGCGTCAGTTATGGTGGTACATTGTCTTATTCTAAAAGATAATGGTAATGTTAACAATACGAGCTTTTTTTGTAGAAGGAATGAGTCGAATTTAAGAAAAAAACAGAAAATAACATCTTAGTCAAATGCCTACCTGAAATCTTCAGCATCAAAGAAGTCCCAGGCTGATGCATGGCACACCATGTCGCGGCCATCATTAGGTTTCTCAAAGATAGACCTTTCCCAGAAGAGTTTCGGCATACCCTGCAGGGTCAGGGATTGAAAGAACTCCTCCGCAGTTTGGAACATTTTGAGAGCTGTAAAGTTCTGAAACACAAGGTGGCGGTAAAAGGAAATTATAGTTTTTAAAACTATCATGGTTATTAACATAATTTTCACTAAAAACCTCATCATCATGGGATCATAATCATGGGATATTTACCATGATTCGTGAGTTTTATTGATTCCCGATATTTCAGCGCAGTTACATGCACCACGATGAGGGGAGACTGAACAGTTCTCCCGTAAAAAAAGTGAGCAAATTACATTACATATACTTCAGCAACACACCGGATGCAAAAAAACATGAAAAATACCTGCCAGTACCAAGATGTAAATGTACGTAGATATTGTTAGGTACCTGTGCCACTAATGCTGCTGTTATATCAATATCTGGCTTATCAGGATACGGTCGCGTGAATCTTTCCAAGTTGTTCCAAGTCTGTGCCCAAATGTTACCTGGAAATTTTTGAAATCTTAAAACTCGCCATGTCTTGGAAAATAGTGAATATGCTGACTGTAATAATAACCACACCTATTATTATTATTATTATTATTATTTTTTATACAACTGAAGTGGCAACCAAGCGTACGGCCCACAAGATGGTAAGCGGTTACCGCAGCCTATGGACGCTTGCAATGCCAGAGGTATCACTCGCGGGTTGCCACCTTGAGGCTAAGATCGAAAGCCTCATGTTCCAGTAATTTCACCGGAAACCATACCCTTCACACCGGAACACAGCAATGCGAGCATTACTGCTTGGCGGCAGAAATAGGTTTTATATCCTGCCTATCCGTTATGCACTACCACCTGCACTCGGCAGGATTTATATAGAGCAATAAATAGAGCTATCGAGGTTGCCACCTATTGGTCGAGAAGAGTTTGAGGAATCTAATTTGGGACGAGAAGAAGAAGAAGTAATAATCAAGAGTTTAATAAATCACTGAAATCACTGTAACTTACTAACATTACTAACTTTTTAGAGAGATCGTAGAATTTTAGAACCAAGCCATATTCGATGCTTGATTTTTCTGGGCTTTTGTGTAAGATAAAGACGTAAATTCATTTAGTTTGAAAGAGTATTTCAAGTAGTGTGATGTGATGATGGTTCTGATTTTATTTAATAAAATTAATTTACGTTACAAGATAAGGTAAAAAACAGACGAAAAATTTCTAATACTATTCCGCTTAACCTTTTAACTAATGAGGTCACACAGTTATCACAGTTAACCTCAAAAGAAAAATATCGACACGTGTTTCATCTCTCCAAGGGACATCATCAGGACCATCGACTTGTTCTCCGGCAGACGTGTTGCTCCGTCGAGCGCTGGAGCCAAAATAAGATAAAGTAAGCAGAAGATACTTCACCTAGCAAATGCGCTGGTATAGGCCCCCGGGCGGATACCACATCCTCCCCGTATCTCTCGCGTAAGTGCCTCCGCACGTATGCGTGCAACTGCTGGTACAGCGGCCTGATCTGCTGCCAGAGTGCAGCGAACTGATCCTCGCTGTCGATAGCCTCGTACGAGCTCAACCACCATTCAGCTACTGTATCGTAACCTGCGAAATAAGTGGTTTTGTATTGATTTGATTGCAATAATTTTAACAAATTTTATTAGTAACTAGAGAAAGGCTCTATTTTGTATAAAACTAGGAAGGTTTTACCAATAAATGTTGTTCAGTGAGAAATTGGTGTTTAATTTGCAAATCCTAATAAAATTATAGGCAATTAGAATAGGGACAGTCAGCTTAGTTGTTAGGCAAGAGCGTAGGATATTTTGCATCGCTTAACCACTCGCAAACCACCATCGCTACCACTCAGTGTAATAGTGCTCCACATCTTCTAAAACACGGCTAAAAGACTTTTTTATGTTATACGAGCTGACAAGCGCGGAACAGTACCTTTTCCCATGATAAAAAGTAGCTTAGGTGTTATTCCTGGACTGAGTCATCTACATTTTATCAGAATCAGTCGTATGGATATACGTGGTAACAAACATACACACACAGACTTTCGCATTTATAATATTAGTAGGATGGTGACAAAAAACCCAATGAACGGTCCAGGTTCATTGGGTTTTTTGTCACCGATATAATGGATCTCTCAATCAATCACTCTCGCCTGAGAGTAGGCCAGTGTCTCTGCAGTGGGAACATTAGAAGGCTGTCATGATGATGATGATAATGGATCTAGTGAGAAATAAACAGAAGACCCGCATGCTTGAAAGCGGTCATTCACCACGTATAGACATCTGCAACACTGTGTTAGGTTTTGCAGAAGCATTGCCTACCTGTGTGTGTTTCTCATTGAAACCCTTGTATAATGAGAAGACGTCAGACGGACATTCATGTTAAATAAAATAATTTATTTTGTCCCTCATATTTTTTTTAAAGTTGCAGAAAACTACAGTATCAGTTAACAGATAAACTTCAAGTGCCCTGGTATCGTTGACTTTCGATACCAGTGTTTATTTATAAAATTTAAGATACAGTTTACCATTTAGTTTAGCAGCCTCATTGTCCATCGCAACGTATTCAGTAAAATGTTCTTTAGATGGTTTCCCAGCAGCTTTATGCCACTCTAACCAGGTGTATCTTAACTCCTCGTGGTCTGAACTTTGAGCAAAAATATCTGTTACATCTGAAAAGGCAAAAAGATTAGACAAACAACGCAGTAGGTACAAGATTAAACTTTTAGATGATGAAATGGAAGCTAGGAGATAGATGCTCAATTATAGTGTAAATTCAACCAATAATAATTATGATAATTAATGAGTTAAATAGAGTAAAAGTTAGTTAAATTATGATAATAACAAGGGATGCTAGAGTTTTTTAAATGAAATGAAATGATGAAATGAAGTTATTTATATGTTAGAAGTACGGTTACATGAGGTCTTATTGTTGTAGGCACTATGCAGTGAGCACCAGAGAATAGACGAGGAGGTGGGAAGTTCTTGCAGGGGAAAGCATTGTCACAGAACAGATACTAGTACCACTGTTGTAAAATTGTAAAGATAAAGACTGGTGTATATTCTGTTGTGACATTTTCTAAACTAAACTAACTAAAATTGTTGCAGTCCTTTTCTAATGAATTAAAATACAAAGGACCGCGATTATTTTAGTTAGCTATGTTTAGAAAAAGCTACAACAGAATCAACACTACTGTGACGTTATACCTGGCTCTACATGCAGGTCACATTTGCTACTATCCCTGTAGTCGCAGATCGTTGCCCTGGCGTATGTCGTCTGCATGTTACTGATAGCCACTATCAACCTCTCGTTCAGATCTTCAGGCAAAGCAGATGTTCCAAGCTGTAATGATGTTTAACAAACCGTAACATCACAGTCACATAACAGCACACAGTCGTGACCCCACACTAGGATACCCTAAGTACCTCATGGGTATCAAAAACTACGAATACTATTGTACCACAACACCCAGACCCGCGGAACAAATATCTGCATTATCATGCAACATTTGTCCTGCAGCGGGAGTTGAACCCGCTATCCCACTCTTCTATACCGAGTACTAGCCTTACATAATTCTTTCTTTATCACGTTTGCTGGTGTACTTATCGATTTTTTTTTATACTGATATTATAAAGAGGAAAGATTTGTATTTTTGTTTGTCACGAATAAACTCAAAAACTACTGGTTCGATTTCAAAAATTTTATCACTATTAGCATGCTACATTATCCCTGAGTAACATAGGCTATATTTATTACTAACGACCTGCCCCGGCTTCGAACGGGCGCGGTCTCATTGCACCCGCGCGAAGCTGGGACGGACTTCTAGTAGATAATACAAACCTCTGCGTACTTCTGGAACATTCTCTTCAAGTCTCCGTCTTCGTATTCATGCCAGAAGTAACCCATGGTCTCTTTCCAGTATTCTTTCTCTTTTTCTGCTACTTCTAAAGCAGTTTGTAGCTGGAAATAGTTATTTTATTTAGGAAAATTGACTTGAACATCTGTTTCCTCTCCGATAATTGTGTGGGAAACAGAATCTTACCATTCTTTCTTCATTGTGTCTCGTGATGTTAGTCTGGTAGTTCCAATCAGCGATTGCCTTTCTATTTTTTATTTTGGACATGATCACATCAAGGGATCGCATGTAATCCATGCCAGAGGCTTCTTCTGCAGCTCTTTCTGCCGCCCTGCCCTTCGCCGCGACGATAAACACCGAGGCTATGGCTCCCACTAGACATAACTCCCCGAGGATCTTCATCACCATCTAAAAATGTCACAGTGAGTCATAAGGTTGAGTATCGTCATCACTGGCCTTTACATCTATTACAGATGATTTAGAGTGAGTATCGTACAGCAAGCTAAATAACGTAAGAGTAATTATTATGCATAAACGCACGTTTTTGCTTTTTATTACTATTATATCAGCAATTCATATCCCACTGCTGAGCAAAGACCTCCCTCCGTTCTCTCTAGACTTCTCAATCTTGAGCTTTAAATTAATGCGCTACCTACCTATATATTATAAAACGGTTGCGTATTGCGAGTAGTTACCTACGTACCTACGTTGCGTTACTAAAATCGACATTGACTCATGTCAGTAGCATATTATGTGTATAACCTCTGTGGTTTTTTATGTGCTATTTTATTCTTTATTTGGTAAATAAATAAATAATTAAATAAGCAGTGCAAAAGTTCCTTACCTACAAACAAACGACAACACCGACAGCAAAGCACACAAAACTAATCTTCACCAAGAAATAATAGATATAACTACTAGAAAAAGTTGTATAAAACTTTTGGTGTCAAGGAGGTACGATGGTTTCGGTCCGATTAATAACACTTGTTAAAACATTGTTATTCTAGCTAGTGGTTGGACCACGCTTTCTGATCCTCAGGTAGTGGGCTCAAATCCGGTCGTACACAAGAGTTTTTGCAATAAAAAAAATGTATTTGCGCAATGCTCTGAAATGGTGAAGGAAAACTTCGTGATGAAATCAGAACTAAATATTCGAATGACATGACAATGACATGAAATTTGTGGTTCATTGTTTATGTGGTGGATTTACCGATCACGATTCAGAGTAGCCCAGTGCCCCAAGACTGGTACCTTAAGAAGGATAGTCATGGCAATGGGTTGCAAAGTTTGTTAGTTAGGAAATTAGTTATCCATTTAATACGCCTAATTTAAACTGGATCATAGATAGATAGATAACTCTTTATTGTATTACACCAAAAATAAAAATTTAACTAAAATAATACTAATTAACAACATTTTGAGGTGGTACAATGGGCGGCCTTATCGCTAAGATCGATATCTTCCAAGATCATGAACATGATGCAAATAAATATTTCGAATCCTGGTCTTTTCACTTACATAAAGCGATCTTTTTGCATTTTCACTGCAATAACCACACGGCATTTTAAAAATATATCACAAAATGTGTTAAAGTAACAGATTAAAGGTCCATTATTATAAATATTAAAATTTCAAGTAAAAACACAAAACTGGCCGTCCACACAGTATGACGAAAAACAATCTCAGTCAGAGTGGTAGCGATTATCATGTAAATTAATTAGTATGTTGGTCTGTCTGTCATGGACGGAGCTAAAGCCTTTTGTTCTTAGAGCAACTCATATCCGAAACAAATGTGAAAATGTCATGCATGATGTTACCAAGACTTTTGGAACTCATCCTCTCAGTAACGCCTGAATCTATCAATTAACTCAACCTCATCTCATCATAACTTCTTTATTACAATCTTTCTTTTCTGGATTGTGAGAAACATTTTACCACAAACTCCTACAAATAAAACCTACGCAAGTTAATAATTTAGAAGCAAGCAGTTAATGCTCGCATTGCTGTGTTCCGGTTCGAATTACAGGCACATGAGACTTTCCATCTAACGTCTCAGGGTGGTAGCACGCAAGTGATATCTATGATCTTGCATGCGTACATAGGCTACGGTAACCGCTGACCATCAAGATGGCCGTACGCTTGGTTACCACTTTAGAAGTATTAAAAAAAAAATCTGACAAATATATTTTAAATCATAAGAAATAGGATCTACTTAGGATAAAATTTTATTGATTGTGCCTTATTGTATGAAACAATTCCATTTTTTTTGCCACTCAAAGCAAACCGCACACGGCTTTTGGTTACTTTTATTCCGTAGCATAATACTAGGACGCAATAACACGAGACATATCCATTGAGTAGATGTTACTATAAAAAAAAGAATAAGTTTGGACTCTGCTTTATTTGACCAAAAGAGCTAGCTAGTGCTGAACTAAAAATAAAAAAAATTAATGATCAAAAACTACATACCTACCTATTGTTTCATTATGCAGTATGCGAGAAGTAGAGTTCTTTGTGATAGAGCTCGTCCGGGGAAGGACTACCACCATACCTATTTCTGCCGCCAAGCAGCAATGCTCGCATTGCTGTGTTCCGGTTCGAAGGGTATGGTTTCCGGTGAAATTACAGGCACATGAGACTTTCCATCTAACGTCTCAGGGTGGTAACACGCAAGTGATATCTATGATGTTGCATGCGTACATAGGCTACGGTAACCGCTGACCATCAAGTGGGCCGTACGCTTGGTTGCCACTTTAGTGGTATAAAAAAAAAAAAAAAAAGTTAATTTTGGGTTAATGCAAAGCCGTACGTGATTACACCATCCATGGTCTACAAATGTACAAAATTACAAAATAAAAACAGCGTGCAAGCGTTACTTAATATTAAAAATAATAGTTTAAATTATCAGCGGAAGAGTAACATAATATTTTTTTATTTTTTTTTATACAATTGAAGTGGCTACCAAGCGTACGGCCCACAAGATGGTAAGCGGTTACCGCAGCCTATGGACGCTTGCAATACCAGAGGTATCACTCGCGGGTTGCCACCTTGAGGCTAAGATCGAAAGCCTCATGTGCCAGTAATTTCACCGGAAACCATACCCTTCACACCGGAACACAGCAATGCGAGCATTACTGCTTGGCGGCAGAAATAGGTATGGTGGTAGTCCTTCCCCGGACGAGCTCTATCACAGAGAACTCTACTACTCTTAAAATTGTGAAGTATTTGATATAATAGTTGATCAGCGCAAACTTTGCGCTGATCAATTAATAATCCCAAAATATAAATTCAAAACAAATATAATTGTATTTCCATAAAATACTTTAATGAATTTTACTTACCAACGTGAACTAACTCTGCTCTCCAGCACTCGAGGCTGACAACTCTTTACTTAGATAAGTGTTTGTAGAAGATTTTTCAAAATAAGATGGAATTCAGCTTATCTGTTAGATTTGATAATGTCTAGCCTATCGTAACGATGATAGTCGATAGTAGGATATTTGATCTCTACTCCACTTGAAATTGGTATTTGATACCAGTTGCGCCTCGCAGTGTTATCCGTAGCTAAACAGTTAAATATCCCATGGAAATCTAACATATTTTCGGGGTAAAAAGTAACCTGTGATAAACTATGCCTAAAGATTAAAATATCCCAAAAATTATTTCGCCTCGAGCGGGATTTAAACCCGCAATCTTCGTGTCCCCTGTAGGTAGGAGCTATCGGCTCCTAACGTGATGCCAAATTTATACAGATCCTATCTTCCGTTCTAGCGTGATACTCCCACAAACATACATACATACAAACTTCTTTTATTATATTAGTAATTTGAGCTCTGCAGCTTTATTGCCGTTGAACGTGGTTCAGAGTTCAAGAAAAAATGGTAAGTTATGACATTTCTAATTTCGAGTATAAAACCAAAATCTAGACACAATCACTCTCGCTCGAAAGTAGAGAGATGAACAGCGAGAACATTAGGAAGAAGGAAGGACGATGTTTCAAAAAACACTGATTTCGTTTTCAGTTTGTAGTGGTTGTAAAATGTTTTAACAGCCGCAAATACACAAAAAACTATTTTAAAATATTTTATTATGAATACTGTTTGCCTATCATAAATTAGACTATGGTTGTAAGTACATGACGTCACGCTTCAACAGGCGCCTGTGAATCAGCCTTCGGCGTTTCCTTCGCATTCAATGCAGCTATTTGTTCGGCCGTGCAGAAGTCTGCAAAGGAAAATAAAGCTTAAAAACATCGTAGAAAAGTCTATAACTACACACTGCCCTGCAAAAAATCGACTCAACAACTAGTAGGTTAGTTTAATTGAAGGCCAGTACAGTATATTACATTGCAGTTTGTGCTTAAACTGGATCAAACCGCACCCGTGCGAAGCCGGGGCGGGTTGCTAGTAATAAATATAGCCTATGTTACTCAGAGATAATGTAGCATTCTAATGGTGAAAGAAAATATCAAATCGGACCAGAAGTTTTTGAGTTTATTCATAACAAACAAAACTACAAAAATACAAATCTTTCCTCTTTATAATATTAGTATAGATTAGTATATAGATGAGCTGACCCGCGCGGCTTTACCCGCGTTTTTGCAGTTTTTATACTATACAGTACTATACAGTAAACTTTTCCGGGATAACAAGTATCCTAAGCCATTTTTATTCAATTTCATTATAATCGGTAAAATCGTCACGGAGATACGTGGTAACAAACATTCACACACACACCAAGACTTTTAGAGATGACTGGAAATGGATGTGGATGGATGGATTTTTTTTATAATTTCCATCGTTTTAGCTAGCTAGCTGGCCGAAAGAAGATCGGGCTGAATGGAAGCTCTTTGTCTAGCTGTTTAATTAGATATACTAACGTGTAGAGCTGTGTTCCCAGCCGATATATTCTCCCGTGCGCTGGTTTTCAGCAGTCAGCCAGTCCTGCAGTGGGCGGAAGTACTCGAGCAAGCCATCAGCGCGCATCGCCCGCTGGCCAGTCAGTGCCTCCATCGCATCAGGCCATGGCCGTGATGAACCCATTTTCAGCATGTTGCTGTGGAAACAAGATTCTTGAGTAACAGTGGATCTTTTGGGGCTTACTCTTCAACGCAATTCCAACCGTTTAGTATGGGATTTAAGATCGATTCTTCTATTCTTGGCCTTATTGAACAGTGAAGATTATGTAATTCGGTTGCAATCGATTTCAGTTGATTTCAATCAAAAACTGACGTATGAATATGAAAGTTTATTTACAAATTACTGATTGAAATCGGATAACAACCAAGTTGCGTAATTATCCTGCAAGTAAATGAAGTTATAAATACGACAAAAAATTCAAAGTGATCCTTTGTTTTTTTTAAATATTTTTTTGGGTTTTAATTTGATTTTGACAAAGTCAGCTAAGGTAACTTTTCCATCAAAATACCTCAAAGCGTTGCCAGCAGCCACGCTCTGGTAGATATCGCAGTCTACCAGCTTTTTGGTGAGGTCGCCAGGCGTGTACTCGCCAGCCAGTTGGCAGAGCGCTCGGTGGAACTGGAACTGGATTATGAAAGACACGTAGTATCTGAAATGAAACGTTCAATCATCATCATCATTATTATATCAGACAATAGCCCACTGCTGAACATAGTCTTTTTCGTTACCAAAAAGTGGCATGACGAAAGATTTTGAGCTTTCACCATGCTCTTCCTGCGACCGCTTTAATGTCACTGGTTCATCAAGCTGTCCTATACTTTCATTTACAGTTCGCTGTTGCCATTCTATAGCCTTTATTCCTATCGGTTATTGATTCTGCAAGCTCTATGACCCACCACCACCTAAAGTCAGTTAAAGAACAGCTTCAGTAACTGGAAAACAAGCTTAAATCCACTCGTACTCGGTATAGACATAAAAAGAATAAGATATTTTTGCCTAGTCTACTGTCGTTTACACAGAACTGGTCATCTACCTTATCATAAAGCCGCTCACCTAGCGTACTCCACGTTAGCAGACACGTGATATTTCGCTGCAGCATCGAAGTCCTCCTCGGTCCTGTTCACAGGAGGCTCCAGACCTTGCAGCTGTTCCCTTAGCCTCCAGTAGTGGCAGTTGTAGTCTTCAGGCGCCGTCTTTTTCCGGAACACGTCGTAGCGGAACAGGTCCAGAGTGTATGCGAATGGAAGGAATACCACTTTGTCGAGAGCCTAGAAACAGAAATAATACAACCTGCAGTTCTTCTTTTCTCTGCGTCTTCTGCAGTTACTTAACTATTGAAGCATTTTCTTAGACACGTTTTTTTGGATGACACTTTATAAAATATGCACTGTCAATTTATCTGCTAGTTCTTTGCATTTTGCAGGTTTATTGTATAGTTGGATTCGTTTTTGGATAGTTATACTATCCAAAGAGAGTGGTTTTTGGGTAGTAGGCCATTGTCCAAGAAGTGGAAACATTAGAAAACTGTCATCATTATGATGATGCTAGCTTTTTCCGGACAGCGCATTGCTCATTCTGGATGAAAAGGCGGTTAAATAGATGTTTTTATTGTGTCTTTAAATAGTAGGTATATACTAGACACTAATCACAAAAAAAATTGAAATCCATACGAATTTTGGTTTACTTGTATGCTTCATTACTGATTGAAAATATTACCATTTTATACAGCTGGTTGATTTCAGTTTGTTCGTCTTCAGCATCGCCTTGCACTAATCCAACACGTCGCAAGTGCTTCGGGGACGACACTGACAACGCTATTGTATCACCAACTGCTTCGTGGAAACCTGGTTGAGATACGTGATCTAAATAACCTTTTTATGATTGAAGAGCACAACTTTAAGAAAAAAAATTGGCCAAACAAGTGCCGCACTATGCAAGTGAACGGTTCCAAAGTCAATGAAGCAAATGAATGGATGTCAGTGATAATGACAAGACCACGTGTCCATTGACATGACCACCAAACCATTGGAACTAAAGTTACTACTACGTAATCGATTTTAGCCCAATCCGCATTATTATCGGCTGACAAATAAGACTCAGCAACACAATGATAGAAAAAAATAAAATAAATAAATATATAAATAATGCTGGACAGAATTATAAGTAGTATGTACAGATAATAATTATTAAGCCTCAAGACGTTAAGGAAACGAACAATGTATTTTGATTGTTGGTTGACGCATTTTTTTAATATTTACGGTGACATGATAATATTCTGTGATCTTAACACGATTATAGAATAGAATAGAATAGAAAAATATTTATTTAACGCCACACAATTAACATAAAAATAAAAATAACAATAAAAATTAAAACTTAACTATTGTGACGAAAAAAAGGCAGCCACTCAGCATGTGCTGCAGACATAATGTGTCTGCAGCGCTGGTTTTCAGTGTAGCCTACGAGTAGTAGTAGCAGCAATTAGCTGCGACACGAGTCTTTCACTCACTATCTAACAATTTACTTAGGTACATTTTATAAAGATTTGCCTTGGCAATTCTTAAAAGCTTATTGATTTAATGATAATTAAATAATATTTAATTAATATTAATATTTAATGATAATTTAATTAATCTAATGATACTGACCAGCTATAAGATAAGTTAGGACCTTTTAGTATTTGGACCCCAAATAAATGAAAAGTCACCTGGATTGGCCCCACTGCGAAACTCAGTCGGCTGATTCTTGTATTGCAAATAATATTGCACATGCCCCATCTCATGGTGGACTGTCCTTAAATGCTCACTGTCCACCACAGTGCACATTTTGATCCTGCATAAAAACTAAAATAAACAACTCGTCTATAACCTCTTACCTGAGTTAGCTCCGTCGCGGAAGATGAAAGGCTGGTTTTTGTATTGAAGGAAGTACTGAATGTGGCCCATTTCATGGTGTGTTGTTTGAAAGTATTCGTAATCAACCGTTGTGCACTGTTTGATCCTAAATTGAGCCAAATACGTTAGATATAATTTTGAAAAAACTACCAACACCACAAACTTACATTTCAAATCACAGGTCACAGAGTAGATATCAGAGTTTTCAATATTTTGCTACGCACATGAGCAATTTCCATACAAAGCAAAGCATCTAAAAACGAGATTAGGCATTATCTAAGACTAGGATTAGGAGAACTTTACAAGAATACTACCTCAAGAATCAAGATACGAAAGAAGATGATTCTGCTTATGAAACCTCGCATCTAAAGTGTGACAGGAAAACACAAACACAGCTCGGAAGAAATATTGGGATCTTATAACAGGTAAATAATAATAATATGCTTGCATTTCAACACTTAAAATGGCCATAGAATCATCCATTTTCGCATCCATACCATTTGTAGCAGCATATTCTATGTATACCTGAAGTCTTCGCCATCATAAAAGTCCCAAGCGGACGCGTGACAGACTATCTCTCTATCATTTGGCTTCACTATGATTGAGTTCTTCCAGAACTTCTCCGGCATTGCTGTTAGGTTCAACGACCTGAAGAACTCATCTGACATCTGGAACATCTTGAGAGGCGTGTAGCCTTGGTCCTTCATTGCTTGAGTCGTGTCAAAGTCTTTCTTATCTGGGTAGGGGCGTGTGTATGACTCTATGTTGTTCCACGTTTGACCCCACATGTTTCCTGAAAATTTTAAATAACATTCATGACATCACTACCTTTTTTTTTACCTCTAGCAGTATTGTCTGTTGATTTTAACTTAATCGCGATTAAGAATAAGAATTTGTTTATTTGACACACACAATTAAGAGAGCAGTACAGTAAAAAGGCAAGAAAAAAAGGTCAAAAACAAAAACAAATAAATTTATACACAAAAAAGAAAGAAAGACCACGTAAAGTCACATAGTCTCTCCATATGAGTGCGGTCAAACAGGTCCAGTCTCAGCTTTATGCCACTCCCGAACATAGTAAGGATGTGACGCTGGTTTTCAGACTGAGCCTCAACAGGGTGACGTCACGAGCGAAACAACAAAATAAATCTGAAGGTTAATAGTAATTTTAATAGGCGACAAATCATATAACTAAATAAATTATGAACAATTCAATGTTTTCGAAACGAAAGTGATTTGATCCCGCGTCTCGACCACTATGCCACCGTATACCCACTCGTCCCAAAACCCTGGATGCTATAAACTAATCAAAAGCTACTATACGATAGCACTAGCACGCTAGTCTTATACCCTCAAATATATTTCTCATAATAAAAGGGTTGAAGCTAAGCTTGGGCTCGTTGTGGCAGTACTTGGACCCTAAGATATTCATAAGACAAGTCTGTAATTTTAACGGCCATATCTCCATGCTCACTAGCTGCTTTTTTTAATATAAATTTGAGACAAACAGGCTGACGGCCTGCCTGATGGTACGCAGTTACCGTCGCCTATTGACCTCAGCATCACCAGAGGTACTGCTAAAGCGTTGCCTGCCTTGTAAGACCTTTTTTATATATTTTTTTTAAGCTATTCATATTGCTCTGCACTACTCTCATTAACTGCTTATTATTTGTGTATCCTTACCTAACAAATGCGCTGGTATAGGCCCACTCTGCGACACAACCTGGTCGCCATACTTGTCGCGCAGTCGCTTCCTCACATACGCGTGCAGTTGCTGGTACAGAGGCTTCACGTCTGTCCACAGCTTGGCCAGCTGCTTTTCAAAGTCTGGCAACTCGTATACTGACTGCCACCAGTCTGCAACGTTGTCGTATCCTGGAATTATCGAGGGCTGGTTATCATAAGGAGCAGATACTGAGGTTTATAAAGCCTTCGTCATCTTAGTAATATTATAAAGGGAAAAAAATTGGATGTTTGTATTTTTGAGGAAGCATCAAGCCCAAATGACTGAACGGATATAAATGAAATTTGGCACAAGAAATTATGGTCTGTAAAGCATGTAGGCTATTTTTTATCCCGGGTTCCCGTGGGATAATAAACTGTTTAACCACGGGTAACACCGCAGAGCGCATCTAGTATAGATTTAGCAACAAATTTTTACTCTGTTGCTACTCAGCTAATTAAGTTCTGAGTGATGACGTTTTTGACCTTTCTTCGTACGATTTTGAAGGCTAAAGACCTTTCAACTAGCCATTAACTATTCAATAGAAAGGGACACCCATTCCACATTGTCAAAAAAAGTCAAAAGTCAAAAATGATTTATTTTAATAAAATCACAAGGATCATTTTGAAACGTCTTAAAGCTAGGTAAATTTACGCCAGTTCCACGCGCCCCAGCCTAGAAGAATCTGGCAACAAACTCGGCTGGGTTCCTAGCTTTCTTTTGATGATCCCTCTTTATCATAAAGCTTCAGTGTGGTGCCAATGGATTGTTTTTAGGATGTGTGCCGCCACAGAGTAAGGAAGTGTTATAAGTTCTGTTTCAAAATCTTTTAAAGAACCGTAGTTTATTATTTCAATTTGATTATGTTTAGCTTGAAATTCGTGCGTAACTATTTCTAATCAGAAATTGTAATATCCACTAAGATTAAAACATAAATAAGCTATAAAAAGTAAAATTCACTTCGCTTAATGAAATAACATGTTTTCAGTTGGTTAATAACTTTGTTACGGAAAATTATGATAAATTGGTTTTGATAAGAGTTGACATCATCAAATTAAAAATTGTAGAGATGTATTTATCGGAATGCAAAGCAATGCTAATGCTCTCATACGATGAAGGAAAACATCGTGAGGAAACCGGCATGTTGAAAAACTAAAAATTCAAAAGACATAATGCCATACACCATGCCGCATTGAATCCGCGAGGTGGATTTAAACCCAATCACTCTCGCCCGAGAGTAGGCCTGTGTTCTAAATGGGAACATTAGAAGGCTGTTATAGTGATTTATCGGAATATCCCGAGCATGATGTTGATAATCACCATTTAGTTTAGCGGCCTCGTTGTACAGTTCAACGTACTCCGTGAAGTTGTGCTTAGCTCTCGCTCCGGCGACGGCGTGCCACTCCAGCCACATCTGCTTCAACTCCTCAGGGTCTTGGCTCTTGGCAAATATCTCAGTAACATCTGAAATTAATAAACTTAAAATATAAGAAAACGTTAGATATCCAGAATCCTTAATTTTCTTTTTTTTTTATACTTCTTCATCTTGATTATGGACTCTGTGGCTTATTTGCCACAATTTTGCCAGTGTCAAGTGTATTAGTTTGATTGTCGCTTAGCAACGTAAACAAACGAAATTTGGAAAGAAATGGTGACTTTTCTTTAAAAATTTTCTTGGAAAGTCTTTGACTAAATTACCAACCAACATTACCTCTTCATTTCAATTACTTACACTTGTGCTATCTATGTAAAAAAGTTAAATTGGATAATAATTTTCGTAGCTATAGCTAATAATTTGCTAATAAATAAAGTAATAATTTCACTATCAACTCTTTTCAAAATGCTACTTTTTGTGATTTGAGCGAATCAACTGCTACAGCACCTTGATACACTGATGTTTGACAGTAAGTGTTCAGTAAGGTTGTTTGTTAACGTGCATAGCTCGCAATAAGCCCGTATTAAACACGCTTAACATCAGGCAGGCGCCTTTTTTCTAACCTATATCGTCCCACTGCTAAGCAAAGGTCTCCCCCAAGGACTTCCATTCTCTCTATCCTGAACTTTCTCCCACCCTCTCATCGAAAGTGTCGAGATCGTCCCGCCAACGCTTTCTCGGCCGACCCCGAGATCGCTGCCCGTCGGGTACCCATGGCGTAGTGATGGTCGCCCACTTATTAGGGTGCCACTTGCTGACATAAAAAATGAAATTACTGGCACATGAGACTTTCGATCTTAGCCTCAAGGTGTCAACCCGTGCGTGATACCTCTGGTATTGCAAGCGTCCATAGGCTGCGGTAACCGCTTACCATCTTGTGGGCCGTACGCTTGGTTGCCACTTCAGACAAAAGCACCATGGGAACAATTTCTCGCGAATAAGCGTAATATCGCCATTTTTATCTGTTATTATAGTTACAAAAAGATAAATATTAGTATTTTATGGAACTAACCCGGTTCCAAAGACAAGTCGCATTTGGCCGGCTCCTTAAACGAACAGACCTTGGCTGTTGCGAAGTTGGACTCCATGCCCGACACTGCTTGCATTAGGATCTACAAAGTTAAAGTTCTAAAGTCTTTAATATCTAAAGAGCAACCGGTGGTCTAGTGGTAGTGACCCTGCCTTCCGATCCCAAGGTCGTGGGTTCAAACCTGGTCGTGCACCAGGATTTTTCTGTTCGCTCTGTGTGCTCTCAAACGGTGAAAGAAAACACCGTGAGGAAACCGCCATGTCCAAGAACTACAATTTCGTAAGACATGTGCCATCCACCAATCCACAATGGGTGCGCGTGACGGATTAGGACCCATCACTCTCGCTTGAAAGTAAGCCAGTGTCTCAGCAGTAGGAACATTAGAAGCCCTACAAGAATAGGCACCTATAAATGACGTTCTTAGGGAGCTGTTCTGTATTACTCTGTGGCATGGGTGACCTTATTACATGCAAAAACAATGTGTTTCCAAAATTATAATACAAGTTTTTTTTTATACAACTAAAGTGACAATCAAGCGTACGGCCCACAAGATGTTAAGCGGTTACCGCAGCCTATAGGCGCTCGCAATACCAGAGGTATCACTCACGGGTTGCCACCCTGAGACGCAGATCGAAAGTCTTATGTGCCTTTAATTTCACCTGAAACTATACCCTTCGGACCGAAACACAGCAATGCAAATATTACTGTTTGACGGCAGAAGAAGGCATGGTGATAGTCCTCCCCCGGACGAGCTCTTTCACAAAGAACTCTCTCTTAGAGCTACCTTGTATTTATCTTCGGGCAATGCAGAAATGCCGAGCTCGGTATACTTCTTGAACATCCGCCTGAGGCTGAAGTCCTGGAAGTCCTGCCAGCGGAACATCTTCGTCTCCTCCCACGCTCGCTTCTCCTGCTGGGACTGCTCCAAGCGGACTTTGAACTAGAACAGAGATAACAGAGATAGAATAAATATTTTTTGAAAAAAAACAAAAAAAATGGTGAATGGCAAAGGTTTTTCGAATATTGTTTTTGGACATGCCAGTTTCCTCACGATGTTTTCCATCACTGACATTGCTCAAACAAAAAGAAACAATTATAGTCATCATCATCATCATGACAGCCTTCGCACGGCTCGGACACTGACCTTCTCTCGTGTGAATGATTGGGTCTTATTTAATTCACCACGCGGATCCAATGCGGATTGAATGAAATTATAGTCAAATAAATTAATATAGTCTTTTATCCTGGATTATGAGAAATTACAACCTGGGTGTTTTCATATCACGAGTGAATAGGTATCATCCAGGCAAGCGTGCTCCACCGCATCAGGCGAGATAGTGGTCAAACGATAGCCTATTCTAAGTAAAAAAAACTTAAATACTGACCAAAGCATCTTCGTTCTCCTTAGTAATGTTTGAGGCATACGCCCACTCCGCCAGGGTAGCGCGGTTCCTCCTCACGCCGGTCGCGCGGTCCAGCTGCATGATGTACTCCCGGCCCTCGTGCTCCAGAGCCTCCAGGTCTGGATCCCGACCCTGAGTGGCTATCACGAAGACAGCCACTATCGCCGCGATCAGCACTCCGCCACCGCCTATTTTCAGCATCGTCTGAAATAGAACATTTTTCCATCAACATCAAATTAATTCTTTTTTGTTGGTGATGTCATAATTAATTAGGTAATATGTTTTTTTATGTTTTTCTTTTTCTTATTTCAAATGCTAAATTTGTAAGCTGTCTTCCACAAAACTTGCGAGTAACTTTTATTTTGTTCTTTCGCGTATTCTAAAAGTATTCTAAACGTGAAAAACTATTATTGGCTTCCTGATTTTGTCTTAAGATAGTATATAAAGTTGTATCCGCTATTAGTTTTAATAAGAAATAAAAATAAATAAATCAATAAAGACAAGTCAACGTATAGTACTGAGTAGAGTTTTTTGTGATAGAGCTCGTCCGAAGAACTGTTTTTTTGTTCTAATCTCTATAGTCCCACTGCTAAGGTCTCCCCCAAGGATTTCTACTCATCTTTATCCTGAACTTTCTACCACCATTTCCTACCTAAGAATGACTACCATACATATTTCTGCAGCCAAGTAGTAATGCATGCACTGCTTGTTCTAGTATTATTTATCTACTTCTCCGGACGAGCTCAACACAAAGAATCCTCACTTCAGTTGCAATGAAAATGTTCTCCTTTGGTACAGTCTTCTTTCACTTACTTATTTTTATAATTGTGGCTTTAATAGCTATAACCTACTGATAAAAATGCATTTCTATTAAATTGTGAAACAATGATCGAAAAGGATCGAAAAATAAATAAATTGTGCGCCAAAAACTGTCTGTGTCGTATCCGCCAAAAACACAGTGTTGTCAAAGTCACGATGATAAATGAAAAAGCATTGTTTCCGAACTAAATAGGATTTAAGCGTGAAATCTTTTGAAATTGCAGAGGTTGATACACAAATATGGTACTAAAATTCGACAGAATTCGTCATGGTAAATTAATTTACCCATGGCCAATTCAAAGCATGCTTGAGCTAAGGCCGAGTTTTGTTTGGCTTGTATTTTTCATCTCATGTGCTTGTAATTTTACCGTAAACCTTAATTATCCTTCAAAATTACCGTATAAAATTATTTTCTAAGCAACCAATTTTGTGTCGACTGTGACTCGACAAAAAGTCGAGTTTTCTCGAGAATTACGTCGAATTGTAATATTATTTTAATATTGCTCTAAGAACTCGTACTCGTGGTTAAGTGGGAGTGACCCCGCTTTCCAATCTTAAGGTCGTGGGTTCGAACCCGGCCGTGCACCAATGGATTCTATTAAGAAAAAAATATGTGAGCATTGTCAGTGTTCTTATATGGCGAAGGAAAACATCGTGATTAAACCGGCATGTCCAAGAACTAAAAACTCAAAATACATCATGCCATCCACCCAATCGTTCTCGCTCAAGAGTAGGGAAGTGTCCCAGCAGTGGAAACAGAAGGCTGTCGTGGTGTGATAATTACTGAAGCAATGTGCCCCTAACAACTTTGTAATTGAAATTTTTTTGCATGCTACGGTATCTTATAATTAGGGGAACACTTAGATTTAAGTCTTTTGTTTTTTTTTACTGTATTTTTATGTGTTTTTTCTGTTGAATAACCTTTATTAACGTACCTAATTCTGGCACCAGTCTTTCACAAAGTAATCATCATCAGACTGGCACTACTGTAATGTAAACTGCACTAAGATCACCTTGTGAAAGAGAATAAATGTTTTTTTTTTATTAAATAAATAAATTAAATTATTATGACAACTAAAGAGATGGGCCTTACTCTTGAACGCGATCGGTATTGGACAAGTATTGGAATTAACATTTTGTACTTTTGAGTGCAAACCTAGCGCCAAATTCAACCTTGTTTTCAAGAGAACAAAAGTTTGACAGTAGTGAATTGAAATTGGGCAATCCCAATTTCAATCCCGATCCAATGATCGGAATTGTCATTGGATTCAATCACAGAAATATAATATATTTAAGTAGAATGAGTGAGTGTATGTACCTCGCGTGCCTCACGGGCTAAGTAAGGGCTGAGTAACCTCTTTACTCGCAGCAAAACTGCTCTCAACCGGGAGCGGTGTGGTGGTGTGGCAGTGCTTAAAATTGGTTTGTCGCGTGCTTATCGATGCTTTTAAATCACTCACTTTTGCGCGGCTTATGTTTCCCATCACTAAAATACATTTGTGTGTATACAAATACGCAAAATGTTAAGCCGGGGTTACATTATTATGTCGTGGAGTGTCGTGATGCGTCTTAAGTGTATATTATCCATACATTTACATAACGCGTCCCGACACACTGCACTTTAGTCATATAATACTAACCATACAAAATGTATGGATACGATATGCTTATGATGCATTACGACGACACGCCACGACAGAATAATGTAAATGCGGCTTTACACGCTCGGTTTCCATACAAATCGACGATCTCTTTCATTCTACTTAAATATAGTTCTGTGGATCCAAGAGTAAGGCACCAGATAGGCATGTCTTTAACGGACACTTGCGGCCAGCCGTGAAGATGGTGAAGTCCTTGACGGACACGGTTTGATACACACCGGTGCTTTAGTAGACAAAAGAATTGTCGTAAGATCTATTACTTATCTACAACTCGAGCTTATCTGTTTTTAAATGGAGTTATAAACCTTATAATGTAGCATTTAGTTGGCTTGATCTCGAAATTATTCCCGTTAGTGCTTATCCGGCATGAAAAGTATGAAGTACTAGCTTCTGTCCACGGTTTTGCTCGTAGTACGTTGATAAAAATTTGCTGATATGCCGTTCCAGGTACTTTATATTACTATGTATTAAAACATATAATATCTGTACCTACATATTTTATTTTGGTTTGAAATTATGCTTTTTTTTTATACCACTAAAATGGCAAACAAGCGTACAGCCCACTTGATGGTCAGCGGTTACCGTAGCCTATGTACGCATGCAACATCATAGATATCACTTGCGTGTTACCACCCTGAGACGTTAGATGGAAAGTCTCATGTGCCTGTAATTTCACCGGAAACCATACCCTTCGAACCGGAACACAGCAATGCGAGCATTGCTGCTTGGCGGCAGAAATAGGTATGGTGGTAGTCCTTCCCCGGACGAGCTCTATCACAAAGAACTCTGCTGCAGTTTTTTTATTTTTAATAATTCGTTCATTTCGTTCGTTCGTTCGTATGAGTCAGTGGCTAACTCTGGTTACAGAGTTTCTAGGCCGCCCGAAGGCCTCTGTCATGGCCTAACAACTTTGAAAAAGCCGGGACAGACTGCTTAACATGCCCTCCGAAGCACGTTTTAATAAATGATAATGTATCTATTCAGTTTTATTTTAACGCAAAATTAAAACTGTTCCAATTAAGATATAATATTACATGTTAATAATATATTACATGTTATTCATGTATTTCAATAGGGACAGTGGCACGGTTAACAGTAACGTGTGACTGTCCCCATCGAAGATAAAGCGTAATGGGGACAACGGGAAGTTTTCTTTTGACATTCCACTGTCCCCATTAATAAATAAATAAAATAAAATAAATAAAAAAGCCTTTATTTCTACTACATAATATTATACAATCAAACAATAAAAAACTTTAACTCTGCTACTTATATTTAATACAATCACTAGATAATTATTATTCAGTTTAATCTGTAGTAGTCGCCTGAGCGGCGTAGGCCTCCCCTAAGTCCTTCCATATGTCCCTCTCTCGTGCTTTCGACATCCAGTCCGGTCCACACCTATGTGTAAAGACTGTCCCCATTAATGGGGTCAAAATCATGGGGACATAGAGAATACACAGTTTATAGAGGTTCAGCTGTTACAGAATGTGAACCATTTTATTTCATTTCATTTATTTATTCGCATAAAAATATGGTAGTTACAGAAGATGTCACACTAAAATAAAGTTTCACATATTTTTACCAGTTTAACTGGTATGCAAATATTAAACAAGGTACATAAATAATATTAAAACAAATTAAAATTAAAATTAAAAAAATAGTATTAAAATCATTACGCTACGCTAGGTGTATTTGTAAAAGCGACACGAACCCTTTTCTAGAAAGTCAGAAACAGAATAAAAACATTCCAACATTTCTTCTCGTATATTCTACAACTCTACTCGGCATCCACAACAATAGTAAGAGTCATACCAAAAAAACTATAGGAACCCAGCCGGTGTTGTTGCCAGCTCTTTTACGGCATGGGTCCTGGCGTAAACTTTCCTAGCTTGTAAGACGGTTCAAAGTGATCCTTGTGATTTGAATAAAGCACTTTTGATTTGATTTGATTTCTAACGTTTTGTACTTCAGACAAGAACAGGGTAAAGATGTAAACGGATGATCACATCAGAGTTCAAGTTGCATCACTCAATGTCCCAAAATAAACCAGTATCGACCGTTATCATAGAAACCAAAAATAACTACGTTACGAGATAATAATAAGATAAAGTAATAATATCTATTTACAGTTAGTACTAACAAAAATCACTGGTGGTAACCAGATAGAGTTTACCTAGACCATTTTACTTTTTTTGTAATAAAACATAAATCATCATCATGACAGCCTTCTAATGTTCCCACAGTTGGGACAATGGCCTACTCTCGGGCGAGAGTGGGGTCTTAATCCACCACGCTGACACAAGGCGGATTGGTAGATGGACAATCATGTCTTTCGAATTCTTAGTTCTTGGACATGCCGGTTTCCTCACGATGTTTTCCTTCACCATTATGAGAGCACTGACATTGCGCACATACATTTTTTGAACAGAAAGATCCGGTGGGTTTGAACCCACGACCTAAGGATCGGAAGGCGGGGTCACTACCACTAGACCACCGGTGCTCTAAAAAATCAAATAAATATAGAAAAAGTACATTAAAACACCCAGACCAGTAGCAAAATTTTTGCAGAACATGCCAAATATTATTCCACAGCGGGAATCGAACCCATCAGCATGCTATAGAATTTAAGTAAGTTCGTATGAGTCAGTGGCCAACTCTGGTGACAGAGTTTTTTGGCCGCACAACGGCCTCTGTCATGGCACAGAGTAATATTATTACTCTGTGGTCATGGCCTAACAACTTTGAAAAAGCCGGGACCGACTGCTTAACGTGCTCTCCGAAGCACGGGAGCGCTCAGTTGAAATTGCCACTGGCGGTCACCCATCCAAATGATGACCCCGCGGAACAGTGCTTAACTTCGTTGATCTGTTAAGAACAACTTAGCCAGCTACGAAGTGAAGTGACTAAATGCAAATTTATATAAATTATGCTTCAAAAAATAATTTAATTTAAAAAGTGATGCCCAGGAATACGTACAAACAAGTCTTCATTCCTTCTATAGTTTAATGAACTGCGTAAGGTCAACGGCCTTGCGAAATGGAACTGGCTCTGATGATGCAGTCAACGCCCTGAAGATGGCAGGAGTTTCGCGCTTTGATAGATCGATACTCGTTACATATGCTTGGAATTCTTGCAATTCAAGTTTGAGATCTTTATAATGAGTTTCGAGTGTCTACTCTAATAAATAAATAAATAAATAATGCTGGACAATCCCCACAGCATCATCTAGCCCCAAGGTAAACTGCTGTTAAACAGAGCTGGGTTATGGGTACTAGATGACTGATATATACTCAATACAATACAATACATAGATAGATATTTTTTATTATTTATAGAAAATACCCAGAACACCCGGAACAAATATTTGTAGATCGTACCATTTGTCCATTTGTCCCGAGGCGGGAATCGAACCCGCCTCGGTAAAATTATATAATTGAACTAATGATAGTAAACATTACTGATTCAAATACAAACCATTAAATGTAAGGTATGTGTTACTCTCAAATGTTATGATTTGAATAATGATTATGAATTTATATTATATAAGAGACTAGCAGTCCTTCCCAGCTTCACGTGGGTGCAATGAAACCGCACCCGTGCAAAGCCGGGGCGAGTCGCTAGTAATAAGAATGTAGCATTCTAATGGTGAATGAATTTTTGATATCGGACCAGTAGTTTTTGAGTTTATTCGTAACAAACAAACATACAAATCTTTCCTCATTATAATATTAGTATAGATAATTCCTGAAATACAAATAGACTAAAGGACGCAAATGGAAAAACAGTATGCACTTAAGTATAAAAAAAATATGCAAATGTTCATTATGTACCTATTAAAATGGGAGTTTGCATTGCAATTTGCATCCCTTAAATTTTTTTTTTTTTTTTTTTTTCAAACTCAGGAGCGCTCGTGACGTAGCTGGCTAAGTTGTTCTTAACAGATCAACGAAGTTAAGCACTGTTCCGCGGGGTCATCATTGGGATGGGTGACCGCCAGTGGCAATTTCAACTGAGCGCTCCCGTGCTTCGGAGGGCACGTCCCGGCTTTTTCAACGTTGTTAGGCCATGACAGATGCCTTCGGGTGGCCTAGAAACTCTGTCACCAGAGTTGGCCACTGACTCATACGAACTTATATACTTTATCTCAACCTTAACACGAATAATGGTTCCCTTAGATACTCCTATTTTTTTTCTTTCTTTCTATGTACTACTCGTAATATGGCCGTGGTTACGTTTGCACCATTGAATTTTCCCCATTAATGGGGCAGACGTAACGACCTTATGATTTTCAGTTCAAAGAATTTATTATTTACACTCAAAAGAACAAAGTTCACTTAAATGAGCTTAAATTAATGTTATAATTTTCAGTTATTTTTTCAGTTCCAGAGGTCTAAATGCTTATTCAAGTATTTTATCATAAATGTTTTTTTTTTTTTTTTTTTCACAAGTTTTAGTATTGTCAGGTAGGTTGTTATAAAATTGTGTTCCTTCCTAAACAATATTACAAAATTTATGTCGTATGATCTATCTGTAGATCTGTCAAGACCCATTAATAATAAAATCATCAGTAGAATCACCTCAATAGCATTCCACTGGACATAAGCATTTTCCAATAGGGTCCCATCTTCAGCTTGATACACCATCTTACAGCCATTCGCAAATCGTAACAATGATTTAGTTGTTAGGTCATAACAGAGGCCTTATTTACTCCGTCACCAGTTGGCCACTGGCTTATACGAACGAACATAATAAGTTTATCGTTTATTTAAAATCCGTATTCTTATCATTAACCTATTGACACTCTCTATATAGACGTTGGTGCCTCTTTATCACTTGATCAGCATTCTAATGAGTGGGTTTGACAAAATCAATTATAATTTTATGCAAGTTATTTTTTTGCCAAGATTTCGAGCTAAAACATCGAACTTTTTCTGTTATGTAATAAGTAGTAATCGTAATAAAATGAAGGCCACTCGATGGATCGATGACATTGTAGCGATCGCGATTTTGTCTATTGTAATATGTACTTATGTAATTCACAGTCCATTGTATAAAATATTATATAGTCTGTTGTCTTTCTTTTGAACGCAATTCGAATCAATCGGTATTGGACAAGTCTTGTAATAAGACATTTCGTTCTCTTGAGAGCAAACCTAGCGCACAAAATTCAACCTTGTATTCAATTTATGAAAATTTTACAGCGCATTATAATATATATATTTAGGGCGAAAAATGTATAGAAATTTTAACAGTTTTGACGATATATATCACATGTAACCATTTATCTATGCACAAGAATCGCCCCCCTGAATTAGATTATTGAAATTGGAATTAAATCTGAATTGTCATTGTATTTATGAGTCCAGAATCTCAGAATAAAGTCAACTGAATTTCTAAACAATGATAAAGAGATAATAGTCGAAGTAAAAATTTGCACCAACCAGCTTTGCTAAATCATTTTTGCAAATGATTATTAAGAATGATAAAAATATATAGCCATTGGGTTGGATGTGTCAAACTCTTTTGAATTGTTTAAGGGTGCCGAGGCATAGAGGACTAATTATTGCAGAGGTTATTCAAATATTGCAAAAGAAACGAATGCAATGTCGCGGGAAGGTTCACTAGTTTTGAAAACACTATTCTTTAATATAAGTAATCTTACATGCCCCATTCTAACATCAAGGCTGGTTCTACTGATATACAACTTCTAACCATATATTCAGTTCCAACTCAGTTGAGTTCTTATCGAGTTTCGGTTATTCAATTAAAACACTTGATCTCGAGCTTTACCTGAAACGTAACCGCAGCTGAATCGTTCTACGCCGATAAAATAAAAATCACAAAATCAGATGAAAACTAAACTTAACTGCAAAATGTGGATTCAAATTGGTATTTAATTTCATACCTCCAAGCCAATAATAATCACAATAAGAAAACTGTGAATTCAAATTTTATTTTTTTATTCTGTTTCATTCAAAAAAAGCAAGCGTTTCCCCCAAATCCCTCGAACTATTCCTCTTTTTCTCAATGTCCCACCATCCTCTTTCTACGGAGTCGAGGAGAGAACCCCACGTTTAGTTACATAAATAAATAAATCAAAATCAGCCAGCTGTGATTCGTTTGCAATCGATTGAAAAGTTTATTAGCAGAATTGCCCTTCTATAGCGACTGACAGAGCATTTCAAAACACAAACAAATTACGACATACCTGTCCGTGTTTCTCAGTCAAGAAAGTTCAATTCGACTTATAATATTATATTCACTCGCGCAGTATTTGCACGGCCGGCTGCCGGCTGGACGGTGACTGAGCTGCGCACGCGCAGTCTTCGGTCCTCACGCACACAGACGTACGCAATCTATACTAATATTATAAAGAGGAAAGATTTGTATTTTTGTATTTTTTTATTTTTGTAACGAATTAATTCAAAAACTCCGGTCTGATTTCAAAAATTCTTTCACCATTTGAATGCTACATTATCTGCGAAACCTGCCTACCCTTATCTTATATGCTTACCCGTGCGAAGCCGGGACGGTTCGTTAGTCGATAATTATGCGCGCTATTAGATTGCTTGTCAAGTTGTCACAGATTTTAGTTACTCTGATTAAGTTTTTTTAGGTTGTGTCAGCGAATAATGAGTTTTTATATTTTGTAATTTCTTTAACCCAGTTTATTTGTTCTTACTGTGTCATTAATTTACACAGCAGTTGGTGAATTTAGACTGCAGATGGTGATGGTGCAATTTATTTATTCTCATATTCATAAAAGAAACTGTCATTTCAGCGGCTGTATTGCCTTTCCTTGTCAATCTTATGTCAATGAACAAAGACGATTATTTTGAAAGACACAATAACCCACCAAAAGTTTTAAGTATTATTATGAATAAAGCCATTATTGTGTTACCACCACGCTAGAAGAATGGTACCTACTACAGTTTATATTATAGAATCCCATTTTTTTATATCAGGGTGGACTTGAACCCGCAACCTTCCGATACATAATTCTGGCAACATTCCAACGCAAACTTACCTTGAAGTTGCGTGTTTGTTTGTGTGCAACTTCCAAGCTTGCCTGTCACTGCATTGATACAGTCAAACAGATAAATGAATTGATGCTCTATTTATCATAAAATCTAGATGGATGATGGTAAAAACAGATGAAAAATCTCTAGTTCTATTCCGCTTAATCTTTAACCAATGAGGTCACACAGTTAACACAGTTAACCTCAAAACAAAATCTGTGGCTCTAGCGCTCGACGGAGGAACACGTCTGCCGGAGAACAAGTCGATGGTCCTGATGATGTACCGTGGAGGGATGAAACACGTGTCGATATTATAGGCGTTACTTTGAGGAAAAAGATTACAAGAATGGATTTCCGCAGCGTAACGCCTGAATCTATCAATTATGGATAATGATGATAAAAGCTCCAAAGTTACTCTATCAGTCATTAAAGAACAGTCTAGACCCGGCTGACTGAAGTGACATGATTTCCTTGCAAAGCAGGGCACGTTAAAATTCTTCCCAACTTTATCAAGACGACCGATGTGTCGCAGCGGGCGCAGGTCCGCCTGCGACGCGGAGCGTTCGATTCCCGCCTCGGGACAAATGTTTGTACGATCTACAAATATTTGTTCCGGGTGTTCTGGGTATTTTCTATATATAATAAAAAATATCTATCTCTCTATGTCTATCTGTCTCTATGTCTATGTCTATCTCTCTGTGTATTGTATTAAGTATATATCAGTCATCTAGTACCCATAACACAGCTATTTAACAGCAGCTTACCTTGGGGCTAAATGATGCTGTGTAGATTGTCCAGCATTATTTATTTATTATTTATTTATCAGTAAAGCTATAACGAAAGCCTTCAACCGGCTCATAAACTCCGTAACCAGAATTAGCCACTGACTCATACGAACTTCAATAAGGAGGCATGATTTATGCGAAGCCGGTTCGCTGGCGCCTGTCCTATAGATAATTTGTTTCTAATTACCATCATCATTATCAACACCATAAAATGAATGTGTTCGAATATCTAAAACAGTAAAAGAAAACATCTTAAAAACCGGGCAAGATCTAGTCATAAAAAATACAGTGGTTGCATTTTGAATTGAATATCCATTAAAATATCCATTGTTATTGTTGCCGAATGAAACAGGACTACAACTCCGGTTGAATGTAAAAAAAATATTGTATTTTATCACCGGTGGATGGTTTTTTTTTATGTCTGCAAGTGACAAGACAATCAAGGCGCCCATCTGATGTTAAGCACCACGCATGACTATTACAGATGTAGTGCCACCCAAAGCTTAAAGTTTTTAAGTGTTTGCGTGGCTCTGCACTGCGCGGTGATAATCCTGAGACATTGTTGATAAATTTCTTTCGCCCAGTAATTTCACTTGCTACAGCGCCCTTCAAACCTAAACACAGTAATGCTTGCACACTACTGCTTGGAGGTAGAATATCTGACACTGCGGTGGTACCCACCAAGACGGACTCTTGCTGAAGAGTTCTACCACCAGGTAAAAGTAGGCACCAGGTAGTATGTTGATATTGTGAATTTTGATCAAATGAATGTTGATCTTACGTGATCTCGGTGAAATCAGGACTAGTTTTTCGAATAAAACAGGAATTTAATAACAGTTGGATGAACTCGATAGATGAAACAGGACGCCGAAAGGAAACACTTTTGTTCCTAACAGTACATTTTTAAAGCACGTTTGTGGCGCTTCGTTGAGTCACTTGCTGTATAAGTCAGCAACGGTACTGCTTTACACTCAGAGTCGCAACAATCAAACTGTTACCCATAAAACAAACTGTAATTTTGACTTGGTTACGTTTGCACCATTGACTCGCCCCATTAATGGGGCAGACGTAGGTACTGGTTAATTACGTTTGCACCATTGAATAGTTAAGTTGTAAAAAAATGTAATGCTACTTGTAAAGCTTACATGTATACAAGAGCTCACCACTTTTATGTAACAAAACATATTTTAAAATATACTTACTATTTAATACTTATCATTCTTACTATACTTCTTCTTAGAAGTTTTTAAAAGCACACAAGTTAAAAAACGTTGTACATTTATAATCTTTTTTTGGATAAATCCACGTTGTTTATCAATAACAACTTTAAAAAGTAAAAAAAAAAGTATTGATTGGTAGCCTGCTGTTGTCTTTTCTTTCTTGTGTTTCACTCACACATATACCCTCACACCCTCACACAAGAATATACACCGAATTTACCATACCTAAATATTTTTCATTTTCTTGTACAATTTTGTTAGTCTGTAAGTTTACATATTATTTGAATGTCAACCTCCTCTTATCCTTGGTCGGGTACTGGAAACTGCGATACAGTATTATACTTCTGCAGTTTTCAGTGTTCATTTTTAGTATTTAGTACAAATGTAAAATGTTCAAATAAAAAAAATATTGATTATTGATTATAGATAAAAAAATAATAATGATCGGATTTGAGAGAAACGTAAGCCAATAGAGGTTTATAGTAAGTTATGATTGACAAGCTTACCCGCGCGGTTTTATCCGCGATTTTTCAGTTTTTATGTTATCCCACAGGAACGGTTCATTTTTCCTGAATAAAAAGTAGCCTATGTGACATTCTAGGATTTAAGCTATCTACGTTCCAAATTTCATCACAATCTGTTAATTCGTCACGTAGTACGTGTTAACAAACATACACACACACCCACACACAGACTGTCGCATTTATAATATTAGTAGGATTTATTAATTCGGTCCCTTCTAATAATATCTTAATGTACTATTACTTAAACAACACAACAGTGCGATCCACAGAACAGAAAGCGATCTGTCACCCTTTTATCAATAAGGTGACAGACCGCACTTTATTATTATGAAAAGTGCGATCTGTTACCCTGTCAGTAACGAGAGAAGAGATTAAACTTTTTCAACTAACTGGGCTTGCTTACTTTTCGGACACAATTTACTAATATAATTATTCTAGTGGTTCATACTTTCACTTATAAGGACTGATTAAGTTTATTACTCTTAGGCACCACTTTACATTCACATAGAAATAACCTGGCCAAGCCAACTGCGTACTTTAGCTACTGCAAGATATTAATTTATCGATTATAGGTTCTCAAACGCGTCTATTTACATTATCTTTGAAAGAAACTGACAAACAAACATTTTTAATCTTAAAACGGACCACCAAAAATTAAACTCTTAGCTTTTTTTTTTAATTTATATCTACAATAATATTTTACATGTAATTTAATATTGTACCCAAAAACCACCTAGGGTTTGTCTGACTACTCACATTCGTCAAGTACTACGTTAAGTCTGCTAGTACACATCTAGTAAACAAAAAAATGTATATCATAACATATTAAACATTAGCTAGAAACCGACAAACCCTCATTACTTCCCTAATTACGGTCAAATCTTTTCTATAACTCGACATTTCTCGCCTATTTAATTCCAAATCTTTGTGAGATATTGGCAAACCAAAATTACTCTTTGTAAAAAACCAACAGATCGACATAACTCGCCTACCTTTTCTAAGAAACTACAAACTAATATTACCTTGTAATGCATAAAATTACACTTAAGTGTTATAAAGTACAATAATTATTTATCTGTTTTCGTTATTAACTTACCGATATAGGTAATTCCCGGCTTCTACGTCGTTAACTTTAACTTTTCTGTTAGGTTAGGTTAGGTTATGTCCAAGAAAACTATCTTTCTATCATTTTTACATTCATCACAAGTTTACCTAAAAACTTTAAAAACACGGTTAGTAGCAACAGGTTTTTAGATGCACGAGTCGTTTTGAGCGTAAAAAGAGTAACACTGGTCGTTTGATGGGATTACTTGAGTGGTGGACGTTGCCCTTTACGACTAATAACAGTGCAATACACTGTAACAGTAGAACAAGTTTTTCTTTCATTCAAACTCCAAGACATTCATTGACGAACGATATGGCGCGACGGGCGAAGGTCCGCCTGCGACGTAGGAGGTTGTTCGATTCCCGCCTTGGAACAAAATGTTTGTAAATGTTGCAAATATTTGTTCCGGGTGTTCTGAGTATTTTCTATGTATATATATATCTTTGGTCATTTAGTACCCATTACACAAGCTCTGCAGCTTAGGGCTAGATGATGCTGTGTAGATTGTCAAGCATTATTTATTTATTTAATTGCATTCTTTAGTAGCTGAATTTCAGGAATCTTTTATTAGTGCACCCGGTACACTTCATCCTCTTTTTAGGTCTGGGATATAAATAATAAATGTTTTACTAGTATTTTTTATACATTTTTTTTTTTTTTTTTTTTATACTACTAAAGTGGTAACCAAGCGTACGGCCCACTTGATGGTCAGCGGTTACCGTAGCCTATGTACGCATGCAACATCATAGATATCACTTGCGTGTTACTACTCTAAGACCTTAGATGGTAAGTCTCATGTGCTTGTAATTTCACCGGAAACCATACCCTGCGAACCGGAACACAGCAATGCGAGCATTACTGCTTGGCGGCAGAAATAGGTATTGTGTTAGTCCTTCCCCTGACGAGCTCTATCACAAAGAACTCTACTACTCTTAAATTGACAACCAAGCACCAGGTCCACCTGATGTTAAGCGGTTACCACAACCTATGGACGCTTACAATACAAGAGGTATCGCGGTTTGCCAGCCGGAGACCTAGATCGAAAGATTCATGTGCCTGTAATTTCACCGGAAACCATACCCTTCGGACCGGAACACAGCAATGCAAACATTACTGCTTGGCGACAGTAAATACTGGTAGTACTTCCCCGCACGAGCTCTATCACAAAGAACTCTACATTATGCATTATACGGCAGCAGAAAGAATGGTACTTTCCGCTACTGCTCCTACCACGGTATTTTCGAGAAAATTTTCAAAATGTAAAAAAACCGACAAAATAGTTTAGCCTTAAATAGGCATGATGACTGATTTTGATAAACTGTTCTATTGTGTTCAGAAACATTATTATTCCACAAATTAATGGTTTAGTAGTAAAAAAATTCTATTTAGATATGAATTTTAAAATTCACGCCAAAGCGCGTCCAAGTCACGGCGTGACAGTAGTGACGTCTAAGTAAGTTTTTAATGTAAAATTTTGGCAACAAGGTTATAAATTCTCCAATTCACCAATCAGAGATCTAAGATGCTCTGATTGGTGTTCAGGCTTTTATGGCGGATTGCTGTATTTTGTAGTTTAATTTTATTAAAAATATTATCAATCTCGCATCTAATGTAAAAAGGAATTTGGTTTTTAGATTTCTTAAGTCCTTTTTCAAGGTGAAGGCGTAATTTTAGTGATTCTTGGTTACTGTCATCAGGCCTATTAAATATGTCGCACTAGTTTGAAGCGTGTGCGCACCTCATTACAATATAACAGCGTGTTTCCCACGCGGTATGACTCCGGCGCAGTTTACCTGCGGGCAGCTGCTACCAGCTAATGTTTTTGCTCTCAAATAGTTATAGCACAGTCATCTACATAACTTTAATGTAATAAGTTAAGGGAAATGTATAAATTAAGACCGCTGGGAAATAAGATTCTTGAATGGCGACTGCAAATGTATAACATTGGGTTATAATAATAGGTTGTTGAATGGCAACCACGAACTGGAAAACGAAGTGTAGGACGGCCCCCCACTCTATGGACCGATGTCATAGGAAGTCGGTGACTTCCTGCGACCACCGCGGGATGGGATGGTGAAGGCTCAAAATCGGTCGTCATGGCGCTCTTTGGGGGAGGCCTATGTCCAGCAGTGGACGTCTATCGGCTGGTATGATGAATATTTATGACAATGTCACGTAAATCCAGCTTGTTTCGCTCCTGCGTTATTTTTAATTTATACCGGTCCTTGCCCGTGGTCCACCTTGTTAGTTCACCTAGGTGTACCACGTGCAATTTTATTTTCCCGTGGTTCAACCAGGTGGACTAAATGTGGACCACGGGCAAATTAATTTTGGATAACTAACTTGGATTCGACCAAACTCGAACAGGCGCTATTCTCCGAGTAAATCGTAGTTATTCGCAAGTAAACTGACAGTTTCCTTGTATTTGAAATTTCTTATTCCTCGGAATAGTTATTCCAAAAGTTGGTAGAATCCAGCCTAAGATGGCAAACAAGTATAGATACTATACTTTAAGTATAAATATAATACATAGATCTATGTATAATTAGTATATGATCTTTAAAACCTAGGTAAGGCTGTCCACACTAGTAGAACCGCATTTTTGTCTGGGTGTAAAGACCGTACGTCATGATAACCGTCATAATTATATTAATAATTTCGTTTGACGACTTTGGTGGCGTGGTTGTCTTGTTGAGTAGTCTCAAGACGGGTTTTTTACGCTACGAGATAATATCTATTATATAAAATATCTCTATATATAAAATATCTCTATACCATAAAATATCATCTTTCACCACTTGGGTTTGCTGGAAGAGAACTCTTTTTAGGGTTAAGCTCGGCTGTGTACATGTCCTTTTTTTTTAATTTTTATAAATGTTATCATGTGTGTGTACAATAAAGAATAAAGAATAAAGAAATATTAATAATAACGTCAGTAAAACAAACTGAGCGAGAGAAGAGTCTTGTTTCAGTTCGATGGTACTCCTAGGTCGTTAATTGAGGTCATTCAGCATGCAGAGTTCTAATGTTCGCACTGCTGGGACACAGCTTAATCTGGAGCGAGAGTGATTGGGTCTTAATCCACCACGCAGACCCAATGCGGTTTTTTTTTTTTTTTATACTACTAAAGTGGTAACCAAGCGTATGGCCCACTTGATGGTCAGCGGTTACCGTAGCCTATGTAAGCATGCAACATCATAGATATCACTTGCGTGTTACCACCCTGAGACGTTAAGATGATAAGTCTCATGTGCCTGTAATTTTACCGGAAACCATACCCTTCGAACCGAAACACAGCAATGCGAGCATTACTGCTTAGCGGCAGAAATAGGTATGGTGGTAGTCCTTCCCCGGACGAGCTCTATCACAAAGAACTCTACTACTCTTTGGCGGTTTGGTGGATGGCACATATCTTTCGAATTATGCGTTCTTGGACATGCCGGTTTTGTCACGAATCAATCAATCAATCAATCATTTATTATTTGCTTCAAATAGGGTTTCAAGATTCACATATTTTTAGATAGTACCACCTATTTCTACCATTTGAGGCATGCAAAAATTACAGTGATAAAATTAAAATACGCAAAAAAAGAATCGATTAAGTAAAATCAAGTAAAATATTAAATGCCAATTGAGTTAAGTACTATGTATATAAAATAAGTTAAAATGTCAAAAATAAAATTGTCTTATTGTGTAAAATATCAAAAAATATTAATGTTGTCACGATGTTTTCCTTCGCCGTATGAGAGCACTGGCATTGCGCACATACATTTTTCGTAGCGAAAAACCAGTGGTGCACGACCAGATTTGAACCCACGATCGGAAGGCGGGGCTATAAGACCATTAGACATCCTCTCTTTTGGAGGGTACTTCCTCCAAAAAGGGGCAAAAAGAAGGCTACTGAATATCTCCGCTTTCGAGTTCGATTTGGAAAGTTCTTTTTATTCGAAAGGTTAACGTTAACTTTAAGTTGGTCTCCTAAAGATAATGATCTGGTGAGGATCTTCAGCGTGATGAACAGGATGAGCTCCTCAATACGCAGTTTTTAGCTTTTTTAAGCTCGTTAGGTCTACAGTAATAATTTATGTCCCCTGATTACATTTTCGACAATTTCAATTTATGTTAGGTAATTTTATTAAGCTGTGTAGTTTAGTAGGTCAGTAGGTATTTTGTTTGTTCATACTACGTGCGGCCCCGACTTTGTGCGTGCACGCAAAACCGCACAAATAGAGCATGGTCATTGTAACATAAGTTCATAATAAATACCTAACCTACTTATTAACGAATTCTTGCATAATTCAAGTTTTTCATTATGAACTGTTTAATAATTATGTACCTTTAACCTTAAATATTAGTAGGTACAGGATATCCCAAATATGAAGTTGGAAAGTTAGAAACTGTTGAATTTGGTTTGATTTTATTTTTAATAATTGATTTAAGTACTTGATGGTAAGCGGTTACCGTAGCCTATGCATGGCTTGCAATACAGACTCGCACTTTGACACCCTGAGATGTGGATCGATATCTCAAGTGCCTCATTAGCATGAAATAAATTAATTTAAATAAAGTTTTATTCAAGCATTATAAAAATAAACATAGGTGAATAAAAAAAAAAAGTGCTATCAAGTCAACCAGGAAAAACTTCACCCCTTTGTGGATCTAGTTACCAATTTGCTATGGTTTAATAACACCTTGTCAAAGGTCAGTGACTGAAGGCGGGTCAATGACTCATCAGTGTGATGTTAACGAACCTTTTTATTTATTGAATGGACCTGTGTCACAGAGTAACTGTGTGATTATTGAAGTCTTATTAGGTAATAAATAACTTACCGTTTCGGCTGTGCGTAATATTGATTGTAACGTATTTTTTTTATGAAGGAATTCGATCAACAATTTACAATTTTTTTTGTGTTTTTTGTGTTCTGTTTTGACCCACTTATATATTCTCATTTGATTGAGTCCAAAATTATATAACATAAACTCCCTGATTTCGTCCCAATCTTAATTTAGGTAGGTATAGTAAGTAAGTATAAGTGAGTAGGTACTTATAGTAAAAATTGTCATTTGGTACCAAAAATGACTGGCATTTGAACCAAATCGGGTCATTTCAAATCAGGGTCCCCTTTTTTAGAGACAAAAAATAATTTAATCATTTTCATAAATTCTTAACATTTTGTTTTGTTTGCTGGATGCAAAGACGTTGAGAATAATCTTGAAGGCTGGATGTAGTCTTATTCTCATTATTATCCATGAACCAAAAATTTGAAAAACATGGTGCTATCCATAAACCAAACCTTATTGAGACTGCTTGGTGATCCAATCACACTCGCTCACTTGAAAGCTGTAGACTCGTTTCCCAGCACTGCTGGGTGTGAACAATTTGATTGCCACTATCAAATTCAAAAAGAGTAATAAAATTTATCTTCTAACGACATCTGTTGTAGAACGACGTTACCAGTGTTAACTCAATCGTTGTATAGATGGCGCTTAATGTTAAGTTTATCCACAGAGTTTAACACAAATCACATTTATAGTTGGACGTGGAAAATTATTAAATTGAAAATTCATTAAAAATAATGATTAATAACTACATTCATTTATCAGTTATTACTTTCTTACTCATTATTTAGAAAATATTTTAATCTGTTTAGCAAAAGCTACTCGACAAAAGATGGCGTTAATACACCAAAGTCTGCTGAAAATGCTAATATGTTTTTTTTATAAATCGACGAAACGAAAAACGGAAGAGGTTCTCAAAGCGAGACTCGTATAATTTTATTTATTTATTTATGGCATAGCATAAAGCAAAATAAGTTTATATAAAAATGATAACAAAATTTTTAAAATGGTCACGCTCAGTGCTAATAAAAAAAAGGTGGTAAGTATTGTAATATTGTCTTCTAAGTCACGAATAGGTACAATACTTTTATATCTTTTTTTTATTATTTCTTTTTTATTTCTTGTCTTGTGTTACGACCTACGAGTATAATCTCTGTCGCCGCAAGTAATCAACAGGTATTTATTTACTAAGGTATTGTTGGTCAGGAGCACATAATATCTAGTTGCAATCGCCGGTGTATTGTAGTCTGTAATAGCAGATTTTAAGTGGTCACCATTATTGTACTATCAGGTATGCTAAAGGTTCAATTGGCACCACTCTCTGGAGCTATATAAATACATAATAAATAAATAGTTTATTCAATTTTAACAAGGTACAATGGGATAACAAATGCAAAAACTTAGACATAGGTATACATAACACTTGAGCCTGAACAAGGTAATCCTGTACGTGTAAAAAGAGCTAATTAGAATCTTAAAATAATTACTCACTTACTTACTAAGAAACTGAAACATATAAAAGTAGTATGTTATTTTTTTTTACACTAAATAATGCTAAAAATAAGCTATTTGTTTTTTTTTTTTTATACAAATGAAGTGGCAACCAAGCGTACGGCCCACAAGATGGTAAGCGGTTACCGCAGCTCATAGACGCTTGCAATACCAGAGGTATCACTCGCGGGTTGCCACCTTGAGGCTAAGGTCGAAAGCCTCATGTGCCAGTAATTTCACCGGAAACCATACCCTTCACACCGGAACACAGCAATGCGAGCATTACTGCTTGGCGTAGGATAGGTAGCTAGAAGTAGGATAGGTTCTATTAGAATAAAATTTCAATTTGAAATAAAATTAATAATATTTACTTTATCACAAACAATTCGTTCGTTCGTTCGTTCGTATGAGTCAGTGACCAACTCTGGTGACAGAGTTTCTAGGCCGCCCGAAGGCCTCTGTCATGGCCTAACAACTTTGAAAAAGTCGGGACCGACTGCTTAACGTTCCCTCCGAAGCACGGGAGTGCTCAGTTGAAATTGCCACTGGCGGTCACCCTAATGATTACCCCGCGGAACAGTGCTTAACTTCGTTGATCTGTTAAGAACAACTTAGCCAGCTACGTCACGAGCGCTCCAATAACTTCTCTGTATCATATGTATCATATCACAATCAATAACTTCTCTGTATCATATGTATCATATCACAATCAATAACTTCTCTGTATCATATGTATCATATCACAATCAATAACTTCTCTGTATCATTTTACTTTTTTTTTTTTTATTGACGACCAATGTGGCGCGGTGGACGAAGGTCCGCCTGCGACGCAGAGGTTGCGGGTTCGATTCCCGCCTTGGGACAAATGTTTGTAGGATCTGCAAATATTTGTTCCGGGTGCTCTGGGTGTTTTCTATGTATAATAAAAAATATCTATCTATGTATTGTATTGTATTAATTATATATCAGTCATCTAGTACCCATAATACAGCTCTGTTTAACAGCAGCTTACCTTGGGGCTAGATGATGCTGTGTGGATTGTCCAGCATTATTTATTTATTTATTTATTATTTATTATCATATGTATCATATCACAATCAATAACTTCTCTGTATCATATGATAAAGGGATCATTGAAAAAAACTAAGGAACCCAGCTGAGGTTCTTGCTAGCTTCTCTTTTGGCTGGGGCGCGTGGAACTCGAAAATTCTAGCTTATAAATGACGTTTCAAAATTATCCTTGCAAGATCCTTGTAATTTTATTTATTTTGTGATGCGCAAAGATTTTTATTCATCATCATCATCATGGCAGCCTTCTTATGTTCCCACTGCTGGGACCACAGAACTATATTTAAGTAGAATGAAAGAGTTCGCCGATTTGTATGGAAACCGAGAGTGAACATTTTGCGTATTTGTGTTTTACACACAAATGTATTTTAGTGATGGGAAACATAAGCCGCGCGAAAATAAATGATTTAAAAGCATCGATAAGCACGCGGCAAACCGATTCTAGGCACTGGCACACCACACCGCCCCCGGTTGGGAGCAGACTGAGTTTCGCGGAGAGTAAAGAGGTTCTCAGCCCTTACTTAGCCCGTTTTTTCGGCACGCGAGGTACGTACACTCACTCATTCTACTCAAATATAGTTCTGTGGCAGGGACACTGGCCTACTCTCAGGCGAGAGTGATTGGGTCTTAATCCACCACGCGGAGCTAATGCGGATTGGTGGATAAATAAAATATGTACATAAATAAATAAATAATGCTGGACAATCCACACACCATCATCTAGCCTATGGTAGGCTGCCGTTAAACAGAGCTGTATTATGGGTACTAGATGACTGATAATTTAATACAATACAATACATAGATAGATATTTTTTATTATATATAGAAAACACCCAGGACACCCGGAACAAATATTTGCAGATCCTACAAACATTTGTCCCAAGGCGGGAATCGAACCCGCAACCTCTGCGTCGCAGGCGGACCTTCGCCCACCGCGCCACATTGGTCATCAATATAACAGACATAATTAGATACATTACATTACAAAATATACAAAATACATATGAAACAGCTTAGCCATTTATAGACAATAACAATACTTGTAATTATATTGAATAGCCGATCTGCCCCAGCTTTGCACGGGTGCAATGAAAACTTAAGCACCCGTACGAAGACGGGGCGGGTCGCTAGTAATAAATATAACCTATGTTACTCAGGGTTTATGCATTGTAATGGGGAAAGAACTTTTCAAAATGAACCAGTAGTTTTTGAGTTTATTCGTAATAACAAACAAAAATACAAATCTTCTCTCTTTAATATATTAGTACCTCTACTTATCTCTCTCTCTTCCTGACTATTTATCCCACATGGTGGTGGGGTCAGCCTTCCTACAATTCTTCTTCCACTACGCTTTATCTAGAATGTAAATAGTTATAAGTGTCGAATAAGTTTTTTGTTTTTGTTACATTTACAACAGTCAGAGTAGTAGAGTTCTTTGTGATAGAGCTCGTCCGGGGAAGGACTACCACCAAACCTATTTCTGCCGCCAAGCAGCAATGCTCGCATTGCTGTGTTCCGGTTCGAAGGGTATGGTTTCCGGTGAAATTACAGGCACATGAGACTTTCCATCTAACGTCTCAGGGTGGTAACACGCAAGTGATATCTATGATGTTGCATGCGTACATAGGCTACGGTAACCGCTGACCATCAAGTGGGCCGTACGCTTGGTTGCCACTTTAGTGGTATAAAAAAAAAAAAAAAAAAAAAAAAAAGTCAGCTGTCCAAACGGGCGAAACCAATTTATTGTATTTTTTACTTTTAAACTAGCTATAAGGACCCTGAAAGAAACTCACATCTATATAGATCTGTTTTTTGTATTTTGCATGTTAGTTTTGAATACACATGTTTTGAATACACATGTTTTGAATATACATGTTTCTATCTTCTTTCTTTATAATTAGTACCTCTACTTATAAAGAAATATTTTGAATTTTATTTAATTCAAGTGCCTTTTACTTATAGAAATCTTTGTCAAGTGCATACCAATAAAAGATGGTTCACACGTGAACAAACCAATCAAAAATCTCGTAAATTAAACAAAAACCAGATTTACCTTTTTTATGAAATTTTATGGCACAGTTCAGACAGTTGGTCAAATTTTATGTGATTTCTTGAGTTCGGTGAACTTTACGATGTTGTTTGTACTTTTCCTAAAAGATCTAAGCTTACATACATAAGTAAGTAAGTAAGTTCGTATGAGTCAGTGGCCAACTCTGGTGACAGAGTTTCTAGGCCGCCCAAAGGCCTCTGTCATGGCCTACATACACATACATAGTAGGTATACATACATAGGGGCAGCACCAATGGATATTTCTATCGAAAAATGTATGAGCGCAATGCCAGTGCTCTCATACAGTGAAGAAAAACATCGTTAGGAAACCGGCATGTCCAAGAACTAAAAATTTGAAAGACATGTGCCATCCACCAATCCGCATTGTGTCCGCGTGGTGGATTAAGACCCAATCACTCTCGCTTGAGAGTAGGCCAGTATCCAAGCAGTGGGAACATTAGAAGGCTGTCATGTTGATGATCATGATGATGTGCCATCCACCAATCCGCATTGTGTCCGCGTGGTGGATTAAGACCCAATCACTCTCGCTTGAGAGTAGGCCAGTGTCCTAGCAGTGGGAACATTAGAAGGCTGTCATGATGATGATGACTACTTAAGTTACGATGCAACCACCACACCAAAGCATCTACTCTTGAGTCGTATTCCACATTATCTTGAGGGTCGCCACCTCCATTCATTAGCTTCTGTTCATGTCTTTGCGGAGACACGTGAGGGCAAAATGCTGTTAATTTTACATTCACTATGGTCACGGAAGAACTGAGTTCTCCGCTGTTTAGATTAGGGTGCGTGACTTCGCCGAAATATCGGGAACCAATAAAACTTACAAATTATTATTATTATTTTTTTTTTTTTTCGGTTTATTTGACAAACACACAGAAAGAAAACAAAAAAATATATAAAACAAGAGACTTAAGTAATAAAAAGAAAAGAAAATAGGTAGGTAAGTAGGTACATAGTTTACAAATCATGCTAAATATCTCGTTTTTTGTAAAAATTATAGTGTAAACGATGATGATTTTAACAACTATTATTAATCTATTAGTGTAGTTCTTAAAGATATATTATTTTATTTTATTTTATTTGGAAAATACAGTACTATTACACAGTTATTTTAACAAGTTAGCATTTTACATAAACCAGTTAAGTTTCCTGCTAAAAATGAATGTAGAGTCTCAGCGTAAACGATTATGTAGTGTAAAAAAAACGAATATTAAAAAAATAAAGCTTAAAAAAACCAAAATACCAAACTATAAAAACAAGAAATAAAGAAAATTTTGATTTTAAAAACAAGGATATCAAAATAAAAAATATAAATTATAATTTAGTTACTTAAATTATTGGCAATGCTTAGCATAACATCTCTCCGAAATTATATATAGCTTGTGAAGGGATGTTTTGGTAAACGGATAGCGTGTTCCGAAACTGTGGCCTTGCCACATCGCTATCACTTTCTTGAAAGTTTCAATTATGTATCTACAGTCAGTTTATTGAGGAAGCGGAATCGATTCACGCGCTGCTTTATGAAACTGATTGAATTTTATTGAATCATTGGCCACGTCTGATACGTACGTACAAACGGTGACGGTGTAGAATGAACTCTTTGTTATATTTCAAGATTGTATCTTTGTATCTTTGGAGAGAAAGAGGAGACTACAGTATGGGGTTCTTCAAAAAGGGTGTTTTAACATTTTTAAAGGGTCGGCAACGCGCGAGTGATACCCCTAGTATTGCAAGCGTCCATAGGCTACGGTAACTACTTAACAGCAGGTGGGCCGTATGCTGCCTTGGTGGTATAAAAAAAAAGGAGAAGAATAGAATACACAACAGTTATTTTGCGTCACAACAAACATTAAGTTAAGAGCACTGGTGTTATAGTGGAAGTAGCACCTTCCGATCCTAAGGTCGTGGGTTTGAACCCGGTCGTCTTTGCTTCAAGTCTGGCAATGATCAGTTTTCTTTTTCTGTCAGTTTGTTGGTACTCTTCTACAGCTAAGAGTAGTAGAGTTCTTTGTGATAGAGCTCGTCCGGGGAAGGATTACCACCACACCTATTTCTGCCGTCAAGCAGTAATGCTCGCATTGCTGTGTTCCGGTGTGAAGGGTATGGTTTCCGGTGTAATTACTGGCACATGAGGCTTTCGATCTTAGCTTCAAGGTGGCAACGCGCGAGTGATACCCCTAGTATTGCAAGCGTCCATAGGCTACGGTAACTACTTAACAGCAGGTGGGCCGTATGCTTGTTGCCTTGGTGGTATAAAAAAAAAGGAGAAGAATAGAATACACAACAGTTATTTTGCGTCACAACAAACATTAAGTTAAGAGCACTGGTGTTACAGTGGAAGTAGCACCTTCCGATCCTAAGGTCGTGGGTTTGAACCCGGTCGTCTTTGCTTCAAGTCTGGCAATGATCAGTTTTCTTTTTCTGTCAGTTTGTTGGTACTCTTCTACAGCTAAGAGTAGTAGAGTTCTTTGTGATAGAGCTCGTCCGGGGAAGGATTACCACCACACCTATTTCTGCCGTCAAGCAGTAATGCTCGCATTGCTGTGTTCCGGTGTGAAGGGTCCATAGGCGCTTACCATCTTGTGGGCCGTACGCTTGGTTGCCACTTCAGTTGTATAAAAAAAAAAAAAAAAGCTGGTATTTAAAACTGATATGGACGATACTAGGTTTAGGACTACTTCATCTATGGAGTAGAATAACAACTGCATAAAAGGGGACAAAACTGCGTGACGCAGCTAGTGCTTCGTGCAACAGCGACAAAGCCCTTTCTGTTTTGATTAAAAAAGAAATAATTTCCGATCTTGTGTCACACAATCAACGTTTATCTTGCGAAAACGAATGATTTCTCTTGGTTATTTAGTACATTGTTATAGTTACGTGTTATTGTTTGATCGAGATTGTACAATTTGTACGTGGGTCATTACTGTTTCAACACCTCTTCTATCAATGACGTGGTATGTTAACACGATCATCATTTCGATTGAATCCCAATGCGGTCTCATTTTTTTAGAGTTCTTTACCTCAAAAGGAAAAAAAACGGAAACCTAAGCTTTGTTGTGTGTCTGTCGAACAGGATCTGTTCAATTGATAACTCTTGTCAGTGAGTTAAATGAATACATACTGAATTTGCTAGTTTTTAGTGCAAACAGCGTATACAAATTGACATTCAGGATTATCGCGTATTATATTTACTTATTTTTCGCTAAAAACGGGATATTAACCATGATTTGTGAGTTTTATTGATTTCCGATATTTCGGCGCAGTTACATGCACCATGAATCACGAGAGAAAAACTCACAAATCATGAAAAATATCCCGTTACAGTGAAAATTATGTTAATAACCATGATAGTTTTAAAAACTATATAATTTACTTATTTAACTTGGTATTTACGCGCAGATAGAGAAACGATCAAGTACGATGGTTACTGTCACGCTGACGCAAACGACCCAGGACCCAAGACCACCAAGGCCCTAGGCCAGAGAATGTAAGGACCGTATTTTTAATCACACTTATCAGACAAATAAAATATTATGAATGCGAAAGTTTGGATGTTTGGATTTGTTTCTTCCTCTATAAAGTATAGGGCCTAGTATCAGTAGTCCGATGATTTAGTCCGATGATCGGACTGATGAGACATTTTAGTCTCATCAGTTCGATGATTTAAATCCTCGGACTACTGAGACTTTTTGTCCGTTAGTGACTGTCAGTAGCTATACTATATTTCTGGCGCTTCGACGGCCGCTCCCGCGGCACGCTCGCTTCGCTCGCTCGTCTCGCGCGTGGTTTTTCACTAACCTAACATAACCTAACCTACTAATTTCGATCTGGGTGGAAAAGTAGATCTGTAGACTTCCAACTTATGGTGGAAAGCTAAGTTGGAAGATGGGAATAAGTCATACTTAGAAACTTTTTGACCGACAGTCACTAACGGACAAAAAGTCTCAGTAGTCCGAGGATTTAAATCACCGAACTACTGAGCCGACAAAGTCTCATCAGTCCGATCATCGGACAAACTAACCGGACTACTGATACTAGCCTGATCGAAATTAGTAGGTTAGGTTATGTTAGGTTAGTGAAAAACCACGCGCGAGACGAGCGAGCGAAGCGAGCGTGCCGCGGGAGCGGCCGTCGAAGCGCCAGAAATATAGTATAGCTACTGACAGTCACTAACGGACAAAAAGTCTCAGTAGTCCGAGGATTTAAATCATCGAACTGATGAGACTAAAAAGTCTCATCAGTCCGATCATCGGACTAAATCATCGGACTACTGATACTAGGCCAAGTATAGAGTCTATACCATTACCTAATTTTTTTTTTAATTTATTTATAACCACAAATTATTTAACATTAAACTGATTATTGTACTCTAAAAACCACCTAGGGTTTGTCTGAGTACTCACATTCGTCTTGTAATTTTAATACCTAGTGTATATCTCATTACTTGACAGCCATTGAATCAATTTGTCTGAATTTTAAAACATAGATTGATAACGACTGGGAATAGAACAAAAGTAATCAATGGTTTTACTTTGAGAACTATAACAAATATTTTTGGTCTTTTAAAAACACGTTAATATTCGTTCGAGACCCTAAATTCTATAGACCAAACAATGATTAAAGTCTGCTTAACGTAAGCTTTAGGTACCCGTTTCAATGAATCCTTAGATAAGTGGATTTGTTTCTAATTGTGCTGCTTCTCACGGTCATCAAACAATGGATAACATTGCGACGCTGCTGCTCAAATAGCTTTATTTGAATTGCAAAATAAACACTCAATAGTGTTAAATCAGTTTCTAGTTTGTTTTAGTATAAGATATGATTATCTTATACTAAAACAAACCCTAGGCCTAGGCAAACTCCGTCACCAGAGTTGGTGATCCAACTCTGGTGACGGAGTTTGCCTAGGCCTCCATCATACCAATTTTGAAAAAACCGGGACCCTTTTGCCTGTACACGAACAAATAGAACAGAAAAGAATAGAAAACGCTATATTTGTTCAATAATTTTAATTTACCTAATTGTGTACACGAAAATAAAATGAAAACATACAAAACATGTTATTTAAAAGTCCTTATAAATATTATAGCATTGAATAAAAAAATACAGTAGTAGGGTATGTAATCTAATATCGAAAGTTTAGTGGGCGGTTTTATTGCTAGAAGCAATTTCTTTTAGATGAACCACGGAAACATATAAATTGATATCACTTTTAGTCTTTTTTAAACTTTCGCTATCAGAACTCATAGTTTTTTATAATAGTGTGTGGATACAGTGTCATGTGTCGGAGTGTGAACGCGGACTTTTAGAATTCTGAAAACCAAGTGAGGGTAGTTTTAAAAACTGCTTTCGCTTCTCTGCGGTAGCTCCATAAGCATACTCCAGTCTGCCCGCGGCCACGGTTGTTGCAACACAACCGAAACGTCGCGTTGGGGAAATAAAAAGGTGATTACGCGATATCACTTTTGTCCGCAAGAGGACGCCCGGTTTCTGTCACTCGACCTTACTCTTCAAAGCAATCTTCGATCCTCAAAGTTTTGTACTTTTGGAAGCTTTGTGGTTGAGTTTTGAGCTAGGTGGTGTTTTTACCACTAAAGTAGCAACCAAGCGTACGACCCACTTGATGGTAAGCGGTTACTGTAGCCTATGTCCGCTTGCAACATCAGAGATATCACTTGCGTGTTACCACCCTGAGACGTAAGATAGAAAGTCTCCTGTAATTTCACCGGAAACCATACCCTTCAAGCCGGAAAAGCATTAGTGCTTGGCGAAATAGTATATATATAGTGGTAGTTCTTCCCCGGATGAGCTCTTCTTCTTCTTCTTCGTTTATGGATCTCTGCGGCTTATTTGCCAAAATTTTGCCAGTGTCTATGATTGTCGCTAAGCAACGTAAACAAAATAAATTTGAAAAGAAATGGTGACTTTTCTTTCAAAGTATCACAAATAACTCTACTACTCGTATTGGTTGTCATGAAATGTCATATTCCAATAATTAGGGGTTTTCGATTCGAGATTTAAAAAAAAGTAGTTCCGATTGCTTTGACAGATGGCGCTATCTGCCCTGCTGCCATACTGGGAAAGGTTAATTTTCGTCTCGTGTCAAGCGATTTTTTTTTTTTCGTTTGTATTTGATTTCCACTCCAGTACGACCAAAGATAATGTACTACGCAGGAGCAACCAATGTTGAATTCCCTACACATTCACCATAGCTCGCCAAACGTAGTGCTTACATTCTCTTAGGCTCGTCAGTTGAGCTACTGCCATCTAAATAGACAGCTTTTTTTTTTAATAACTTGAGACGAAAAGGCCTCATTGTCCAATACGTATCCGTTCAAGTGTAAGTTTTAGTCGTAAGGAGTCTGCATACCAGTGGGTCCCAAACATGCATTCGCCTTGGTTTCGGCTCGCGTGCTGACTGTAATTGGAGCTAATTTAATCCGGCGTGACACCCGACTGCACTCGATTCAACATCCTGCGTCATCCGATTTATGTAACAGTGCCGATTGATTTGTGCTCTGAAACTGGTGTTTCATCACATCAATCCATTCCACACTAGTGTTATACCGGTTAAAGATTTGACGTAGTTACAGCCATTTGTCTGTGTAAATACATGTTTTTTTTTTATACTACTAAAGTGGTAATTAAACGTACGGCCCACTTGATGGTCAGCGGTTACCGTAGCCTATGTACGCTTGCAAAATCATAGATATCACTTGCGTGTTACCACCCTAAGACGTTAGATGGAAAGTCTCATGTGCCTGTAATTTCACCGGAAACCATTACCTTCGAACCGGAACACAGAAATGCGAGCATTACTGCTTAGCGGTAGAAATAGGTATGGTAGTACTTCCCCGGACGCGTTCTATCACAAAGAACTCTGCTACTCTTGAAATAAAACCAGCAATAACTTCCGAAATATTGGAACTAGCGTTAGAAATAGAAATAAAGACTGTCAGCCTTACAAATAAACGTGGTATAGTTCTCTCGGCGGATCTAGGCTTCCGTGAAGTTAGCCGTTTCGATGCGCAATGGAGCTTTTTCTAACTAAATTGTCTTTGCGCATCACAAACGGCTAACTTCACGGAAGCCTAGATCCGCCGAGAGAACTATACAAAGTTATTCCTTCCGAACTAAACTAAGAATAAGCATAGGAATTGTTAGTTTATTTCGAGGAATAATTATATACCGCGTTTATTTGCAAGAATGTGTAAGTAAATAAATAAATAAATAAATAATGCTGGACAATCCACACAGCATCATCTAGCCCCAAGATAAGCTACTGTTTAAACAGAGCTGTGTTATGGTACTAGATGACTGATATATACTTAACACAATACAATACATAGATATATATTTTTATTATATATAGAAAATACCCAGAACACCCGGAACAAATATTTGTAGATCGTACAAACATTTGACCCGAGGCGGAAATCGAACCCGCAACCTCCGCGTCGCAGGCGGACCTGCGCCCGCTGAGCCACATCGGTCGTCAATTTTATAGTGCTTAAATAAAAGTCCTTTTATTATATTACTAGAAGTCCGTCCCAGCTTCGCGTGGGTGCAATGAAACCGCACCCGTGCGAAGCCGGGGCAGGTCGCTAGTAATAAATATAGCCTATGTTACTCCGGGTTAACGTAGCATTCTAATGGTGTAAGAATTTTTGAAATCGGACCAGTAGTTTTTGAGTTTATTCGTAACAAACAAAAATACTAAAATACAAATCTTACCTCTTTATAATATTAGTATAGATTTTTAATTTAATGTTTTTGTTCGTTTGTTTGTTTGTTCCAAATGGCAGGATCTAGAGCCTCTAAGTTATCCTTACCTTATAAATTACCTAGGTTCGCAAACAATAAATGAATATGGGTATGATTATGATTATAGAAGGCCTCGACCTAAGGGGAAGACCTCGACGCACGTATTACGATCAAATTGAAGACGTGCTAAAGAAAGGCCAGGTCAGGAGTACCCTAAACCGACGAGCGTGTATGAAGAATGTGATGATAGTAAATGAAGCAAAACAGGTGTGTCAGGATCGTAGCAAGTGGAAATCCGTGGTCTCTGCCTACCCCTACGGGATACAGGCGTGATTTTATGTTTATGTTATGATTATAGAAGGCATTTTTTTTTCTTTACCTGGTGGTAGGACTCTTCAGCAAGAGTCCGTCTTGGTGGGTACCACCGCAATGTCAGATATTCTACCTCCAAGCAGTAGTGCGCAAGCATTACTGTGTTTAGGTTTGAAGGGCACTGAAGCAAGTGAAATTACTGGGCGAAAGAGACTTAACAACAATGTCTCGGGGTGATAAGTGCAGTGCCACGAAATCACTTAAAAACTTTAAGCTTTGGGTGGCACTGCATCTGTTATAGTCTGGCGTGGTGCTTAACATCAGGCGGGCGTCTTGATTGTCTTGTCACTTGCCGACATAAAAAAAAGGCATTACCGTCTATTGAAGAGCTAGGCCTACAGAATAAGCAATTTGACGACCAATGTGGCGCGGTGGGCGAAGGTCCGCCTGCGACGCGGAGGTTGCGGGTTCGATTCCCGCCTTGAAACAAATGTTTGTAGGATCTGCAAATATTTGTTCTGGGTGTTCTGGGTGTTTTCTATGTATAATAAAATATATATATCTATGTATTGTATTGTAATAAATATATATCAGTCATCTAGTACCCATAATACAGCTCTGTCTTACCTTGGGCTAGCTAGATGATGCTGTGTGGATTGTCCAGCATTATTTATTTATTTATTATTTAATACCAAGTAATCTTGTGGGGGAAATCTGTCTGTGACGATAATATCAATGAAATTGCCGGATATGTAGGGACCAAATAGGGTCTCGACTTCCCCCAGATTAGCAGCTGTCTCTTGCCCACACTAGAATACTAAATGGGGTGGGTGACCTTTCTTTTCATTTAACACCTCATGATTTATTGACGACCAATGTGGCGCGGTGGGCGAAGGTCCGCCTGCGACGCAGAGGTTGCGGGTTCGATTCCCGCCTTGGGACAAATGTTTGTAGGATCTGCAAATATTTGTTCCGGGTGTTCTGGGTGTTTTCTAATAAATAAAAAATACCTATATATGTATTGTATTGTATTAAATATAATATCAGTCATCTAGTACCCATAATACAGCTCTGTTTAACAGCAGCTTACCTTGGGGCTAGATGATGCTGTGTGGATTGTCCAGCATTATTTATTTATTTATTTTATTTATAAATGTAACTGATTTATTGTGTGCTGTTTGTGTGTTTATAATTAATCTGGGGTGTGTCCAGAATGAATGTATTTTCTTTTTGACTTTCATTTAGAGCAGATTATTTTCTGACCAGGATTCAAGTCGTGAGTGATCAGGTTTACAAACGTGCTCTACCATCGACCACCCATCACTAGCATCACTTTCAAGGAGGTCACTTACAAGGCTGGTCGATACCCAATAGCCATGGAAGACCAGCGCTAAAGTAGTATGTATGCTGCTTTACCAAATGCTGAATGGCGGCCATTTTCAAAGACTTATGATCTACATGTACTCGTATAACTGCTGCTTAGATATACACTTTTAATATTATTACCACCTACTATTTATCAACTGTCTCGAAATAAACTTTTTTTACTTGTAATTTTACTTTACAATAGAAGAAGAGTAGAGTTCTTTGTGATAGAGCTCGTCCGGGGAAGGACTACCACCATACCTATTTCTGCCGCCGAGCAGTAATGCTCGCATTGCTGTGTTCCGGTGTGAAGGGTATGGTTTCCGGTGAAATTACTGGCACATGAGGCTTTCGATCTTAGCCTCAAGGTGGCAACCCGCGAGTGATAGGTACCTCTGGTATTACAAGCGTCCATAGGCTGCGGTAACCGCTTACCATCTTGTGGGCCGTACGCTTGGTTGCCACTTCAGTTTCATAAAAAAAAAAAAAGTTTCACAAACCGAATTTTGAAAACGCTTTATAGCGTGTTTTATACCAAATGTGGCAACTGGAAACTGGGTACAGACTAGGGGTTTATTTCGCTAATCATGGTTATTATTATTGTTTATTTTCCAATTTTATTCATGCGTTCCGCTGTAGCACTTTGCAGCCCATCACACTTTATAATCCAACAGTTTCCATAACGCTGGCGTTTAGCGTAATAAGACCCCTGATCTCTCAAGTGACATGTAAAGTAATAAATAAATTAGCTACATCCCGACTGTTTTATTAAGAAGAATAGCAACTATGGTATTCGTTCTCTGGCTATTCAAAAACGTCTGGTCTACTTACGCAATCTGCTGTCTGTCTAGCCTAGAGCAAGAATCAGGGTCCGTGGGGAACGAAGTATCACCGCGATTTCCAATATCTTCAACAACACAGGCTGGGTTCCTATCGCTTTTCAGGATAATACTTTGTTTTAGCTCTGGCATTAACTTCAAGAAACTTTGTCATCGTTCACCCTAACAACATGCAATTCCTCAGCCAAAAAACGTAATTTGGTGCGTAAGCCGATACCTCAATCATTCCATTACTGACTGTAGATTCATCAACAGTTACTAAAGCCTTACCACAGATTAGTGTAAATTGAGTACGAACCCGGCTAAGCCTAAAAAAAGAGAAATACTCTGCTAAATTAACAGTTTAATTGGTCGCAATCAACGTGGCGAAGATGCTATTTGGATGTCGTTAGTGAGCGGTATGTCAACATTCGGTGTGAAGACTTTGTGTGTTTTTGCAATTTTTGTTAATTTGTGTGAAGTTAGCTTATCGGTAGGGTTAGGCTGCGTTTCCACCAGAGACGTGCGAGGAACAGCGAGGGATGTGTTTGTTAGGAACCAATAGAATCACTTCATTTACCTACTTTCGCTCTGACAGCTTCAATTACTTAAGTGATTAGTTCCAACAAACAAATCTCTCGCTACACATCCTCGCTTAGCTTTGGTGGAAACGCAGCCTTATCCAAGTTCTACTCTCATCCAAGCTTTACCGAGCTCTAAGTATTACTGTTTCGGTTTGAAAGGCAATGTAGCAAGTAAAATTACTAGTAAATATAATATTATGTCTCGTAATCTCTGTAATTATAGTATTATGTCTCGAAGTGACAAGCGCAGTGCCCGTGGGGGTAACCACAAGCTCTTATAGCAATAATGAAATAATATTACACTGTTTTTTTTGTATGCCGAAATATCAATCTAATATTATTTCAATATTGCTTTAGAGTTTGTGGTTAGGTTATCATAGGAGATTGTGGACCACTAATGCAAAAACGTAGCATACATCTGGGTAGGCACATCCTCAGCCCAGATGAGCTAAGAGACATCACCCCCAAGCAAATCCTCCAGTTGTTAGTATCGGCAGAGCTTGGAGGTAACTGTAAACGCCCCCTAAGGGCGACAAAACAAGTGGCGAACACAATAGGCCTGCATGGCCGCAGTGTTATATTAGCCGCACCAATTTAATTTTAAAAAAAAATAGGTTATCATGAGCAGATAAGTAAGTAAGTAAGAGTTATCAGTTATCAAAAGAAGTAATAGCTATCATTTTCTTTCTTTTGTATATTTTTATTTACATTTTTTTTGTTATTATTATAGATTTTAAAATAAAGTAACATTATTTTTTTTATACAACTGAGGTGGCAACCAAGCGTACGGCCCACATGATGGTAAGCGGTTACCGCAGCCTATGGACGCTTGCAATACCAGAGGTATCACTCGCGGGTTGCCACCTTGAGGCTAAGATCGAAAGCCTCATGTGCCAGTAATTTCGACGGAAACCATACCAAAAAAAAAGCAAATCCTTAATTAATTTAAGTATTATTAATCTGTAAGTTAGACGTATATTTGTTATACATAATGTCGTAAACCCACTATTTTACAGCCACGGATAGATAAAGTTAGCAAAAGTTAGTAAACATTTTTCATCAAACCGGCTTACCATTATGGTATGAAGTGAATTTGGGTTAGTACGAAACCAAAACAACAAAAATAAGTGTATTTAAAAAGGTGAACTGTGTTGTCCTTCGCGGCATTGTAGAGGTTACCTTTCGAGGGAAGGGGGGAAGAGGGTTTAAGAACATTTATAAATATTCTTAACCCCCCCCCCCCCCCCCCCCCCGCCCCCTTCTTTGGATTTAAATATCCAATTATTTACATAATATACTAGAAGTTATCCGGACAGAAGACCTCGCAAGTACAAACTTTTAAAAGTGAGCAATTTACTTTATTTTGAGAAGCTTTTCTGCCCATCACGCTGAAAATCCTCACCAAATTTTTTTGAGACCTTCAACTTATGTACCTTTCAATTTATTTGAAAAAACAAAAAACCATCTACCTACCCTTTTTACCTCTTTTTGGAGAAATTACGCCCCCAATCCAAAATCTCCGACAACAAACAAATTCTTTAAAGTCCTACCACCTGTATACCAAGTTTCAACCAAATCCGTTGAAAAATGCCGAAAGAGAACAGCCGGACGGACAGACAGACTGACTGACTGACTGACTGACTGACTGACAGCCAATCTCGAAATTGCGACGCTTCACACGCACAGTCTCATCGCGGGACAGACTTTAACACATGTTTCTGGGACTAGTGGTAATCAGTTTCTGTGATACACACGACAAAGAAGTTGATGCCATGACTGTTTATTGACTGCTTGGATCATAGAACAGAAAAAAAAATCTGTTTTGTGACTTGGGTGTTGGTATAATTTTTTTATATTCGTTATTCAATAATCCTTCTTATTTTTATGGGTATGGTTTCCGTTGAAATTACAGGCACATGAGAGTTTAGATCTATGTCTCAAGGTGGCAACGAGCGTGATATCTCTAAATCTCTGATTCTGCAAGCGTACATAGGCTATGGAAACCACTTACCATCAAGTAGACCGTACGCTTGGTTGCTACTTTAATGGTATAAACAAATACCATATTAACTGAGATTCTTAATTTTGACATGGTTTACTTTTTTATTTTTTTATATTTAACCTATCTTACCCCACAGCTGGGCAAAGGTCTCCCCCAAATTGGTTTACTAATGAGATAAAACTATGATGACAGTAATTTCAATGGTAAATAAATAGGCAATAAAATTGAAAAATATAATTTACATAGTACCTACGATGCAACATGGTCTCGACCTAAGTCCTTATCTCAACTCTCGTTCTACACAATCCCACTACTGGGACACTAGTTTACTCTTGACCGAGAGTGATTGGGTTGAGTCCATCGCGAAGACCCAATGCAGATTGGATAGCACATGTCATGTAAATTTTTAGATTTTGGTTATGCCGGTTTCCTCAAGACGTTTTCCTTGACCGTGTGGCATTGCGCATAATAATCTTGCGAATAGAAAAAAATCATTGATGCACCACGACCGGTTTTGCACCCACTTTAGAATCAGAAGACTAAATAAGTGGTACTTGATCAATGCTCTGCAGTTCTTTCGTTTGTTGTACTACACCTAAATTTACTTAAATATTTCTAACGACCTTACAAAATCACAATCAAAAACACTGCCGGGGAAAACAGTACAGTAGCCATAAAAAATTAGTACCTTGAATGTAGACATCTCCGATACATGGACACTTCACAATGCACAGACACAAATACGGAATGGTACAATTGGTGTTATACAATGTTCGAAATGATACCAATTTGCTGTTATCCACGCGACGCCCTCTCTCGTCAACAGTCAAGCGTGAACTGAATCATATACTATAGCTAATGTATTTAGGTTGTAGAGAATATCATTGTAATTTACAAAAGGCAAAAGGATGTTGTAATTTGTCGGTACATAACACGAAATCGCGGAGTAAATAAAGAAAAACTATTTTGTACATAATTGTTTAGCGAATATGTGGACAAATGGATGAATGAATGTTGAGCGATATGCCCGATGTAGAGACGAGTCGTGAATGACAGGTGATTGCGGGTTCGATTCCTGCTGCGAATTTCGTGCGTGATTTCGATAATTGTTTCAGGACAAGATTTCTAAGGTTTCAGATTGGTCACTTTCATTTGATCCCACAAGTTTAATTGTTTTTAAATTATTATTATTTTTTAGACCTAGTGAGGAGAACAGAGCCTAACCTGTGGTACAATTTTTTTACACCTGACTCATGCTTGTTACCTTCCTGTTATATAATGTTATGTACCGATGCACACCATAATGACAAATAAAATTATTCTTATTCTTATTCTTATTTAACATAGCTGATTTCACCCAGCTCCGCACGGATGCACAATAGTTTTTGCGTTTATTCGCAACAAACATATATACAAAAATACAATTCTTCTCTCTATAAAATAATTAGTATAGATATATGAACTTCCATTTGATCCCACATTATCGTGTACCTTAAACAAGTAAAGTTGAATTGCACGGTCTAGGGTCTGTAAATAAAATTTTGTAATTATAGATTTTGTTTTTTATGGTGTCTCTATATTCATTTGTTTAAAAACAAAAAAAAAACTTTTACAGTAACAAAATATAAATATGGTATTTGTACAATATTTACATAACATTAACAAAGTAAGTAAGGTACATAAAAAAAGTGAAACAAATACTTATCATAATTTATAAAGGCCACTTTAGTGCTCGACTGATGGTGGTGTAGTGTAGTTTGTAGACGGACGTCTACTCAGGAGACTTATTTGCTATTACCAAACGCGGGTTACGATATCTGCGTGGAATCGTTATCGCCGAACCATGTTTTAGAGCTCGTCTGACTTTTTTTCAAAGTCAGTCAACCTATCGATAGCAAAACTATCGCTATTAAAACAACACAAATACGGAAAACCATTTTACAATTTCACACCATGGCACGTTACTAAGTTACACGTTATTGCTAGAGCACCGGTGGTCTAGTGGTAGTGAGCACCGGTGGTCCACTGGTAGTGACCCCGCCTTCCGATCCTAGGGTCGTGCACCAATGGATTTTTCTGTATGAAAAATGTATGTGCGCAATGCCAGTGCTCTCATACGGTGAAGGAAAAATCGTGAGAAAAACCGGCATGTCCAAGAACTAAAAATTCGAAAGACATGTGCCATCCACCAATCCGCATTGGGTCCGCGTGGTGGATTAAGACCCAATCACTCTCGCCTGAGAGTAGGCCAGTGTCCCAGTAGTGGGAACATTAGAAGGCTGTCATGATAGCTAAGGAATGTCCTATGTGTGTGTCCTATCCCATAGCAAATAAGCCCCCTTTTTTTTTTTTTTTTTTAACGATAGGAAAATGCTTTACGCATTCCCCTCGGCTCGGGGGAACCGGGGGGATATGTCGGACTCACCAGAATGACGGCATACCGACTAAAAAACTATCGGGGTTCTAACATAACGCTCTGTACCTAGGCTGTGGGAGCGCGCTAACAATCTTCCATAAACAAATAAGCCCCCTGTGCTACGCCACTGCCGTAATTGCTACCGCGAGACGCGGCGAATTCGAAATTTTCAGCGCTACATAATCAAAATGTCGTTGATCAGTCGCCGTCAGTCGAGCACTAAATTTCGCCTAAGCATAGCAAAATTGATTTCAGTATTAATTCACCTTGTAGAAATTATAAAATTAATATTATAAAATTATGAGTAGTAGAGTTCTTTGTGATAGAGCTCGTCCTGGGAAGGACTACCACCTTAGCTATTTCTGCCGCCAAGCAGTAATGCTCGCATTGTTGTGTTCCGGTGAAATTACTGGCACATGAGGCTTTCGATCTTAGCCTCAAGGTGGCAACCCGCGAGTGATACCTCTGGTATTGCAAGCGTCCATAGGCTACGGTAACCGCCATATGTTACCATCTTGTGGGCCGTACGCTTGGTTGCCACTTCAGTTGTAGTTATAAAAAAATAAAATAACTGTTTGATACTAAGCTCTTCATATGAGTTTACAATTGGATGTCTATTGAATAAGACTTAACATACTAGCTGATGTAGCCGCTAAGTAGTTAGTTGCGAGCAAGCAATTTATTTGATTATGTAGATAAATACTTACCTATTGTTATTTTAAACGCACTGCGGTTATTGTAGCCATGAGATCAAACTATTGTTTGATTTGGTTGATAACAAGTTTATTTATTTAATACATTGTTAAACAATAGAGGAATGTGTGGAAAATAGGTGATTTAATGCTTATTTTTCTTTTCCATTTGAACATTATCTAATCGGTCGTCCGACGACCTCCCTGGTTTTTAAAGCTGGATCTACACTATAGCTTATGCTTAATATGCTTTGTCCTTATTACCAAAAGTAACGTAGATACTTGCTTTTTTTAATTTACTAAGAGCAGGTGCAAGCGTAGAGATTTGATCTACGAAGAAGGTGACATGTATACCCAGCTTTAGTAGGTGATTCATTCAATAATGGTGTCGATTCTGTTGTAGAATTTTTTAAACTTATTATCGCCGCTAATTATCGCGGTCTTTTGTATTTCTAAATTTCTAATCTGAAATAATTTAATCTTTGCTCAATGTACGCCTGGAAAGGTAGGTTTTGGTTGACCGATATTAGATATAAAGCCTTTTGTTACTTAAAACCTTATTGAATAATTGTTTCTAAATGTGTCTGATTTCTTATTACCTTTATGGCTTGCAGATTTGGGGAGCTTAGTTGGTGCTCTGCTATAGACCAAATCTCGAATAATAAAAGCTAAATAGAGCTGGATGACTTGTCCTGAACCGGTAGAAAGAAAGTACGTACCAAAATAAGAAAATGTAGAGTCCAACTTTGATAGCTCTACATTTATAAAAAAACATTTTAGAGTAAGCGCTATCTGTTCAGGTTCAATTAAACTACACCATCCACTGGTAGCCAACTGTTCTCGTACTCCGCTAGATGTCGCTTTCTTCAATTAATTTGATGTCTCCTTTGAAACGAACACGCCGAAACGGGAACGCGCCGTCAGCCGCTCGCCAGTTCGGTAATGGCCGCCACCGGGGTGGTTGGACTCGTCTCGTCGCGTGTGTGACCGATAGTTTTCTTGTTTACTTTATTTACATCATAAGTAATATCCAACCAATCAGTGCAGTGTTATTTGCAGTTGTTTATCAACAAGCTTAATCGAATAGTGATTTGATGTGATCAAGTGAGAATGCAGTGTTGTGTTGTGTTTTAAATACAATGTTGGGGTACAGAGGGACCATGTGTACGCGGCAGCATTCCCAGGCATGTCTCAACACCTCCCTGTCGATAAGGCAGGAGATCCAAAGGTTCGAGAGCGTCCATCCCTCGATCTACGCGCTCTACGACCTGGTGGAGATGGTTCCAGACCCATTACTGGCACAGCAGATTAGAGACCACGTCGTTGCTATTGAAGGTCAGTGATGTATCTATACGGTGTGTTTGGATCGTGTTTACATTGAGGACGTGCTCGTTTCTAAGGAGACTGAATGTTTATCGGTGGATGAATTACGTTGACTAACCTTTTAGAGTGTTGTCCTTTCAGAGAGAGGGTGAACTAAAGTACCTACCTACCTAGTTGTTTTAGTCACAGGTAAAGCTTACGGTCTCTAGAATAGAGAGCTGGCAAAGCATCATACCTACCTACTACGTCATAAACTCGACCGGTGCTTACCTGGGGCTACCGGTAACCGGTTACCAAATTGAGAAAACAATTGAATTGAATTATAACAAAAGAGGATTTACCGAGTGATTCATGAACTAATGAAACTACTAGGTAGGTACCTACCTAGTAGGATAGTATTAGGTATGTTGTACCAGCTGAATGTATTTGGATAAAACTTGAAATAAGTACCCTACCAAGTACTTACAGGTAGCTAGAAAAATGAACACTTCCTGTGAAATCGCATACAAACTGCATAACATTACCTGGGCTAACCAAAGGCTAGCTAAGTGGTTTTTGGATTGTTCCCATTACTGTACTTATGTACCTACCTACCTATAAAATTTACTATAAAAAACTTGGTGATATTATACTGACACATACAACGGAGAGCTTAAACAGCTGGACCTAGGAACCTAAAACGCGAGGGTTTATTCCTCTCATAGTGTACTGTACCTCTACCTACCTACTAATATCTGTCCTGTGTCTAATATGTGTCCTACACTAGTAACTAGTGTAGGGGCACTGAAAAAGGAATTACCAAAATTCAACTCCAAGACGTCGAGCGAGAAGATGAAGTAAATAAATAAAGTCACAGGGCGTTTCATTAGTAATCGATAAAACTACATAACTTAGTTTATGTAAGTCACCTTTTTAAGTCCAGCCGAAGCCGTAGGTTCTAACTAGGTAGGTATTATTCATGGCCATGAAGAAGTACCTACCTAGTAGGTAAATTCTTGTACATTGTAGGTAGGTGCCTACCTACTTGATAACCTAATTAGCTGCACGCGATACCTATTTAAAACATCTGTTTATTATTATTCTAATAACTACCACATGCTGATTTACGTATCAAGTTAATACATAGGTACTTACCCCTAGGTATTCGTGGAGTAGGTAGGCTAAATACCTAAGTAGGTACCTATGTGATTTGTGGGCCACCTTTCCTAACAATAAAATGTCATCGAAGTTGAGCGACATTTCGCACGGACTTGAGAACATCACCTCATTTGGACATCTCGTTCTAAGTACAACAGTTGGTTTGGCTCAGCCTAGATGATCTAAGATGTATCACCTTTAAGAGATCCTTCAGTATTTAGTAACTACCTGAACACAGGTAGCTAATACAACCTTCCACACATGGCTTCTATAACACCAGCCTAAAAATATAAAAATACACGAAAAAAATACACGGGCCAGAGATAACTTAGCCTCAGTAAACGGAAGACGACATCGCGCCAGATCCAGATAGAAAAAGAAAAGGAAGTATGTTCGTGTCAATAGCCAAGTTAGCCAACTCTGGTGACGGATCGATCTATTGATTCCGTCACCAGAGTTGGCCAGACTGAGATAGAACAACTTGAACATTTAACAAGGATAGGTCTTTAAAGCACAGGACCGTAATAAATTAAAGAGGGATGAAGTCTGTGTTCTGCAGACTGTAAGATAAATAAAAATAAACAATGGTGGAGGCTTTCGCGAAGTCACTGACTCAGACAAAATTTATTACCTTTCCATACGTGCAGACGGTTAAATATGTTATGACGGCAAATGACGAGATGCTCAAGTCGTTCGCCTGATGCCTGCCTTTAGCAGCTGCAGTTAAAAAAATGAGTTTTAAAGTTCTTCGTGGCTGCGCTTGTCACCCCGAGACATATGTCTTTTTCGGCCTGTAATTTTACTTGCTACAGTGCCCTGCAAACCTACACAGAGTGCAGCTCGCACACTACTGCTTGGAGGCGAGTATTTGCATTGCGGTGTTACCCACTAAGACGAAGTCTTGCTGAAAAGCCCTACCACCAGGTGAAACTGTCCATATGGTTTGCTATAATATTACAAAGTGTTTACGAACTTCACTTGAGACTTGAGAGCAATCACGGCATTCTGATGTAACAACAATTACTAGCATGGAGGAATGTTAATTAAATTAGCTATCACGCAGCAAAAACCGATAGCCGCCAACTTTTAAACATTGCCATAACGGCTCATACCGGCAACTTTTGAAGCTATAGTTAAGTTGTTATAAATTTAGTTTTTTATTCTGTTTGTTCTCCGAATAAAATAAAAATAAAATACCTAGTTGGAGTGAATGTCGCCGAATGAAACAAAGGGTTTACATAAAATCTACTCATGATGATCGTGGTAAATATCGTAGTTCAATCTATGTTGGTAACAACTAAGTTCAGAGCATTCACGGGCATAAGGAACCTCGAAAACTCACGCACGATACAATGCCTTTCTCCGAAAGATTACTTACTCAAGGCTTCAAGAGCCAATCTTGACTGGTCTCACACACAGCTCAGTTGGTAGCAAGCAGCTCTACTTTGAGCTCAGCGTTAGCCTTGGTTTTGGGTGTGGGTGCAATCTCCAATAAGAACAAATATTTGTGTGATGAAAATCTTGTTTGCATGTCTATCTATACAAAAAAAAATATCACTTACCGGATAGTCCTAATAGAACAAGCTTTGCTTAGTTGGGGGTTAGATGGCGCTAAATGAAATGGCGACCAACTTTGTTTTTATTTAGCGCTAGGTACTTTATGAATTGCCAACATTGAAACAGTTTTATCTAAGTAGTAATAATATATTTGTATACCTCTTGCTCTTATGGATAAAAAAATAATCTCATTCTTTGAATACAAGCTGTTTTGTGTGGTCGCCGGAATTCGGTTACGAACAATTGCCGACTAAATTGCGGGCACTAGCTGAATTTAAATCGCCCGTTTGCGCAACAAAACAACTAGCATTTTTAACGATAACATTGCCTTTACAATTGGAAATACGTGGAATGGTGGTCACGCGAATGTCGATTTTAACCGCTTAGCGTTCTTGACATTTATGGTCTTTTAAAAGTCGGTAGAGTTCGGCAGTGAATATGAAATCCTTTCTGAAGAAAATCCAGTTTTTTTTTTTTATTTATTGTAAAAAGTACGAATTTATCTTATATTTTCTCTCTACTTTGTGTTTCGAGTGTATCGTAATATCATATTATGTGTTGTGTGCTAATGTAGTACATAAGTAAATAAATGAATGTTTTTATGTCTAAAGGTAATTTTGAAGATATATTTAATCCTGCTTAAATATCATAAATTAGGGTATTTCCCAGTGGTCATATAATACCTTACTAACTTCACTGAATCTCTTACTTAAATTTTATATCAGTACGACAAAAAACCATAACGACCCGTTAAAATAAAATTGACTCTACATAAAAATTTCATGAAACTCATAAATTGTGTTTTCGTAGAATTAATTATAAAATAAATAAGTAGGTACTTATTTTCCACCAACGAATTACTTATACGTAATTTATACGTATTCTTAGTGAAGAACCAGATTTAATCAACTCTACCGCGCTCAAATAAAAGAAAACAGGGCAATGTACGAGACCATACTACCTGTTTTAACGCACTTGACCGTTTTATTTTCCACAAAAAACGTTCACAACAAAGTGCCCTATAAAAACAGCGATCTTTACCCGGGTATCGTACAGCGCGGGTACCGCACACCCCGTTTGTAATCTCTCCAAACGATTGTTGTAGAAAACGGTTTTTATTGCTTCCTGATTGGAGAGCTGTTCGACCGTAAAGCTGGTATTCGAGACAGTAGAATTAATTCTGATTGTGTAAGAAAAAATACATTGTTAGTACCTTACGTCTAATAAAAAAATAATTCGTGGACATGTGTCAGTGGTCAATTTGAAGACAGATTATAGAGAACGCCTGCATTATCATTATTCATTAATTCATTCAATTCCCGTCTTGGCAAAAACCACTACCATCTTATAGTCTTATATAGCCAAGCAGTAATGCTCGCATACTAGCTGTTTCCCGCGATTTCGTTTGCGTGCAACACAGGAACGATTAATTTTTCCGGGGTAAATAAGAGCCTGGGTATTTCAGAATATAATCTAATTTTGTGCCAAATTTTATTTTAAGCCCAAACAAACATACAAATGTCCAAACTTTCCTCATTATAATATTAGCAATATTGGCATATTTTTTGCAAAACAAGCAAAACCCTTGTGTTAACCAAAGGGTGTTAGTTAATTCTGGGTTGGCTGCTCTCCAAATGCTTATGAATACTACGTGAAAACAGGATCCATTGAATAATAGTATTCTACTTGGAACATAATGCTTTCATCTTTTATGGCTTTCCCAGAATGTTACTATAACACTTTGTATGAATCGTGGTGATGCCGCCAGCATGTTGGGATTTGGGAACGTCTGCTAGTGATCTGGATCGAGTGAGCTATCTATAGATCGTTTGTAACGGTATTTAGATGGCTCAACCAGTAATATTTTGTAAATAAATTGCCGGCCCCATTTTAACAAATTTAACAAATCTTGTTAACTATGGGAACCACATTTTTATAAAATAAACATAATATATTTTTGTATACAAGGACACTTAAATAAACACCCGGACTTGAAACAAATAATTACAGATGCGAATGCATGCAAACAGGTCCCGCCTTTCTCAAATATGCTAAGCCATGACAAGCCTTTGGGCGGCCTAAAAACTCTGTCACCTGAGTTGGCCACCGACTCATACGAACTTACTTGCAAACATTTGTCCCCCAGACAGGATTCGAATCCGCAACCTCTCCTTTCACCGGACACTCACCCACCACGCCACTGAGAAGCTTAAAAACTACTTTTACCGTATGTCCGCTGTTGTTGCCATGCAACAAAAAGTGATCAAACGCAAAAACATCGCTAAATAATTCAATGTGTTCGTTACACTGGCAACACCGTGTTCAGTAGCTCCATAAATAATTGACTTATCGCCGAATGAGTTATACACGGTACGCTGGTGTTACTTAAGCTGCTTTGAAAAGGAGATGGTGTTTGTAGATTCTGACATCTACAACACGGAATGTCGGAATGTATGATGATTCTCTGTGTCGTGTGAATGTCGGAAATTACGAGTCAAAATCGTATCACAACCACGTTCTGTATGACACCAAGAACCAGCGTACGAACAATCTAAAACCGAACCAAACCAAACGCACCTTTTTTCAATATTTTGCGAGAATTCATCGCGTAATTAACTTCTAACATTTTAAATTCGCAAATTGCTAAATATTCCCGAATGTGTTCTGATCACGAAACTTTAAAAAGGATTCTTGGTTTTATGAGCACAAGAAGAAGGCACTCGTTGCTGGCATCTGTTATTATTTATGAGTCTTTAAGTCTAGAGTGAACAAGTTCTTTATAATAATAGCACAGATAATAGACAATAAGCATGCTCTATCATCGACTAACACATTATAAATCAGGCCAGGTTGTGGTGGTCAATTTTTTGTCTATCTTACTACGAATTTTCTCGCATTTTGTACCTATATTTATTTTAGCAATAAACATTTTTGTATTTGTATCCGTACTTAATAAATGCGAAAGCTTCGATGGATGGATGTTTTGCCCGTCTAGACAGAAAGGTGGAACGAATCTGGATGTGGGACAGATATAGATTATACTTAGTCTAGAATAGTACAATACAGTACCAATTTGTACCCAACAAATTGGTTATTCATAGGATAGCTTAAAAATAAACTGTAAAAGCACGGGCTAAACCGCGGGGCACAGTATCCAATAAAAAGCCATGCTTGCTACAAAACAATGACTGCTTTGAGTGGTATGTCGATACTATGATAGGTACTTTGTATTTCCTGTTTCGTTTCAACTTTCAACAGTGCCAAACTACCAGAGTGCCCGTTCTTTTAGACGCGTTCAATATGACGAACAAACCGGCCAGAACCGGTTTGGGTCAGTACCAAACAATGCAGAGTTGAAACACCATGGCCAAGGCCACGGCCAACTCCCTTGTAGTGCTACGAATACAATGACAGCTTTTACAGTTAGTTTAATATCACTGATAGAATTTTGTTACAAACTTCAATAGTTGCAATATGGTTTTCGAGTTTTGGAACTAGTTATAAGTAAATACAAATAAATCAAAGTTTTCTTCCAGTTTCTTTCCAGGCGCAACAAAATGAAGGACGCACCAAAAACGCTTAACCTACAGGTCGATGAAACATCTAATAAAAGGAGAACTTCCACTTTGCCTAAAACGCAGACTCATGGACATGTGCATTCTCCCAATCCTCACGTACGCAGACGCAGACTTAGTCTCTGACAGCTCAAGAAAAAGATACCAACTCAAGCTTTGCCAGCGAGCGATGAAGCGTAGCATCTTGGGAGTCAGACTCACAGACCGCATAACAAACACGATACTACGCTCCAAAACCAATATTATCGATGTCACCCATAAAGCGGCACAACTGAAGTGAGATTGGGCAGGGCACGTGGCTCGTATGCCAGACGATCTTAGGACCAAAATTACATCCGATTGGGTCCCTCAAACCAGACTCCCCGTCGCGGAAGTTCTCGGAGAAAATAGAGGGACGATCTCGATAGGCATCATAAAGATTGGCATACAGTATAGCCAAAGATCGAGAAGTGTGGAAGAAAGGTAGGAAGGCCTTTGCCCTGCAGTCTAGACGATAAAATGGGCTAAAATAAATTAATATAAAGTAAAGGTTTTTTTATTTAAATTTTTTATTTATATTTATATGATAGTGATGAGATGAACGCCAGAAGCGCCGCCGGCGCCGATGACATTATTTGTGTTGTGTGTGACAGAACAGAGACTACTTATTCTCTACATTTTCCTAAAGAATAAAACAGATTGTGGACCAAGCCGGGGGCCATACTCTTGAATCCAATGACAATTAAGATCCAATCCCAATTTCAATTCAATTCTAATTAGGTACTGTACTGCTGTCAAATTTTTGCGCGATGTGGACACAAAAACCTTCTACACGAAAACTACTAACAGACACATTTTTTCACTACACTAAACTTTGCATTAACTCATCGCCTGGAAAGTTCCCGAAAAAACCTTTCAAAAACTCAGTCAGCTTCGCTAAAATCGTGCATAACATTTTAGAGACGTGTAGACGTGAACATCTAGGTAGAAGTTTACCTGTGACTGTGAGTCTGTGAGATCAACTAACCGATAACGCACGTTTGCTTTCCGGCTAGCAATTTTCTTTTAGCCATAACCATAATACACCTGTAGGTATGCCATGGGGATTCTACCAATCCGTATTAGGTCCGCGTGGTGGATTAAGACCCAATGACTCTCGCTCAAGAGTAGAAGGAAGCATTAGAAGGCTGAGGCTGTCATCATTAATAGTATAAAATGAAATCCCGCCGCGCCGTCTGTCTGTCTCTATGTACGCTTAGATCTTTTAAACTACGAAACGGATTTGAATGCGAATTTATCAATTTAATATTTAGAGTAATTCAAGAGGAAGGTTTAAAAAAAACCGTGTGAAACCGGGGCGGGTCCGCTAGTATGATTATATTCGAAAGCAGTGCTATTAATTACGAAAACCAAACGTTTCCATAACGTTATGTTTAGCGCATTATGGGTCCTGGTACTAAAGCAAAATACAAAACCCTTCAGTAGTAGTAACCTGCAAAGTAGTCACAAATATTTCGCTCTGTCGTCGTAAACGGTACTGCAGAGCTCAACTCTACATTATTTATTGACTCGTAGAGTGTGCAACACCGACTCCGCACTGTAACGAACATAGTTGATGAGTTTTTATTGCAGCTCGGGATTTCCAGAGAAGCGGTGAACGTATTTTGACCGCTGTTATTACAACCGTGAAGTTGGTGGACGCAAATGCGCTTTGTGAACTCTGTGTATCTTTAACCAGTCCAATACCAGGATTCCAGCAGGCACATCAGTTTTCATATTGACATAAGCTACCTTACCTAAGAACTAAGATAATTATGTACTTACATGTTAGCAATCAATATAATGAATATGAATATTTTGAATATTAATATAGGCTCAATATTAAACCTGGGGCCTAAGGCTGCGTTTCCACCAGAGATATGCGAGGATGTGTAGCGAGGTAGCGAGAGATGTGTTTGTTGGAACCAATAGAATCACTTTATTGAAGCTGTCAGAGCGAGACTAGGTAAATGAAGTGATTCTATTGGTTCCTAACAAACACATCTCTCGCTACACATCCTCGCATATATGTGGTGGAAACGCAGCCACTTTCGAATGCAATCGGTATTGGACAATTTCATTTTCATTTTCATTTATGAAAATGAAATTGATTGTGCCCCCCGATTGTGCCCCTCGATTGTGCCCCCCGATTGTCTAATTTGGTTGCAATCGATTTCACTTGGTTTTAATCAAAAACTGACGTATTTTGTATGAATGTTACAGCTTATTGACAGTTCGATGATTGAAATCGGATTGAAACCGAGTTACGCAATCGGGGGCTCATGTGTCTGATCTTGAAAGGTTAATGAAACTTCATCGTCCAGTGCTTCGTATTTCGTTCCTGTTTTGTTCGGTGTTTGAAGTTCGAACTAATGGGACAAAAAGTTTTAGCAGTTCTATGACGTCACAGTTCTATATAGTGCAATGGGAGTCACCAGTTTTAATTGACCTAATGCATTTCTATGGCTCCCAGGCCGAGGAACGTTTACTGCTAGGTGTGTTGTGTTAACCGTTTTATAACAGTCGCCGCTTTTATAAAACGAAAGTTACGAGCAGTTTATGAGTTTTTATAGCAGGCTGATAACAGAAGTTATGATTCGCGCTGCAGTTTACGCATCCTCGCTTTTTGTTAACATTGAATGGAATACTGTTTTTACAGATTGTATGGATATACTCGTTTCCTGTAGCAGATTATTAAAAAAGGTATCTAGGCAAATTCGTATATATTAACAATAAATTTGTTATTATCATCGTCGTTATACCACGTTATCATTTAATTACGTCAATGGGATATTGACATGCCTAAAATGCGCTTGTACCTTCACCAACAAAATTGGGTATGTAAGTCATCAAAGAGCGCACGACAGGACAAACCAGGACTTAGATCCTAATTAGTGTATAAATATTGATGTAAATAAAATTTAGTTTAAGTTAAGTTAAGAGTTAATTATGCCTATTCAGTCACACAGTCGCTGTAGCCGAAATCGGCCAGTACATCATCATTATCATCATCATAACAGCCATAGAGATCCACTATTCACTGGCTCAGCCCTCATACCATGAACTCTTAGAGCGATTCAAATTAGGACCTAATTTGTACCATGAAATTATTAATTATTGAAGTCATGGTACAAATTTTTTTGACAATTCAGCTTAGGTCCTAATTTGAATCGCTCTAAGAGTTCATGGTAGGGGGGGAATTTGAACCTACACCACCTGCTTACCGCTATGGATAATTCGAACTAACCTAACATAAGCTAACTATTAAGGACTCTAAGCATTTAGGACAAACCAATAAGGGTTTATTAAATACATTTTGTTAAGTTGAATAAAAATAAAAAAGCGCTATATATAGTGCTTTCTAACTGTGAAGGAAAACATTGCTAGAAAACCGGCATGTCCTTGAATTTGCAAGACATGTGCCATATCCACCAGTCTGTCCGTGTTATGACTCGAAACACTCTCGCTTGAGAGTAGGCTAGTGAAAACATTACAATGCTGTCATGAAGATATAGGCAAACTAAAAACAAGTCTTCCTGCAAATTTACATTTCAATATATCCATGGCTCGACGAAATTGTGCATTTTCATAACCCGAACCCCACGTCTAGTTTGATTTAATATTGGACATTCCTTTGCATCATTAATCTAAAGATCGCGGAGTAATTAATGCAGAAGTTCCGAGGGAATTCAGCCGGGGGACTTACACAAACATTTTGCTAATTGTATGCGAGTCAAGTAGGTTTGATAATGAAAGCAGGTCCACCGTGAAACATTATTCCGTTACGGACCGAAATTTCGTGTAATACGATAAGCATCCATCCCATTTATTTCGTAATCAGTCCTGAAGAATCTTCAGGACTAATCGATCTGATCAATATTCTGCCTCCAACCAAGCAGTAGTGTCAAAGCATTACTGTATTTGGGTTTGAAGCGCACTGTAGCAAGTGAAACTGGTAGTAAAAAACGTCTCGGGATAATGAGCGCAGTGCAGTGCCACACAGTACTTTAAAACATACATTTATGGGAGACACTACTATATGAAAAGTCTGTCCGTCACTTCAGAGCCGAACAAAACGTGAACGATATACGAAGCAGTTACCCACCATGAAGTTTTACCTTCATGGTGCTTTTAGCTACCAGCTAGCTGGTATGAACATGGTGTTATAACTGGCGAACGACTTGACTCATCATTTGTCTTGTAACTACTTGTCTCGTCATTTTTCTGACACAAAAAAACGGTATGCGACAGTGAAGTAAGTGTAAGCACTTTAAATTGTATATTATAAAACTTCATGGCGACTAACTGCTTCGTATATCGTTCGGCTCTGAAGTGACGGGCAGACTTTTCATGGTAGGCCAGCAGAGGCTTTGAGCATTAGTGTCTGACATATTCGAATCGCTAGCGAGTCTGTAGACTAAGTCCATAAGTAAGCTTAGTGTGTTTGTGATTAGCATCGCAAATAACATTAGGTATTAGGTACGTTACGTACGTCAGTAATGTTAAGAACACCAAAAAATTTGTCACAAAACAAATTTTAAACCTCTGTTAGATAATGTCCTTTAAATATATCATCGTCTTTGTTCATTGCCATAAGAATGACAACAGTTTATTGAATAAGGGTATTTTAATTTATCTCGGGCCATTGTGTAAATGACCAAAAATGCTAAAAACCGTAAAAAATTGCATGTAAATATTTTCTGAAAATTATTATGGAAAATTTCGAGCCGTCGACATCTCATAGCTCAACTGGTCGAGCATCGGTATACCAAGCTTGCAGGTTCTAAGTTTGCGGATCCAAGTCGATGTTTGACTTCTTTCCATCTTTTAGGTATTCAAGAACGAATCTATCTCAAGCTCAAAACTATACCTGCACAGGCATTAATTTTTGACAGTTCTATAAAGAATAATTTTATCAAATCAATGCTTGAGCCACAGGGCCTGCGGGCCTTAGTGTGATGGTCTATAAAAACATGAAACGGAAGGTTGTGGGTTCAAGTCCTGAATCCTTGGAGGGGATTTCCCAAGGTGGACTATGAGACCCCTGATGAAAACATTTTTTTTTAAGATTATAAACTTACTTTAAAAACAAACCAATTGACTGCTTTTTGGGCTTTTTTACAAAATTCCCTTTACGTAAACAAGCCAAAAACAAGTACCAATATAACATCACCACGCCACGTGGCGTGGGTGGACAATTTTTTGACCCAGACGATGACAAAATAAACCATTGCATAAACCATCAAACGATTTTGAGCTCTATCTCTTTTGAATGGCTACTAGTTTGCCAATCGCAAAGGCGGGCAAAACTAATTTACGCAGTGGTATCTTGTAAGGATACAAATTCCGGTCCATCCCACGTGTTTTTGTAGGGCTTGTATAATATACCTGACAAGTCGTCTCCTTGTAAAGCAAACATTGATAAGCTCTATACCTGTTGCTATAAGGATTAAACTCACATTGTCGCTTCCAGGGTTTACCTGTGATGTCGAACCAAACATGTTTTGACTGGGTGAAGCTATGGAAATTGCGAGATATTATAACCAAAGGTTGAAAACCTTTTATTTGGTTATGCCCTAACGTTCTTAATTTGCTTATTATGAAGGTACCTTCACGTCTCATCATCATGACAGCCGTCTAATGTTCTCTGCTGGAACACACAATACTCTCGAGAGTAGGGTTGTGTGTTAATCCATCACGCGGACCGATTACGAATTGGTGGAAGCATATCATGCTAGTCTCAAAATATCTAAATATTTACTCAGCTTTAGTGGTTATTCGCCCTTAGGCGGCCATTACGCGCTCAATATCATAATTTGTGATTGTTCGAAATTCATCAATTTACAAATTAACTCAAACCACTTGCTTAAAGGTTTTAATTAAAAATATTTGAATTTTTGTCACTCAATTTCCCCCAATCCTTAGTCTATAACTTCGTTATCAATGTCGGCTCCCTTTAAAAACTTAACTTCTGTTTTAAAATAAATGGGAGACACACATTATTCATTTATAACCTGGCTTTTCCTGACAAATGCGATTGATTCAAGAATCATGCTAAATGCATGCCATGTTAGATACCTTATGAACGCTAAGCTGATTAATTTTATACCTAGAACTAGCCTAGAAGCCAAGGTAATGAAGTTATAAATACTAATAAAATCTTGAGTTGCTGTCGATTCGGACAAAACTTATTGGGACTTAGTGTCCTAACTGACACTTTTGATTCTAATATTTTTTTTACTGTCGATTCCGATACCATCAAATACGTTACTGACTGACTGACAAACCAACGAATTCTCAATTATCTTTATAAATTATAAGTACTACTAAAGTTAAAAAACAAGTGATTCGGGTTCAAATGCTAGTCATTTTCGGGATCAAATGCCAACTTTTGCTACTTACTCATATCTAAACTGGAATTGGGACCAAATGGTTATTCATGTTACTTAATTATTTTTGGGTTCAAATGAAAAATAATAATAAGTGGGATCAAAGGATAGTTACCTAAAAACTGCAAGTACTCCTGAAGATGTTGCAAGCGTACGTAGGCTCGGTAACCGCTTACCATCAAGTGGGTCGTGCTTGCCACTTTAGTTGCATAAAAAACAAAAAAAAATCTGCGTGGTCTTTCTTATCGAAGAAAATCATACGTTTTCGTATATTGGTGGCACTCGTTCTATATTGGCATGGTCAATTGGGTCAGTCATACAACAATATGCCACATCAAAACCCGGTAAGTGTAAAGTGGATGGTTATTTTATCGACACTTCACTGATTGGGGTCGATACCTATTTTTACGACACGTATCGAATTCACATTTTGTTGATTATGATTGAATTTTTATGAGGACTCTCTATAATATTTTCACCTCTGAATTATTTATCGTGAGGCTACCGCGTCGAAAAAGGAAATTGCTTATGTATCACAATGGTTTTTGTATTATCCTATCTAAGATATCCTAGCACTATCTTAGATACTTGAATAGCTTCTGGAAATTATTTTTTTAGTCAGCGTGTTGGGAACGCTTCCGTCTGGTAGTGATTTAGATCAGTTGAGCCAAGAGTTGAGCTATCTATAGGTCGTTTGTAACGGTCTTTAGATGGCTCAACTGTTTCATATGTATTTTGTACATTTTGTAATGTAATGTAATTATGTACATATTTTATTTTAAATAAATAAATAAAATACTTTTAGTCACAAGCATCTTTATAGTTTTAAAGGTGAGCACTGGTGGTCTAGTGGTAATGACCCCGCCTTCCTATCTTAAGATTGGGTTCGATCGAATCCGGTCATGCACCACTGGATTTTTCGCTACGAAAATGTATGTGCGCAATGCCAGTGCTCTCATACGGTGACGGAAAACATCGTGAGGAAACCGGCATGTCCAAGAATTAAACATTCAAAAGACATGTGCCATCCAGCAATCCGCATTGGGTCCGCGTGGATTAAGACCCAATCACTCTCGCTCGAGAGCTCGAGAGGCCAGTGTCCCAGCAGTGGGAACATTAGAAAGAAACATTAGAATTTGTCATGATGATGATATTTATAGGGTCTACCACACAGTGGTCAAAGGAGACTTGGTAGTAGGACTCTTCAGTAAGAGTTTGTCTTTACCACCGCAGTGTCAGATATTCTGCCTCAGCAGTATCGGTAAATCGCTAAAAAGATTAAAAATAAAGCAGTATGACCAAAAACAATCTATAAACCAAAGAAGTACAGATCTGAATGTCTATTTTCATTGTGATCCTCAAGGTCATCGATCATCGATCTGAAGTTATCCAATCCATTATCTGGATTGCCTCATAAGGAAAAGCGATACGATTCACTCTCACGTCCATATTATTGTAATAAATGGATTAGTGTCAAGAGTTCCTTGATTTATTTATGAGCCGATACAATCGCACCTCAGTCATGATTCAATCTCGATCTTCATAACGTATTAGAGTCAAGAAATTGAAGCGTGTTGCTTGCAGAGTGAAATGAGCTTTATGCCACTTAGTTAGATTTAATATGGCCACGCACTGGTGAGCGCTAGTGGTGGCTCATGACGTGGTGCAGCAATTCACCTTCCGATCCTAGATCTTCGACTTGTACCTGGTCGTGCACTAATAGATATTCCTTTCAAAACCATTTTCACAATGCGAAATCATCAAAATGCGCAGGTAAATTATTCTGACAAAACGGTCTGCGTTTTGTCAGGTTTCATAGCATTGGAAATATTAGAAGGCTGATAAAAATGGTCGTCTTGACGCACCATGTCTATGGGGTTGAAGTTTAATTTGTGGTAACCTTTATAATTGCAATGTAAGTTTACGTGACTTACCTAGTACGTACAGAACTCAAGAGAGCGATAGTGATAGGAACAGTGCTAATTCTAGTAAACTAGAGTAGTAGTGGAGAGTAACTATCTAACTTATTTGGCGGTAATCCAAGGTAGACAGACTACCGTAGTCAGACCATAGTACATCTATCAGATGTTACCACCGTTACATCTGTTGGGAGATGCAACGGTAAGCCCATTTCACACTTGGCAGCTTCTCGATGGCTGCGGACTATTGTATAGGCATCATACACTTACCTAGTTATGGGACTACCGATCCCGTTAGATCTTATTTTAGTGATGAGATAACTCATCTTATTGTATAAATAATGGAACGCCCAGCGATTTTTTTATGCCAACTTATTCCCGTTGGGTCTTCTAGGGTCAAATTTGCCTGCTGCCGTTTTACGCCTAAGCCCTGCGGCGTTGCTTTACCCTCTGCGTCTTTGTAAATTTCGCAGGCTGACGTCTGAATTATCTGGTTTCTAGCACGACAACGAGCATACTCGTTAGTTTTCATAGCAAACGAAATCTAGTGAACTAGGATTTGTAAATAGCTTACAATACAAACTAACCTTCGCTTGCTAGTGAAAAATTCGGCTATGCCGACTGATTTGATAGTCATTGAATCAAGGTTTAAAATTATTGAGTGGAAACGACGACGAAGGTGAGCGAACGTCGACGAATCACACTTTTTGTGGTCGCCTTCGTACTCGCTCGCTTGCACCAACTCTGGAAACTCCCTTTATTTATACCAACGGTCTTTGTGGGTGCTCTTGTAAAAGACTAATTATAGACCGCCCAAGGCACAGAGTCCTAAGCAAAAACGCAAGATAAATAGAGCTAATGTTGGAAATTCTTGTTTATCTTGACATCATCATTATCATGGATATACTTCTGTGATCATGATCAGCTTTTTATGTCCCTAGGTACTGTTGATTTGGTTACTTTGCTATAGAATCGTTAGACCGGATTACTATTACTAGAACACCAGTGCTCTTATTTATTATTTTTTGGGTTCCTTTCATAAGATGGATGCTTACCGGAAATCCAAAGGCAGCCTGCAGCGGCGTCTCTCTGTCTGGTACTCTAGCACACGCTAACTTTCTCTGCTTAGTTGTAGTGTTGTAACTTTTTTAACATTTCCCATACTCTCCATTTCATAATACTTTCATTGACTTTTAGTCATTTTAAGCATGTTGTCTATCTTTAAAAGTAGAACTAAAAAGTAGTAATCCTTAGCGTGTTTTTCACCTGTTGAGAATTCTCGTTATTTAATATTTTAGTTTTTAGAGTTGTTTAATTATTTAGTTTTTTGAACTGTTTGTTTTCCGAATAAAATAAAATACTCTTAAATAAAATAAAATAAAATTGGCTTTCTCCCAGTGTGGTAAAAAGGGAACGTGGCAGATACAAGTGCTTCTAATTGGACTGACTTAGCAGGCAGCTAGCGCTTTAGTATACAACAGTCTTTATGACTTTCGTCGCGTTAACCTTGTTTTTGAGTTAGCCTCAGGGTTTTCTTTTCGTGTGAACCCAGATATTATCAGTTATTGTTTTATTGTAATTAGTGTAATCTGCATGGTTCGTAATGTTTATGTAGAGATTTACGAAGACGAGATGTTTTCGATCTTACCTTCTTGGATGAGAAAGTCAGACCATTTAATTATACTGTAATTTGACGACCGATGTGGCGCAGCGGTTCCGGGTGTTCTGGGTATTTTCTATACATAATAAAAAATATATATCTAAGTATTGTATTGTATTAAGTATATATCAGTCATCTAGTACCCATAATACAAAAGAAGAGAAGAGCTATGCTAGGAGTTTTTCTAGAAAGTTGAAGTGGCAGTGGCCACTTCAACTTTCTAGAAGGAGGCCATTATAGTTAACAAGACCGAAAACTGCTAGAACACAAAGGTTTTGAATGGCGTCGACAAACTAGAAAACGAAGAATAGGACGGCCCCGCACTCGATGTACCGATGACAACTCTACCTCTACACTACCGATACTACTCTTGGTGTGGTTAAAGAATACGTTTAAGAAGCGATAGATTGCGGGTTTGTTTCCTGCGGCGGGATAAATATTTGCAAGATCCGCAATTAATTTTACGAGTAGTTTGGGTGTTGTGGAATTCTGGTGCGGAGTCAGGACTATGTATGTTACTGTTACATCTATTATTTATGTTGTAAGTTATATTGCTGCACTAATTTGGGACTATTTTGAATTCTTTTCAATGCATATAAAGTGCGGAAAGGTACTAAGTATTGGTATGTCCGCAAGTCACGCCTGAATGAATTCCCATTGGAAAAAGGCTCCTAACTAATCTATAAGATAATTTTCTTAATTATTGATCTAGTTTGAAATAAAATAACACTGTATTGTCGTATTGTCCTATTTTCTATCTGACTCAACGTCTAACAATGTTGCTTTGTCTTATCTGACAATTTGAGGGTAAATTAATGATGTCATACATGACATTTCTGGATTGAGGACAGCTATTTCGGGAACTCCAGTCATGGATTTTGATTGTAGACTACGCTCCGTCAGGAATTTGTCAAGGTTCTTGTTCAAAGGAATAATAGTCTGGCCTCTTGTAGAAACCAGCCCCCCATGCATGGCGATTTCATCTTTACTCTATAGTAGAATAGACAACACAGTTTCTTGTCTTCTGATTTTCTCTTTCGCGCGAGCATGGCGTTACAGAAGACAAGCCCTAGAAAAAGTTTCTTCGTAGATAAGCTTTCTCTATAGCAACGGGAACGAAACCACCCAAGAGATTATAACATGGTATTTGTTGCATGTAATGCAACCCATAATGTACCCTTGAGTTTTTTTTTGGACGACCGATGTGGCGCAGCGGGCGCAGGTCCGCCTGCGACGCAGAGGATGCGGGTTCGATTCCCGCCTCGGGACAAATGTTTGTACGATCTACAAATATTTGTTCCAGGTGTTCTGGGTATTTTCTATATACAAAAAAATATCTATCTATGTTTTGTATTGTATTAAATATATATCAGTCATCTAGTACCCATAATACAGCTCTGTTTAACAGCAGCTTACCTTGGGGCTAGATGATGCTGTGTGGATTGTCCAGCATTATTTTTTATTTTATTTATTTTAAGTACCATGTGGAACAAACTGCACCTAGTTTTTAAGGAGGGGGGCGTCGGTAGTTTCAACACAGTTTTAACAACTATTTGCATATTTTCCCATTTATTACTGTACCATTGTAATTGTTCCGAAAATAAAACTTTTTATTTATTTATTTAATAAAGATTTTTACCTGGTGGTAGGATTCATTAGCAAAAGTCCGTCTTGGTGGGTACAACCGCAGTGTCAGATATTCTACCTCCAAGCAGTAGTGTGCAAGCTGCACTGTGTTTAGGTTTGAAGGGCACTGTAGCAAGTGAAATTACTGGGTGAAAGAGACTTAACAACAATGTCTCGGGGTGATAAGCGCAGTGCAGTGGCACGCAAACACTTAAAAACTTCAAGCTTTGGCACTGCATCTGTAATAATCAGGCGTGGTGCTTAACATCAGGTGGGCGCCTTGATTGTCTTGTCACTTGCTGGCATAAAAAAATGGATCCTTGATTTGATTATCTTGATCATGATTATTTTAAAAGTACCTATTTATAGGTTATTGAACGATAAATGATATGGTTGTAATCTTGTAATTGTAAATCAATAATTAGTAATCTATAGATAATGATAAGGTTTGTTTGAATCCTTCAACAATAGTGAAGCGCTTTGTATTTGATGCCGTTATAAAAATAAATGTTCTCAAATTCATTTGGAAATTCTGAAAACTGCTAGCCTAGGTAAAATATCGAGCTACTTAGGTGAGTGTTTAACTTATCCTCAGATAAATATTTAAGTAAGTAATTTTCAGCACTATTTTTAAACTTATAAATATATCAAAAATCTACTATATATTTCTAACAATTGTAACGCCCAAAAATTATTTCAATAAAGATTACATAATATTGTAACGTATAATTTTACGCACGTATAATTTTAGATAATTACATTTAATTATATATTACAATTTGTAATGTTTATTGAATAGTGGCTAGATGTATTATTGTATTTCTCCAGACGAGCTGTATCACCAAGAACTTCACTACATTATACTAACACCACAATCGTACATTCTAAAACATGATACCTTTTTCAATAAAACAAATATCTAACAGCAAGAAGGATGACTAGTGACACAGTAATGGATGGAGTGTACGGGGGATTATCCGAGAGAATGGATCATTCCTTAAATGTAAGGAATGATCCATTCTCTCGGATTCCTTCCCCGGCGAATTCAATGTCTGTATGTATGTACTTACCACAGAACTATATTTAAGTAGAATGAAAGAGTTTGTTGATTTGTATGGAAACCGAGCGTGTAACATTTTGCGTAGGTACTTTGACGTCACAAGTGTATTTTAGTGATAGGAAACATAAGCCGTGAATGAATGATTTAAAAGCATCGATCACTTAATCACGCGGCAAACCGATTCTAGGCACTGCCACTCCACCACACCGCCCCCGATTGGGAGCGGACTAAGTTTCGCGGCGTCACATAACAGACAGATATTAGTAGTCGTGTAAAGAGGTTACTTAGCCCGTCTTTTCGGATTGCGAGGTACATAAACTCACTCATTCTGCTTAAGTATAGTTCTGTGGTACTGACGCTATTTTATTTTCACGAGACGTTCATATCTAAATGGTCCCAGGTGGTTTTTAGTCAAACAATATTTAGAAAGAACTGGAAGCTGTAGGACCTGGCTTCGAGTTCTATGGTCGTTCGATCGTGCAGCAACCGATTTCCATATTTCCATTAGATTTGACTATCCAATGCCAGTGCTCATTACCACCTATGGAAATCGACATGCTAATGAAAAATTGTAAAGACAGTGTTATACTCGTTTGTTTTTATTAGCGATTAAAACCCATTCACTTTCACTCAAGAATAATACCAGTGTTCTTTTAATATTAAGATGAAGGCTTATTTAATTTTTAATCATTGGCTTTCTGTTGTTTCTAAGGAAATTATAATTAGCTGTTCGTTTTCCATTTATTTAAATAAACTAAATAAAAAGAGAAATTATTTCTAATATTTAATGACGTTTTATTGAACAATTTAGTTATGGTAAGAAACAACAAAACTATAGTCATAAAAAGCTTGTTAAAAATGAAAAGACTAATGGAAATCCGTAACGGCTTCAAGTTCGAACTGATAAAAGTACACGGAACGAATTAACAGCTCAACCAAGCTATTTTAAACTTGGATATAAAGTTTAACCGCTTCCCGAAGTTGGACACATTGTTAAATCCAAGCAGCATTTTATAGCTCTCGCTGGTAGACACTGATAAAGCATCTGTGGATTATTGATACGATGAGATACTCTATGGGATTTTGATTTGGGGACTTATTGATGAGTTGACTACCTAAAGTAGCTATCGTTGCTTTGAAGCGTTAAATACTTAAAACACTAGTACTAAATGCGACTGAGGACATCAAAAACTTCAAGTTAGTACATGTGTATACAGTACAGGACGTATTGGACCATAAATACACATCGCGTGTAGATATTTTTTTGCAGTTTACATATTCAAAGATTCCATATCCTTACTTGTCTAGGAGTCTTATTTCTTTTGTCTTATGTTGCCTAAACGTTAGACATTTCGATTCAAACATTTTCATTGAAAACAACAGAACCAACGCCAACGGTTCATTAGAAACTCCTTTATTATCTCTTCCATTCTCTGGTAAAGTAACCCATTATTTCAATGTGCTCTTCCAAAAATTTACCCTAAGCTAAGGTGTTACAGCTGCAATTGCAATAGCATAGCATTGAACATTTCTGTCGCACTTACACGGCTTACCTAAGCAAACAGAACACAAAAGACACCATACCTTTAGGGCTCAGCCACAGCCTGAAGATAATAACTGGGTCACACCACGTAAAAAAATATCGTTAGCCTTCTATATACGATACTCCCTAGAGGGCTTATATCAATTAACTTTGCAGTAAGTAATACCAGTGCTTGCATTCGATGAAGTTTTCATGATTTAAGCCGTATTCGTCCCGAGTTTTCGGCTGGTGCGAGAAGTCGTCATGTCGTCTAATCTCTTCTCTTCGTGTCAGATATTTCTTTAGTCGCCGTTTGGGTTTAATAAACGTTCCTTCATCCGTTGTTGGCTAGATACTACCTGTGTTAACTGTGGCCCAGTTCCCCCAAATTTAGAGGAAGCTTAATTAAATACCTCAGCCGGTTGTTCCAAAGGTTTGAAGTTCGGAACACGGGTTTAGGTGTGAGGCTTGATGTGGACAGGTTATTAATAACAAATAGTGGGTTCTAAAGGGGTTGATTTAAATACGTTTTCGCGGTTTCGGGCTGACGAAGGTTTGTGGTCAGTTAAAGTTGTTTAAGTCTAAGTTCGACCCAGTGAGGGTCTACCTGCATCACAAATCCCTTAAATTTAACATTTATATTCTGCATTGCGTCCTAGTTTAGAACTGCCCATCTGAGTGGCACTTATTATTTACATGGGCGCTGCCACCCTAATACATAAACGAAGTCTCGCTCATGGTCCTGCAATTCCACCGGTAGTTACCGTGTGTTCATTACAAGCTGCCTGATAATCAATGCACCGCCCAAACCGAGGAGACCTGAAATTTGAAGGATGTAATTTTCAATGTCTAAGAGAGTACTAAGCACACCTATTTTCCTAGTAAAAGAACTTCGGAACTTCTGCCTGGAAGAAATCGCTTTTAGTGATAAGGCCCCTTTGTACTTTGTTAATGTTTTTTTTTTTTTTGATGATAAAGTGTTCATTCATTTGGAGTTTTAATTCCTAGAGGACTCAGCAGATAGATGGAGTTTGTATAAAAACTCAGCGCAGGCAAAGTCGCATGGCGTTCCACCAATTACCAACTAAGCGGTCTTCCAGCACTTTAAAGCAGTTAATCGTGTGACAGTGTGACGGCCCATTGGCAAACTGCTGGACAGTACGATTGGCAGGCGTCCAAACCCTGTCCGAAACGAATTTCATGGTTTATTATGTCGCGAAAATATTGAGTATTCCACTTGTTATCTCTTCATAGCTCTTCATATTCTTCAATACACGTACGAGTCAAACTTGGAGAAAATACTAGATAATGACAGTAAAATTACACTTGCATTGTGAATCTTGACACTATCGCAATACTGAAAGTTTCGAAATTCTTTGAATTAGTAATAAGGACATGGCCTTTCGGTGGTCTATTATCTATGGTTTTCTGTCTGTGGCTCAAATATAAACAGTTCTAAACATTTCTAAAAGTTACAATCCTGAAATCCTGTTCGGTTGTTTCGCAGCAGATCTGTCGCTAGAGTAAAGAATGGTCAAGCAAATCGTATAATTATCTAAGGGGCGATCAAGTAATTCGGTTGCAATTATTTTCACTTGATTTCAATCAAAAAGAGACGTTTTTTTTATGGCACCTTTAACAGTACACTGATTAAAATTGGTTTGCAAGCGAGTTGCGTAATCGCCTTTCTGTTCTGTGCCTGAATATCAAAAGACCCTGTTGATCTCTTACTGGTCAGTACTATGATGTTATGTTTTTAGTAACTGGCCGGGTGTTGGCACTGCTCCAGAACTGAAGTACATCCAATTCTGATGAGTGGTCGCGGGGACGGGCTATTTATAGCAGGTTCAATAACACATAAATGTAATGACGAAGTTATGACAATATTGCTGGTTCATTAGATGTTATGACTAGCCTTGAAAATACATACAGAATTCGATCATCCAATTAGAAGGGATTTTAACAATCAATGTTGTTCCTTCATTTTGTCTTTTTCACCAAATAACAATTAAGTTCTTCATTATGTATTACACAGGTTTCTTATTTTCTGCTAAAACACTGACCATTTTTCGCAAAATGACACGTTTGTTTTGTTTGTCCTAAAAGACTATAGATAACTTATACATTAAAAAGTGATTTAAATCATGATAGCCCATTAAATTGGCACCTAACCTAAACCCAACACCGCTAAATGGGGTTAATTGGCGCAAAAGGTGAACCTCTGGCATTTCGTCTCGACACAGAATTGGTAAGATTCACAAACAGAACAAATACTAGCGTAGACTATAAAAACTTCTGTAATTGTATCTGTATTGTTCGTATGCCCTCTGTCATGGTCTGGCAACTTCTGCCCGGACTGACGGCTTAGCGTGCACTCCGAAGCACATAAGCCTTTAGAAACGACCTACGACCTTGCGATAGGGGTGAGGTAAGTGAAACTGATGGAAGGGGGTTAGTGGCCATTCTGTACGTAATACTGAAAACTGTTCTGTAATGACGGTACTAAAAATGTAAGATGAAGAACGTTAGAATGTTTTTGTTCTACTGCTTGAAAAACTGTATCTATTCTGTGGTGTGGGCATCCATTCGCCTATTTGTAAGGCTTACTACGCCACATTATATTGCTAGCCGTGATAACCTGGTAACCTTTAGCGTAACATTTTGTGAATGTAATTTGTGAAATAGGTTCGCAATGTAGGTTGCATGAACCAAAAATACCTTTTAACATTTTGTGCTTAGTTCGGGGCTAGACGCCGGCCGGCGCGGTCAAAATGTACGCCAATATTTATTTACTTAGCAAACTATTTTATAAGCAATTGTTTATGCTCGAAGTTTATATGCAAACTTTCAACTAAAATGAATAATTATTTATTTAGAGGCCTGTCCTAAAATCTCTGGGCCTAAACAACACAATATAAAATTCAGTGTAACCCGAACACTTGATTGACCGTCGAAACTTTGATGATCCGCGTTCCCTTTGAAGGGAGTTGTGTAAATTAGTACACTTCGCTTGAAATTTGCTTTTGACGTGATAAAAAGTTGGTAGCCACTTGGCTTGGCTTTATCCCAGTAACCCTATATCCTAGCTGTTACGATACGAGACAACTTTTCTTGTCCGATTTTATCGTTGATCGATATTACAGCTAAAACATGTTCGATTCGATTTCGATTCACCACTCTGGAGCTTTATTATGTAAAGAGATCATGGAAAAAAAAACTAGAAACTTAGCCGAGTTTGTTGCCAGATTCTTCTAGGCTGGGGCACGTGAAACTGGCGTAAATTCACCTAGTTTTAAGACGTTTCAACGTAATCCTCGTGGTTTTATTGAATAAAACTAATAATCTAGCTCTAGCAAACAAAAACGATACGATATCGTGACAATTTCGTAGTTCATCGAGAATGCTCTTTTCTTAAATTGTCACCGACATTATTTTATAATGAGTAAATTTTGCTACGTTAGTCGCTTTCAAGAACACACCTACGACTTTTTGCTATGCTGGCCGGTACACATTAGTGTTCACAAAAGCCGACACTCTTTGGTTTGCCGGCAACGTTGTTCGCCAACTACAAATATACGCCAAGTAGTCACCAACACAGTTGGCCCAACATGCTGACCCAACACCTTGGCTCAATGTGTACACCGTGTACATTCAGATGACCAAAACCAAAGCAGCCGCTTATTATTTAGCTTTTCACATGAGTTAAATTCTATAATAAGTTTATGATATAAAGACCCATTACGGTATTTTACGGGCGTAGAATCATCAACAATGCAATTACACGAGCCATCGCCATTACCGAAAGAAATATCACAGCTTGCTCGTTACACCGCTATAAAACACATTGGGAGGTTCCATTTCATCGTGAATTAAATGAAATAAGCAGTAAATGGGTGGAAGAGTGTGGTTTGTGATTGTCGTAAAGCACTTTTGAAAGATTGATGGTAATTGATAGCCAGAATTCTTTACGACAGCCATCTAAAAATGTCCCCACTGCTAGACGCTGGCCTAATCTCGAGCGAGAATGATTGGGTCTTAATGCGCACCCAATGCGAATTGGTCGAGGGCACGTTTCTTTCGTTTTTTTGTTCACGATGTTTTCCTTCCCCATATATAATATGATAGATTGATAGCACTGCCAATTTGCACGTACATTTTTTTAATAGAAAAATCTATTGGTGTACGACCCAGTTCGAACCCACGACCTTAGGCTCTACAAGACCACCAGTGCTCTAGCCAGATTATATCATCATTATCATCATGGCCAGCTTTGTATTAACGTAAGGTAGCGAGCGACAGCAGAGCAGAAGCAGTATTGCACCACCGCTTTTGCCATTCCGCCATAGTTCCGCTCGTCGCCTATCGTCACAGATCGTTATTAAGCAGACGCAAGTTTGGTGGGTTTGATTCGAAAATTGTGGTGAAACTTTCCATCTCAACTGATTTGAGATTTTTTGATGTAAATATCTGAATTATACCCGGTATAAATATAGAAAATTTTAATCTAAAACTTTTTCCATTAGCTCGATTAAAATTGCGCGAAAAAACTTCAGTGCCATTCATTAGGTAAATGCATTGTGCAAAGTTTATGTGAACAGCCATCGCTTAAATTACGGTAGGGTCGGTTGATAACGACAAAATTAAAAATGCATTCGCGGTCCTATTCTGTACAGTGTCTACCACGAAGTAAGTTACTGACTTAGGCTGCGTTTCCACTAGAGATGTGCGAGGATGTTTTTATTAGGAACCAATAGAATCACTTAATTTACCTAGCTTCGTTCTGCTGCTAGCACGGTTTTGGTACATACAAAACAAAAATGTGTGCTACGGATGTATTACGAGGAATGCGTACGAAGGATGTGTGCTGGGGATGTGTGCTGGGGATGTGTGCTGGGGATGTGTGCTTGCTCCCGCGCCCCACGCATCAGCAACGAGCCCTACACATACTACACATCCTCGCTCCACCCAGCTGCCTCGCACATCTCTGGTGAAAACGCAGCCTTACGCCTGGTTGATAAAGAAATATTTTTATTATATTATGTCGGATGAACGCGTCGAATAAAAGAGGAATACAGTGACATGATGAGCAAAAGGCTCCACAGCCCGATTTCACCCACCGCTGGGTATAGGCCTCCCTTTGTATGTGCCACACCTCTCGGTCCTGTGCTAGCCTCATCCAGGTTCGGCCCGCGATTTTTGTGATATCGTCTGCCCATCGTGCTGCTGGACGACCAACGTTCCTATAACCACTTCTCGGACGCCACTCAGTAAACGCTTTACTCCTGTCACCTCGCCTTGCTGGGTCTCCTGCCCAACTCCATTTTAGTTCCGTTATACGGTTCCCAACGTCTTTGACAAAAATGTTTGCATGACAATAATGTCACATCTCTGGAAACGCACCCCTAGACTGTTTTGCGGTTGTATTTTTGCTCCGCTTACCTTCAGTTCCACTCGACTGAATCCAGCAGTCACGTCGCGGGCCTGTATCAATATCTACGATGGGATCGAATGATATTTACAAAGAGGAGTGTATTGTTCGTACTAAACATGCGCTCGTGGCATAGCTGGTCAAGTATTTTTCTATTTACATTGAGTCAGTAGCAAAGTCAGTGCTGCTGACCCGCTACTGACCTAATATAAATGGATTAGGAGTCAGTAAAACGTTGTCGGGTCAGCACTGACTTCATTTGGAGTCAGTCACTAACCTAATATAAATCGTACTTTATACAAATAAAGTGGCAACCAAGCTTACGGCTCACCTGATGGTAAGCGGTCACCGCAGCCTATGGAAGCTTGCAATACTAAGCGGCTCGCCATTCATCAATGTAAAGTCATCGTGCGCACGTCTCTCACAATTATAATTTCGAAATGGTGTATTGTGTGGTGAAAGGCTGCTGTAACACCACATAAATCAATGATTATTTATTTGTGTGTATCACGTATACATAGGCCGCTCACGCAAACATCACTAAAATTGTTTTGTGAACACAATTTTGGAAATAATTTTGAATGAAACTATCATTCTACGTGTTGTTATTCTATGGTATAAAGGGTATTGTATTGCTTTTTCGAACAAGCTCTATCACCAACTATTGTAAGGGGGAGCGCTCATGATCTAGTTGGCTAAGTGGTTCTTAAAAAATCAACGCAGTTAAGCACTGTTCCGCCTAGTCACTATTTGGATGGGTGACCGCCAGTGGCAATTTCAACTGAGCGCTCCCGTGCTTCAGAGGGGAGGGAGGGCGGCCTAACAACTCAACTGTCGCCAGAGTTGACCACTGACTCACACGAACTTACTTACTTTTTAGGGGTGAGATAAAGCGATCCACTATACTTACCGTGGATTTTTTTTATGAAGTTTTCAGAATAAGCTGCAAGCGAACAGCACGGTACCGTAGCGTCAACTTTTTAATTTACGGTGTGACGTCATAGGAGTTACGTGTCGAGTTTCTGATGGCAAAGTTTGACACAGCACACTTTTTATTTTTCCGACGCACGGGTGTGGACATGTCAAACTGAAATTGAAGTTAGAAATTGGGAATCAAGTTTAATATACCTGTTACTGCTTAGGGAAGTTATTTTTCGTCATTTTCCAAAGCAATGTAAGTAGTTCTCCTATTTTAAGTGTTTTTTTTTTATTAAACCTATGATAGTAGTTCTTAAAGAGTAGTAGAGTTCTTTGTGATAGAGCTCGTCCGGGGAAGGACTACCACCATACCTATTTCTGCCGCCAAGCAGTAATGCTCGCATTGCTGTGTTCCGGTTCGAAGGGTATGGTTTCCGGTGAAATTACAGGCACATGAGACTAACCATCTAACGTATCAGGGTGGTAACACGCAAGTGATATCTATGATGTTGAATGCGTACATAGGCTACGGTAACTGCTGACCATAAAGTGGGCCGTACGCTTGGTTACCACTTTAGTAGTATAAAAAAAAAATAAAAAAAAAATAGTACAAGTAGAGTAACGAATTAAAATGGAAGTGCGGGTATAAAAATTTCACAGAGGAGTCTCGTAGTAATTAGCCACCATTTGTTTGTGGCTGACTTGTCATTGCCAATATTGTCAAAACGACAGAAAGCCATTTTAACAAAAGAAACAGTTGATAACTCAAATAATATAATAGCAAAGAAATCATTCCGTACGTTCATCTGCCATAAAAATAAAAGGAAGTATAAAAACACACCTGTATTTATTTTATAGAAAGTAGAGTTATGTAATAAATCATTGGAAATTAAACGGTCAACATCAAAAACGGAAGCTAACAAAGAAAACCAAAGCTCCTGACAATTCAAAGGACGAAAGAACAATGAAATAGCTTAGTGAGGCTAAGGACATCTGTCGGTTGGTCAAAGAACGATGACGTCATAGAACGTCAACTTTTAAGATTTATTCTTTTTTGTTTTGTACTGGCCCAATCTATCAAAGATTGGTTTTACATTTTTGTAACTTAATGAAACGTCCCCTTTTTATATTTACATATCTACAGTAGTTTTTTAAGTACTTCTTAAAATACATAATGAAGTAAAATAATAAATAAATAAATAATGCTGGACAATCCACATTAGCATCATCTAGCCCCAAGGTAAGCTGCTGTTGCAGCAGAGTGTTATGAAAGAAAGAAATAATTTATTTGACAGCACAAAGACATAGAACTGACGTATCAACAAAGAAGAAATAAAATAAAAACTTAAAAAAATATAAAAAATACAACTTACAGTACCTACTTAAAAACTAGATGACTGATATATACTTAATACAATACATTACATAGATAGGTACTTTTTATATATAGAGGTATTATGTTAACTGTGATTATTCATAGAAAATACCCAGAACACCCGAAACAAATATTTGCAAATCTTACAATAATTTGTTCCAAGGCGGAGGTTGCGGGTTCGATTCCCGCCTCGGGTCAAATGTTTGTACTATCTACCTCCTTATAATAAAAAATACCTATCTATGTATTGTGTTGCGTATATCAGTCATCCTAGTACCCATGCCCATGACACAAGCTCTGCTTAGCTTGGAGCTAGAGAAGAGAAGATAGAAGTATTTTTAAGAGTAGTAGAGTTCTCTGTGATAGAGCTCGTCCGGGGAAGGACTACCGCCATACCTATTTCTGCCGCCAAGCAGTAATGCTCGCATTGCTGTGTTCCGGTGTGAAGGGTATGGTTTCCGGTGAAATTACTGGCACATGAGGCTTTCGATCTTAGCCTCAAGGTGGCAACCCGCGAGTGATACCTCTGGTATTGCAAGCGTCTATAGGCTGCGGTAACCGCTTACCATCTTGTGGGCCGTACGCTTGGTTGCCACTTCAGTTGTATAAAAAAAAAAAAAAAAAAAGATGATGCCGTGTTGATTATCCAGCATTATTTATTATTTATTTATAACTATGCCAACACAATAATATCCTGTAACACATGCAAACAAACTTACGAGGAAGTGCATTACTAACCACAATAATATTGATTTACGAAAGAAATATTTTTTATTTGTCTAGTTGGTGCGTTGCCGACTCTAACTAAAGAAGTTGTTCGAGTCCCGCTCGGAAGTCATTTACTTAAATTTTGTATCGTTTAAGTTGAACAAACACGTTACATTAAAATAATTGCGTGTGTCAAAGGCATTGTAAATGAGTAATTCTGTCATTCGCATAAATTTGCGACGACCACAGAATGTCATCCATCTAATGTTTGGGATAAATTACATTTTTCAAAGGAAAAGGCGGAACTGACTGAAATAAGGAATGTAATAAAATACGCCGCAAAATGATTCGAAATGAGACTGACATTTCTGACAGAATACCGTAAAATCGAGGTACGTGGTGTTGAGACGGCCATGGCACTTGATTCTGTAAGGATAAGTTGAATTCTGGGTATCATCTTTTAGGAGTTATCTATTTTTTTGAGATGAATTCATCAAATCTTAGGACTGAGACTGATATCAATTTTATACACTGAGTAGTAATCTTCAGAGAATTTACAAGTTATAGTTTTCTGCATAAAAATACCATCCATGTTCATGAAATAATACTATTTTGTTTTACTATGAGTTGAAGTGATATAGGACTCCCTTAAAAAGGGCCACTGAGCTAGCGTTGGAATAAAAACAAATAAAGTTAAAAATTCCTTAAGTATTTTTTTACCTCAAAACATTCTAGGTGCAAGCAAACCTCAATCCAGACCATGCCCAGAAAATAAATAAAATAGTCGTTGCGATGCAAAGTCGCGGTGCAGTCCAATCCAATTTACGTCGGATTGGGCCAGATATTACCGGCTTGCGGCGGCGGCTAGCGGAGTGCTTGAAAATTTCATTTTTAGCCTTACCTTTTTTTGCCATTCGACGTCCGATTGCAAATTTAGATAAAGTGTTTATCTGATCAATTCGAACGGTTCAGCTAATTTAAATTATCATTTTGAAAAATCTGAATTTTTTGCTTAGAAAAATCAATTAAATTATTTGAATGAATGAATGAAATCTTTATTTGACACGACACAACACAACACGTGTCAAATAAAGATCTCTTCAGAGAAAGAGAATTAATGGCGAGATACAGGATTAGCATTAAGTACACGTACATTAATTACATTATTTCTAACTAGTCGTGACGACCGAGGCTTTTGCGCTGCCATCTTTCAAGCAAACTTCTTCCCGCTGCGTCCTCTCTTCTTCTTCTTTTAATTTGTGGCTTCTGTGGCCGGGCTTGCGTCCTCTCAGTTGGATTACGTACATTAGCTCACTAAACTTGACTTTGACGGCCTTTGTGGCGCAGCGGGCGCAGGTCCGCCTGCGACGCGGAGGTTGCGGGTTAGATTCCCGCATCGGGTCAAATTCAAAAATTCTGGGTATTTTCTATATAACTCATAACACAGTTCTGTTTAACAGCAGCTTACAGCGTCCAGCATTATTTATTTATTTAAACTAAGAAAGGAATTCATTAGAACACAGCTTAAAAAAATCAGGTCTCCAGGACCTACCGTTTCGGCTGTGCGCAGTAGTCAGTCAGTATAACACAATTTTATACAATATATAATGCAGTCTAGAATTAATAAATAATTGCTATTTCATAGAAAAATGTATACATCTAAGAAAATCTTTTTGTTGACTTGTTATTGATTTCAATTTCCGCCGGATGTGATTGTCCGTGCGCACACCTGAATACTGACATCTGTTCAGTAGGCAGAGTATATGGGACACAGCGTAAACTAATGCAGATGCCAAAGCCACAGATATACCTAGTGGTGGGACTCTTGTTAGTTGAGCAAGACTCCGTCTTGGTGGGTACCGCTATAGTGCCAGTTTTCTACCTTCAAGGTAGTGTGCAAGCATTACTGTGTTCAGGTTTAAAGGGCACTGTAGCAAGTGAAATTACTGGACGAAAGAAACCTAACAACATCTTGAACATCGTCTCGGGGTGATGAGGTACAAACAAACATTTTATGTCTACAAGCGACAAGACGATTAAGATGCCTGCCTGGTGTTAAGCACCACGCCTAACCATAACAGATAATGATGTATATATTGATGCCTTTTTATTATTCTATAGAATAGAATAGAAAAATATTTATTTAACGCCACACAATAAACATAAAAATAAAAATAACAAAACAAATTAAAACTAAACTATTGTGACGAAAAAAAGGCAGCCACTCAGCATGTGCTGCAGACATAATGTGTCTGTAGCGCTGGTTTTTTAGTGTAGCCTACGAGTAGTAGTAGCAGCAGTTAGCTGCGACACGAGTCTCCTGTGTTTATTTTTCTTATAATGCTTTTCTATTGTTTTTTGGGAGTCAATGAATGTATTTTCTTTCTGTCTTGTTCTTTTTTCTTTAATTCTATGAACGCAGTGTAGCTTTGGCTTGCATTGCAACTATTATGGCCAAGCGTTCACATCAGACGTCTTGGCACTAGATGACAAAAAAAGTGTTTTTTTTTTTTATCCAACTTTAGTGGCAACCAAGCGTACGGCCCACAAGATGGTAAGCGTTAATGCAGCCTATGGACGCTTGCAATACCAGAGGTACCACTCGCGGGTTGCCACCTTGAGGCTAAGATAGAAAGCCTCATGTGCCAGTAAATTCACCGGAAACCATACCCTTCGCACCGGAACACAGCAATGCGAGCATTACTGCTTGGTGGCAGAAATAGGTATGGTGGTAGTCCTTCCCCGGACGAGCTCTATCACAGAAAACTCTACTACTCTAACTTAGTTTCCGGCCATATAAGAAGAACCAAGTGAAGTGACTCGACAAAAACAAAATCTACTTTAAATCGATAGGTTGTTTCGCACCATGAACCGTACCGTACGACAAAATACCGTAGACGTGTTATTAAGACGCGTTTGTTTGATGCTCTTCATTGTGCTACTGAATATCTGTTCCACTGTACACACTGACGTCCATTTTACGACATCCTCGTGTTATTCGATGGGCGGAACTACAGGTTTACGGGCGGCTCACTTGCTTCGAGTCGCGCCCGCCCTATTTCAGATTCTATTACGAGGGTTAAAGTATCAGTAGGACAATCAATGTTCTAAGGCTTACTATACTTACTGATAACCTAAGCCTTTGAACATTGATTGTAGGCCTTGAATGTGGACACACCTTAGGACTTAAGGTAACATTCGTGGTTACAGGACACGGCTGTTCACATCTCAAAACGTCCAAATGGTTCAAATGAGGAGGTGTCAAATGTACATAGTTTATGTTATAGACTGCTACTTGCAGTAAACCTCTTGTCCAAAACTAGCGAGAAAGTTAAATTGATAAACTCCTTGTTTTTTGAAGAGAAAGATTTTTGTATTCTCTTGTAATTATTGTTCCCAACCTACGCATATTATACTTAATAACGTGGTTTCTTTGTCTTCAGGTAAATCAACACGGCCTCTATACTCCAGCCAAAAATAAAGGTATAACCGTTACTGAAACTGTTTGTTTTTATATCAAACTCATACCTACGGCCCACCTGTTGGTAAGCGGTTACCGTAGCTATGAAAACATGCAATCAATTAATATTCGCGGACATTTTTACGCTGCGCTATCTAGCACCAAAGTCCAGAAACTAAGCAAAGCTTGTACTATGGTAACACATATAGGCTTCGCACGGGGCTATAAACCTTCCTCTCGAATTACTTTATCTATTAAAAAACCGCATCAAAATCCGTCGCGTTGTTTTAAAAATCGTAGACAGACAGCGAGAAGCGACTATGTTTTATACTAAGTAGAAACACCCAGACTCGGGACAAATGTTTGCGAACATTTGTCTCGCAGTGGAGATCGAACCCGCAACCTCTAGCTTCTCAACCGATCACTCGCGCACCGCGCCAACGAGGTCATCAGATCAGGAGGTGTACAAGCTCTCGCAAGCGGCAAACGATAATCATGGCAAATATCGTAGTTCAATGTATGTCGGTGACTACAAAAGTCTGAGCACTCACAGATATATATGCTAAACTACTAAATCTATCACGATATATACCTTTTGTCAGCAAAAGTAGACCCTCAGAGGAAGGTAGAGGAAAAAGAGGGCCAATACAAGAGGTATCACAGAAAAAGGCTCTACTGTGCGAGCTCTATCACAAAGAACTCTACTATCTTTAAAATCGAAAAGTGTTTATGGTAAAGGAAGTATTAAAAGACGTATTATTTTCTAGTATATTTAAAAAATGCACATTTACAGCTAAAGATTTACAGATTTACTATATGAATCATAAATAACTGGCTATAAAGGTTAGAATCACAACCTTTTTCTTGAAGTGACACGTGCATCTGAACGCTGACCTGGGTAGTTTGACGTGAATCTCCAACTGAATTTCAACTTACCTCAGCTAGCTCCACTGAAGTAAATTGATTAACTTTACGAGATTACAGTGGGGTTAGCACTGGTCTTGAAAATAGCAATCCTGTAAAGGCCTCTATCACGATGTTGGAGTAAGCAAAATTGGAAGCGTAGCCACATCGGCTAAACTGACCTGGTGACAGTCAAGTAGCCAGTATTTTGAATACAAGAAAGTTACGCCTCCTCTGTCTACCAACTGGTCTACAGGAGATATGCTAAACTGATGATAACTTTGGCAACTTTGTTATGATCAGAGGAAGCTATGGCATCTCGACGTATAATGGTTCTAACAGCTTATACAATTAGAGGCACAATAAAGCATCCAAATTACGATACAAGAACCAGGAACTCGTACCTTACCACGCCGCGTGCGTTTTTTGGAGATAAAATTCATAAGAACGGAGTTTACACAAAAAAAAACTGACCAACCAAAAACTGACCTTGAAAATCTGATCATTTGAAGGACTGACCTTATGACAATAAAGGGATATATCATGCAGCCTTACATTTACCATTTCATGACATTTCGTGACAATAACATTTCCTAACTATTTCTTGACGTACAACTTTTTTGAATATGACTTATAATATCGGTAGTTTTCGTAGTTCAGCTTATTTCCGTGAATGCTCTGAACTTAGTTGTCACCGACATAAGTTGAACTACGATTATAATTTGTCACTTATAAGAGACGCTAGTGCACTCGATCCTTATGAGCACAAGTAATTGCAACAGACTCGGAAATAACTTGAGTGCCTCAACTAATGCTAGACTAGGTGTATATCCAGTTTAAGACGCAGCACGACAGAAATAGAACGTTTGCTGCCCGGGAATTGGGTCAGAGTTACAATGGTCAGCGCATTCTGCAGGGTTTCAGATTGCCTTTTCAAAAGGAGAGCAGGATTTTTAATTTATTAGCCTCTTGGAAATAAATCTACGGTACCATAAAACGACAAATAGAAGTTTTGAGATGAAAGAACTACCAAGTTCCGAGTTTTTTCAACTTTAATTGAAAGTTAAAAATAATATTTATTAAAACTCGGGTCATGCAGGACTAATTGTGTTACATTAAAAACTCTTGATCTAGATTAAGTTAAACAGTTTTGATTTCGATCACGCTAAAAATATTGACCTGATAAAGTGTTTTGTTAAAAAGTTTTAGGTCTTATTGTAAGCTTTAACTTCTTGAACCAGATTGCAAATGTTCTTCAAATTTTCAAAGGGCTGTTTTGTCACATCCTGAATTATCTTTTTCTTTTATTTTTAACTTTCTCATTGTTCGGAATACATTATTAAACTTGTAGTTCTAGGTTCAGAAGTTCTATTGTTATTTTATTATTCGAGACCTCTTATATTCCATCTTGTTCATACAGGTAGGTATTACGTACGTACCTTATCTGTCTTCTACTTTTCACAAGCTTTTGATTCATTCAAGAGACATAAAGATACCGTAACGTATAAATTTTATATGTATTCAAATTTCATTTCAAGACCAAAATTAGCCAAATCGGTCCATCCGTTTGGCCGTTTTGGCACCCGCGAGTGATACCTCTGGTATTGCAAGTGTCCATAGGCTGCGGTAACCGCTTACCATCTTGTGGGCCGTACGCTTGGTTGCCACTTCAGTTAGGTCTCTGGTTTCATGACAGTTTCTCTGCGAAACGCAGAAAAATCTGTAAGCGAGCTATCCATTTGCGTTTTTTGATCTAGTAGTAGATTATGAAGCGATCGATCGTTGCGATTTTCGTCAGATTGATCAAAACGATGAATCGTACAGTAGTAATTAAGAAACAAGTAGTATAATCGTAAAGCCGTCGACGGCCAGAGTAGTTATTAAACTAGTTCTTAACACACAAAATGATTACAAGAAACAGATGCCTTACTCTTGAATCCAATGACAAATCCGATCCAATCCCAATTTATAGTATAAAAAAAAAGCCGTTCTCTAGTTTTAGCGAGACACAGCAAATAATTTTTAAGAATAAGATTATAATTATGTATGAAAGTTTTTTAAACTTCACAACGGTTACGCATACGTATAATAACTTAAGCACAAATATAGTAATATAGCACAGGATGTTATGTTTTAACAGGTTCGTTCGTTCGTAACTCTGGTGACAGAGTCTCTAGGCCGCCTGAAGGCCTCTGTCATGGCTTAACAACTTTGAAAAAGCACAGGTAATATAACTAGGTAGGTAGTACTGTAGTTATCCATTACACTACTTTTACATCCTACCCTTGCCATCTGTGTATTCTCTGGACAGTAACAAAGGCGATGCTCAGGCTGCAATAAATCTTCGTTTTGCTCACAATTATTCTGCTCTCCAGTGTCCAGCTTGTATTTCATTGTCTTTGTGATGGTTTCCCTCGTCATTCGTGTTACACTGTTTTTAAGAGATTCGTCGAAAATAATTTTTACTTCGTGTTTTTCGTTTTTGTTTTATATTTTTGCATTGTTTGTTCCCTCAGACTTACCTCTTCAATCTTTTTAGAGTATTCTTTCATTACATCTATGTTTTATGATTATTACAAAGAGCAAGAAGAGACAATCCATACTTCAATTCCATACTAATATTATATTACGAAAGTAACTCTGTCTTCGGTTTACTTTTCAGTTCAAACAACGGCTTATTTTAGCTGTGAAAACGTATCAGAGAGAGTATGTTTGTCTGTTACGTTTCACGGCTAAGCAGTTAATCAATTTGGATTAAATTTGGCATGCGATAGTTTCAAGTCTGCGGAAGGAGATAGATATTTTACGATAGATATTTTGAATGCGTCCGGGAAAGTACCTTCAGTAAAAATTGATTAGCTAATAGGTAGTAAGGTAAGGTTAATTCGTCTGCACAGAACTTTATTAATTTAGGTGGTAATTAATCGATTCCGCAGCTCAGTATATTTTTTAGGTTTCGTATTATTGTATTAATTTCTTTTAGGGATACTGGACTCAAGTACATACTATTTGTTGTACGAGTAGAACTGGGGGTGCAATAAGACGAAATCACCCCAATTTTACCTACAGATGCAAAGAAATAAATAAACTCGTTTGAAAATTTATTTAGGGTCGTTAATTAATTTTTTGTTGATGTCGAGCTTTACATTACATGATTTTTTAAAATACTTTTGTTTGTTTGCTCCTTTATAATTCTCAACATACATTTTATAATAATATTATATTTTTTATTAATATATTATGTACCACGCGAGCAATGCCGCGGACGGCAGCTAGTACTTATAATATTAATTATCTATGACAAAGGTAGCTAGCTAATTGAAAATTCTTTAAAAAAAGAAATCGCCATTTTGTGTTCGTTCATATTACAAATAGAATATTCTTTATCATTCTTCGTTCTCTTTTTAGTTTTTATTCAGTACAAAGCGAACGAAGAGCCTTTAATGGAGCTTCGCCATTGCTGCGAGGCATTCGTACTGTGTTATGTTATGCCTCTCTATACCAGCAATGTATGCATTATCGTGTGTAAAATCCAGCCCGCGGGTGAACATGTGCTGCTCATTTTATACGGCATTGTGCTAACGTTTAGAGAAGAGCAGTTATTTCACATTGTTGGAATATGTTTAAGTTTTTAGTGAAAAGTCCTGCTAAAAATGTTAACTTCATTTACTTATAAACATGACATTTTCGCTGTTGTTATTATTCTAAGACAACATGCCCTTGTATGTTACCAAAATTATTCCATATTTCAAACCAAACCAAAGGACAAAGACCAAAAATCGTACCAAAAAGACTCGTGCTTAAAATATTATAGTAATTTGCATATTTTTTTACGACATTGAACAGGGAATTTAATTTAAAGTAAACAAGTGCAGCCTGATGCAGCATGGTACAAGATTTCATCAACCCATTCATGAACGACGTAAAACATCTAACCAAACATCCAAACTGTAACTCATCTTCTTATATGTAAAGAGCAGTAGAGTTCTCTGTGATAGAGCTCGTCCGGGGAAGGACTACCACCATACCTATTTCTGCCGCCAAGCAGTAATGCTCGCATTGCTGTGTTCCGGTTCGAAGGGTATGGTTTCCGGTGAAATTACTGGCACATGAGGCTTTCGATCTTAGCCTCAAGGTGGCAACCCGCAAGTGATACCTCTGGTATTGCAAGCGTCAATAGGCTGCGGTAACCGCTTACCATCTTGTGGGCCGTACGCTTGGTTGCCACTTCAGTTGTATAAAAAAAAAAAAAAAAATATATGTAATATAAAAAAATGAATCGCTATGCGTTAGTCTCGCTAAAACCCGAGAACGTCTGTACAGATTTGGCTAATTTTGGTCTCGATACATTTCAAGACCGTAAAAGTTCAGGGAAGGTTTAAACGGTGAGAAAATATACAGGGTGTAAAAATTTGCAAAAAAAAACGCAAGTGAAACCGCGCCGGGTCTACTAGTCATAATCATAAATAATAATAATTCGCCTTGACACTGCCGTGCTCTCAGATATTATGTTGTCGATACATTTTTGTATTGTACCTTGTACATTCAGTAAAAATACCTTCTCCTAAGCATAACTAAACATCTCTCTAGCATTCCGGTTTAATTTACAAAGTGTCTCATCGATTCCACTTATACTGAACATCGCTGAACAAATTAATTAACAGTGGACCGACGTGCGATCCCTGTGGTAGACCCGCCATAATACTACCGCAAACTATTCGTATAATTGATTCGTCCAATAAAACTATCCAGGATTAAGCCGCAGTCTGTTAATTTCCATTCGCAAATAGAACTAAAAGCTGGAATTAGCATTTGTAAGCTATTCGGGTAGAGTAGCTCACTCAAAAGCTATTTAGGAATCTGTTTGATCACTACGTTTGGGATTAACTGTGATTATGCAGTCAAATTAAATGGAATGGAGGAAGTATTTTAATTAATGCGTTATCAAAATTATTTCTACGTAAACGAAAATACGTACTAATTTCAAATGAATATAGGTTTGTAACTACGTTAACGTCTACGGTTTTTGATAATTTTTTCCTACTACAACTAGATAATGCTAGATTCATATTATTTATAATTTAATGTTGTTTACGAAAAGTGTGATAATTTTTTTATGAACAAAAAATTTGCTAAGTAATGTGTAGAACTAATATCTGTTCCGTAATATGGTAATGTTCTAGTTGAGAATCCTCAGAGTACAAATACCTTATACTCCGTGTTGTCACAAGCTTATGCATGTAATACACTTTTGACAGCGCTCAACAATGTAAGCCCCAGCATATAGCCCCAGGTAAGCTTCGACATCCAGACAATCCCTTTGACGTCACCTATCGTTCGGCATCACGAAAATGTAGTGAAAACTTTTTTATATTTTATCATCTGACACAAAGGTGAGGCGGGTCTAAATTAAACAAGTTATGCGAGCTCAACTCAAAGCTTTTGCTAAACGAATATAAACTTTAGACAAACGTGGGAAAGTTCCGAGTAGAGCGCCCCAGGCAAGCGAAACGCTGTTTTATTTTAAACAAAGTTTGTCAATATCAATATTTTGTGCTGAATACTGAATGGTCTGGTGGTCGGTTTCAATAATGCGTGTGTTTTCATTTACGATGTATTATATTATTACAATTTGCAATATTGTAATGATTGTTTACCGACACAATAACAAAGAGCAGCCGCATTTACATTATAATTTAGCACCGTTTAACATTAATCAATACACACTATATTTGATGAAAGGGTAGCACTTGGCACTTGGTAGTAAGTAGGTTTAAATAAATAAGGAAGTACTTAATTATAATGTAACATGTATTGATGTTGAATATTTAATATTAGGCCACATTCTCTGTGTTGTATGTTATGGCACTGGTCTCATGCGCCCCGTTGCCGCTGCGCTTGACGCTGGTATCGAAGACTCACCCTTAGACTTTATTTCAGCATGATCGAGTAAATGTCTCAACTAGGCTAATTCACGGTTAGCCATAACTGTCTGTCAGTCACAGTTCAGTTATACTGACTAACCAGCAATTAGCCAACTTTAAACTTACTCGAATTGGTGATGAAGCCCTGTTCGATAATTAGAAAGCACAAATCCTTATATCACGTTAACCATTCAGCAAAGTCCCTAACAAGGTAACTAATAATTGTTTCTGCAAACTTGCTCCGTTCGACTTGTGAATATTTTACAAGGGAAAACGTAATTTAGTTGAAGTTATAGCGTTGTCGTAGCTTCAGGAATTACGGTAAAAACTCGCTTATTTATGTATGCTTTGAACTGCTGGGCCGGCGGAAACGCGATACGATACGAGGGACTTGGTTTTATAAGCTCCACAAGAAAATAAAGTGTATTGTGGACCTATTTGCTAGTATATGCACGCTACGATTTTTGAACGGGCGTTTAACCACAGAATAGATATTACTCGAGCTTTGAGGCTTCCTTTCTGAAAGTTTCACCAGCTCTGCGTCGTCAAAGTTCAGAACTAATAAAAGGCTTTCCCATGCGACTCCAAGCCTTTAAGATTTTCATAGTTTCTGAATGTGAAGAAACATTATTGTATTTCACAGATCAGAAGAAATAAACGGCTTTAGTTCACAGCTTTATTGTTTTGTTAGCCTGATCCTGGCGACGAGACGAAAAAATCAATAAACACACCCAACAGTCACATTAATTATGTACCTAGTTGTGAACCCACACCAAGATTCTTTGTGTCGTGGGTATCTGAAACTACGAGCACAGAGAGGTAACTACGAGCTCATAGAGCAATATTGAAATAATATTACACGGTTTTTTTGTATGCCGAAATGTCAGTCAAAGTCAAAGTAGATTTATTGCTAAATTACATGTAGGTACAGAGGTGTTACAGATAATTCTAGATTCAATGTATTCTACCCTATTAGGGCGTGCAATGCTTCAATTTACAATCATTTAAATAATAATGTGTTGAAAAAAATTTGAATTGAATAATTAATTTAAAAAAAAAACATCAAATAAATTCTAAATAAATTAAAAACAGTCTAACATTGTTTTTATTTAACCCACTTGTACATTTTACTACGGTATTTTACAAATATTAGCTGATCATGGAAATCATATACTTACTCGTAAGTCGAAGTAGGCAATCGAACCAGCAACCTCTAGCTTCTCACCTTGCCAAACTCGTCATTGAGGCTGGTATTACACTAATATCACATCATTAGACTTATCACATCACACGAAAGTTTGGATAGATGTTTGTTCCTCAATAACTCGACAACCACTGAAAAGTTTGAGCTGAAATTTAAAACGTAGATAGATAATGATCGGGAATAGAACATAGGATTTTTATCCTGGAAACAGAAATGTTTTTTAGTTCCACGCGAATGAAGTCGAAGGCAACAGGTAATAGAAAATAACATTACTACGTAGTTATCGCGAAAGCTGATCGTAAACCACAACAACGTATGTTTACATTTTTTTTTTTTCTTAAATACAGTTTAGCAATGTATTTAATAATATTACGATCTAGCCTTATGTTTAGGCTAATGAGTAATTTAATGTTTACTGAAAGATTTTTTTTTACATTTTTTTGTTAAAATGATTTTTAAGAAAATCTCTAAATATGTTTTGAATTTGGGATCTGCCGAAACCACAGGCATCGCTGTTTCAAGTTTCCCGTTCGACATTCCATTTACTTTAAGATTTTCCAGGAAACAAAGAAATTCCCATATCGCGAACAATTTCAATTTTAACAACGATAATATGCATTGTATCGTAGTGTTGTGAAGTAATAAACTGGAAAAAAACGAGTAAAAAATTTAATTTACAAAGGAGTTGTTTCTCGATGTGTGGAGCCGGACCTAGATCCTTTGTAGGGGTCTAGATATTTAGATATTCAATAAAGAAACCATTTTAAGCTGTTTATTTAATTTATTTAAGCTTCTTTCACAATCCTATGTAAGTTTATCTATGTGAAGGAGTGCAACACAATGCAAAACAACATGGCGGGTTTAACGAACAACTGGGTTATTAGGTACTGTCAAAGTCAAGATGCGTCACGATCATTGGCTAATAGCTGTCATGGCGGACCTCCAGTGTTCCCGTTTTAGGAAACTCAACACAACAAACATTTTTCATATAGAACTTTGTTTGTCTACATAAAAATAAAATTGTATTATAATGTTAGTTTTATATTTTTTTCCAATTTCTCTATGGTGTTACTAAGACCTAGGCTATTATGAAATTGGTTCTAAAATTAAAAGTTATGAAACAATTGAGCCATCTAAAGACAAACGATCTAATGATAGATTACTGATAAAAACACTTTATTTAGTCAAAATACAGTTTTTTATATTGAAATAAAGTACCTAACCTACCTAGTTAGTTATAAATAAATTAATGTGTGGTTAGTGACTAAATGCCTTTTTATTTATAGATAGATAGATAGATCAACACTTTATTGTACACAAGGATTACATAATATTTTTTTTATTTTATTTAAAAGCAAAAAAAAAACCAAAGGAAGATGAAAAATATACTTGGTAAAAATATCATCATCATCATCATAGGCCTGCTTTCGCTTATGCCATTCTTCTCAATCCTGTGCAGGTCTAAGTAGGAATATTATATCAAATCGATAAAATTTAATTTAAAATTGAAAAACTGGATTCATTTTAAATGAGAGGTTTTCGATTAGAGATTTTAAAAAAAGTAGTTCCGATTGCTTTGACAGATGGCGCTATCTGCCCTACTGCCATACTGGGAAAGGTTATCAAAACAAGAAAAAAGTTGGTAACTCCGTTTTTGTTTCGTCTCGTGTCAAGCGGAAGGTTGTGGGTTCGTGTCCTGCTTGAGGCAAAATAATTTAACTCCAGTACGACCTAAGTTAATGTACTACGTAGTACCTACTATGACTTTGACACCAGCCAGAGAGGTATGACAGACAGTGACAGCAGGAGCAACCAATGTTGAATTCCCTACACATTCACCATAGCTCGCCAAACGTAGTGCTTACATTCTCTTGGGCTCGCCACTTGAGCTACCGCCATCTAAATAGACAGCTTTTTTTTTAATAACTTGAGACGAAAACCCCTTATTGAAAAAAAAAGAACAAGCTAAAGACGGATGAGATAGACTTGATAAATAGTAAAAAGCTAGACGAAAAAATAAAATACAAACTTTGGAATCGGAATTTTCTTCATGGTCTTTGGCGATTTCACGGACAATTTGCTAGCATTTTCAAGTATAAACTATATTGTAGCCATTTGATGTTAAGTTGCATCAGCTGAAAGTTTGCAAACGATTTTGAGTTTGAGTATGACCATAAACAAAAATTGATGCTGTGTTTTTACTTACAATCTTAAAAGAACGTTTTGCCTTATTTAACATATGATTACAATAGGTGTTACGTTTATATAAATGTTTATTGTGTTTGTATAGTCTGTATAGTGTGTATAGTATTAATGAACTTATTTTCATTCATTCTTTTTTTCTTTATAAAAGCAGCAACGCTGTAAGTATAAAAACCTCTTTTTGATTTACTGATTATTTTTAGTAAAATAAAATGTATGCGACACAATTTTATCTAATTACGACACAATCGTTATGCAACTTTGATAATATGTAAACGTTGTTTCATCTTTTATTATATTATAAAATATGTATATTAACACAACCACAACACATTGTGCACATTCATTCAACCATGAACTCTTATAGCGATCGAATCGCTATAAGAGTTCATGGTTGGGCCCCAGGTTGTGGAACATCACTATTATAACTGGCATTCTCCTCTTTGCATCTCTCTCACTCTTTGCACACACACATTCCCCCAATGTTTTAGCAGTAAACTTTATCCGCTGAAATTTTTGTCAAAGGAAATTTAATGAATATTAAAGTCTGTAAATAACTAAGGGATAACTTATTTTGTTATAATGGCAACGATATAACGGTTATTAAATAACGATTCAACTGTTTATTTTTTCAGTCCTGACTGAGTGAGTCAATATAGCGCAGTATCACGTGACCACGCATAATAACTCACTGATATTTCATGTTTCAGTGCTTTTTATATGAGTCTTTGGGCCTAGAGTTCTAACGTTGAAATGTGTGTAGCTTAGTTGAAAGTTTTACCTTGTGGTAGGACTCTTCAGCAAAACTTCGTCTTGGTGGGTTGGTACCCTAATATTATGTGTACACTTGTTTAAGAGTAGTAGAGTTCTTTGTGATAGAACACGTCCGGGGAAGTACTACCACCATACCTATTTCTCACCGTGATTGCCGTGTTAAAATGGAATCCATCCAAACTAAAAAACCAACATTTATATGTTTCTTCTTACTTTCGCATTAATAATTTCGTGTTTTTTTTTTTACTACTAAAGTGGTAACTAAGCGTACGGCCCACAAGTTGGTAAGCGGTTACCGTAGCCTATGTACGCATGGAAAATCATAGATATCACTTGCGTGTTACCACCCTGAGACGTTAGATGGAAAGTCTCATGTGCCTGTAATTTCACCGGAAACAATACCCTTCGAACCAGAACACAGAAATGCGAGCATTACTGCTTGGCGGTAGAAATAGGTGTGGCGGTATCTATCTCAAAGAACTCTACTACCCTTCTTGACCACATACCCAACGTGGGGATACGATGTCGCACTAAAGTAGTAGAAGTAGGTTTGCGGATTGCAAGTCTTAAGTAGAAATAGGCAGGACACATGGTTAAAAGTGAAGAGTAGTAGAGTTCTCTGTGATAGAGCTCGTCCGGGGAAGGACTACCACCATACCTATTTCTGCCGCCAAGCAGTAATGCTCGCATTGCTGTGTTCCGGCGTGAAGGGTATGGTTTCCGGTGAAATAACTGGCACATGAGGCTTTCGATCTTAGCCTCAAGGTGGCAACCCGCGAGTGGTACCTCTGGTATTGCAAGCGTCCGTAGGCTGCTGTAACCGCTTACCATCTTGTGAGCCGTGCGCTTGGTTGCCACTTCAGTTGTATATATGTATGTAAAACAAACACTTGGTTAAAAGGAAAGACGGGCGATGGACTAGGGCAGTGACGGAATAGTGGCCAAGGGATGCGAGACGACTAAAAGGCAGACCACCAGCCCGATGGTCGGACGACATCGTCAACGTGGTTTGTTATGTTTGTATGAAATTAAATGATTTGAAATGAAATGAAATGATTTGAAATGAAATGAAATGATTTGAAATGAAATGATTTGAAGTGAAATGAAATGATTTATTTGCTTGAAGTGCGGTTGTTTAGATATTCATAAAGCTATTGTCTCACACACTCACTGTAGACACAGCATGCAAAAATTTAAAATTAATTAAAACGAATAATAAATTTATATACTTAAATTTCAAAAGGTGAATCATAAAATAATGATAAAAATAGTAGTCAATTTTATAAACATAAGTCAAGAAAATTTACAATTTGAAATAAGTATGTATTATTAGGCTAGAAATTCATTTACAGTATAGAAAGACTTTTCGATTATTATTATTATTATTATTATTATTATTAGCCTGTGGTGTCCCACTGCAGGGCAAAGGCCTCCCTTTCTTCTCTCCATTTATCTCTATTTTGAGCTACTGTGGACCAATCTTCTAGGTAGGCATCGATCTCGTCTCTCCATCTCCGCCGTGGTCTGCCGCGAGGTCGTTTTCCGTTCACTTTACACTTTTCGATTAATATTGTTTTAACCTTTTTTATAAATAATCTTAGCGGTAACTCTTTAATGTCATGCAAACGTGGATGGTATTAAATCGAGAGTAGAACACCCATTCGTGAACAAGTAGATTATTCTCGCGAAGGTAATAAGGGGATCAGGTAATGGGCGAAATGGCGCCCTAATCCGTAGTTATTACCAGGACGTAAGTACCTGTCCCGAAGGGGTAGAGACCTGGATTCGAGAAACTGTAGCCGTTATATTACGGCTGTAAAATAACGGAATTGTGTGTGTGTTATTTATTAGGTTGTGACCCACAAGCAACTATTGTTTGGGTATCTAGTGTTCAAAGCATTTTGTTAAATCGAGCAAGATAGACCTTTGGGCAATTAAAAAAAATAAAATAAAAAATAACTTTATTGAGGACACAATTTGCATGGTAATTTTTATCATACTTAACATACACATAATTATATAGTCCTACAAATGGCGGTCTTATCGCAAATAGCGATTTCTTCCAGACAACCAGACTAAACTAAACCTAATATTAATAATTAGTTGATCAGCCGTAAATAACAATCATCCATATTTCGCAATTATGATTATAAATTTCCCGGGATAAAAAGCCTATGTCCTATTCCCGTTCATTATCTATCTACGTTTTAAATTTCAGCCAAATCGGTTTAGTGGTTGTCGATAGTAGAGAAGAGGAACAAACATCCAAACTGTCACATATAAAATATTAGTTTGATGTGATAGTGTGAAGTGTGATAGTCATAACGTCTCAGGGTGGTAACGCATGTGAAATTATGAGGTTCCATGCGCACATAGTTAAGTTGCACTTAACATCAGGCGGGCGCCTTAATTGTCTTGTCACTTGCTGGCATAAAAAAAAACATTAGCTACGGTAACGCTGACCATCACGCTTGTACACAGTCCCAGTTTTACCATTGTTGTTTTCTAACATTACTAATGCGAGCTAAAATTTTTGTATAAAGAAAAGTGTCGGCAGCAGCTTTTGAGAAATGCAAAGTGTTCATTACGTGTACAGTATCAAAGGTAATGGAGATACACCGTGTACTACAGTGTCCTGGCTTTGTTTCCTTTTTTTTTGTTATATTTACTTGGGCCAGATAGCTAGCTTCGAAAACAGGCAAGACAAGGAGATCGATCGCCGCATCGAACATGCCTGGAAGAGCTACTGGTCAATGAAAGAGCACATGAAGGCGCACCTTCCTCTGACAGTTAACCGCAAACTCATCGACATGTGTATTTTGCCCGTTCTAACCTACGGTGCACAGACCTGGGGCCTTACTCTTGAACGCGATCGGTATTGGACAAGTATTGGAATATGACATTTCGTACTTTTGACAGCAAACCTAGCGCCAAATTCAACCTTGTTTTCAAGAGTACAAAAATTTGAGAGCAGTAAACTCCGATCCAATCCCAATTTCTAGGGATTGGATCGGAGTTGTAATTGGATTCTAGAGTAAGGCACCTTGTCTTTGACGGAATCGCAGAAGTCCAAACTGAAAATTTGCCAGAGGGTTATGGAACGCAGTAGCATACTCGGCTTCAAGCGCATCGATCGAGTACGAAACACCATGTTGCGCTCCCTAACTGGTATAGCTGATGTGGGATGCAAGGTTGCCGGACTCAAATGGGACTGCGCTGGACACGTCGGCCGGATGCACCCTGATAAGTGGGCGACCATCACCACGCCATAGGTACCCGACGGACACCGACCTCGGGGTCGGCCGAGAAAGCGTTGGCGGGACAATCTCGACACTTTCGATGAGAGATGGTGGGAAGTTCAGGATAGAGGGAGACGTATGGAAGTCCTTGGGGGAGACCTTTGCCCAGCAGTGGGACGATATAGGTTAAAAAAAAATAATTACAACTTAAGTGGCAACCAAGCGTACGACCCACAAGATAATAAGCGGTTACCGCAGTCTATGGACGCTTGCAATACCAGTACCAGAGGTATCACTCGCGGGTGTATCACTGCCACCTTGAGGCATAGGTCGAAAGCCTCATGTGCCAGTAATTTCACCGGAAACCATACCCTTCACATCGGAATACAGCATTGCGAGCATAACTGCTTTGCGGCAGAAATAGACATAGTGGTAGTACTTCCACGGACGTGTTCTATCACAAAGAACTCTGCTACTCTTAAAACTAATGATGATGATTAAATGATGATGATGACTAAGGACTATTTACTTATAAGATTCAATATTCATTATCATCACTGATCATTTTTTTATCATGACAGCGACATATTAGTCTAATTTAGACTTAGAACATAGGCATAGGCCAAATAGTGCCATGATGACTGATCTTGAATATTAGATTATAGTATTTTTTAAAGCAGAATAAACAAAAAAGTAAAGTGCTGAAAATCACATCTTGACCGAAGTCATTGTTCACAATTAAATAAATAAATATATAAAATAAATAATGCTGGACAATCCACACAGCATCATCTAGCCCCAAGGTAACTGTGTTGTGGGTACTGATGACTGATAAAACTTAATACAATTCATACCTAAATAGATATTTTTATTATACATAGAAAATACCCAGAACACCCGGAACAAATATTTGTAGATTGTACAAACAGTTGACCCGAGGCGGGAATCGAACCCGCAACCTCCGCGTCGCAGGCGGACCTGCGCCCGCTCCGCCACATCGGTCGTCAATTAATAATAGACATTGCCCAAAATACAATGATAACTCACTGTTAAAGTATCAAGTACTCAAAGGCAGCAAACTCAAATTACACAGAAGTCGCACAACAAAACAAAATAAAACAATTTTTGAACAAAAACACCTGTAATTGTATACTCCGCCGTAAGAGCTGAGCATCAGGGTCTTATTGTAAGGCATGTTACATAAAAACGGAGAATAACGTCAGTAAAGTTTGCTCCGGGTATAAGCTTGGCTTACGTAATACAGAGAAAGGCAGCTATCCGACTGTATAGATGATAAGTTTATGAAAAAAGTTGGCATGTAGGTCTATACATTTTTATCATCATTATTGTTAGCGCCTGACCGTAACAGTTGTAGTCATAACACTGCACTGCGCTCGATACACCTAGACATTTATAAAGTCTGAAACCTTTATGGACCACTAAATACTATATACTTTTCTTTTCTTTTTGCCCCTAAAATGGGTGGAAAGTTAAACCATTTTAGGGGCAAAAAAGAAGAAATTACACAGAAGTCGTCGCAATCGTATACTCAGCTTCGTAAGAGCTAAGCATTAAGGGTCTTATATTGTAAGGCATGTTACATAAAGTCGAAGAATCGGTATAGTTTGCTCCGGGAATAAGCTTGGTTTACGTATTACAGAAGGCTTTGTGTATCCGATAGCATACACAAAGCAAAAAGATAGAATAAGTTTATGAAAAAAGTTCCTACATTATTTTTGTCATCATTATTGCAATCATCACGCCTGACTATACAATCACAGTCATGACATTGCACTGCGCTCGTCACCCCGAGATATAGTTTTAAAGTCCGGATCCCATATCACTGCAAAATTCACCACCCCATTTTAGGGGTAAAAACGTAGAAAAGGGAGTGCGTTCTCCTGCAGTGTGATCACGAAAATATTTTTTTTTTTGAGTAATTTCCAAGCAAAAGTTAGTTAAAGATTATAATATCCCAAAAAATATTTTGCCTCAAGCGGGATTTGAACCCGCAACGTTTCCGCTGTAGGTGGAGCTATCGGCGCTTCGAGCCGAAGACATCCCAATGATTATTTCGTCCAAGCGAGATATGTCTCGATAGCTCAATTGGTAGAGCGCCTGCGTATCAAGCGGTGGTTGCGGGTTCAAATCCCGCTTGAGGCAAAATATTTTTTGGGATATTATAATCTTTAGTATTCCCCTAGTGTGATGGTTAACACTATAAAAACAAAAATAGCCAAAAGTAAGTTATGCCATCGTTTTTACTTGACGCATTGTGGGCGAATTGTGAGAAATGAGCCACAAAATCCATAAACGAAAAAGTGAAGTGACACATAACCTACTCTGCATACAAGTTTCATTGGCTGACCGCCCCAGTGGCAATTACTACTGATTGCTTCCGTGCTTCAGAGGGCACGTTAAACAAGTTTAATTAAATTGTGACGGGTCACCGCCAGTGGCAATTACTACTGAGTGCTTCCGTGCTTCAGAGGGCACGTTAAGCAGTCGGTCCCAGCTTTTCAAAGTTGACCTGACCAATGACGGATGCCTACGGACACCAGAGTTAATCATTAATTCTTACAACTTACATCCTTATTACTGATGTTGCAAGCGTACATAGGATACGGTAACACCTTAGCATCAAGTGTGCCGTACGCTTGGTTGCCACTTTAGTGATATGAATTAAAAAAAAACATCCCGAATTTTAACATCTGGGGATTAAACTACTTTGGTCATATTTTTTTTTATGTCAGAAAGTGACAAGACAATCAAGGCGCCCACCTAATGTTAAGCACCTGACTATTACAGATGCAGAGTGCCACCCAAACCTTAAAGTTTATAAGTGTTTGCGTGGCACTGCACTGCACTTATCACCCCGAGACATTGTTGTTAAGTCTCTTTCGCTCAGTAATTTCACTTGCTACAGTGCCCTTCAAACCTAAACACAGTAATGCTTGCACACTACTGCTTGGAGGTAGAATATAATTTCGATCAATCGTAGGGCGGAAGTTACCGCCCAAAAAGTCGTGACAAGCTCCAGAAGGGTCAGGAACACGCTGATGTGCAGATAGCCGTAACTCTAATGGCAGTTCGTTGTTTTATCAACAAAGGGTCCTAGTTAAATATTTTATAATATTCGCGTACTGTTGGCCACAGTTAGAACTTTATAATGTAACACCGTCAATTTAATATGTAGTTCATTTTCATATTAAATTGACTGTCGGCTTACCTGGTAATTAAGCACGATTTTGATAAAATTACTAAGGTATGTAAGGACGTGTAGTAAGGTTTTTTTTTTTATGCAACTGAAGTGGGAACCGAGCGTACGGCCCACAAGATGGTAAGCGGTTACCGCAGCCTATGGACGCTTGCAATACCAGAGGTATCACTCGCGGGTTGCTACCTTGAAGCTAAGATCGAAAGCCTTTTTTGTTGTAATTTTTATTTTCTGAAAAGAGCTCAAGCGTCGGAAAACTAACGTGAGCAATCTATGTTGACTGACACTGTGTGACTGTATGTATAATATTTCAAAGTATAATTTAATAAGGTGATTGTGGTGAGTAGGTATTATAAAAAAAAAAGTAAAAAAACAGTACAAAAATTTTGCTATCTACTCCTTTTCCGTTCGACAGGGCAAGCCGCTAAAATGTCAGTTTTCTTATGAATGAGGGCATATATTTCCATGATTTTCAAAATGATTATGTCAGGACCAGGACCTATTTAGCTGTGTTGTATGTAACTGTTAGATAACGCTATAAACCTGTGCTAACCGCAATAGTTAATGCTAAAGCTGAGATTGAATAGTAAATATGGAATGGGCTAAACTTTGGAGATTAGTTAATTTGCTTTTGTATGTTTCAGAGGTTTATCATTTACAGGAAAATTATTAGGGTGAGTTGCACCATCTAACGTTGACGTCAAATTGTTCGACGACGATTGAACAATTTTACGTTAACGTTAGATGTTGCAACTCACCCTTAGAAACACTTTACTTTTTAATTGTCATAAAGTTGTAAAAAAAAATGATCATCATAACAGCCTGGGACTAACCTTATTCACGAGCGAGAGTTTAGATTGGGCCATAATCCATCCACCACGCAGATATTTAAAGTTTTTAGTTCTCGGACATTTTTTTTTACCGCTCCATTATTTAAATACTATAAATTAAATAGATCAAATCAATAGTGCTTTATTCAGTAAAATCACAAGGATCACTTTGAAACGTCTTAAGCTAGGAATATTTAAAATGAAAAAATAAGGTGATGTCTGACGTCTGTATTGGCTTACTTGGGGGAGCACACATGGTAAAATCACGTTCAAGGGATTACTGTACCTATCCCTTTGCAGATTTGATTTTTTCCAGGTAAATGCCGGAGCCGTGTGGTGAGGGTTCGGGAAGGTTTAGTGTTTTGTATGTTACGAACATTGTTGTGGTATCATCATCATCATGACAGCCTTCTAATGTTCCCACAGCTGGGACACTGGCCTACTCTTAAGCGAGAGTGATTGGATCTTAACCACGCGGACCCAAAGCTGATTGGTGGATGGCACATGTCTTTCGAACTGTTAGTTCTTGGACACGCCGCCGCTCCGGTTTCCTCACGATGCGAGCGCTGACATTGCGCACTTTAATATTTCGAATAGATAAATTCATTGGTGCACGACCGGATTTGACCGACGACTATGGGATCGGAAGGCGGGGTCACTACCACTAGACCACCAGTGCTCCATTGTTGTGGTACACTAGAACAATTCCTGCTTCATTCTGACGGCTTAACAATTTTGATAAACATTTTTTTTTTTACCTCCAACCACCATTTTGAACCACCAAGGTGGCAAACAAGCTTACGGCCCACCTGATGTTAAGTGGTTACCGTAGGCTATGGACGCTTGTAATATAGGAGGAATCATTCGCGCGTTGCCGACCCTTGAAAAATTTCAAAACTCCTTTTTTGAAGAACCTCATACTGTATACTGTATATGTACTGTGTCTCCAGGGAAAACCTCAGCAGGGATATCATTCCACAGCCTAAGTGTACGCGGGAGGAAGTCCCTCTGAAACCTACCAGCCTGGCTCTAGAGTGTGTGGACAAACATTTCTTCAGAACACACCCAAACATTGTTTTTATAGTGTCAATTATCACACTAGAAGTTTCTCTGTAGGTTATAGCAACCAATAATTATCTCGAATGAATGTTTCATAGGTAGGTATTCCACACTAGCTCTAAGTGTTTATCATCTAAAGTGATTTTCATAATAATAATGTATCTATCAGTTTACAAAAGGCGGTTATTATAATATTGCACAAGATAATGTGGGCAACGGAAACATTTTATTATTTTATTTAAATGTTACTACTGTCCCCATTAAATAGATTACTGACAATGAGGACAACGGGAATGTTTTTTAATAATTTTATTTTATTATAGTCAAGCGAACGGACAGAGTCCGTAACACCGATCTGCGCGCCAAAACCCAAATTGTTGATGTAGCTTCGAAGGCCGCTTCGCTGAAGTGGAATTGGGCTGGGCATGTCTGTCGTATGCCAAATGAGCTGTGGGCAAAGGTAGCCACCGAGTGGCAGCCTGACCCAGCGAGAAGGCAACGCGGCAGACCAAAACGGAGATGGCGGGACGAACTGGATAAATTTTTGGTAGATTGGAGGTTTTTGGCTCGGGATCGAGACGTCTGGAGGGAATGGGGGGAGGCCTTTGCCCAGCAGTGGGACACCAACGGCTGATATAATAATATAATAATAATAATAAATCCCACTGTCTCGATGTCCCCATTAACCATGTCCCCGTTAATGGGGACATTGTTAATATAACATAACAAAATATTATTGGCGTACACTTTGACTTAATTTTTCATTTTATTTTCACAACAATCCCGCATTAGGTGCTCGTGGTGGATGGTATGACCCAATCACTCTACAATTCCACATAGTTGTTTTTCTACTACTTTTTCCGCTAGAGGTGTTGAAAGTTAAAATGTTTTAGTTTGAAATTCAATTCCGAAGTTTAAACTGTTGTCTAGGGTTTAGCGATTTGGTACTGTCGATTTGTTAAAGTTTGTTTGGCTAGAGGCGATGGAGTTTATACTTTTGTTGTTAGTGTGCGACGGACAAACTCAAGATAGTCAAAGATCGTAAGAAGTTTTATTTACTGTTACCATTTTTGACAACCGATGTGGCGCAGCGGGCGCAGGTCCGCCTGCGACGCGGAGGTTGCGGGTTCGGTTCTACGATCTACAAATAGTTGTCCCGGGTGTTCTGGGTATTTTCTATATACAATAATAAAAAATATGTATATATGTATTAAGTATATATCAGTCATCTAGTACCCATAACACAGCTCTGTTTAACAGCTGCTTACCTTGGGGCTAGATGATGCTGTGTGGATTGTCCAGCATTATTTATTATTTTTGGGTGATTCAGCTGACACAGCAGTTATGTTAAGCGGGTTGATCACATGACTCTATTAGCGACCAATCTTCATTTCATTGATCTCAAACTGTTTTTTTTTTATTTTTATGTCAGCAAGTGACAAGACAATCAAGGCGCCCACTGACTAAATAGTACAGATGCAGTGCCACCCAAAGCTTATTTTTTTAAGTGTTTGCGTGGCACTGCACTGCGCTTATCACCCCGAGACATTGTTGTTAAGTCTCTTTCGCTCAGTAAATTCACTTGCTACAGTACCCTTCAAACTTAAACACAGTAATGCTTGCACACTACTGCTTGGAGGTAGAAAATCTAACACTGCGGTGGTACCCACCAAGACGGACTCTTGCTGAAGAGTCCTACCACCAGGTCTATGTATGACATTTATGTCTATTTATGTATGACAGTTTGACCATAGCTCTGCTGTCTTGTTAGTTAGTTTGAGATGGAGATCAATCAAGATTTGTCGCTAACAGTCATGCGATCAACCCGTAGGCCAGGCAAACGGCTTGACCTTCTCGTAATTTGCCGACGTAAAAAATAAATAAAAATAACCTAGAACGACTTTAATAAATATAAAAAACTCTATTTCTTTACCTACTACTTTTCTCTGCAGTTTAAATATTTTTCATGGTAAAACATCAAACCAGGCATTCATAAACTTTACAAAAATAACTCTGTTTAAAAATACCGAAATGTAAATTCTACAGCTTATTTTTAACTGCAAATTGTATTCAATGAAAAATATTTTTCGTAATCCGTACTGCAGTGGTAGTTAGCTGGTTTATAGAACCAACTCACGTGAACCACAGAATGACTATCAGCGTAGATCATTATTTGTACACATCATCATTACTAGACGTTTACTGAACAATAATTCATTAATTTACTTTTAAATCTTTACTATAAAAAATGTACATAATTACATTACATTATAAAATATACAAAATACATATGAAACAGTTGAGCCATCTAAAGACCGTTACAAACGACATAAAGATAGCTCAACTGATCCAAATCACTACCAGTCGGAAGCGTTCCTAACATGCTGGCTGCATTGCCATTGCCACGTTGAATAGCAATGCTGATACGTTGAGCCAGATATGAACCAGCCTTTGGATTTACTTTTTGACTTTAATTTGTTTTTTTTTTCATTGTAATTTATGTTTATTAATTATTGTGCACCGGTGGTCTAGTGGTAGTGACCCCGCCTTCCGATCCTAAGGTCGTGGGTTCAAACCCGGTCGTGCACCAATGGATTTTTCTGTTCGAAAAATGTATGTGCGCAATGCCAGTGCTCTCATACGGTGAAGGAAAACATCGTGAGGAAACCCGCATGTCCAAGAACTAAAAACTCGAAAGACATGTGCCATCCGCCAATCCGCATTGGGTCCGCGTGGTGGATTAAGACCCAATCACTCTCGCCTGAGAGTAGGCCAGTGTCCCAGCAGTGGGAACATTAGAAGGCTGTCATGATGATGATGAATTATTGTGCTCTTTATTGAGTTATAAAATAATAATATAATATTCTAAAGTGTGTAATAGATCTGTAAATATCTTTATCAATAAATGCTTATACTTATGTTTTTTTTTTATATACCACTAAAGTGGCAACCAAGCGTACGGCCCACTTGATGGTCAGCGGTTACCGTAGCCTATGTACGCATGCAACATCATAGATATCACTTGCGTGTTACCACCCTGAGACGTTAGATGGAAAGTCTCATGTGCCTGTAATTTCACCGGAAACCATACCCTTCGAACCGGAACACAGCAATGCGAGCATTGCTGCTTGGCGGCAGAAATAGGTATGGTGGTAGTCCTTCCCCGGACGAGCTCTATCACAAAGAACTCTACTACTCTTAAAACTCATAAAAAGTAAGTAAGTTCGTATGAGCCAGTGGCCAAAACTCTGGTGACAGAGTTTCTAGACTGAAAACTGAAATAACCATCCATGATAAACTATATTGAACCGCTATTTCTCCGCCAGTTTTCTGTGGCCGCTACTATAAAAAAATTGGCGGGCATTTTTACACATTGCCATCTAACCCCAAACAATTTCTTATCATCATATCAGCCGATAGACGTCCACAGCTGGACATAGGCCTCCCCCAAAGAGCGCCATGACGACCGATTTTGAGCCTTCACCATCCACCGACTTCCTGCGACCGCTTTAATGTCATCGGTCCATCGAGTGGGGGGCAATTTCTTATTCTGGGCCCAAATTAAGCAAAGTTTATACTATGGGAACCAGTTACATGTTAACACACATTATAGTTTAATTTTTCATTTATTTAATCCAATAACAATTTTTTATAATATTGTTTGAAATTAAAACTAAACAGCTAACAATAATACAAATAATAAAAACACAGAACTTAGCAAGTAGGTACCTAACAATCAATTAATAAAATATTTAAAACCATTGTCATATTGCAGTCACCCTTAGATAAAATGTCAAAGTGAGAAAAAAAAATGTCATAATAAATTAAGTATATAAAAAAAAACATTATTCACACAACATTATTATTACATGTCAAAAATTCCGTGATTGATTAAAAACACCCTTTCAACAAAAGCTTTAGCTTCACACCGGAACACAGCAATGCGAGCATTACTGTTTGGCGGCATAAATAGGTAACAAAGGTTCTCCAATAACGACCACGAACTGGCCTGAATGAATGAATAATTAATATACTGAATATGGCCTGCTCACTGACACTACAACACACATATTCTGAGATAAATACACGGCTCCGTTTCACGACCGTTATATTCTGGCCACTGCTTTTTTTAAATAAGCTAACAAACTAAAAAGTCCTGAGATTATTTCAACCGTCCTACAAAATGAAATGAATATACGTAAGTTTTAAACTTTAATGATGAAACTTTGTGCGGGAAGCTGCATCGGAAATAGGAGCATTCTACTGCCGAACTTTGTATTGAATATTCGCTTTACCACAGATTATTAATAGCTGCTTATGAACTTAGCATTGATAAATAAATAGCTTTTTAAGAACTAAGAATGCTTTACCAGAGATGAAAAATAGCTGACAAGAATCACAAAAGGCACTGGTGATCTAGTGGTAGTGAGCCCGCCTTGCGATCCTAAGGTCGTGGGTTCGAATCCGGTCGTGCACCAATGGATTTTTCTATTCGAAAAATGTAATTGCGCAATGCCAGTGCTCACATAACGGTTAAGGAAATCATCGTGAAGAAACAGGCATGTCCAAGAACTAAAAAATCGAAAGACATGTGCCATCCACCAATCCGCATTGGGTCCGCGTGGTGGATTAAGACCCAATCACTCTCGCTTGAGCGTAGGCCAGTGTCCCAGCAGTGGGAACATTAGAAGGCTGTCATGATGAAGAATCACAAAGTCAAAAAAGTTATTAATAAAATCACAAGGATGTCTTTGAAACGCATTACAAACTAATCATGCCGCAAAAGAACTGGCAACAACACCGGCTAGGTTCCTGTCGCTTTTTAGGCATGACCTTTGCTCTGCGGTCACATAACTCTGTTAGCGACCAATTTTAATTGATCTCCATCTCAAACTATCTAATAAGACAGTTGGACATAGCTCTACCTGTCTTATAGACAGTTTAAGATGGAGACTCATGTAGATTGGTCGTTATCAGAGTTATAATCAACCCGCTGGTCATGTATACATGCCGATTGGTCAAAATTATAGACTGCTTCTGTCAAGCGGGAGATTTTCTTTTAGTAGTACTTCCCCGAACGAGCTTTTCACGAGTTCTATTAATGCTGAAGAGCAAAGTATGAGAACAGAGTCAATAAGCCGCTCAGACCTCCAACCAGGAGCCTTACCTTGAACGCAATTGGTATTGGAAAAGTATTGGAATATGACATTTCATGACCTACGCCAAATTCAACCTTGTTTCCAAGAGAACAAAAATTTGACAGCAGTAATTAGAATTTGATTGAAATTGGGATTGAGATTGCGATCAAGAGTAAGGACCCAGGCCTAACTTTGAAAAGACCTGCTGAAATGAAAATATTGTTACAGTTTCCTAATCTGTACTCAATTGAATGTTTCTGAACAAATACGGCGGGTCGTTAGTTAAAATCGAGTGCAATCTAGTAAAGTTGCAATTTAGTAATTGGAGCCAGTTGAAACAATTGATTGTTGTTGGCGCAGGGCTGTTGCAGACCTTTGGAGCTCTGGATACTGCCTTTATTGGCCGAGCGAGCGAAGCGTCTCAGTTTTGAGATTGACCAATAATGTTTTTGTCCGTCAGTCAGTCAGTCAGTCAGTCAGTCAGTCAGTTTGTCCGGCTGTTCTTGTCTACAGGTCGCATTTTTCAACCGATCTGGTTAAAACTTGATATAGGTTCTATTACTTTATATAATTTGTTTGTCGTCGCTGATTTTTAATTGTCTTCGAAAGTCTTCGAAAATGGGGGCTGATTGGGGGCGTACTTTTTCCAAAAAGAGGTAAAATGGGGGGCTACTAGATATCTCCGCCTAATGAGATCCAATATCGACGGTTTTTATTATTAACTTATGTAATTATAGCTGATATCAAAAATTTGGTAAATATCTGATGAGGATCCTCAACGTGATGAGCAGAATAGCTCCTCAAAATACAGTAAATTGCTCACGATTAAACGTTTTCTGTTTGCGAGGTCTTCTGTTCGGAAAAGAGTAGTTTTATTGGTTCGTGAAGAGCCCATCGCGTGTTCTTTTAGGACGTTTTATCGTGAAGCGACGCGTGAACCAAAACCTAGCCTGCAGTGCAGGTTCCTATCGCTTTTTTGGCATGGCCCTTGCTATTGTTATGGATGCCGAGTATAGTTGAAACACATTAGTCCCAAGCTTTTTTATCATCTAAATAATCGGTTATTTTATTTAGGCTTTTTGAGACAGATTTTGTTTAATATAGTTTTTAAATTTTCCAATTGATAAATTGGCGTCATTGGTTAGAGAAGGCCTATCGTGGACGTCTATTGGTTGATATAATGATGATCATGAAGAGCGCGACATTTATGTATTATCCTGATGGAGTCAGGTTGTAGATGATAATGATAACGATTCGATTACGTGTAAAACTGGTGCTAACTGCTAAGCATACACAGGTAGCTGACAATACAATTGCACTTGGAGAACCCTCATCACTTTAAAGCCAGACAATTTTTCATTGGATTTTATCGAACGAACAATCATTTTAGAGAGTACCGCAATTCCCTGAATGGTCCATTTGGTATGATTGGAAGCCAGTAACGTATGGGACAGCTAAGAGCATTAAGGCCATCACACACAGCCGAGATGACGGAACGTTTCGCGAGTACGATAGAAGCACCTTTTATTTAGTTTTTTATGCCAGCAAACGACAACACCGTCCAGTCGTTCACCTGATGTTAAGCGCCACGCCTGATTATAAAGCTGCGTTTCCACCAGACACATGCGAGGATGTTTAGTGAGGGATGTGTTTGTTAGGAACCAATAGAGTCACTTCATTGACCTAGCCTCGCTCTGCCCAGCTTTAATTAAGTGATTCTATTGGCTCCTAACATCCTTCGCTACACATCCTGGAGGAAACGCAGCCTGACAGCCTAAAATTTAATAATTTTAAAAATATGCGTGGCACTGCATTGCGCTCGTCTGGAGCGCTCGTGACGTAGCTGGCTAAGTTGTTCTTAACAGATCAACGAAGTTAAGCACTGTTCCGTGGGGTCATCATATGGATGGGTGACCGCCAGTGGCAATTTCAACTGAGCGCTCCCGTGCTTCGGAGGGCACGTTAAGCAGTCGGTCCCGGCTTTTTCAAAGTTGTTTGGCCATGACAGAAGCCTTCGGGCGGCCTAGAAACTCTGTCACCAGAGTTGGCCACTGACTCATACGAACGAACGAACTCTGAGTCGTCTTTCGCCAGTAATTTCACTTGCTTCAGAACCCTTCAAACCTAATATTTTGCTAAATATTCTGATATGTGTCAACTGTAGAAACTGTAATGTACAGTTGACACAACAGTTCTTCTATGAATATGGGGGTTACGATTTACTCTGACCTCGTTGGTTCACTAGTCTTTAGCGAGACTGTGTCTAATGCAATAGCTGTGTACTAATTGCAAGACGCGAAGTCAAATGTGCTAATTGAACCTGACGGTACAAGCTACAAGTTTAGTGGTTCTAGAGAAACTGGCCTGTTGGCTAAAGAAAATAAGTAAAATAAATTAAATAACGCTATCTGTATTATTATTTATCGAACGATTTAAAATCCCATTGTTCCGTTGATGAGGACAGACATCAGGAATACATGTGCTGCACAAAAAAAACCACTGATTCTACTTTTTGTTATATTTTAAGTTTTTAATCCATCAATGAATTTGATCCCATTTTTCTTCCATTCATGAATAGATAAAAAAAAATTATTGATTAACTTTATGATGGATTTTCTTGTTCACTCTGATACATATTTTTCTTATATTCTGATTCATGAATGGACAAGATTTTTCTTCTTTCACTGTAACTCATTACTGTATTTTATCTTACTTCTTTTTCACTCTGATTTATGAATGCATTTAATCCTACTTCTTGTCCCACTCTTATCCATCAATGGATTTGATTGTACTTTTCAGAAGAAATTTAGCTGTAGGTCGGCTTACACTACGCGCAATAATATAACTTGTACCGCCCGTCAACTTGCAATGCAAATTAGTTGAAGAGCCAACCTAAAGTACCTACTGGCAATTATAGTGTCGCTTTCTGAATAAATACTTCATACTTCATCATCATCATCTTCAGCCATTTGTTGTCCAGTTTTGGACGTAGGCCTCCCCCATTTCCTTCCATGAGTAACGGTCCGTCGCCTTTGCCATCCAGTTATAGCCTGCGTGTCTTTTTATATCGTCAACCCATCGTTTTGGCGGACGACCCTTGGGTCTGCTGTTCGCCCACGGTCTCCATTCGACGACTCTTCTAGTCCAGCGACTTCTATCGAGCCTTGCGTCCAGCCCAGCTCCATTTTCGCTCGGCGATAACTGTGACCACGTCTCTTAGTTTTGTCGTCCTTCTTATCCAGTCGTTACATTTATGATCACGCAATGTGATTCCAAGCATGGCCTTCTCTATTGCCCTTTGCGCAACTCTAAACCTTTCTGCGGACCGTTCTGTAAGCGGCATGGTCTCCAATACCTACTCCTTTATTTTAATTTTCAATAGTTCATAAAAAAAACAATAGAGCACTGGTGGTGGTAGTGCCTTCCGCGATCCTTAAGTCATGGGTTCGAACCCGGTCGTGACCATCGATTTGTTTTATTCAAACAAATTATGTGCGCAAAGCCATCATGCCGTGAATCAAAACATCGTGTGGAAACCGGCATGTCCAAGTACTAAAAAATCTAATGATATGTGCCATCCACCAATCCGCATTGGATCCGCGTCAATTAAGACCCAATCACTCACGCCCGAGACTAGGCCAGTGTCCCAGCAGTGATAACTTTAGAAGGCTATAATCTTCGTTTAAAACGGTCGTCTAAATAACGGTAATGTCATCCTAACAAACCAATGCATAAGTTTCCCAAGTCCCAACAAACTTGTGCAAAGGAAATCTATGGGAAAACTTCTCAATAAAAATATGACGGGATAACGACTCGCTCATCCCACAGAGTAATTGATTGAACACTCTTGTTGTTGAAGAACCGTACATATAAAATATATCACACTAATATTATAAATGCGAAAGTTTGGATGTTTGTTGGTTTGGATGTCTGTTTGTTTAGATGTTTGGTGTGGGAGACCGTCTTATACTTCGTTTTCCGTAATATTCATATCATTTGAAGGCTGTCAGGTAAGTTGAACTGATTACTAAAATCAGTCATCATGCAAATCATACAATATTATGTTACCTAGAGCTAAAAAAAAAAAAGAGAAAAAGCGTGTGGGCGCTTAGGACGCGCAGGCAGGCCATGGTGCCTGTGATGTCCGCATGGGCGCTGCAAGCTTCTTACTTTGTGTTGAAGTATACTTACGTGCCGTTCTGTGAAATAAACTATGAACTATGAATAAGCTTAGTAGTGTGATTACGGAACTCGGTTGCAAACCGATTTCAATCAGCAAACTGTCAATAAGCTGTCATATCCATACAAAATACTACAGTTTTTGATTGTCCAAGTGAAATCGTTTGCAACCGAATTACATAATCTAGGTCCAGCGTTTCAATAATAAAGTGAGCGATCATTGACCGAGTAACCCTATCTCGATTTGCCCTCATACATTCTCACGTATCACTTGTTTGACGTGGAACCTTTAAATAGCAAACGAGATTATACCGTAAATAGACCGGCTGACAACTTATTTTCTCTTGTTGTCAATGTATCTTTCTTGGTCACTGGGTTAGGTTAGCACTCTTGTCGTTGCTATGTCGTTAGTGGTGTCGATTCTGCTGTATTAGGTTATCTGTGACTAATTTAACTCAAATGGTTGCCGTCTTTTTCTAATGAATGAAAATACAAAGGACCGCAATAATTTTAGTTATTTAAGTTTAGAAAATGCTACAAAAGAATCGACACCAATAACAGATATGCAGCAAAATATTAATAATATCCTAAAAATTATCCAAATTTGCAAATCATGCTTTTCCGACGTAATTATATGTAAAGCAGCCGCTCTTTGTAAATCAGAGATTTTCATTAAAAAATCTCATTTTCCCAGTACAATCTACTAAGGAGGTATCTCCAAAGAATGTTCTCTGAATCTCGATAAGCTCGAGATAGCCAAGTTATTATAATAAGTATGCTAAACTTTTGTAAGCGTGTGTACTAACTGCTATTCATTCTGTGAGTCGAGTCGATTGCTATGGAGTTTTTAGAGTATTTTTAGGTCACCCAAGATGACCACTTGCTCATACGAACTTACTTACTTTACTAATTAGCCGAGCGAGCGAAGCGAAAGCTTCTCAGTTTCGATATTGGCTAAATGCTTTTGTCCGTCAGTCAGTCAGACAGTCAGTCTGTTCTCGTCTAGATCGCATTCTTAACGAATCTGGTTGAAAGGTGTAGGTTTTTTTTTACTTTTTTTTGTCGTCAGCTATTTTTGATTGGAGTGTACTTCCTCAAACTAGAGGCAAAAAGGGGGCTACCGGATATCTCCACCATATGAGATCCAATATTTTTACTTCATGTTGGTCTCAATAATGGTGAAGATCTGATGAGGATCATAAGTGTGATGAGCTCCTCAAAATGCAGTAAATTGCTTACTGTTGTAAAATGTTTGTTCTTGCGATATCTTCTGTTCGGAAAATTACTAGTATTAAGAGGTTGTGCGTTTGTAATTGCATCACGCATTCACGCCCAAATGACTAAACAGATTATAATTAAACTTGGTACAAAGGTAGATTATATTCTGGAACAGCTTAAAGTATAGCTTACAGCAATGTCCACAGCAGCTGTGGTAGTAAATTCGAAATAAGTCTGAAGCTTGTCGAAACAAGTCGAAAGCTTTGCACTTTGTAACTCTACCGTCCGAGTTTCAATAGTGTTAGTTGAATTATTATGTCCCTAGTTCTATTGAGGTAGGTTTTTTGGAACTGCTCAAAACTGTAATGTTACTGAAGATATTTTACTGAAGAAGCTTTTTAAAGCTCTAGAAGATGCCGAAGTAGCTGTTTATTCCCATTTATTATCCGCCAAGGGTGACAGATCGCACAACAAATGAAAATACTTCAATCAAATTTTTACTAAAAACAGGATATTTACCATAGAAATATAAGGAATCAATAAAACTCACAAATTAAGTATGTTAATAACCATGATAGTTTTTAAAACTATTAAGTACTTAGATAGACTGATAGACCTGTCTTTTTTGCAATTATTTTAGTGTATATAGTTAATAAAACATACATACATAATGTAGATCAAACTTTTATTTTGAAAAATTTCTATCAGTCATTCATCATATTATAGTGGCGAGAAGACAGACTCACTTTTAATACAAAATATAAAACATTGGTATAGAACCCAGATGAAATTTGTATAAAAAAATTCAAAGCGGACAAAGTCGCGGGGCATTCCACTAGAGAATAAGAAAACTTTGCTCGTTCATTTCCAAGATAAAAATCCAAATAAAGGTACACAAATCTAGATACTACGTAATAAGCTTGTACTTTATACATAGATTGTGTGCGCCTCGGGGTTGTTAAGCTGGCAACACACTGCAGGTTTAGGTGTAGGCAATAATATTCAAAAATTAAACACTCCCTTTTTTTTATGACGATCCACACAGCATCATTTAGCCCCAAGGTAAGCTGCTGTTAAACAGAGCTGTATTATGGGTACTAGATGACTGATATATATTTAATACAATACAATACATAGATAGATATTTTTTTATTATATATAGAAAATACCCAGAACACCCGGAACAAATATTTGTAGATCGTACAAACATTTGTTCCGAGGCGGGAATCGAACCCGCAACCTCTGCGTCGCAGGCGGACCTGCGCCCGCTGCGCCACATCGGTCGTCAATCGCCCTTGTCTCTATGTACTGTATTGTACTCACTCGTATGTGTCACCATATTTTTAATACTAACTTTTTACCTCAGCTTCTCTTAGTACGTATATAAAAAGTAGGTCCTAAGAAAAATACCTATTACAGGTTTAAAACTTGGAATAGAAACTTCATCCAAATTCCATCTGCGAAACATATGTCTGCTCTGTAAATATTACAGGTCACGACACAATGAGACATTCTTCGCAACACATCCCTCGCAACGCATCCGTAGCACACATCCCTTGCAACGCATCCGTAGCTCACATCCCTTGCAACGCATCCGTAGTACACATCCCACGTAACGCATCCTCATTACACATTCCTCGCACCGCATCCGTAGCACTCATTTTTATTTTGTTTTGCATGTACAAAAACTTCGCTCTGCGGAGCCGTTTCGGCTAAAGCTGGGCAGAGCGAGGCTAGGAAAATAAAGTGATTCTATTGGTTCCTAACAAACATATTCCTCGCTACACATCCTCGCTCATCTCTGGTGGAAACGCAGCTTAATAGGACAGTAGAGCTATGGCACAGCTATGGTCAAACGAATTAGGTACAGTTCGTGCGCTGTCATTTTGGAGTAAACAACCAAGTAAAGTGCGTGCAAGTACGTGCGATCTGTTTCTGCTACGCGGCGAAACAAATACCTAAACCTTTTGTCTCATTTCGTGCGTCGAGTAAATTGTAATTATGTATAGGTCTCACGACGGATCTCGGCCGTAGTGAAATTAGCCGTTTCGATGCGCAATGGAGCTTTTTCAAACTAAATTGTCTTTGCGCATCACAAACGGCTAACTTCACGGAAGCCTAGATCCGCTGTGCGACCTATACAAGTTTCAACTACAGAACAAAACTTTTAAAAGTCTCATTATAATTATTACGTATCATAATTTGTTCTATATTTGATTTGAGATGGAGATCGATGGAGATCAGAATTATTTGTGATCAACCCGCTGATATTATGTTTTTTTTATAAATTTTTTAATACAACTGAAGTGGCAACCAAGCGTACGGCCCACAAGATGGTAAGCGGTTACCGCAGCCTATGGACGCTTGCAATACCAGAGGTATCACTCGCGGGTCGCCACCTCATGTTTACTAATATAATCTCATGAAAACTGGCTGTAAGCAGTGATATTATTTGTTAAGTCAACAATTTCGCAAACAGATCACAAATTATAGAGTCGCTATGTATGCCCCCAACTTTAGAAAACATGCGGCTTTCAGATGTATGTACTACCCACATTGCTACAGTAATTGAAAACAAATTCGGTTGCTAAATTATCTTTTAGTATCTTATCATGTTCTGCCGCCAAGCAGCAATGCTCGCATTGCTGTGTTCCGGTTCGAAGGTAATGGTTTCCGGTGAAATTTTAGTAAGTTTTCCGGTAAGTTTGACGACCGATGTGGCGCAGCGGGCGCAGGTCCGCCTGCGACGCAGAGGTTGCGGGTTCGATTCCCGCCGCGGGACAAATGTTTGTACGATCTACAAATATTTGTTCCGGGTGTTCTGGGTATTTTCTATATATAATAAAAAATATATATCTATGTATTGTATTGTATTAAATATATATCAGTCATCTAGTACCCATAATACAGCTCTGTTTAACAGCAGCTTACCTTGGGCTAGATGATGCTGTGTGGGTTGTCCAGCATTATTTATTATTTATTTATTTAAATTACAGGCACATGAGACTTCCCATCTAACGTCTCAGGGTGGTAACACGCAAGTGATATCTATGAGGTTGCATGCGTACATAGGCTACGGTAACCGCTGACCATCAAGTGGGCCGTATGCTTGGTTGCCACTTCAGTGTCAGTATAAAAAAAAATTTTTGTTTATCAAATGTTTCACCATACGCCCATGTGAATGTAGCGAAATGGTCAAGCCATATATTTCGACTCATCATCATTACAGCCTTCTAATCTTCCCACTGCTAGGACACTGGCCTACTCTCAGGCGAGAGTGATCGGGTCTTAATCCACCACGCGGACCCAATGCGGATTGGTGGATGGCACTGTGTTTCGAATTTTCAGTTCTTGGACATGCCGGTTTCCTCACGATGTTTTTCCTTCACCGTATGAGAGCACTGGCATTGCGCACATTTTCGAACAGATAAATCCATTGGTGCACGACCGGGTTTGAACCCACGACCTTAGGATCGGAAGGCGGGGTCACTACCACTAGACCACCGGTGCTCACCGGTGCATATTTCGACTAAGATTTAGAATTTGTGAAGTTAGCGCTTCTAGAGTTAAAAGCTTGGCTCTACATGAGATATGATAACTTTTTGAAAGTGCGAGTCATATTATGGCCTCGTCAACGTAAGCATAAGAGTAGTAGAGTTCTCTGTGATAGAGCTCGTCCGGGGAAGGGCTACCATTATACCTATTTCTGCCGCCAAGCAGTAACGCTTGCATTGCTGTGTTCCGGTGTGACGGGTATGGTTTCCGGTGAAATTACTGGCACATGAGGCTTTCGATCTTAGCCTCAAGGTGGCAACCCGCGAGTGATACCTCTGGTATTGCAAGCGTCCATAGGCTGCGGTAACCGCTTACCATCTCGTGGGCCGTACGCTTGGTTGCCACTTCAGTTGTATAAAAAAAAACTTTTTAAAACTAGAAAACTAGTAATTACGGGATTTACTAAAAAAAACAAAATCTGCAAATAATTCAAACAGATATAGTAGTCTTTCGAGTAAATATCTCAAGAGCCAAAGGAATTAAAGTTGTTTCCTCAACAGAAGCAGGAGTCAAAAGTCTTCAAGTGAAGTCGGAAACTCGTATTGTTTTAAAATATAAACTTACGTACGGAGTAAGTAGGGTAAGTTTTGTTATTTCCTTAGGGGATGTTGTTTTCATACAGAATTTCGAGTGTTATTATGACCGTTATAATATTCCATACCATGACTTGATATAGAATAAATATTATATTTTTTTTTTTTTCATTTGTAAGTAAATATAATATTTATGATGCTTAATTGATAGATTCAGGCGTTACTTTGCGGAAATCCATTACAAGATAAAAAACAGACGACAAATCTCTAGTACTATTCCGCTTAACCTTTTAACTGATGAGGTCACACAGTTACCACAGTTAACCTCAAAAGAAAAATATCGACACGTGTTTCATCCCTCCACGGGACATCTTCAGGACCATCGACTTGTTCTCCGGCAGACGTGTTGCTCCGTCGAGCGCTGGAGCCAAATACTTCGGCCAAAGACTTACTTATATTTTTGGATCGGTAGAGATGGGCCCATCCCCTGGCCCGCTCGGTCACCAGACCTGACCCCGTTGGACTTTTTCGTGTGGGGTCGAGCCAAGGAACTAGTGTACACTAATGTAGAAATAAACACAAAAGAAGAATTAAAAGAAAGAATTAATTCAGCGTTTGAAACGATGAAGTTAGAGATGATGTTAAAAGTAACTACAACAGAAGTGAGGCGACGGGCCCGTGCTTGTGTTAGGAATCGCGGCAGTCATTTTGAGCACCATTAAAAGAATAATTTGAATTAAATTATTCATTTATTGGTGCTTTATTATTCTGCCTAAAATTTAAAATTTTCTCCCTCAATCTGGTTGTTAGGTCCCAATTTTATTAATTTGTAACATATCCGCGTAAATGATACCTCAAATGAAAGAGTAATAACCAAGCATGTATTCAAAAAGGTTTGAACAAAAAAAGCACCATCCGTTTTTTTTTAACTTAGCGTCAAAAACCTGTTTCTTTAAATCTTTGAAAATTTTCATATCTTAAAGTGTCTGTATAAAAAATGTCTGATGACACAGAAGCTTAGACCATGAAAAAAAAAAAAGGAAAAAAAAAAACAATAAAACTAGCAATTATTAGCAATTAACTGTAAAATTTTGGGTTTTATAAAAAAAAACTAAAAAAAATCGTAAAAAAAAAGTAGTCGAACTTCGTCTAACATAAGTATGGCCTAATTGGTTCTAAATGGTCTAGACTACCTTCCCCTTTCAGCTTTGCACCCATCTTCCAATCACCCTGTATTATAAAGAGTTATTGTAATTGATATTTCATTTTTGTTTGTTACGACGTAAACTCAAAAGCTTCTGGTCCGTTTTCACAAATTATTTGACCATTAGGATGGTACACCCTGAGTAACAGCTATGTTTATTGTCCACCCGTACGAAGCCGGGACAGGCCGCTAGTAATACGTAAATACACTCGAAAAAAATACTTGCAAATCATGCAAACATTTAGTAAACAAAACGATGGATTCATCGTATGAATTGCACGAACTATTATAACCGTAGTGTAACCACATTTCTAGATGTCGCAGGTTCTAATCTCGCCGTGCAAAAATGACTTTTATTTTGAAAAAATTACCTGTGAAAAATAACGTGATAAAACCCACGGCTTAGTTAGCTAAGCACGTATTGACCAGTCTTTTCTGTGTTTTTAGTCACTACGTATTTTTTTTTTAACTTTCCTGTTGATTAGGCTGGCTAAGCTGAGAATATGATGTAAGTGCTAAGCAAGCCTACTTCATCTAAAACCTGTCCTAGGCATCAGCATCTGCACTTCACACATCTAGCACACCCCGGGCACCCTCAATAAAATGTATGAAGCAAAGATGTCGCAATCACCACACGCTTAGCTTGTGAACGTACACGGTGCTGTTGTATGTGTGAGTGTCATGGTTGTATCCACCCAACTATAGCAAGAGCGAGATGCACACTTTCGCTCGCTCTGGCATGCGCGCGCTTGGACCTACACATAATCATAATAAACGCGTGCCTTAGCTTCAGTGCCGGCAAACTTGCGACCGGGTGAGGTAAGGAAAACCGGTGGGAGGTAGGGAGTGGCCATTCTGTACATAGTACTAATATCTGTTCTGTGCATCTAGTGTGGGCCACAAGACTGAAATTGCCACTAGATGCTTATGCTATTGGATTTTAATGATATTTGGAGTTGTAAATGATTAATTTACTTCATTTAATTTGTGCTGTGTTTATTTAGTTTAGTTCACATTCAAATACGATTTATTATTTTTTAATGAATAAATGAAATGAAAAGTAAAGGCCATTTTATTACAATAATCACAAGATGTATATATAACTTCTCGTAGACTACCCAGTAGTACAGCCAGTAGTCAACGGTAAAAGCCAAACGTAATTCATGAAAGGCATAACGTTATCAAGTTCCTAATTTATGACCATCTGTCTTCCAAGTAGAGCTATTATTCTAGGGCCTACAGCCTGAGGTCAAATTGTCTGCTATTAAACCTCCGATTTGCTGTGCAACCGTGACCGCTTTAAGACCGTAATATATCTTATAATAGTAAGTAAATATTTATTTATTTGACACAGGAATATTAGGTATATGTATTTTTTATGAATCCATAGGTTCCCGAACTGGTAAAAACTGTGTTTCGGGAACCCAGGTTTTTTTTTTATTGGTTATAGGTTATAGACCAACGTTTGACCACTACCTCACCTGATGGGAAGTGCTGGTGTGGTCGATGATGGAGCACGCTGGTCTAGAAAGGACCTGTTCACTCTAGACTTGAAGACCCCCATATTGTAACGTACCGGAAACTGGCAACGAGTTCCATTCTTTGCTTGTGCTTACAAAAAAAAGAAGAAGAGAAGTCTGTGATCGAGGCTCTGAAGGTTGGTTTCTCCCATCGAAAAATAACCAGTTGAAGACTCAGTTTTTAAATATTATATTTATTAAATAATATTAGAAAACACTTTCAAAAATCAAACGACAAGTTAAACACGTGGCGATACTTTTCTTTTGAGGTTAACTGTATTAACTGTGTGACCTCATTGGTTAAAAGGTTAAGAGGAATAGTACTAGAGATTTTTCGTTTGTTTTTTATCTTGTAATGGATTAATGTATTATTAATGTATGTATTAAATGTATTATTACTATTAAACTACAAAAGTTCACTGTGTCCCTGTTTTTACAACCATTATAAGACGTTCGACGTTTTTCAAAAGCCCAAGGATTTACCCAACTTGGAATCAACTCAGCGGAGCATATTAATTATCAGGAGGATAAGATAGTAGGCAATCGTTAATTAGTTTCAAATTACTAATTACGTTTCAGAGATTAGCTTTGGGCCATTTGAGCTGAATACAAACCTACATATCAAAAATAATTTACCAGGGTTAACATTTACCATCGTCATCAGCCAGAACGTCCACTGCTAGACAGGCCTAGATTTAGGTACCTTGGAAGCTCGTACCAATGTATGTTTCTATTTCGAAAAACCTATGTGCCAGTGCTCTCAAACGAAAAAAAAAGCTTGGGACGAATGTGCTCCAACTCTACTTGGAATCCATAACAATAGCAAGGGTCATGCCAAAAAAGCGATAGGAACCCAGCCGGTGTTGTTGCCAGTTCTTTTACGGCATGGGCGCGTTGGAACTGGTGTAAATTTTCCTAGCTTGTAAGACGTTTCAAAGTGATCCTTGTGATTCTACTGAATAAATAATTTTTGATTTTGATTTTAATTTTGATTCTCAAACAAAAAAAAAATCGCTAAGAACCGGCATGTCTTAGAACTAAAATCTTGAAAGATATGTGCCATCTACCAATCTGTATTGAGTCCAGATGGTGGATTATACCTAGACTTATCTAAGTCAGTGATGACCTAAAAGTCAATAATTTTTCATAGATTATTGACCGAGCGAGCGAAGCGTCTCAGTTTCGAGATTGGCCAAAAATGCTTTTGGATGTCAGTTTGTCCGGGCTTTTTGTGTTCTCGCTTACAGGTAGCATTTTTCAACCAATCTGGTTGAAACATGGTAACATGTTTTACAGGTTTGTGCTGGCGAGGTCTACTGTTCGGATAACAGCTAGTTTTAACATTTTTAAAACAAGTCTATGGCCCTACTTATCATTGTACTTCATTTAGCTTCGTCGTTCGAGATAAATAAGAATATTTGTAGTATACGTCTAGCTATCGCCTTTTACCACTAAGTTTAAAGCAGAGAATCTGCATTTTTTTTAATAACTTTTTTCCGTTCTACCGCCACTCGGACTGACACTCATTCGCGTTTTAGTGCCTCGCCGAACACCACGTTTTACCTTTTTTCATACAAAAGTATAAAACAATGCCGAAACGAAGTCACAAAAACGAGGATAGTGACGATTATTTACGACGAAAACTAAGAAAAATTGAAAAGAAGCTTGCAAAGAGGACCAGACGATTGAGAGATCGTTCTTTATCCAACAGCAGCTCATCAGCGATTGTATCGCTAGTACAATCGGAGTGTGAGGGTAAGCTAAGTGCAGTTTGTTTTCTTTATTACTCATTTCACCAATGATATTGTGAATAGTTTTTAGGACTATATCCGTATCAAGTATTATGACATGACGTCACCATACGATAAGTGATGTGTACATCTTGTGGGGATGTTACCTTCGCAATAAATCTGAATGCAATTATTTACGTGCCTACTAGTGATTGTGTACATTTGAAAGGAATGTTACCTTCACTTTAATAGGTAACGTTATATGATAATGCAGTACCTACACAATAATATAAGTGTTGTGGATAGTTTTTAAGGACTATTACCGCGCTTGTTATTATTACTATTTTATTTACTAAGTAGATACTTAGTGATAGTACTACACGTACTAAAAACTTTGCAGGGTATGTAGCTTTGAAGCTGTGGCTATCTACTAGGGATGGACCCCTTCGCATTAAAAAGCGCATACATCATAGGTACATAACTATTAAATAAAAACCTAGAATGGTTTATTGCATCGAAAATGTGGCCATCTTACAGGGATGGACCCTTTTTCTTTTTGATAGATATATGTAGGTATATATATATTTTTTGGTACCTACCTACTTAGCCTATGCATTTCATATTCCAGATGAAATGGAAGTGCAATCCGAAGTTCATGTAGTGCCTACTACTGTTCGGGAAACCCATCTAGGCACGTCTACAAATACTTCATCTGCACAGGCGGACGCCCAGCAGGCTGAGCTCCCCGTTGAGACTGAACAGACGACAGAACCTGATCAACCGGAATTAGATGAAGAAATTCTTAATCTATTGGGAGAAACGCCTTCGAAGGACAAGAAGTTTGGACCAGATATTCGAGGCGAATTAGCAGTTCGTTTTGAGCACATCGCTACGACTGGCTTGACCAAAGAGTCTAAGAAAGAACTGCTTGAAAAGCATCTTATTCCAAAGAATTGCACAAAAATTGACGCACCGAAGCTAAACCCGGAGATAAAGGCGGCCTTATCGGAGATGCTTGTTAAAAAAGATAAGGCATTAGAAAATAAGCAGTTACAGGTCGCTGCAAGTATATCTTGCATTGGTGAAGCGCTAACTCGATTGTTCTCTTTAGAACAAAAGGACCAGACAGTAATAAAATTACTTATTGAAGCCGGTCGTTTAATGTGCGATTCACAGCACAGCGAGTCTATGACAAGACGGAGTTTTATATGCTCTACTATAAAAAAAGATATTAAAGATCAACTCTTTAATACAGAGATAGACGATTTCTTGTTTGGAGAAAAGCTAGCCGATACACTTAAGGCTGCAAAAGCGATATCAAAATCGGGTGCTGAGATAAAGACCTTACCTGTTAAGAAAAATAACCCAGCATTTAAACCTAGACCGGGTTTTAATCAGAATTTAAACCAGAAGCCTCCGCTTCCGGCAGCCAGGCAGACGGGAGCAGCGAGGAGGTTCGAGCCGATGCCGACGACATCGACACCAGCCCGCCCTCGGCAGCCGCAGCAGCCGCGACAGCCGCAGCGCTTACAGTATCGCCCGGGCCCACGTCGCTAGACCCGGTACGTTCTGCTGGACGATTATTTCATTTTTACAATCAATGGCAATTGATCACTAATGACCCCGTGATACTATCATGGATAAGAGGATACAAGATCCCCTTTTCAAAACCAGTATCTCAATCATATGAACCGAGTTTATCTGTTTTGTCAAAAACTGAATCTCTTCAATACAAAGTGGCCATCACTGATCTGCTTAATAGCGGAGCTATTTCACATTGCAAAACATGTCAAGGGCAGTTTTTATCTAGCTATTTTCTTGTCAAAAAACCCAGTGGTAAAAACAGATTCATTTTAAATTTGAAGTCCTTAAATAAGTACATCACTACGGAACACTTTAAAATTGAAGATTTGAGAACAACATTAAAGTTAATTTCAAAGGATAATTACATGGCCACTTTGGATTTAAAGGATGCATATTTTCTTGTGTCTATACATCCAGACTTTAGAAAGTACTTACGATTTAGATACGAAGGTAATTTGTATCAATTTGATGTTTTAGCATTTGGGTTAAATACCGCCCCGTTTGTCTTTACAAAATTATTAAAACCCGTTATGTCCTTACTCAGGTCATTGGGATACTTGTCATCTATATACTTAGATGACATATGTATGATTTCCAGATATTATGAAGATTGCCTTGCTAATATCTCGCACACAAAAACCATTTTAGAAGCTTTAGGGTTCATTATCAATATTGAAAAGAGCTGCATGACGCCAAATACCGTAGTCGTTTCAATCACAACGTCGCTGCAAAATTAGACATTTTGCGGCCTTCTCACTTCGTCATGCCCTGCTATCCAGTACGGTTGGATGTATACCAAACAGATGGAAAGATGTAAATACCTTGCTTTGTGTAATACAGACAGCTACGATAGCTATATGTCATTGCCACGTTACTTACAGAATGATTTTTCCTGGTGGTTAAAATCTATTGAAATTGCAGTCAATCCTATTAGACAAGACAGTTACTGTTTAGAAATCTTTTCTGATGCTAGCAAAAAAGGGTGGGGGGCAGCATGCGATAGGGAGACCGCCAGTGGCCAGTGGAGTATTTCAGAATCGGTCAAACACATTAACTACCTAGAACTCCTGGCAGCATTCTTAGGTTTACAGACATTTGCAAAAAAATTCAAAAACTGTCAGATCTTGCTGCGTATTGATAACACAACTGCTATTTCGTATATCAACCGTATGGGGGGAGTTAGATTTCCGCATCTCACAGAAATTACTAAATCCTTATGGGAGTGGTGTGAAGCTCGCGGAATATTTGTGTTCGCTTCATACATAAGTTCAAAGGATAACGAAATAGCAGATGCCGAGTCACGCAAATCACATCCAGACAATGAATGGGAGCTTAAAGATCATGCTTTTGATAAAATTGTGCAAGCACTTGGACCACCAAATATTGTCATTTTTGCTTCGAGAATTAATCATAAATGTGAGAAATATGTATCATGGAATAGAGATCCTGGAGCATTCGCCGTAAATGCATTTACTTTGGATTGGAAAGATCTTTCTTTCTACGCTTTTCCTCCCTTCGCCGTCATATTAAAAGTTTTAAGGAAAATAATAACCGACCAGGCAGAGGGTATAGTTGTAGTTCCCTTTTGGCCAACACAACCCTGGTTTCCCCTGTTCCAAGGCCTTCTCTGTTCCGAATTAATACAATTTAGACCTTGCGATAATGTATTATTATCTATTTCCAACAGTCACCCCAAGCTGACGTTGATTGCAGGGAAGTTATCAGGACGGCACTAATGAAGAGAAGCGTACCACCATCATCGTTAGATATTATGATAGCTTCCTTGTCCGAAAGCTCTATTAAACAGTACAACGTCGCTTTAAGACGCTGGGTGATCTTCTGTAAAGAACAAAACATTGATATGTACGAAGCGTCAACTCCAATGGTGATATACTTCCTAACCGAATTATTTCAATCAGGTTTACAGTACGGCTCGCTCAACAGTCATCGTTCCGCTCTATCTTTGATCCTCGGATCGAGAGTGGGGTCTGATGACCGCGTTACTAGACTTTTCAAAGGTTTTTATAGACTTCGCCCACCAGCCCCAAAATATAACATCACATGGGATCCATCAGTGGTCTTAGAATTTCTTTCTAAATGGTACCCCAACAACAGTTTAAGTCTAGAACAACTTACTAAGAAGATTGCGACATTAATCATGCTGGTTACTGCGCACAGAGTGCAAACTATTAGCAAGATAAGTTTACAAAATATATTTGTCTATAATCAGCACATATTCATAAAAATAGAAGACTTAATAAAAACATCACGCCCCGGTTTAACTCAACCTAGTCTGAACATTCCTTTTTATAAAAACCGACCGGAAATATGTCCGGCAGAAACGTTGTTGGCGTATATTGACAAGACGAAGCCTATAAGAAATAATGAAAATTACCTATTTATTAGTTTTAAAAAACCGCATAAATCAGTATCCAAGGATACTATCAGCCGGTGGATAAAAAATACACTATCAACAAGTGGAGTTGACACTTCCATATTTACTGCTCACTCCACCAGACATGCAGCCACTTCAGCCGCTCATAGAGCTGGTGTCAGTATTGATACGATTCGTAATACAGCTGGGTGGAGTGGCAACTCTACTGTATTTGCCAAATTCTATCATAGAGATATTCAGTGTGATCAAATTGATCAGTTTGCTTTGTCAATTCTAAACACTTAAAAAGATTAAAAGGTTTAGAAATGTATTTATATTAAATTCTAATCAAGCATTATAATAATATTCTTAGTTTTATTATCATATGCAGGGCTAAACAATTTACCTAATAAAACAATCTTTTGTTTTGATGATTACATGTGAATGTTTTAATATTTCACTGTCTTTCAAAATCTACAAATATTCTTATTTATCTCGAACGACGAAGCTAAATGAAGTACAATTGGAGATTAAACGAACTTACCTGAAGTGAAGTTCTATCCAAATTGTACGATTTAGCTTCGTCGGAGAGATAAGGTCCCTCCCAACCCTACGACCCCTTAATTCTGTGAAATATTAAGGCTGCAGGCTTTCAACTAAATGAGTGTCAGTCCGAGTGGCGGTAGAACGGAAAAAAGTTATTAAAAAAAATGCAGATTCTCTGCTTTAAACTTAGTGGTAAAAGGCGATAGCTAGACGTATACTACAAATATTCTTATTTATCTCTCCGACGAAGCTAAATCGTACAATTTGGATAGAACTTCACTTCAGGTAAATTCGTTTAATCTCCAATTCCCCACCCTTTGCACTTCTTTTTTGCTCTTGTGCTGCAAAGGATACAGTACTAGAGATGGCAAAACTTTAACAATATCCTGACCGCATGATCAAAAAGCAACAATTATTCTGCTGAAACCCATTCATACCGTCAAACCATTTCCTCCATGCAACCATATATAGATCTGCCATGCATAACATTACATTACAATATTATAGAAACCATACCACAACAATGCAATCGTAAAATAATCATACCAAAAAAGCTTTCACTTATATGGCGTTGCGAATATGCTATTGTGTGCAAGGGGTCTATCTTGCAGAATAAAGCGATATCGTGACGGTTTTCGTGGTTCAGCTTATGCTCGTGAATACTAGGAATTTAGTTGTCACCTAACAACACGGAGAAACGAAGCACGCGCACGCAAATTGTGATCATTTTTAGTGAGACTAGTTAGTCTAACTTGGTCGGCTCGCCATTCATCAATGTGAAGTCATCGTGTGCACGTCTCTCACAATTATAATTAAAAAATGGTGTATTGTGTGGTGAAAGGCTGCGTAACACCACGTATAATCATTAATCACGTATACTACATAAGCCGCTCACGCATCAATTGTTTTGTGAACACACTTTTGAAAATAATTTTGAATTAAACTATCATTCTACGTGTTGTTATTCTAAGGTTATCACCGACATAAGTTGTACTACAATATTGGCCACGATTATCGATGTCGCTTCCAATGTAGACCCCCAGGAAGCACAGCGCCTTATAGGGAGATCGTTTGGTACAGCCGATGGCAATACAAATGTAACCTGAGGTCAGTGACCGCGTAGGTGAATTGGCAGGGATATTGATAAAGTTGATTATGACAAACTATAGGAAGGTGTGGGTAGAAATATTGCCAGTGTTCTTGAGTCAGTGAAGTTAATTTTATGAAGAAAGGAATTTCGTTCTTCGGTGCGATAGAGACGTGAGTTTAAAAATCACGGTCCCGATCCATGACATCGATAATAAATAAAATAAATAAATAATGCTGGACAATCCACACAGCATCATCTAGCCCCAAGATAAGTTACTGTTAAGAATCCTATCCATGATAGCCCGTGAAGATCGAACACGATTGTGGCTCGTGTGTTGGAGATATTTTAACGAAAATAAAAACATATTAAAGCTTCATCCCTTAAAATTTAAGTAAGTAGGACAATTATTAATAAACTCAAGACACAACTGATTAAAAAAATAATTAGTAACGCACATTTTCGTAAAATGAGCATTTTCAGTCAACTTTCGATCATGATATCTATGAAACAACAAGGTCTAACATATTTCCAAAAATGTAATTCAAATAATCATAGTTTTAAAATTTAAGTAAGTAGGTTAGAAACATCACCTTAGTTCAATATTTTTGAAAAAAAAAAGGTCTAAAAACGCGTACTTTTCCCAATTTTACGCACGTTGTTTCTTCGAAATTAGAAAGTTTATAACAAAAATATACCTACTACATTAAAGTTTTGATATTTATTTACAAAATAAAATTTAAAAAATGGTCTAAAAGTTTTAATTTATTTTTATACGATTTTTTAAAGAATCCTCCGAATCCACTTTATAGCTTGATGCAAAACGCGGCTGCTCTCACTACGCGCTAAGCGCTCGTGGAGGGAGGACGTATCGCTGTTTGTCGCGCGAGCTGTTACGTATAATCATAGGGAGCTTATACAAATTATAAAGCGATCGTGTGGTTTTGATCCGTGATAGTTAAATCTCTAAGTAAGTACCTATGATATAATAATGTAAGTAGTAAACCACACTGGTTCTAGAGAACTAGTGATACGAGTAAGTAGCTTAGAATGTTAGTAGTAGTACATAGTAGTAATACATAGTATTATTAGTAGTAAACTTTTATGACATTATTAAAATTACCTTCTTCGTGGTAGGTACATAATCTAGCACTAAGTAGTAGGTAAAATTTCTACCTAGATACAGATACCTACCTACGTACCTACTTAGTAGCTAAATCGTGGGTATCAGAAACTCTAGTACCAACCTACCATGGTAATACAAGACCCAGACAGAAGAAGCAATTACGTGTCAAGTAAAAGTATTTATTTCATTTCAAGTTCCTAGTAAGTTCCTAGGTGTTTGCAGGACATGTAAACATTTTTACCACTGCAGAATTCGAACCCGCACTTCTTGCATCTCAGCTCAGTTCAGCTGCTCAGCTGAATACTTGCCAGCCACGCCACCAAGATCGTCAGAGTACCTAGGCTCTGTGACCTAGATCAGGTACTAGGTAAATTGTTTTACGTAAGCTTACAAAGGGCACGGATGTCCCTACGTATATGGGTACCTATACCATAGGTACTTACACAATCTAGCTACCTACTAAGTAGGTAGACACTAGACCTAAACTAAACTTACCAGACCTACTTTGACGATCTCGGTGACGTGGCTGGCGAGTGTCCAGTTGAGACGCATGGAGTGCGGGTTCGATTCTTGCAGTGGTTATTATGTTTGCGTGTTCTGCAAATAGATACCTAGGAATTTGAAATGAAATAAGTAGGTACCTACTTTTCTATTTGCGATACAATTGCATTTATCGATTTACTAACTAGAATCTAGTTAGGAGAGCTGGTACCAACTTTATATAAGTACAGGTAGGTGTATCTGTAGGTAGGTATGCAAAATAATGAACCTACCGTAACTATACAAGTACCGATAGGTATGATGAATAACACGTTATTCGAATGTTAGTTTTTAGACATAGGTACTGTACCTACTGGTTTCCTCACGATGTTTTTCTTCACCGTGTGAGATAGATCATTGAGAAGCGATTCTAAGTTTTTATCTATATATGGTTTTTATCTTTTTATGGTAAGTAGGTAAAGATAGACAATTAAATTCAATGTCATTCCAGCACCGCTGGACCTCGGTTGTCTTTCAAATTTGGACTCTATTGTCACAGGTTATGGTATGTTATTATTTGCACTTACCGAGCTCGCTAACTCTTGATAAAATCAAAACTTTGAATCGCCTCTTTGACCTGATGGCATTGCGCACATTATTATTACGAATAAAAAAATCCATTGGTGTGCGACCAACCGTCTTCAAACCCACGACCTTATGGTCGTCGGTCGGTTCGAAGCGCAGCGCAACTCTGTGGCGCAAGCCAGAAAAAAGCGACCGGCGCGCATCGGGGTGCAAAACAGATAGAAGAATAATGTGCGCTGGCCGATGGCGGGGCGCGCCCCCGCGCGCCCGCGCGTCTTCTATCTGGCCTGCGCCTTGATCACAAGACAGGGTCACTCACTACCACTAGAACACCAGTGCTCCGGCCAAATTCTATGTAAAAAAATGTAAACATAGAAACGACCACGGAATGACAAACTCGGGTCAAACCCGTTTTTTTTTCACTAGCTGGGGTCTCTTTCCCGTAAATCATGTAGGTAGGTATTTATTTATTATTATATACTTACTAGTAGGTACCTACCTACCTATTTAATTATTATTAGACTTACCTACCAAAGTAACAACTTATGTAAGTATCACCCTCCCTATGTACTTACCTAGGTACTAATAAAATTATTGACAGGATAGATGAAGCAGTTGTATAAGTAGATAGCCTCAATTTCTTTTGAATCTAATAGAAAACAGAATCCTTTATGGTAAAATGCGAAAGTTTGTGAGTTAGTGAGAGTGTATGTTTGTCTGCGCTTACTCCGTAACGGCTGAACGGATTTGGCTGATACTTGAAATACACATAGTTTATGTCTTGGAATAATACATAGGTTATGGTATGGTATGTTTTGTTTTATGATGGTGTATGGTATGGTAGAATGAATGAGAACACTTACTTAGTTAGTTTAAAAAAAACATAAGCACGACGGTATGGTACGGTATGATCTAGTATCATAGACGTGTAGGTAACAAAATGTCCCCATAAACCCGAAAGGGGGATATCCCGCCGAAGCACGTATAATACACGTCGTCCTCGTGTATACTTTGACGTGTGCAAAAGTTGAATAGGTACATCATAAATTCGTAATTCATTCATTACCTTACAAAAATTAATGTAACATTTTTAATTAACTTGGAGTTTACACAGATAATTTATTTATTATTAATTTATGAATGAAAAATCGACGTCGTCAAAAGTCGTTGAAAAAACATTGTTCACCAAGACCTGTGGAATAGTCTCTTTTCGAGTTTATAGGGACATTATGATACACCGTGTATGAAGTGAATACCTACTCTCGAACGCCCTTTGTGAGTAAAATCTAAACGGTTTAAGAGTAGTAGAGTTCTCTGTGATAGAGCTCGTCCGGGGAAGGACTACCACCATACCTATTTCTGCCGCCAAGCAGTAATGCTCGCATTGCTGTGTTCCGGTGTGAAGGGTATGGTTTCCGGTGAAATTACTGGCACATGAGGCGTTCTTAGCCTCAAGGTGGCAACCCGCAAGTGGTCTCTGGTATTGCAAGCGTCCATAGGCTGCGGTAACCGCTTACCATCTTGTGGGCCGTACGCTTGGTTGCCACAACAGTTGTATAAAAAAAAAAACGGCTATAGATATGGAAAAATGTTGTCGTTTAGATTTTACCCTCAGCGGGCGGTTGAAAGTACTCACTCTGTAGATAGTAAAGCAATAAAACCAAAAAAAGTATAGCATAGTAGTGCATCAAGTAGTAACATACCTATAGCATAAAAAATTAATATACATAAGTACTTCTTTCAATAAAGTACAAAGCAGTTGGTATAATGGATATAAATGAAAATGTAATAATATAATGGATATAGATGAAAATAATTGTCATTTTCTTTGTGAAATTATGTAATTACGTAAATAATAACATATTTATGTTTGTAACTTTCAGATTATTCCGAAAAATTCGGTTGCGTTAAAAGAAAAAAAAGGTTTGAAAAACATATTAAAACATTTTTTTTTATTTTCAATTTATTTGTTATGTACTTTTCGATAATAGTTCGCTGTAGAAGTAGTAGCACTTTGGTGAAACCTTTGTAGTTCAATAAAGTTTATATCAACTTCACAAAAAAAATATGGATCATCATCCAAAGCCCATAAACCACAGCTGAGCTTCCCCATTCATTCTTGGTCTAGTGAGTGCCCAATGCACTTAAAAGCTGTAGTGACCTCCGATCACTTCCAAATTTTCGGAATTTCAGATATTGTACCTAACATTTCTGTAGAATTATAGGTATAATTATAAAACGAATGTTCCTTTATAAAATGCTACTTGTATTACAGACTCTTGGCCCCTGATACTGTGAACTCTATAGCCACAGAAAATGTGCGCATATTGACAAATGAAAACGTCGATAGATTGATTATTCATGAGAACAATGATGGAATGGTTTATGAGAACGACAGTGGATTTATTCACCATAACAATATTGGATTAGTTCAGGAGAAAGATGATGAAATGATCGATGACACGGATGATTATGACACAGTTATTTCGGATGAAGTAATAATAAATTGCATAATACAAGTTGATAGTTATCTGTAATCAGTATATTAAAATCCACTAAGCAAAGGTTTTTTTCGTGTCCTCGATAATATTTTCCAACGTTTAGGTTTCTTCAAGAAACCAAATAACGTTTAATAAATACTCTGTTTATATAAATAGTCTGCGACACAGATGAGGGGTTATTTGATTTTTTGTTTTAGTGTAAAATAACCTTATGAAAGTACAGTCAAACTGTTCTTGTTTATTTATTTTTGCAAGAAAAAAATTCATAATTATTATGAGGTTACCTACTTATTAGAAAAAGAAAATACTCAAGATACAAAATACACAGCGTGTAAAAAAACGACTAGAGATAATTATAAAGTTGTGATCTTATTTTGTTGTACTATGTGTATGAAACTAGAAAAAAACGAAAAGGACGTAAACAAGACAACATTATTTTTTGCGTTTTTTTCCGCTAAATATTTTCAGAATCATGGTCTGATCTTTCACACCTGATTAATCACGGTAGAAGTCTTTTTACACCCTGTATAAGTACATGGTGTAACCTAATGTCTCTCTATGCCCGAAAAGGGGGTATTCACAGGTCTTGCCAAAATTTGGCAAGATCTGTGGAATACTCTGACAGCTTTTGATCTGGACAGCTTTTCACTCTATACAAAGCACAAGTCCGGTCAGGTATGGAGTATTGCTGCCACCTATGGGATGGTTTAGCTCAACACCAGCTGCCTTAGACTCGATTGAGCGAAGGGCTTTGAGACTTGTGGGTGAGCAACAAGTTGCGGAGACTAAGTTCCAGAGTCTCGAGCACCGCCGCAAAGTTGCGTGCCTATCTATCTTCTACAGATTGCATTTTGGTGAATGTGCCCAGGAACTGCATGATCTTATCCCACCATCTCCTTTTCATCAAAGGAGTAGCAGACGTACGGCGCAGTACCACCCGTACCTTGTCAGCATACCACCCATTCGCACCAAGCGTTACAGCTCAACATTTATTATGCGAACTGCCAAGGTGTGGAATACTCTGCCGTTTTCTGTTTTTCCTGACAACTACAATCCGGGCCTCTTCAAGGCTAGAGTGAATAGGTGTCTCATAGACCTTCGTGCTCCACCGTCGGCCACATCATTGCTTTCCACCAGGCGAGATCGTGGTCAAACGAAGGTCTATTCTCGATAAAAAAAAAAAAATACCCCCAATGTTATTTCAATTACTTTTTTTTTATACAACTTAAGTGGCAATCATGCGTACGGCCCACAAGATGGTAAGCGGTTACCGCAGCCTATGGACGCTTGTGATACCAGAAGTATCACTCGCGGGTTGCCACCTTGAAGCTAAGATCGAACGCCTCATGTGCCAGTAATTTCACCGGAAACCATACCCTTCACACCGGAACACAGCAATGCGAGCATTACTGCTTGGCTTCAGAAATAGGTATGGTGGTAGTCCTTCCCCGGACGAGCTCTATCACAAAGAACTCTAATACTCTTTTATGCACTATGACTTTAAATTTCAAAGTTTTTCATTCATGAAATGCGTACTGTATGCGTAGGTAAATGAAATGAATACTTACTTACTAATTGGACTTTTTAAATACGATATACTAATTCAACTTTTGCACCGTCAAAGTGTTCACGTGCATGGGTGGAATACCCCCCTTTCGGGATTATAGGTACATTATGTTACACGTTTTAAATAATTAGATATCATACATCATCATACCAGAATAATTAAATTATTACTAGCATCCGTTCGCGTACCTACCTGGTTTATGTGTTCTTCCAAATCATAAATTATGGCATGTGTATTGTAAAACATTAGTAGGTACTTAGATAATAATCAGTACGATTTTGTTTTTATCAAGCGCATCATAAAATAGGTAGGTAGGTAATGAAAAACACTAACTCAAATATTTCATGACCATGACTAAAACTGCACTCTCTCAAGAATTGGACTACCAGCGATTCCAAGCTCTATCACAGTTTCCCGAAAGTTTATATTGCTCCGCTCGCATAGTACGGCGGCTATAGCACTCGCGCTTTTCAACCGCACTTATTTACTATGCTGCCGCCCTGGCAGGCAGTTGTATACGCTTCAAACTATTTTATCTCGTCTCGTCTCGTCGAGATAAATAGTTTTAGGTAACTACCTAGGTACTTACTGTTAGTGTGATTTCAAATTAGCCGCAAAGTGCCGCGCGGGCACTTTCATCAAGTCACCCTTATTTGTACCTCTAACCACAGAACAGGTATTAGTACTCTCCAACCCCAGCCCTGCCTGTATGGTAGCCGCGCGCTACACGCGCTAATACAATCAAAAGTAGGTAGGTATCATGTGCTTGTAATTTCACCGGAAACCATACCCATCGAACTAGAGCATCGAACTAGAGCACAGACGCGAGCATTACTGCTTGGCAGCAGAAATAGGTACTACAGGGTATTACCTACCTACCTACCTACCATGTAATGGTTCCTGTTTGAGGACAAAACTGAGAGTAGGTAGGTATAACGTTGAAAAGAGCGTGTGGTCCCCAGTCATAATAATAGGTAAGTAGGTACCTAACCTAGCTAGAGTAGGTACCTAGGTTTTAATAAAAAAAAGTAAGTAGGTAGGTACTTACATATATATTTAATATGTATACCTACCTACCTATTTTTATTCACGTCATTATCTGTTCAACAAGTAGAGTTAGGTAGGAACATAAGAGTATGCAGTAGACACCTATTTTTAAACATAATCACCCAGTCGACATGACAAAGGATCAAATGTATTTGTCCTTTACTTAGTTGTGTAAGTTACTAACGCACACAACGGTGAGCCGCGCACACGTAGAGCCTCGCGTCGCGCGCCCGTAAATACCTAAACTTGACAGCGCTGGATCTTGGAACGGACTCTTAAACAGAGCTGTGTTATGGTACTAGATGACTGATATATACTTAATACAATACAATACACAGATAGATATTTTTTTATTATATATAGAAAATACCCAGAACACCCGGAACAAATATTTGTAGATCGTACAAACATTTGACCCGAGGCGGGAATCGAACCCGCAACCTCCGCGTCGCAGGCGGACCTGCGCCCGCTGCGCCACATCGGTCGTCAAATATCATGGTATTATTATGTATTTTGGATTATTTTGAGTACCTACCTATTCAAGCTAAAGACATCAAACACATTCAACGAAAGCAACTTAGCCGGATAGTCCTTGCACTTAGCAGACAAATAAAATAGCCGAATTCCACAAGAATATTAATTTGTTTATTGCTAATTAGAATTATTAGTAAGCTGTCAAAACACATAAATACGTTGCTAATGATAATTATAAATTGCGTGTTAGTATAGCGAAATACCTTAATATCTGTCGAAGTTTACAAAACAGCGTAAACTGATAAACAAACTTTGGTTGAATCAATTCATAAACCAGTAACCACTCAATCGCCAACTGAAACAGCTTATTTATAAAGGCCATGGTCTCGATGCAAAACATGATTTATAGGAGAACTTTCCACGCGACCCGCCTTGATTTATCGATGTATTTAGTTATTATCCGAAATATTATACAAGTTGCACGATACATAAATTGGTGAGCTTCGAATGAGGCTGAGTTTATAGGCCGATTTTATTTTGGCGATGAGGTGAGGTTCAATTTGACGACCAATGTGGCGCGGTGGGCGAAGGTCCGCCTGCGACGCAGAGGTTGCGGGTTCGATTCCCGCCTTGGGACAAATGTTTGTAGGATCTGCAAATATTTGTTCCGGGTGTTCTGGGTGTTTTCTATGTATAATAAAAAATATCTATCTATGTATTGTATTGTATTAATTATATCAGTCATCTAGTACCCATAATACAGCTCTGTTTAACAGCAGCTTACCTTGGGGCTAGATGATGCTGTGTGGATTGTCCAAAAAAAAAAAAAAAAATAATTGTTTTGAAAAGTCTATATTTAGCTGTTGTATATTGGTCTACAGTGCGTGAGTTACTGAATACTACAGTTGCTAGCGATTCGTTGACGCGCTCTTGGCTCTGGCTAAGTTTTTCTTAACAGATCAACAAAGTTAAGCACTGTTCCGCGTGTGTCACTATTTAGATGGGTGACCGCCAGTGGCAATTTGAACTGAGCGCTCCCATGCTTCAGATGGCACGTTAATTCCCTGGTTTTTCAAGGAGGTTAGACCATGACAGAGGCCTTCGGGCGGCCTAAAAACTCTGTCACCAGAGTTGGAATAATCAGAATAATCAGAATACTTAATCAAATTTATTGGTAAATATTTATGTTTACAGGTCAGATCATTATAATTAATTACTTAATGTATTCCTACCTTATACTTATACTAATAAGTATAAGGTAGGTTAAAATTATAATAATAATATAAAAATTAAATTATACACAATAAATAATTCATAATTTATAAAAAAAAAAAAAAAAAAACTGGCCACTAACTCATACGAACTTACTTACTTAATGTCAAAGCAAAGAATACTAGCTTAGTTTTTTTAGTATTTTTACCCTACTCAGATTATACTCATCGCTGGACCACTCATTTATAATTTTTTAACAAATACAAATTACATAATACAAACAGTTTTATTCGGAACCCCTTGAAACGTCTTACAAAAGTGTATTTACGCCAGTTCCACGCGCTCCAGCCTGGAAGAATCTGGCGACAAACACGGCTGGGCAAACAAGAATCTGGCTACAAACATAACAGACGTCATAGTCCTATAGAACTAATGGGAGTTACCCTAATCAACCACCTATGTGTAAAGATTTATATTATTGTTCTTTGATATTGGAAGAGCATCCTCTCATTTGGGGTTACCCAGATCAGGAATCGAGGATTAATAAAAGTTTAAAACCACCTTCGAAACGAAAAATTTTCAATATAATCCGACTTTGCTTTTGATCTTCGCAATATGCGGGGATTCACCTCGCAAGTCCTACATTATTAGTCTAGCCTGTATTCTCTACGGAGACTCAATTTCAGCTAAACCTTGCCGTATGCTCGTAATACGTATTCCACGCTTACCTTTGTATTGGTTTTCTTTTTTATTTTGCGTCTCGATAGCTTTAATTTTGTTCGGGACAAATAAGTTTTGTGCGCTGTGCAATAAGATTTTATGTCCATTTTTATTTATATTTTATATTTGTTTAAAAGACTTTGTTGTTTTAGTTATAAAGTAGTACTTACTATTACTACCTATGCATATTCATAGTCGGGAGGTAAAGGCGTTAAATTTGTTTTTACCTCAAGTTTCAGACGATGACAGAATTACTTTTTTATAGCTTACTCAAAAAACGTCTAGTGGAAATTGATGGCTGGGGCGCGTGTAACTGGCGTAAATTCTTTAGTTTAAAATGCTTCAAAATTATCCTTGTGGTTTTATTGACTACTAGCGGCGGGTCGCTAGTCATTCATAAGGTAGGAGCCGACCGCACGTTTAAGCCGCGCGGATAACTATTTCATAGTTCATGTGCACGCCCCTCTCTGGCCACGGCGCGCGCGCGGGCTTTTTTAGTATTTTGTTTAGATTGTCATTTTTATAATTCGTCATAACTTTTGAATGGAATGTCTGATTTCAACATTTCAAACAGTTATCTACAGGTATTGAAACAGTCTTGAATATGAAATGATTTATTTGGATAAGGATTAACATAAAGGTATGGAATACATAGTCTGATTTTGGTCGGCATTTCTATCAACTTTTAAAATGTAAAAAAGTAGTTATAGTTACATAACTACAATAGTTGGATATATGGTATTGCTGACTTTTTTGTAGATATTAATATGTTCTTTAATATTGTAGAACATTTTTTTGTTCTATCATCAATAGTTTCCGCAGCGCATGCGATGAAAGACATTATGGCAATTTTTTTACACCTTGGGTTACATTATTGAAGTTTTAGTAGGGATCCCTATTATTTTCTAAAATAAAATATAGCCTATGTTACTCAGGGATAATGTGGCATTCTAATGGTGAAAGAATGTTTGAAATCGAACCAGTAGTTTTCGAGTTTATTCGTAACAAACAAAAATACAAAAATACAAACATACAAATCTTCTCTCTTTATAATATTAGTATAGATATAGATAAGTAATAAGTATAAGTATAGAAAAATATATTGAAATTTAATAAGAAATATGATTCAGGCCCATGTAATATATTATGTAGAAAAATAAGTGCTAAAGATCGTCGATTTAATATCTCGATATTAAAAATCCGTTCTCAAAAACCGCAGACAGGCAACATTCAGTTTAATTAGAAATGTAATTAAAACTCAAAGCTGGACGTCTGCTCCCGACGACCGCCGTCCGCAGAATGCAAACATAACATTTAATTTGGTGTACGGTCGTGTGATGGCACTTTTTGACGGCCATTTTAGTTTGAATTACAGCTTACAAAATTGTACAATTTTCTTGGATATTTCCTAAATGTATTTTAGTATGATAAAATTGAGAGAACCGTTTCTTTGTGGCTGCTTGGTATTTTTGTTTTCGTGTTCTGTCGAGTTTTTTAATTGAAAACTTTATGAATTCACACTTTGCTTTCTTCTTTACAGGTATGATTGGTCAATTTCACTGTTCCTTTCCAAAAGAATTTGGATTGCTGAAAGCTCTTTGCGCTTAAACAAAAGTAAGAATTAATTTTAATAAAAGGAGCGTTTCTATTTAAAAAGCTTTCTGTACCAGACTTTTAATTATCTAAGTAGTACTCATATTTATTGTTTAATTTAATAAATGCATCAGCTTTATCAACATGGTGCTTAATAGCAACAATATTCAGTAGTTAAAGCAATGACAGGACGGCAGATATGAATTAGGAGCATTACGCCCCACGGTGGGCGCCATTAAACCTCTCATCATATTAATGGAGCTTTTGATGGTAACTCATAAAGGTATAACTTTACTATGTTTAGACGTTGTTAAAAGATGAGTGGCGATGACTTAGAATAATGTATACAGTTGGGTTTTGACCGTATACAAACAAATTTAGTTTTATGAAACTAGCATGGCTGACACTGAAGGGTTTTGTGAAAAATAAGCCACAGTCACCATAAACGTTTAGAATACACTGTGACTTGGATTTTCGGAATGGGTAGAACGGAGCATATGTTTTGGGTAGAACGGGTATAAATAAAATAATATTGAGTAGAAAAATTGTGGGTTTAACGGGTAAGCACTCACAAAGAAGTTGTTATAGTAAAGTAAAGATTTGTTTAGCTAAGTTGAGTATTCCGATTTTTTATATTCTAATCACCAATGAACTCTACAGACTGTTGTTTACTTTAAAATAGCGTAAGCAGATTATTTACACAACAAAGGATTTGAATTATACCTTCAAAATGATACCCAACCCTGCCTTGCTTCCCTTGCTCTCCCATTGGCCAAACTAATGGCATCTGAAGGCTTGGCATTCCACCGAAACAATTTTAGACCCTTCCATCTAGCTAGAAGTTCTTAAAATAGATACCGCTGTCTTAATATGTTTAGTGCAACTGTTTTTTGTGATAAAGCTTGTCCGGGTAAGTACTACCATATCACCGGACATATTTCTGCCATCAAACAGTAATGCTTGCATTGCTGTGTTCCGGTTCGAAGGAGCTTGCTCTCGCTATCACGTCATACAAAGAACAATTATGTAGAATTTTACATTTCCAACAGGCACAACACAATAAACCTCACAGTCTCGCCCATATCACGCGTCCATAAGAGGAAGGTACGCGCTGAAGTCTAAATCCTCTAGCTAGAAGCAACACACACGCGCGCTTTTTCACGCTCAATTGCTGTTTCAGGCGTGATAGAACCAGCGTAAAAGGGTAATAGTGATAAAACCGACGCTGACACACCACTACATCTGTTTAATAACGGTGACTGCTATCTCGGGAAACCCTGGCATCTTCGAAATGTAAGAATGAAGGGAACTTCGCGAAGAGTTTTTGTTCGGAAAGTGTAACATCAAATTTGTTTACATTGACTGACTTTGAGATAAATGTTTTTGTTGGGGAATCTATAAAACCTTGAACTTCTAACGGTGGTCATATACACTACGGTCGGAAAGGTCTACCTGTGCAGGTAAACCGGAGCGTGTGTCGGAATAGACCTAGGTATGCTAAACACTGAAACGAATCTAAGCTTATTGGATGACGTTTTTGACGTTTCTCCATACGATTATGAAAACTAACGACTAAGTTAAAAAAACAGTTAACACGAACTTAAATATTTAAATAACGTTTTAGTATCGGGAATAAGTTAAAAAAAACTGTGCGAGTAAACTGAAACTGGAATCATACTCTCACCCTCCAATGAATGAAAGTGAGATATTACTAAGGATACTTTTTGCAGAACGTGCTACGAATACAAAACTCCGTTTTGATCTATCCTGAAACTGTACTTTCATAAATGAGGCAAACGTCATATAACGACCGTATTGTTTTTCGTATTGCATTTCTCTAGTAGCTACAATTACCTAATGTCTTTGTCAGGTGTTCAACGGGTTGATCAACGATCGGGTTAACAAGATAGAGATCAATGAAGATTGATCATAGCCATTGAGTTATGTGATCAATCCGCATGGTCACCGTTTTTTAACTATTCCCCTTTTTTAAAAGATGTTAGGCGACGGTCTGTTAACTCCGTCACCAGTGACGCATACGCACATACAACATTACTACAATACAATACAATAAAATCGTTTATTTCTTGTAAGTAAATAATTTACCAATGTTGGTAAAAGCATATTTCTACAATGTCAATGATACTTACTCGTATAAAAACTATAAAATAAAACTGTATCAACATAGGCATTTACTAACTCATTTAATATTTCTAATTGTTAAATAATTTGCCTATGAATAAGGACTTAGGTTCTCACCGTTAGAATAATGATAATTAGTTTAAGTAAATGAGGATTATATACATTTAGGAAAAAAAAGCTTTTTAAATGTTAAAAACAGCTGCATATTTTTTTTATAATTATTAAATAAAAATAAATAAAAAAACTAATTATCATCATGTGCTGAGCTCCCAGGCCCTTTTGTCTTCAAGTTAGGCATTCACATTATAGTAAGCCTTTTGTGTGAGCATGGTTTTTAAATTTTCTTAAATTTATTTTCAGTCAAGGTAACAATGTCATTTGGTACTTCTTTTGCAACCCAATATATTTTATGGGCAAGATTCAAACCCCTGTATTTTGCCTTGGGCCGACAAACGCCATAACCTCTAGGCCACCCAAATAGCAGTTCGATCATACCGTAAAGGTCGCCCTTTGACCCGAATTACATTGGCCAAGTGTCGACCAAAGTTGCGAGAGTTATTTTTACAATGGTGTCAAATTCTCCTGTAGCAATTAACTAAGCTTGTTGTTATTATTATACACTATTGACCTGGGGACTTACTCTTGATCGCGATCGGTATTGGACAAGATTGGAATATGACATTTCGTACTTTTGACAGCAAATCTAGCGCCCAATTCAACCTTGTTTTTTCATTGTCTTTGGCTATCTTGGCAAAACGACATGGGTCCTCCCATTTTAATTATTTTTCTCGTGTTATTTTAAGTTTTATGGCAGTTTATCCAATTTAACTTGTTTACTTAGCACAAGTGTAAGTAATTGAAATGGAGGGGTAATGTTGGTTGGTAATTTTGTCAAAGACTTTCCAAGGGAATTTTGAAAGAAAAGTCATCATTTCTTTCCAAACGTTTGTTTACGTTGCTTAGCGACAATCAAAATAATACCCTTGACACTGGCAAAGTTGTGGCAAATAAGCCACATAGTCCATAAATGAAGAAGAACATTGTTTTCAAGAGTACAAAAATTTTACAGTAATAGAAATTGGAATTGGATCGGAATTGTCATTGGATTCAAGAGTAAGGCTTCGCACTATGCTTAAATTACAATACACGCATAAATAAACCTTCATCTTGAATCATCACTCGGATTATTCTTATCTGTCACCTAGTTTCGTCCCCCTAAGGTGACAGATCGCACAAAAAAGTGCGATTCTATCTATTGATGTTCAAGTGTAATTAAAATCAGTTTAGTTGCCTTGTCATTGTTATGACGGTATCGTTATTCTGGGACCCCAAAGCTTAGGTACCTATATCGAGGAACCCTTGCTTATTTGAACATCCATTTTTCAACGGAAGTGTTTTTCGTGATGCTTTGACGGAGAGTACCTTCTATTTTAGGAAGTGTTAGAACATCGGTTTTTTTTTCATAAGAATTGACACAGAAAATATCAATAAACCGTGTGAAATATCAACGATATGGCTATTCGAAAAACATTTATCTAATGACGAGGCATATTACTAAACCAGAAACCTTTATGTAAACGAAAAATAAGCTCTGATACAATTTATTTGACAAATTATCATAAATATTCAACTCTTTTCTGCAGTTCTACAACGTTTTTTAAGAATAAATATATTTTTTAATAAATTTTACATCGAAGATAAAATAAGAATTTTTTTCTGGAAATTTTCTACCTAAATCTCTACTGCTAGCCTCCTATCACACTGCTGTCCTAGCTGTCGCCCGCGGTGGTACTGCACTGCATTAAAGTCCTTCCTAGGAGATGAACAGAGTGAAATTACTCGGTGACGATCGTATTATGACGAGGATATGTCCACCTCATGAGATTCTATTTCGATGGTTTTAATTTTTGTTTTAATGTTTGTGCTTGCGAGGTCTTTGGAGAACTGCTAGTTAATAGTATAGATTACTATAGTTATAATGTAAAATGTAAAGCATAAATCGAGCGTGCATTAAGCGTAAAATGACAATGGCCGGTCGTCATTAAATCCTGGCTGTGCACCGGTACCTAGCAGACTGTGATGTAGAGAATATTGAGGTGGCTGTATAAATAACTCGTCTGTTTTAACTTTGCACGGGGACATAAAATATGACAGCATTATAATGGTGAAATATTTGGTAGTTGGCGACCGATGTGGCGCAGCGACGCAGGTCCGCCTGCGACGCGGTTGCAGGTTCGATTTTCGCCTCGGGTCAAATGTTTGTACGATCTACAAATATTTGTTCCGGGTGTTCTGGGTATTTTCTATATATAATAAAAGTATCTACTTATCTACTGTATTGTATTAAGTACATATCAGTCATCTAGTACCCATAACACAGCTCTGTTTAACAGCAGCTTACCTTGGGGCTAGATGATGCTGTGTGGATTGTCCAGCATTATTTATTTATTTAAATAATTTTTGAAATCAGACCAGTAGTTTTGTGTTTAATTATTACAAAAAAATATACATACCTAAATATACATACCTAAATACAAATCTTTTCTCTTTATAATATTAGAATGATAGTGTATAGATAAATAGTACTAATCTTTTCAGACTAAGCACTTCGTATAATTATGATAGAACTTCACGTACAGGGTAAGTTCGTTTAATCATTAATTATCTGTCCTCTTACATCCTTATGCTCTGTTTCGTTTGGGGCTGTGTAAAAAATGACTCTTCTTTATTATTGTACATTATAATTTTATAAGTATAATATACAATTACTTGAACAGGTGGAACGACTGCCCTTGCCATTTAGAATGCAATAAAATAAGTATCCACTGTTCACTATCTGACAGCTGCTGTATTGTATAGTATTATTTATAATTACCCACATTAATTGCCTTTTGTAAACAGCAACTTCAAACAACGAAAAATGAGATGTTGACTTAGTTCCACACATTTTAAGACCCACTGTCACTGCGCTTTTTTTTATTTTGAGCAAAGTAATTGAATTTAAGAGCACTGGGGATCTAGTGGTAGTGACTCCGCCTTCCGAACCTATGGTCGTGGGTTCAAATCCGGTCGTGCACTAATGGATTTTTCGTTACGAATTTATGTGAGCATTGCCAGTGCTCTCATACGGTGATGGAAAACATCGTGAGGAAACCGGCATCTTCAAGAACTAAAAATTCGAAAGACGTGCCATCCACCAATTTGCATTGGGTCCGCGTGTTGGATTAAGACCCAACCACTCTCGCTCAAGAGTTGGCCAGTGTCCTAGCTGTGGGAATATTAGAAGGCTGTCATGAAGAATTAGATTTGTTTGAGTGGCCAGTCCTGTGGTGCACTCACCTACCGTAGCTAGGAACTGACTTGCCCTCAGAAGCAAACACAATTGGTCAGTTTTCTAAGGGTCACCTATTCAAATGTTGAGCGTACTGCCTAAAGGAACTTTCACATGACCGTTAAAAACGTTAGAACGTCCAGGTTCTACTCAGACTACGCAGTGCGTAGAGCTAGGAGCTTTAAATTTAAATAATAATTTATAAAAAATGGTTAATATCTCTTACGCACTTTGAAACAGACGTCTGACAACGGCGATAAAACGGGTTATTCCCGATAAAACAGCATAGTTCACGTTATTCACGTAGTATATAAAACAAAAACTTTTCCATTGACATAAATAGCACTAGGGCCGCACGCCACTGCATTATTAATTTTTGACAACACCACTTCCAGTAAAAATTTAACAGTTTCCTACCATAGGATGACATGGAAATTTGCGTAGCATAATGCTACCACATTGACATCATTATCGCCAGCTCAGACCCTATTCTTGGTGAATAAAGTTTATTTTGGCGTGACATCACCGTTGTCGTACTTGTTCAGTTAGTATGTAATATTATGTGCAGCTATTGATGAATGTAAATGTACGTTGGATGTATGAATGAATTTCGATTTGAATAAACATAAACCGTTATTAGTCGGCTGTGTTGTGAGTAGGGAAAACGAAGTGTAAGACGCCTCCCCACTCGATGGACCGATGTCATTGAGCCGGAAGCGCTAGAAGTCGGTAAAGTAAGTTCGTATGAGCCAGTGGCCAACTCTGGTGACAGAGTTTCTAGCCCGCCCGAAGGCCTCGGAAGTCGGTGGATTCATAACACTCATTAGGGGTAGCCTATATCTGGAATTGGATTCTATTGGCTGATATGATGATGATGATTATGCTGATGGTGATGTTAATGTCAAAGTCAAAGCCAAAAATCTCTATTCAATCATATCACAAGGATCATTTTGAAACGTCTTAAAGCTAGGTGAATTTACGGCAGTTCCACGCGCCCCAGCCTAGAAGAATCTGGCAACAAACTCGGCTGGGTTGAGGATGTGAACTGATGATGATGCGGTAAAGATATTAAGATTTAAGAGTAGTAGAGTTCTTTGTGATAGAGCTCGTCCGGGGAAGGACTACCACCATACCTATTTCTGCCGCCAAGCAGTAATGCTCGCATTGCTGTGTTCCGGTTCGAAGGGTATGGTTTCCGGTGAAATTACAGGCACATGAGACTTACCATCTAAGGTGTCAGGGTGGTAACACGCAAGTGATATCTATGATGTTGCATGCGTACATAGGCTACAGTAACCGCTGACCATCAAGTGGGCCGTACGCTTGGTTACCACTTTAGTAGGTGCAGTTCCAAGCTTGGGCAGAAATGCTGAACCAGAACTGCCAATGAGTACTTATTGTACTTTTGGATGAATGCTCTTCGCGTAAAGTGTGTTTTTTTTTAATTTATTGAATTAAAAAAAAAAACTTTTTCGCTGAGCGACCACACCGCCCAATCGGTAATATTTACAAAGTTGTTAATTAAACTATAGATACTTAAACAACACAGAAAAAAAAATGAAATAAAAACTTAACTCTTATAGTAATTATCTACTAAAATATACATGTATTGGGCTACGTCAGACATTGGATCAGCCAACACACTATTGCATAGTCCAACATCGAACATTGAAGAATGTCTAAACATAGTTCGCCTGTCATCTAAGTTGTGAAGTGTGTTACTAATGAATTAAGCAGCTGACAGACTAAAAGATGATGTCATATTCCATGGTGCAGCATCAAAGATGTTACCATGTTCTCTTTTACACATTGTAGGTAATTTGTATTCTATGTTAAGGGAAAGTTCACGGAAACTTAAGAAACTTCACTTTCAAAGAGAAATACCCAGGTAGCTTCGTAGAACGCTAGAATAAATTATAAAAGCTTTTAGAAATCTGTGAAGTATTCTTTGTGCGGTTATTATCGATCGCGCTGGCTGGCAGATATTATTGAAAGCTCCTCAATGCACCTGCATCTATTCATACAGTTTCAATAACGCAAAAATCATACCATACATCGACGCAAATGCAATTCACGGCTATATCAAATATGACCCGAATATGGTACGGACATTCAATGGAACACAAACGAGCGAAAATCCCATAAAGGGGCCTAGAACGGCACCTTCGGGATCATACAGCCCAAACTACTCTAGCCTTTAGTAACTTGAAAATAAAGCAGAATATGAACTGGGAGGTGTTATGTCCACCTTGTACCGTAATCTGAGAGGTTGGAAATAATTTAAAATATCATAAGCTTGTATCTTTACTGGGAGCTCTCCTAAGGGTAATGCTGACGTAGATTTTATGCGGTAAGGGTTTAAATATTGGTCAGTTGAAAAATTGGGTTTGGGTAGATAAGGGCAGAGCTTTGGACTGCGATGGTTGGGTTACTTGGACATTTTATTGACGTCCGTTTCGAATTAGTGGGATGACAGTACCTTCGGGTTTGTGGTTTTAGGACCTCGGCTATTGTTTTGTTTATCCTTTTGAGTCCTTTTTGATGTCTGTTCTTACTATGGAGCGCTCGTGACGTAGCTGGCTAAGTTGTTCATAACAGATCAACGTTAAGCACTGTTCCGCGTGGTCATCATTTGGATGGGTGACGCCAGTGGCAATTTGAGCGCTCTTGTGCTTCGGGGGGCACGTTAAGCAGTCGGTCCCGGCTTTTTCCAAGTTGTTAGGCCATGACAGAAGCCTTTGGGCGGCCTGGAAACTCTGGCACCAGAGTTGGCCACTGACTCATACGAACTTACTTACTATAATTTACTACGTTTTTTGTAGTTTCATAAATGTTTTTGAATGTAAAATATTATTAAGTTAATTCAAGTTTTTCACTCATTGTGCATGTAGCAATTGTAGGTAGTTTTAGTGTAACTAGAGAACTTTTTCAGTCTCCATGATATTTTGTTGTTGCTACAAATGAATCCCTGTCAAGTTGGAGCATAGAAGAAGCATTTATCTTGCGGGTGCAAACTAATGACTGAAACTAAACTTATTTGCGCATTTATCATCCGGACAGCGAAACTTGTTGCAAAAGCTTTACCTATTTGTTTCCGTATAGTGATAAAAAACTCACGAGCACTGGCGGTCTAGTGGTAGTAACTCCGCCTTCCGATCCTAAGGTCGTGGGTTCGAATCCGGTCGTACACCAATGGATTTTTCGCTAAGGAAAATTTAAGTACGCAATGCCAGTGCTCTCATACGGTGAAGGAAACCATCGTGAGGAAACCGGCATGTCCAAGAACTAAATAATCGAAAGAAATGTGCCATCCACCGATCCGCATTGGGTCCGCGTAGTGGATTAGGACCCAATCACTCTCGCTCGAGAGTAGGCTAGTGTCTTAGCAGTGGGATCATGTGAATAAGCCTTAACTAAATACAAACTAGCTTTGCACGTGGAACGGCCCTAATGCTCGGTCAACTAACCCGATGGATAGGCGCTCAAACAGTTGATTGATAATGAATTTGACGTCGCTCCAATCAAGCCGTTGATTGATCAATTGAGAGCACTTAAAGTTTTAGCTTAGTTGCAAATTTTTGATGTTATATTTATATGGATATTTTTGAACGCTGCGCTGATGGATTTATAATGACACACTGGTTCCACGTATGCAACGTATGTAAGAGACGTTTCCATTTGCAATATAATAATTGACGACCGATGTGGCGCAGCGGGCGCAGGTCCGCCTGCGACGCAGAGGTTGCGGGTTCGATTCCCGCCTCGGAACAAATGTTTGTACGAAATACAAATATTTGTTCCGGGTGTTCTGGGTATTTTCTATATATAATAAAAAATATCTATCTATGTATTGTATTGTATTAAATATATATCAGTCATCTAGTACCCATAATACAGTTGTGTTTAACAGCAGCTTACTTTGGGGCTAGATGATGCTGTGTGGATTGTCCAGCATTATTTATTATATTTATTTATTTATTATTTATAATATCTAATAAATAAATAAATAACTCTGGACAATCCACACAGCCCCAAGGTAAGCTGCTGTCGAACAGATAAAACAAGTATTAATTTCTATTTTGACTAACCTTATTTATTTATTTATTTAAGAATTGCACAAAAAAACTTAATTGTACAAAATGAGGACTTAATTCTATGCAGCATTTTCTACCAGTCATCCATAAATGGTGAGGTTTTACCTTACTTTTTACCTTTAAATTTTAGTTTTATTTATTTTTGACTATTGCGTGTAAAGTAGTAGGTACTAATTATGTGTTTTCACTAAAAACGGGATATTTACCATGATTTGTGAGTTTTATTGATTCCCGATATTTCGGCGCAGTTACATGCACCATGATCACGGGAGAACTGTAAATATTCCGTTTATAGTGAAAATTATGTTAATAACCATGATAGTTTTATAAAACTATGCCTTTTATATAAGTTTTAGTGTATATATGTTTAATGTGTACAATACCTAAAGAATAAAGAACTATATTGCTATTTGATTATTACTCGTACTATTATTTTCACTAAAAGTACCTAATTTTTAAAATTTCCGTATGCAATGTAATTCGTTTTTTTTAATGAATACTATTACTATGAGACGAACATATTATGCTTCTGTGGACGACCGTTCTTGATGTTTCATCATCAAGCGGCTAGAGACCGTTTAAATGTCATCAGTGCGTCCAGTCCCGTGATGATACTCAATGATGGTGGTAGGAGCGCTCGTGACGTAGATGGCTTAAGTTGTTCCTAATGAGGAAAAAAGTGAAAAAAAAACCTGCATCCTAATTTTATTAAAGTCTTTTACACATTTTTTATGTCAGCAAGTGACAATACAATCAAACCGCCCGCCTGATGTTAAGCACCACGCCTGACTTTAACAGATGCAGTGCCACCCAAAGCTTAAAGCTTTTAAGTGTTTGCGTAGCACTGCACTGCGCCTATCACCCCGAGACATTGTTATTAAGTCTCTTTCGCCCAGTAATTTTACTTGTTAAAGTGCCCTTCAATCCTAAACACAGTGCAGCTTGCACACTACTGCTTGGAGGTAGAATATCTGACACTGCGGTGGTACCCACTACCCACCAAGACGGACTCTTGCTGAAGAATTCTACCACCAGGTACTTACCTATTTACCTGACTTGTCGTCATCCCCCTCCCCCTTAATCCAATACGACCAGACGCAGATTGTGCTGATCGCTCAAATTATCAGAATAAACAGTGATTTACAATATGTTAGCCTAAAAATGTCTCCGACCTTCATGTTGGAGAAAAAAACAAAAAATGTTCTGTTAAGATTGATCTGTTAAGATCAACTTCTGATCTTAACAGATCAACGAAGTTAAGCGCTGTTCCGCGTAGCCATCATTTGGATGGGTGACCGCCTGTGGCAATTTCAACTGATTGATTTCAACTTGCGGACACATACTTCTCCGTGTTATTATTCTAAGGGCTTAGTCTTGTGCGAGGACCAATAGTAACTTATTTCCATGTTATTTCGTCAGTTAATAAATATTTGTATTTGAATATTACACAACCTTTACCTATTATAGTTACACACCTTCATTCATACTACATTTCTTCGCATAAAGCCAACCTACACTCTATTTTCTAACCCGCTTTATCAGTTAAATCACTGGCTTCATTATATCAATAATAAACCAAAGTAAGAGCAAAATCTCCAATGAGAAGTATTTGTTTATTACTTAAAAGGAGATTTTATCACTGTTAACATTGTAATATCTTTTTTTTTTTTTTATACAATTGAAGTGGCAACCAAGCGTACGGCCCACAAGATGGTAAGCGGTTACCGCAGCCTATGGACGCTTGCAATACCAGAGGTATCACTTGCGGGTTGCCACCTTGAGGCTAAGATCGAAAGCCTCATGTGCCAGTAATTTCACCGGAAACCATACCCTTCACACCGGAACACAGCAATGCGAGCATTACTGCTTTGCGGCAGAAATAGGTATGGTGGTAGTCCTTCCCCGGACGAGCTCTATCACAGAGAACTCTACTACTCTTTTGAATCGCAATAAAACATTTGTATTAGTATATGAATAACCAATCCTCCTGCCATGATGATTAAGTATAGCAAACCATAAAGATCTATGAATACGGAAACTATTCAAAATAACATGAATTCATATTATTCATACAAACAGCCAGACAGCCTGCAATGTTCAGGCAAATTGAAAAATGCGATCCGCTCGTGAGATGCGTAAACCCAAAGCCTGATTCCTGAACTGGCGAATTTTCAGAACCTAAATTAAACCTTATTAACCAACTTCAAAAAAATAAGGGGTTATCCAATTCGACTGTATGTTTTTTTTCAAATGTTCATACAAAACTGCCATTCAGACTCAGTGCTGTAAGTTTGAAATGTTTACACAAAACTGCTACCTAGTGCTCAAACGGTAAAGGAAAAAATTATTGCTTATTCGCTATGACATAGAGATTCCTTACCAATAACTTGTAACTTATTAACGTGTTCTATACGTGCCATGGTGTGAAATTGTAAAATGGTTTTCCGTATCTGTGTAGTCGCTATTGAAAGGTTGACTTTGAAAAACAGTCAGATGAGCCATAAAACGTGGCTCGTCGACAACGATTCCACGCAGATATCGTAACGAGCCCGAGTTTGGTCATAGCGAATAAGGCTCCTGATACTATGCCGTTTGTGTTTCCGCAGCCCGGAAGCAATCCGCACGTTATATCCCGCGGAGTATTGCGCGCTGTACTTACATAGTTTACAGTTATCTGTGAATGGAAATAAGTAGCCTAGTGCATCATCTTGACAGCCTTCTAATGTTCCCACTGCTGGGACACTGGCTTACTCTCGAGTGAGTGATTGGCTCGCGGACCCGATGCGGATTGACGGATGGCACCTGTCTTTAGTTTTTTTTAGTTTTTGGACATGCCGATTTCCTCACGATGTTTTCTTTCACCGTATAAGAGGACTGGCATTGCGCACATACATTTTCGTTGCGAAAACATATTCGTGCACGACCGGATTCGAACCCACGACCTTAGGATCGAAAGGTGGGGCCACTACTACTAGACCACTAGTGCTATCAGATCACTAGACGCTCAGTGCCTAGTGCGTTGTGGATATTAAATATGGCAATGTTGGGACTCGAAGATACGACTGTGGAAAGCATCCAAAAGGTTTTACTTACACGACACTGCAGTGGTCAGGCGTTGCGCTAAGTAAGTAAGTTCGTATGAGTCAGTGGCCAACTCTGGTGACAGAGTTTCTAGGTCGCCCGAAGGCCTAGAAAATGGCGCTTAACATAAGGTAAATGACTTGATCATCTAGTTATTTTCAGACATAAACAATAATAATAAACAATTAGTTCTTTAAAGTTAGTTCTATAGAACAAATAGGCCAGTTTTCGTTTCAATAGTTCTACCATTGCAATACATTGACAAAAAAGTTTTAACTGTTCTATGACGTCACCGTCCTATAGAACAAAGAATTCAAAGAAACAATTCAATTCCATTCCTTCCTCCAGGTTATATACAGCGAGACATAAAGTGGATCCTAATGAGACTAATCAGACGTGAAACATAAAGTTGCTTCGACTAAGTTGCTGCAAATTAGCTGCATTCTGCACAGTATCGTAGTTGGCATAACATTGCACTCGCCAATACGCCAGCGCCAACTATTGCAAACACGCTCAACAGATTTATGACACAGCCCTTCAATAAGCTAGCTAGGACACTTCAAAAATTCGTCAACATTGTTGACGACGGGGTGTTTGTTACCGAGCGGTAATGACTCGTAAGTGCTAACTGGTAGATAACACACTTCTTAGTCTTCAGCCTTTAATGATTGATATAATTTTGACATGCGGGACGAGTAAGGACAAAATTATCATGCGGGACGAATATAAACTTAAATAGCGTGAGCCGAAAACTCGGGACGAATACGGCATAAATAAAAAAAACTCTTGGTTGGTTTGGTTTGATTATGGTTTGAATATGATGAATGATCCAACGACTTAGGTACATACGAGTGTACGATCTATTGCGAATGACGTAACAAAGTCAAAGTCAAAATTTCACAGAATGGCCACTCCCTACCTCCCACCGGTATTACTTACCCCACCCCGATCGCGAGTTACACTAAGCTAAGGGCTAAGGCACGCGTTTATTTTGATTTGTGTAGGTCCAAGCGTGCGCTAGCCAGCGCGAGTGCGAAACTGCTATCTCGCTCTTGCTATAATTGGGTGGAGCCAACCATGACACTCGCACATACAACGGCATCGTGCATGCGGTATTTGCGACGCGTTTTCTTCATACATTTTATTGAGATTGTCCGGGGTGTGGTTTTGGGTAAAAATTTCGTGTAATTCGTACCAGATAGATAGGTACAGACAGATATTCTTCGATTAAGTACAATTATTATGCTGGCACTTACCTTGGCATATTTGCTCAAATGTTTATGCTGTATCATCTGTGGTATCATCAATACAAACTAACCTTTGTATTAATACTTTCACAGAGTTAACTTTGTATTGACGAAATAACGCAAAAATTTAAGCAAATACGTCTAATAAAGCTAGCATTTGATGAGATATGTTTGTGGCGGTTATACTAGAACACCACAAATCCCCCGGCATAATCAGTGTAAACAAAAACCAAAACCGTGCCTCGGAGGGCACGTAAGCAATCGTTCCCGGCTTTTTCAAAGTTGGCAGGCCATGACAGAGGCCTTCCGGCGGCCTACAAACTCCATCACCAGAGGCCACTGACTCATACGAACTTACTTACTTAGTGTAAACAACACAATTGAACCAGCTGATATTAAAACAAGCTGTGTCTATACTGTTGCCGAGTATAATGCATCAAAGTTTGTCTTCTGGAACCGTGAGCCGTGCTTGAAGTTAAATATTTTTGGAGTTTCTAGCCCGGATATTAAATTTGTTGGAAGTGAATTGGTAAGACACAACACAAACAAGTACGGGAGTAGGTACTTATTGACATACTTCGAGCATATAAACAAATTATTCTCAATGTCTTTGTTGACATAGAAAATATTCTCTAATTAAGCCAAATCACATCACATTACACTATCATATCACATCACACTAATATTGCGTAAATAACATGCGAACGTTTGAGAGTTTAAATAATAATAAATAATGCTGAACAATCCACACAGCATTATCTAGCCCTAAGGTAAGCTGCTGTTAAACAGAGCTGTATTATGGGTACTAGATGACTGATATATACTTAATACAATACAATACATAGATAGACATTTTTTTATTATATATAGAAAATACCCCGAACACCCGGAATAAATATTTGTAGATCGTACAAACATTTGACCCGAGGCGGGAATCGAACCCGCAACCTCCGCGTCGCAGGCAGACCTGCGCCCGCTGCGCCACATCGGTCGTCAAAACTGATGTTTGTTTCTCTATAACTCGTTAGGGACTTTTGTTGCCACACTGGATTTGTGAAGTGCAGATGCTGTGGTGCCTGGCACAGGTTTTAGATAAAGTACTCGTAGGCTTGGCAACACTTTTTTTTTTTTTTTTTGTTAACGCGGAGGAATCTGCATCCAGAAATCCCGTCGCATTTCATTTCATTTATTTTCATCCTTTGACAAATTACAAGTACTTGGATATGTCAAAAATACAATATTACACTTTAAATATTAATTACATGGCAATATAAAACAGCAATAAAATTATCTAATACAACATTAGAAACAAAAATAGAAATCACTTAAATCTAAAATTTAAAAACTAAGAAGGTAGGTATCTGCAAAAGCATCGTCAACAAGCATAAGGGTACGACAGGCTTGGCAACACCTACATCATACTCTCAGCTTAGCCAGCCTAATCCACAGGAAAGACATGGTCAACACAGACAACTAAGACGCGAGTTTCATGATGTTTTCCTTCACCGTTTTAAGCTCTACTACTCCTATATTATGTGGCAATTCTGGAAAGCACCAATAGAATTCCAATAGAAGTAGTCGAATAGAAAACGCTATTCGAATACGATACAGTAAATAGCTCTCGAATACCAACGGAACATGCCATGTGCCCTGACAAATCACAATATAACTTGGTTAGTCCAATATTTTTGAAGACGGTTCGTTAATTGTTATGGTAGCTGTTGTCTATGGTAACAGTAAAGGTTTACCTTTGTTTTAGGGCAAAAAGGTCAGTAGGTTTACTCTCAACTCTGGATGTGATTTAAAATTGTAATTATGATTGTAATTGCAAATAAATTTCACCTGGTGGTACGACTCTTCAGCAAGAGTCCGTCTTGGTGGGTACCACCGCAGTATCAGATATTCTACCTCCAAGCAGTAGTGTGCAAGCATGTGTTTAGGTTTGAAGGGCACTGTAGCAAGTAAAATTACTGGGCGAAATAGACTTAACAACAATGTCTCGGGGTGATAAGCGCAGTGCAGTGCCACGCAAACACTTAAAAACTTTAAGCTTTGCGTGTCACTGCATCTGTTATAGTCAGGCGTATTGCTTAACAGGCGGGCGTCTTGATTGTCTTGTCACATACTGACATAAAAAAAAAAAATTACGACAGGTGATGCATAATTGGGTTCAATTAAGATTAAAGAATATAATATCCCAAAAATTATTTCACCACAAGCGGGATTTAAACCCGCAACCTCTGCTTGATACGCGGGTGAATACAACAAAACAAAAAAAAATATAAGCAATGCGACACCTCTCGTCAATGTCTCATTGAACAAGCTTGAATAATTGCATCCTTTCTCCTGTAGGTAGAGCTATCGGCGCTTCGAGCGGAAGACATCTCAATAATTATTTCGAGCAAGCGAGATATGTCTCGATAGCTCAATTGGTAGAGCACCTGGTTGATTACCATCTGTCAACCAGTTCTGTTCTCTTAGTACAAAAAGTTTGATCTGTCACCCTTTTGCAATTGGATGAAGTATTTTATTTTTATAGATTAACCATCACACTAAAGATTTTTTAATATAAATATTTAAGTTTCTTTTACTAAAGATTAGAATATCCTAATTTTTATATATATTGAGATAATTTTTGGGATATTATAATCTTTAGGATCTTTGTATGAAGTCTACTGGCTAATATTATGATGATACTACTGGGGTCTAATAACAGACTCATATTGCTGTCTCGGCGTGAACACGAAACAGAGCAATTAGATGGCCATCCATCTTCCTCGGGTGACGAGCATACTGTCACCATTATACTAATGTCTAGGTTCTAGCAATAGTTAATCTACGACATTACTTACTGTAATAGGCGGTTGCTGCCCTGTGACTGGGATTTCTGTATAAACGGTGGCCGTATGATGGTCGTAAATATAGATCACAACATCTTTTGTGTCAACATCATTTTTATGTACCATGTAAAGAACTTTTTTAGTTACCTATGACCTATATAATATAAAAATATGTGAACAAGAAAGATATTTGACAGATGCATAATGTATAATGTTCGCGACTCACACAACGGTAGCTCTATCCTTGCTGACAAAACGATATATCATCTTTATGTCCATGAATCCGTGGTCGGAACTTAGTATGTTACCAACATAAATTGAACTATAATAATATGCCACGATTATTTTTTGTCGCTTTCAGGAGTCGACCCTTTATTTCTCGTATTTTAAACATAGGTACTACATACATATCAAAATCGGTGAAAAATCTACTTTTTCAAATAGTATTTAAAGTTTCTACAAGTCTGCTTTGAACTAAAAAATATATGACAGAATGGTTTGTGTATAACAGGCATTACCGTCATAACGGCGACCGCTTTGTTAGGAACGGTAGCTAAATGGGCCAATATAATTGCTTAACCATCGGGTATCCATTTCGACTTGGATTTATCGCTATTAACATTATCCATTTTCTATAGCAATTTAATAGCAATTTAGATTTTGTGATTAGGAAGCATGCTTGTATTAAAATGAATAGTTGTGATGATTTCCTCAAAAACATTTCGTGGCACGTTGAATTATAATAGGTTGGGAAAAAAGTTCAACTTGTAGGTAGGGACATGATCCCATTGCTATAGAAATTTTGGGGCTTCTGATCAAAATACCGCGACAAGTGGTTTTAGCAGTCCTCTCGTGATGTTAACCTGACACTGCCTAAAGAATTCTGAGGAGACCGAAACAGGTGGAAATCTGAAGGTGCAAGGTCAGGACTATAAAACGGATGCATTAACACCTCCCAGCCAAAGTCTCTTAATTTTTGCTGAGTGGCTAAAGATGTGTGAGGTCTAGCGTTATCATGATGAAAAACCCCTTCTGTTGATTAATTCCGGCCGCTTTCTCTCAATTTCTTGCTTTTATCTCATCAGTTGTTCGCAGTAGATTTCAGAATCGATGGTCCTGCCTGGTGGTAACAGCTCATAATGAATAATGCCCTTCCAATCCCACCACACACACAGCATCACCTTGTTGTGAGTTAACCCGGGTTTCGCCACAGTCTGTGAAGCCTGACTGGCCTTTGAACACGACCTTTTTCGCACGTTCTTGTTGTACGTGATCCACTTTTCATCACCAGTTATCAGCTTCTTCAAAAATGGTTTGGTTTCATTACGTCGTAATAAAGAATCACAAATGAGTACACGGTTCATTAGGTTTCTTTCAGTGAGCTCGTGAGGTACCCAAATATCGAGCTTTTTTGTGTATCCAGTTTTTTTTTTCAAATGTGCCAAAACTGTTTTGTGGTCATTCCCAATTCTTCAGCTACGTCGTAACTACTAATATGCCGATCTTCCGATCAAAAATGGCATCCATTTTATCCGTAATAGGGCGACCAGAGCGACGTGCATCTTTGACATCAACATTTCCGGATTGAAAACGCTTAAATCAAATTTGTGCTACTCTCACAGACACTGTATTAGGTCCATTAACATCGCAATTTTTTTTCGCGGCTTGCGTTGCATTTTTACTTTTTTTGTAGTAAAATTTTAAAATGTACCTATCGAATTTTGTTCATTAGATTCACTCATCTTGACAGTATGAAAAACAAATAAAAACCACACATTTTCCTAATTTGAATTTGGAATTATGTTCTTTAAAATTTAAACTTTTAATGATACCAAAACCAGCCAGATACAAATAGTATAGCCAAAGAGATTTTATTACAAGTTCATACATACTTTAGTGCGAAAAGACTTTTTCCCTAACCTAATAAATAACAAAATGAACACCCTACTTCACCTTTTTTCTTTGTTTAAATTTCGTTAGTTAGGTACTAATCTTTTTCAGGGGTAATATAACTCTACATAGCTAAAGAAGAATGTGTACTTTTTTTGTTTATTTTTTATTGTTATTGTATTCAAAATTAACTAACCTACTCAGAAATTGTTGACACCGTCCCATCTCATTCTTGTTAGATTCTGTCCATCCTAAGGTTGCTTGGAAGAAATCGCTCATAGCGATAAAGCCGCCCATTGTACTTCGCTCTAATTAAATAATATCTGTGTAACCTTTTAATTATTTCTTGTGTGTTGTGCAATAAAGAGTTATCTATCTATCTATCTACTTTGAGTGCTATATATTTTTAACTTATTCATACACTAGAAATATCCAATATCTTTGGTTACTTGCAAATCCTATTCATATAACTGGAAGCAAGTATTAAACAGTTTTATTTTTATTTTCAGGTAATTTGGGGAAATAGATTTGTACAATATAGAGGAGTGCTCGACCCTTTACACGCTGTAAGTAACTTTAAATAGCTTGATATTAACTAGCCACTTTTTGTTTATAGCTACCCACAATACCTAAACACTCTCGAGTCACGATTACATACCTACTCGTAACTTTGGCAGTTTCACCGAATTAAAAAAATCCGTTAAAACAATAGAAAGAAAAAGAGCAGAGCATACACAGAACAGAAAAAACAACTGTTCTGTGAGAGCATACGCCAGTTAATTTCACTATGAAAAACAGTCATCATCATCATCATCATCATCTCAGCCGGGTATCACCCACTAAGGGTACTGGACTGGTATAAGCCTTCTTTCGCTTATGCCATTCTTCTCGGTCCTGTGCAGTTCTATGCCAGGTTTTACCAGCGACTTTTTCTATGTCATCGACCCAACGCGCTGTTGGACGACCAGGATTTCTTCGGCCTGTTCTTGGCCACCACTCGGTCAAGGCTTTTCCCCAGCCATGAAAAACAGTACGAATAGTTTATATTTTCATAGATCAATTTATAACAGACTTTTGCTACTACCGGATATTCGTATTATTAATGAAACGGGACATTAGTCAATAGCGTAAGTTTTAATCGATAATCCGCTTCTAACTTAGACCGTAAGCAAAACTTGTTCACTTCATTACTCGCCTAACGCTACTGAGCGTGTAAGAATTTCAACATTTTTCAGCGGACTCTTGGACCTCACGTAACTGTATCAACACGTCCGCGCGTCCGTTGTGTACGAACGCCGGGCGGGTAATGAGTTTGTAGCGGCCATTTTGTTGTATTGACATTTTCAAAATGGTGGTTCAAGTTGGCAAACAGTTAATTCCGATTTACTCGTAGATAGCTTAAAATAAACAAAGTGAAAACGTGCTTTTGTTTCTGAAATTAATTTTGCAAGTCTTTTAAAGTAAAAATACAACAACGCTTGGGTGTTGTTCTGTTTCCGCTATTTTGTGTCATCGGCCTACTCTCGAGCAAGAGTGATTAGGTAATAATCCATCACGCACACTCAACGCTGATTGGCTGAATTGAAAGCACAATCATGTTTTTCGAATTTTCTTCTTGAACAATGCCGTTGCCGTTCAATAAAAATCTAGATTCAATCGTTGTTTCATAATAAATGTAGATAGTATGAACCTAAAACTGATTCCAGTTCCAGATCAATATTTCCCGATGCGAGAATCAAACCCGCACTACTCACAACCCACCGCTACGCCACAGGGTTCCGCCAAACAAAGTATCTCCGTACGTAGTGCTTGTTATTTGCTGGCAACATTATGCCGTTAGATGTCGTTTGTGCACCGGAGATGACGTCACACGTCCGCCAGCCAGGTTCTAATGAGTGCACATTTTGAACTAAATTTTCCGTCTATCTGTAATGATTCATTGAATAACCCGGGTAACTACTGCTCGTTGTAAGCACAGAGTATAATTATTACTCTGTGTTGTAAGGATTTTTTTAATTAAGTGTGTTTATAAAAATACTAGCAGTCCGTTCCAGCTTCGCGCGAGTGAAACCGCACCCTTGCAAATCCGGGGCGGGTCGCTAGTAATAAATATAGCCTATTTTACTCGAGGATAATGTAGCATTATAATGGTGAAGGATTTTTTTAAATCGGACAAGTAACTTTTGACTTCATTAGGACGTTTAGGACCTGGCAGAATACCAGCGTTGCGTCGCGATTAGGTACCTATTAATTGGGTAGGTGCCTATCAGCGAAGCAGCTTTATGCTGAGCCGAGGGCCTTTTGATGCCCACTCACCCAATCATATTGTTTCTGTGAACTAGGTAACATAATAGGTAGGTAGGTGTTATAATAACTAGTAATAAGTTCATTTTAGTATAGATCTAGATTAGTCCTATGGTAGAAAACTTCTTACCAATGTATCCTACTTTTTTAGATTTATCTCATACTTACCTACATGATTGTTCTGTAGTAATTTGGTAATTGGATTGTTTTTTCTAAAGTGGGTTCAATAAATGTATTTTCTTTTCTTTTCTTTTCATTCGTAACAAACATAAATACAAATATTTTCCCTCTATATAAGTTTTCATTGCACCCGTGCGAAGCTGAGGCAGATCGGATAATCTATACCAATATTACTAGCAGTTCTCCGAACTCATCACGCATGAAGATCCTCATCAGATCTTCACCAAATATCAGACAAACTTAAAGTTAGTACTTACCTTTCAAATAAAATAAAAATCATCGAAATCAAATCACATGAGGCGGAGATATTCAGCAGCCCCCTTTTTGTCCCTTTTTGGAGAAAGTACGCCCCCTATCAAAAATCCTCGACGACAATCCAGTTCTATAAAGTCATAGAACCTGTATACCAAGTTTCAACCAGATTGGTTGAAAAATGCGACCTGTAGACGAGAACACAAAATGACCGGACAAACTGACAACTAAAAGCATTTTTGGCCAATCTCCAAACTGAGACGCTTCGCTCGCTTCGCTCGCTCTGTCAATTAAGAGAGATTTGAATTTTTGTATATTTGTTTGTTATCTTAGAATTTATTATTCTAAGTTTGTTACGAATAAACTCAAAAACTACTGAACTGATTTTGAAAAATATTTTATCATAAGAATGCACCCTGAGTAACATAGGTTTCTATTTATTACCAGCGACCCGCCCCGGCTTTGCATGAGACCTCAGGTTTTCATTGCACCCGTGCGAAGCTGGGGCAGATCGGATAATAACTAATAAAGAAACTGTGATACGACTGGTTTATAGTAACTGTTGTGGGAACTGTGACTGGGCTCTAGTAACTGCTACGTATACTGTGATGGGGTGTTAAGGTTTGCTAATGGATTCCTAGCTTTGTAACTTGTAAGGTCTCTGGTGGATAGTTATTTAGTCAAAGTTAGTAATAGTACCTACTTACTTAACTATTATTTGTAGTTGTTATTCGAGAGCACTGGTGGTCTAGTGGTATTGACCCCGCCTTCCGATCCTAAGGGGTTCGAATCCGGTCGTGCACCGATGGATTTTTCTATTCGAAAAATTTATGTGCGAAAAAATCGAAAGACATGTGCCATCCACGAACCAGTATTGTGTCCGCGTGGGGGATTATGACCCTATCACTCTCGCTTGAGAGTAGACCAGTGTCCCAGCACTGGGAACATTAGAAAGCTGTCACGATGATAGATAATTTTCAATTATAACGAACTAACACTGGCACTGTAGCGAGTTATATTACTGGGCGAATCAATAAATATAGCCTATGTCCGTGGATAGTGTAGCTTCCCAACTCAAAGAATTTTTCCATTAGTTTCGGAGCCTATTCATTACAGACAAACAATCAAATCTTTCCTCTTATATTAGTATAAGTTGACTACAAACTCGTCCCCAGTATAAGATAATAGTGACTAGTCAGCGAAACAACAATATAACAATATGGTAAACTCGGGCCCACCACTAAGCTAGGCTCATTAATTATTTCGGTCCCGGTATAACTTACTAACTGTTTAGTATTCTGCGGTTTAACTTACTGCTAGTGTTGTGCTTGATTTACACCCGAATACTCAAACGCTGTTTAAATACTTAAGATCGTGTTAACTGCATATTTTTCAAATTCGTCGAACTTCACAAAATTCGTATGAACGTCACATAATTCGTATGAACGTTACAAAATTCGGTGAGTGGTGGAGTGGACACAAATATTTTTAGATCAAATTTAACCGAATCGCCATTCTCCAGTTTTAGCGAGACTAATGGCCCATTTATACCATACCATAATTGCATGCAAGAATTGCCTTGTCAATTCAGAGCAAAATTGACAAGGCAATTATTGCACGGGTGCGGTTTCATTGCACCCGCGCGAAGCTGGGACGTACTGGACTGTTAGTATGGAAATAAATCAAGATAATTGATAGATTCAGGCGTTACTTTGCGGAAATCCATTACAAAAAAAAAAACAGACGAAAAATCTCTAGTACTATTCCGCTTAACCTTTTAACTGATGAGGTCACACAGTTACCACAGTTAACCTCAAAAGAAAAATATCGACACGTGTTTCATCCCTCCACGGGACATCCTCAGGACCATCGACTTGTTCTCCGGCAGACGTGTTGCTCCGTCGAGCGCTGGAGCCAAAGTAAAAAAAAAAAGTCTTTGTCTCCAGCGCTCGACGGAGCAACACGTCTGCCGGAGAACAAGTGGATGGTCCTGAGGATGTCCCGTGGAGGGATGAAACACGTGTCGATATTTTTCTTTTGAGGTTAACTGTGGTAACTGTGTGTAAAAATAAATCAATTTATTATTTACGATTTTTGCAGTTTTTATCCCACAGGAACAGTACATTTTTCCGGTATAAAAAATAGCCTATGTGCTATTCCAGGACTTCGATCTACATTCCAAATTTCATCACAATCATTTAAGTCGTCACAGACATATGTGGTAACAATCATACAGACACAGACTTTCGCATTTATAATATCAGTGGGATTATTATCCGTACACAAAGCATCACTAGTAGAGAATCTGTGACATAACTGCTACAGTAGCCGTTCAGTAACGATACGAACTCAGTGGCTTTGTAATTAAGCTAAAGTGCTCACCTGTGTGTGTCCCGCCAGTTTGCGGTGCGCTACATTTAAGTGCAAGATTCATTAAACAATATTGTTATAAGCATAATACTGCTCTAACTACGGAGAATCAGTTAGTTGTTAGTTGTTAGCAAGAAAACACGAAGGAAAACTTTTATTGACCCTCAAAAATCATCATACGGAAACATACATACCTAATACATAAAAAAAACACTGTGAACTAGGTAGGCTTAAGAATCCTATCCATGATAGCCCGTGAAGATCGAACACGATTGTGGCTCGTGTGTTGGAGATATTTTAACGAAAATAAAAACATATTAAAGCTTCATCCCTTAAAATTTAAGTAAGTAGGACAAATATTAATAAACTCAAGACACAACTGATTAAAAAAATAATTAGTAACGCACATTTTCGTAAAATGAGCATTTTCAGTCAACTTTCGATCATGATATCTATGAAACAACAAGGTCTAACATATTTCCAAAAATGTAATTCAAATAATCATAGTTTTAAAATTTAAGTAAGTAGGTAAAAAACATCACCTTAGTTCAATATTTTTGAAAAAAAAAAGGTCTAAAAACGCGTACTTTTCCCAATTTTACGCTCGTTGTTTCTTCGAAATTAGAAAGTTTATAATAAAAATATACCTACTACATTAAAGTTTTGATATTTATTTACAAAATAAAATTTATAAAATGGTCTAAAAGTTTTAATTTATTTTTATACGATTTTTTAAAGAATCCTCCGAATCCACTTTATAGCTTGATGCAAAACGCGGCTGCTCTCACTACGCGCTAAGCGCTCGTGGAGGGAGGACGTATCGCTGTTTGTCGCGCGAGCTGTTACGTATAATCATAGGGAGCTTATACAAATTATAAAGCGATCGTGTGGTTTTGATCCGTGATAGTTAAATCTCTAAGTAAGTACCTATGATATAATAATGTAAGTAGTAAACCACACTGGTTCTAGAGAACTAGTGATACGAGTAAGTAGCTTAGAATGTTAGTAGTAGTACATACAAGTAATACATAGTATTATTAGTAGTAAGCTTTTATGACATTATTAAAATTACCTTCTTCGTGGTAGGTACATAATCTAGCACTAAGTAGTAGGTAAAATTTCTACCTAGATACAGATACCTACCTACGTACCTATTTAGTAGCTAAATCGTGGGTATCAGAAACTCTAGTACCAACCTACCATGGTACATGACAAGACCATGACAGAAGAAGCAATTACGTGTCAAGTAAAAGTATTTATTTCATTTTAAGTTCCTAGTAAGTTCCTAGGTGTTTGCAGGACACGTAAACATTTTTACCACTGCAGAAATCGAACCCGCACTTCTTGCATCTCAGCTCAGTTCAGCTGCTCAGCTGAATACTTGCCAGCCACGCCACCAAGATCGTCAAAGTACCTAGGCTCTGTGACCTAGATCAGGTACTAGGTAAATTGTTTTACGTAAGCTTACAAAGGGCACGGATGTCCCTACGTATATGGGTACCTATACCATAGGTACTTACACAATCTAGCTACCTACTAAGTAGGTAGACACTAGACCTAAACTAAACTTACCAGACCTACTTTGACGATCTCGGTGACGTGGCTGGCGAGTGTCCAGTTGAGACGCATGAAGTGCGGGTTCGATTCTTGCAGTGGTTATTATGTTTGCGTGTTCTGCAAATAGATACCTAGGAATTTGAAATGAAATAAGTAGGTACCTACTTTTCTATTTGCGATACAATTGCATTTATCGATTTACTAACTAGAATCTAGTTAGGAGAGCTGGTACCAACTTTATATAAGTACAGGTAGGTGTATCTGTAGGTAGGTATGCAAAATAATGAACCTACCGTAACTATACAAGTACCGATAGGTATGATGAATAACACGTTATTCGAATGTTAGTTTTTAGACATAGGTACTGTACCTACTGGTTTCCTCACGATGTTTTTATTCACCGTGTGAGATAGATCATTGAGAAGCGATTCTAAGTTTTTAACTTTTTATGGTAAGTAGGTATAGATAGACAATTAAATTCAATGTCATTCCAGCACCGCTGGACTTAGGTTGTCTTTCAAATTTGGACTCTATTGTCACAGGTTATGGTATGTTATTATTTGCACTTACCGAGCTCGCTAACTCTTGATAAAATCAAAACTTTGAATCGCCTCTTTGACCTGATGGCATTGCGCACATTATTATTACGAATAAAAAAATCCATTGGTGTGCGACCAACCGTCTTCAAACCCACGACCTTATGGTCGTCGGTCGGTTCGAAGCGCAGCGCAACTCTGTGGCGCAAGCCAGAAAAAAGCGACCGGCGCGCATCGGGCGGGCGCGCCGCACCACTTCATACAAAATATAGGAGAGGGAGAGGGACGTGGTGCAAAACAGATAGAAGAATAATGTGCGCTGGCCGATGGCGGGGCGCGCCCCCGCGCGCCCGCGCGTCTTCTATCTGGCCTGCGCCTTGATCACAAGACAGGGTCACTCACTACCACTAGAACACCAGTGCTCCGGCCAAATTCTATGTAAAAAAAATGTAAACATAGAAACGACCACGGAATGACAAACTCGGGTCAAACCCGTTTTTTTTTCACTAGCTGGGGTCTCTTTCCCGTAAATCATGTAGGTAGGTATTTATTTATTATTATATACTTACTAGTAGGTACCTACCTACCTATTTAATTATTATTAGACTTACCTACCAAAGTAACAACTTATGTAAGTATCACCCTCCCTATGTACTTACCTAGGTACTAATAAAATTATTGACAGGATAGATGAAGCAGTTGTATAAGTAGATAGCCTCAATTTCTTTTGAATCTAATAGAAAACAGAATCCTTTATGGTAAAATGCGAAAGTTTGTGAGTTAGTGAGAGTGTATGTTTGTCTGCGCTTACTCCGTAACGGCTAAACGGATTTGGCTGATACTTGAAATACACATAGTTTATGTCTTGGAATAATACATAGGTTATGGTATGGTATGTTTTGTTTTATGATGGTGTATGGTATGGTAGAATGAATGAGAACACTTACTTAGTTAGTTTAAAAAAAACATAAGCACGACGGTATGGTACGGTATGATCTAGTATCATAGACGTGTAGGTAACAAAATGTCCCCATAAACCCGAAAGGGGGATATCCCGCCGAAGCACGTACAATACACGTCGTCCTCGTGTATACTTTGACGTGTGCAAAAGTTGAATAGGTACATCATAAATTCGTAATTCATTCATTACCTTACAAAAATTAATGTAACATTATTAATTAACTTGGAGTTTAAACAGATAATTTATTTATTATTAATTTATGAATGAAAAATCGTCGTCGTCAAAAGTCGTTGAAAAAACATTGTTCACCAAGACCTGTGGAATAGCCTTTTTTCGAGTTTATAGGGACATTATGATACACCGTGTATGAAGTGAATACCTACTCTCGAACGCCCTTTGTGAGTAAAATCTAAACGGTTTAAGAGTAGTAGAGTTCTCTGTGATAGAGCTCGTCCGAGGAATGACTACCACCATACCTATTTCTGCCGCCAAGCAGTAATGCTCGCATTGCTGTGTTCCGGTGTGAAGGGTATGGTTTCCGGTGAAATTACTGGCACATGAGGCGTTCTTAGCCTCAAGGTGGCAACCCGCAAGTGATACCTCTCTGGTATTGCAAGCGTCCATAGGCTGCGGTAACCGCTTACCATCTTGTGGGCCGTACGCTTGGTTGCCACAACAGTTGTATAAAAAAAAAACGGCTATAGATATGGAAAAATGTTGTCGTTTAGATTTTACCCTCAGCGGGCGGTTGAAAGTACTCACTCTGTAGATAGTAAAGCAATAAAAGCAAAAAAAGTATAGCATAGTAGTGCATCAAGTAGTAACATACCTATAGCATAAAATATTAATATACATAAGTACTTCTTTCAATAAAGTACAAAGCAGTTGGTATAATGGATATAAATGAAAATGTAATAATATAATGGATATAGATGAAAATAATTGTCATTTTCTTTGTGAAGTTATGTAATTACGTAAATAATAACATATTTATGTTTGTAACTTTCAGATTATTCCGAAAAATTCGGTTGCGTTAAAAGAAAAAAAAGGTTTGAAAAACATATTGAAACTTTTTTTTTTATTTTCAATTTATTTGTTATATACTTTTCGATAATAGTTCGCTGTAGAAGTAGTAGCACTTTGGTGAAACCTTTGTAGTTCAATAAAGTTTGTATCAACTTCACAAAAAAAATATGGATCATCATCCAAAGCCCATAAACCACAGCTGAGCTTCCCCATTCATTCTTGGTCTAGTGAGTGCCCAATGCACTTAAAAGCTGTAGTGACCTCCGATCACTTCCAAATTTTCGGAATTTCAGATATTGTACCTAACATTTCTGTAAAATTATAGGTAAAATTATAAAACGAATGTTCTTTTATAAAATGCTACTTGTATTACAGACTCTTGGCCCCTGATACTGTGAACTCTATAGCCACAGAAAATGTGCGCATATTGACAAATGAAAACGTCGATAGATTGATTATTCATGAGAACAATGATGGAATGGTTTATGAGAACGACAGTGGATTTATTCACCATAACAATATTGGATTAGTTCAGGAGAAAGATGATGAAATGATCGATGACACGGATGATTATGACACAGTTATTTCGGATGAAGTAATAATAAATTGCATAATACAAGTTGATATCTGTAATCAGTATATTAAAATCCACTAAGCAAAGGTTTTTTTCGTGTCCTCGATAATATTTTCCAACGTTTAGGTTTCTTCAAGAAACCAACATAATATTGCGTTTTAATAAATACGTTTAATAAATACTCTGTTTATATAAATAGTCTGCGACACAGATGAGGGGTTATTTGATTTTTTGTTTTAGTGTAAAATAACCTTATGAAAGTACAGTCAAACTGTTCTTGTTTATTTATTTTTGCAAGAAAAAAATTCATAATTATTATGAGGTTACCTACTTATTAGAAAAAGAAAATACTCAAGATACAAAATACACAGCATGTAAAAAAACGACTGGAGATAATTATAAAGTTGTGATCTTATTTTGTTGTACTATGTGTATGAAACTAGAAAAAAACGAAAAGGACGTAAACAAGACAACATTATTTTTTGCGTTTTTTTCCGCTAAATATTTTCAGAATCATGGTCTGATCTTTCACACCTGATTAATCACGGTAGAAGTCTTTTTACACCCTGTATGGTGTAACCTAATGTCCCTCTATGCCAGAAAAGGGGGTATTTATAGGTCTTGCCAAAATTTGGCAAGATCTGTGGAATACTCTTGACAGCTTTTGATCTGGACAGCTTTTCACTCTATACAAAGCACAAGTCCGGTCAGGTATGGAGTATTGCTGCCACCTATGGGATGGTTCAGCTCAACACCAGCTGCCTTAGACTCGATTGAGCGAAGGGCTTTGAGACTTGTGGGTGAGCAACAAGTTGCGGAGACTAAGTTCCAGAGTCTCGAGCACCGCCGCAAAGTTGCGTGCCTATCTATCTTCTACAGATTGCATTTCGGTGAATGTGCCCAGGAACTGCATGATTTTATCCCACCATCTCCTTTTCATCAAAGGAGTAGCAGACGTTCGGCGCAGTACCACCCGTACCTTGTCAGCATACCACCCATTCGCACCAAGCGTTACAGCTCAACATTTATTATGCGAACTGCCAAGGTGTGGAATACTCTGCCGTTTTCTGTTTTTCCTGACAATTACAATCCGGGCCTCTTCAAGGCTAGAGTGAAAAGGTGTCTCATAGACCTTCGTGCTCCACCGTCGGCCACATCATCGCTTTCCTCCAGGCGAGATCGTGGTCAAACGAAGGTCTATTCTCGATAAAAAAAAAAAAAATACCCCCAATGTTATTTCAATTACTTTTTTTTATACAACTTAAGTGGCAACCATGCGTACGGCCCACAAAATGGTAAGCGGTTACCGCAGCCTATGGACGCTTGTGATACCAGAAGTATCACTCGCGGGTTGCCACCTTGAAGCTAAGATCGAACGCCTCATGTGCCAGTAATTTCACCGGAAACCATACCCTTCACACCGGAACACAGCAATGCGAGCATTACTGCTTGGCTTCAGAAATAGGTATGGTGGTAGTCCTTCCCCGGACGAGCTCTATCACAAAGAACTCTAATACTCTTTTATGCACTATGACTTTTGAAATTTCAAAGTTTTTCATTCATGAAATGCGTACTGTATGCGTAGGTAAATGAAATGAATACTTACTTACTAATTGGACTTTTTAAATACGATATACTAATTCAACTTTTGCACCGTCAAAGTGTTCACGTGCATGGGTGGAATACCCCCCTTTCGGGATTATAGGTACATTATGTTACACGTTTTAAATAATTAGATATCATACATCATCATACCAGATTAATTAAATTATTACTAGCATCCGTTCGCGTACCTACCTGGTTTATGTGTTCTTCCAAATCATAAATTATGGCATGTGTATTGTAAAACATTAGTAGGTACTTAGATAATAATCAGTACAATTTTGTTTTTATCAAGCGCATCATTAAATAGGTAGGTAGGTAATGAAAAACACTAACTCAAATATTTCATGACCATGACTAAAACTGCACTCTCTCAAGAATTGGACTACCAGCGATTCCAAGCTCTATCACAGTTCCCCGAAAGTTTATATTGCTCCGCTCGCATAGTACGGCGGCTATAGCACTCGCGCTTTTCAACCGCACTTATTTACTATGCTGCCGCCCTGGCAGGCAGTTGTATACGTTTCAAACTATTTTATCTCGTCTCGTCTCGTCGAGATAAATAGTTTTAGGTAACTACCTAGGTACTTACTGTTAGTGTGATTTCAAATTAGCCGCAAAGTGCCGCGCGGGCACTTTCATCAAGTCACCCTTATTTATACCTCTAACCACAGAACAGGTATTAGTACTCTCCAACCCCAGCCCTGCCTGTATGGTAGCCGCGCGCTACACGCGCTAATACAATCAAAAGTAGGTAGGTATCATGTGCTTGTAATTTCACCGGAAACCATACCCATCGAACTAGAGCATCGAACTAGAGCACAGACGCGAGCATTACTGCTTGGCAGCAGAAATAGGTACTACAGGGTATTACCTACCTACCTACCTACCATGTAATGGTTCCTGTTTGAGGACAAAACTGAGAGTAGGTAGGTATAACGTTGAAAAGAGCGTGTGGTCCCCAGTCATAATAATAGGTAAGTAGGTACCTAACCCAGCTGGAGTAGGTACCTAGGTTTTAATAAAAAAAAGTAAGCAGGTAGGTACTTACATATATATTTAATATGTATACCTACCTACCTATTTTTATTCACGTCATTATCTGTTCCACAAGTAGAGTTAGGTAGGAACATAAGAGTATGCAGTAGACACCTATTTTTAAACATAATCACCCAGTCGACATGACAAAGGATCAAATGTATTTGTCCTTTACTTAGTTGTGTAAGTTACTAACGCACACAACGGTGAGCCGCGCACACGTAGAGCCTCGCGTCGCGCGCCCGTAAATACCTAAACTTGACAGCGCTGGATCTTGGAACGGACTCTTAAGGGTCAAAAGATCCTGTCTCAGCAAAAGCTGCACCGCGTACGCAGGAGGTAGCGGAGCAGCACTGGTATTCTGACATCAAAAGTAACAATGTGACGCAGTAAATTAGAATTGGATTGAAATTGGGATTGGATCGGAAACGTCATTGGATTTAAGAGCACGATTTGAAGAGCACACAGTTAGTGGCCAACAACTAAAATCGAAAGACATGTGCCATCCACCAATGGGTCCGCGTGGTGGATTAAGACTTAATCACTCTCGCCCGAGAGTGGCCAGTGTTCCAACAGTGGGAACATTAGATGCCGTCATACAGTGGAGGGTACGAAGGGTAGTCGCTTGACAGTACAATGGCTTCTTTGCAAACTTACCTCAATAATTTTGGTCATCGTAATGTGTTAGATGTTCCGTTTTTACTTGTTTTATTTTGTTTCTTTTAAACTATAAACCCTTCAGTTAAGTAGCAGGCAATAGATACATAAGTACTGAATTAAGTTAATGTTAAATAGCATAAGGTAAGTTTGTTAAACACAAGAAATAAATAAAAATATTTTCTTTTCAATAATTACTTTAGAAGGTTGTCATGATGACGGACCATCAGTGTGTTTATTAAAAAAACATCTTACGTTTATTGGTATAAGGTTCAAAATAAACTCAGGTAATCATATTAGTTTTCAATCAAAACCCAATCCGTCTCTAGCCGAATCACTACGGCCGACCCAAAGCGCTCAGTGTCCTAAGTTACACCGCAGAAATAACAACAATACGAAGGGACTCCGACAGGACTCTGAAATGAGTGCCATTTACACATCAGGTCTTCGCTTGCAAAAACAAGTGTGTTAGCTATATTAACTCGGACAATGTTGCTGTTGCCCCTATACATTGCTGACTTACAATGTACTTATTAATTTACTTATTTTTTTATTTTCGTAACTAAGTGTTTATACAAAATATACACTGCTGGGAGGGAATATTGCAGGCAACACTGCTGACTGTAACAGCGTGGCGCACGCGTCGATTTCTTCTAATATATTTTTATAATTCTTTATTTTTCAACTTGTATGGTTTGGTACATAATTAAAACTAAGTAAATCATTTACTTGTCGTATTATTTTGAAGAGGACCAAATACCCAACACTAAGAGTTCCTCTAAGTGATCCAAAAGTTTGAATATATATATGAATATGAATGAATAATGTCAAACTTTGGACAACATTTTGTTAACAATTGTGTTAGCTAGATTAACTCGGACTATGTCAAAATGGCTTTGGACAATATTTTGACATTGTCCGAGTTAATCTAGCTAACACACTTGTTTTTGCAAGCGAAGACCTGACGCAATGTTGACTGTTCTATTGGTTGACTTTAGCGGAATCCTTCAAGAACCATAATACAGAAGGCCTATGACGACAAAATCGTTTGACAATCGTAAGCGTAACCGTATCGCCCAGCTGTCAATGTGTATGGGGATTTTTACATGTCATGAACTATCAAAATCTCATATAAATTGACAGCTTTACTTACGATTGTCAAATGAGTTTTTTGTGATGAGCCCTCTTGACTCAAGCATCGATTTGATAAAATAACTCTATGAAGAACTGTCAAAAATCAATGCTTGATATCTTTGAGCTTGAGTTTCGTTCTTGAATACGGACCTTAAAATCAGAGAGATTGGATGTATAGTATATTTCAATCACGCTGTAATTGTTGAACTGATTTAGATGAAACTTGGAATAGTAATATTTCTAAACCTGGAAAACATATTAGATACTTTCTACAGTTTTGTACTAGGTACCACGTTTAGAATAAAATATCTAAGAGATCTATTTAGTTTGTGTTTGGATTCCTAAGACACATATCGGAGACCCCGATGTACTGAAACAGAGGACGGAGTTAATATCCTGTTAGTGGGTCACATTAATCTTGTTTTGACGCGATCGAAAAGGGACGATACATTCTTTTAAGGACCTTAAAGCCTGAAACTCAGCCGACCATGAAATTGGTATTCGCTTAGCGATAAAACATTACGGGCAGAAAATTTGGACTAAAATACATACCCTGAAAATGTTAAATAAGGGATGTTTTTATCGTTGTAAAAATCGGGGTAAATTGGGTTATTGGGTTATTGGCAATATTGGTGTTTCTGATTTGAAAAATCAGTATCTTGGGTGTCCCAAAACATGTATGTTAACTCAAAATGGGATGGTTCAGTTCCTAGAACTAAAACATTTTTCATGAAAAAAAAGCTAAATCTAGCCTTACGTTTAGGCTAATAAGTAATTAGATTAACTAGATTGTAATAATATTGAATACATTATTTCAAAATGTATTCATCATAAGAAAATAAAAATAAAAACTTTTTTTTTTTATCTAGCCTACATGATTGAAATGTTTACATACCACACCCAATTGACACATATACCTGACCGTATTTAAATAACAGTAAGTAAGTATGCATTTATTTACTTACAAAATAATATATAATCGTTGATTATATCGTTATCTTCCCCCCGATTGCATAATTCGGTTGCAATCGATTTCACTTGGTTTCAATCAAAAACTGACGTATTTTGATGAATGTGACAGCTTATTGACAGTTCGCTGATTGAAATCGGATTGAAACTGAGTTACGCAATCGTAGTTACGGAGCTGGTGTTTATAGCACAAGTTTTGTTTAGTTTTTAGTATACTAAGGTGTGGAATACTCTGCCGTCTTCTGTTTTTCCTGACAATTACAATCCGGGCCTCTTCAAGGTTAGAGTGAATAGGTGTCTCATAGACCTTCGTGCTTCACCGTCGGCCACATCATCGCATTCCACCAGGCGAGATCGTAGTCGAACGAAGGTCTATTCTTGATTAAAAAAAAAACTAGGTGATCTGCCCCAGATTTGCCGTTTTCATTGCACCCGTAGGAGCGATACGGTCTCCCTCCATAAGCGCTTATCGCGGTTTGAGAGTCGGTGCTTCGTTTGACATGATTTTAAATGCGCTAAGGTGTGATTTAAAAAAAAACGTATTAAAAAAATTAATGCTATTGGACTATTTTCTTTGTTGTATTTATTTAATAACAACTTAAACTTTAATTTAGTAGGTGTATTTTTAAAACTTAACTAAACTTCTAAACTTCTTACTTTAGCAGAAATAACAAGCGTAAAATTGGGAAAAGTACGCGTTTTTTAAACCGTCTTTTTTTTTAAATATTGAGCTAACATGCCGTATTTTTCTGTGTTCACTTAAATTTTAAAACTGTGATTATTAAATTGCATTTTTGGAAATATGTTACACTTTGTTATTTCATAGAAAACATGATCGAAAGTTGACTTGAATTGCTCATTTTACGAAACGTGCGTTACTAATTATTTTTTTAATCAGTTGTGTCTTAGCTTAATTAATATTTGTTCTGTTGGCTTTCATTTTAAGGGATAAAGCTTTTATTTGTTTTTATTTTTGTTAAAATATCTTCAACACACGAGCCACAATAGTGTTCGAAACTTCACGTGCTACAAGAAAATTCAAGGATTTTCAAGGATAGGGCCCTTATCTGCTTCCCATAGTACAAGCTTTGCTTAGTTCGGGGCTCGCTGTAAAACTGCCCGTCAGTTTATTATATTTACTATCGCTGTAATTTTTTGTACCTTTCAGGCAGCGAAACCACAAAAAGCTCAAACTGTTGAAGAGTTGTAAAAGCTGTAATTCCCCTCCACATGCGCGGTCACGTCTCGACACTCAGCGAGGCCGTGTTTAATGCACGTATCTTTTGAAAAGTAAAAATGCTTGTAAAAACACCTTTTTGCATGAATTTGCGAGTTTTTAACACTTTTGTGGAGCGCGCGAGCTTTTATTGGTTTCGCGTTTTTGTGAATGAAAAGGGCTTTTTTTTTCATATTGCCTACTCATTAGCTTACTTACGTTGCCCGGGAGGTTTTGTGTTCTACGATTCGTTTTAGGTACTCTACTGGCAAGTAAAGCTTGTGAACATGTTACTAAATCAATAAACGTACAAAATAAACCTCACTTTGTTACACTGCCGTACTTGCCTAAACTACTGTAACAACAACAATAACATTTAATTATAGTTCGCACAGCGGATCTAGGCTTCCGTGAAGTTAGCCGTTTGTGATGCGCAAAGACAATTTAGTTTGAAAAAGCTCTTGCGCATCGAAACGGCTAATTTCACGACGGCCGAGATCCGCTGTGAGAACTATACCCGAGGATAACGTAGTGGGTTGTGCATTTACTCATACTTATTATAACACCATTACTTGAAGTACCTAGTACCTAAGTCTCAAATGTGCTAAACTGTTTGTTGTCCCAAATAAAGTAAAAAATAAAAAAAAAACATGGTGACTGTTATCTACCGTTTACACAAGCTTACAGGCAAAATATATTTATAGAATTTAGTTGGAGATATCTTTTTAAAATATATGAACAGCTCTACATTAATTATGTAAGCTTTAGTTAGATAACATAGGGCTATCATAGGTACTGGGTAACTATCATTTGATCCCACGAATTTGATCCCACTTATTATTTTTAATTATGAACTCTCATTTAGTCCTAATTCCAGTTTAGGTATGAGTAAGTAGCAAACGTTGGCATTCGTTACCGAAAATGCCTGGCATTTGAACCCGATTTGGTGATGGGCCTAAAAAAACATCAGGTAGGATCAAATTTGTGGGATCAAAATATGATAGTGACCCGACAGACGCCACAAATTAAAAAAAGAAGAAGAAGATACTGACCCGTCATAAGGGTAAAAAAAAAAACAAAAAAAAAAACCAAAAAAAGGCATGCCGCTTTGCACATATGCGTCGTTTATGAAGAACAGAATAACTTCCACTAATTAATTATTTGAATGCTCAGAAAATAAGGTTCAAATTAGCACAGCACTACACAACAGTCAATCTGTTTGCAAGTAGGCACAATCTATAGCAGTAATCCCAATCAAAGTATCTCCGAGTTTAACTGCAGTTTTATATCTTCCCCCCAGCTATTAAGGGGGTAAGTGGGGGTGGGAGAGAATAATTGGACTTTTTCGGGGTGATTTGGAGGAATTAACCTTTTAGTGCGAATGTAATCTTAATAAGGGGAGTGTAGGTTTATGAGAATTCGTTATGATTGTGGGGAGAGGTTTGCGAGGTACCTACCTAAGTACCTAGTGTACCTACCTACCAATAATAAGATCAGATAACTTGTTATTATTCTTGTGAAATAAAGTGAATATGTCGGATTATTCCCATCTGCCACCTCGACCAGATTATTTTGTCTTTGGATAAAAATGTGTGGTGGTGGTAGAACCTCCTTGGAGCTCTATGGCAATTATGGCAAATAAAAATACCAGACTCTTATTATGTATATTAGTACAGCGTACAGAATGGCCCTTCCAAGTTCCAACACGGTTTGATTTAGATACTCAAACCGTGATCACCCAGATCATAAGTTCGACGGCACTTTCGTGAGCGCTGAATCTAAGGGCCATGCGTGCGCGTTTATTTTGTTTTGTGCACTCTTTCCACAGCGCGCGCATGGTCATGACATCTCTCTTTGCAATAATTATTGCCAACCATTAGACTTGTTTACAATATCATGCAAGTTGTTTTTTTTTTATGTCAGCAAGTGACAAGACAATCAAGGCCACCTGATGTTAAGCACCACGCCTGACTATAACAGATGCAGTGCCACCCAAAGCTTAAAGTGTTTGCGTGGCACTGCACTGCGCTTATCACACTTGCTACAGTGCCCTTCAAACCTAAACACAGTAATACTTGCACACTATTGCTTGGAGGTAGAATATCTGACATAATATCTGACATAGAATATCTGTTGTGATTGCGACGTTTTTTTTCATACATTCTATTGAGAATGTCCGTGGTGTGCGTTATCGTAAATGAATAAATTAATATAATTGATTGTACTTGTACACCAAAACATAACTTAGATAATAATATTTTACAAAATAAGTACAATGGGCGGCCTTATCGCTTAGAAGCGACTTCTTCCAGGCAACCTTTGGATGGTGACGACTTTTAAATTTATTGGAAGAATGGGTGGCGGTGTACTAACATTAATGTAAATGGTAGATTCAAGATTCAAGATATTTAATTGCATAAATAAGTGTTACACAAGGTCTTAAAAGTAATATGACACTTAGAACTTAATTGCCCTTTTCAGGCATTGCAAATTTTATGTAGGCTATTTAGGTAGGAATAGGAACCTTTATTTTAAGTTGTATACATTTTTAGCCATGTAGGTATAGTAATTAAACCAACAATATTACCTATCTACTAGGTATCTAAAATCTAACAATTAACTTTAATAATTTTAAATACTCACTTATGTACTATGTAACTTGTTTTATTTATTATCATAGAACTTATTACTTGGTATTAGTAAATGTAAACAACGACCTACAACCTCCATCATCTTATTGCGAGTAACTCGTCACAAAGCTACGAATAACTCTGCAGCAATTCTCCTGAAGAACTGCACAGCAATCAATAGCAATATCCGCACTTCAGACAGCAATAAAAGGACCCTCTCCCCTGAAACATTGGGTCTCTAAAGACCCGTAACTGTCATATTGCGAGCGCTATAACAAAGAACAAGTATTGTAATTTCATCTTTAATAGAGCTACGTTTGATATTTATTAAGTGAAGTCAGTTCGCGTGATTCAGTGGCCAACTCTAGTGACGAAGCTAATTGGCCGCCTGAAGGCCTCTATCATGGCCTAAGACGATCGATGTGGCGCAGCGGGCGCAGGTCCGCCTGCGACGCGGAGGTTGCGGATTCGATTCCCGCGTCGGGTCAAATGTTTGTACGATCTACAAATATTTGTTCCGGGTGTTCTGGGTATTTTCGATATATAATAAAAAATATCTATCTATGTATTGTATTGTATTAAGTATATATCAGTCATCTAGTACCCATAATACAGCTCTGTTTAACAGCAGCTTACCTTGGGGCTAGATGATGCTATGTGGATTGTCCAGCTTTAATTATTTATTTATTAATTTGCAAAAGGTGGGACTGACTGCGCTCAGTTGAAGTTGACACTAGCGATCACCAAATTAATGGTGACTACGCAGTAACATAGTTCATAGTCAGTGCTTTATTTATTTATGTGGACTCCCTTTTCAGCATTTGGACGCGCATTTAGTCCGTTATGCGTGGGGAGCTAGCTATGCATGAAGCCAGCCTAACTCCTCCCAGAAGCACAGAAGCTTCCTGGGGTCTTCGCAGGCTTCGAGTGACCTTGGTGTTCCGAGGATTTGTGTGCGTTGAGTGGTTCATAGTCAGTGCTTAATTATATACGTTGATTGGTTAGCAACAAGTTAGCTATCTAAGATAAAGAGGCTGTACGTGAAACATCGTCCACCCAGTTCACAGTTGAGACAAATCGGGATCTTTGAGATCTGTCAAATGATTTGTCGTGACTTATTGTCGTTACACAGAGCCTTTGAAAATAGCCAACAATTTTAATATAACTTTAATCAGAACGGCGCGAACCATATTACTAATTAAAGATTAAAAACAATAATACAAATTTGCAAAAATGAATAAATCAATAACAAAATTCAAGAACCTTATACCTATATAAAGTCAAGCTGGTGAACAACTTAGACTGATTTTAGCAGTAGATACAGAGATAATTCACTCTCGCTCGAGAGTAGGCCAGTGACCCAGCAGTGGAAACAGAAAGCTGCCGTGATGATGATGATAGAGACAAATGAATCACTGGACCAGAGTAACATCAGGGTCTTTTCTTGAAAGCGACTAACGATAATCATGCACCCTCTGGCTTGATTGTCGCGTCACTGGTTTTTCCTTGATCATCCTGCATAAGGGCAATTAAAACGTGCTTCGGAGGGCACATTAAGCAGTCTGTCCCGGCTTTTTCAAAGTAGTTAGGCCATGACAGAGGCCTTCGGGCGGCCTAGAAACTCTGTCACCAGAGTTGGCCATACGAACTTACTTACTTTTAGTGACCATGAAGACAGCAAATTATCGATAGTGAAAAAATGAGTGCGGTAAAAGGGTTAAAGTGCGTACAAAATGCACTCATAAAATGGTGCATTTTGCATGCGTCCGTTACAGCAGCGTTAAATATGGCGCCATAAAAAATACCAGTGTGCGGCCGAGCTTACAATATGTGCCGTGCGTGCGTATCGAGTCACCATACTATTGCTCACTTGTATTGCAGACAATGGGTTAGCTAGCAGGTGTTGGTAGATAGATCCAGTGTATACTTAGTTCGCCAATCTCTGCGTCAGTGTGTCGCGCGCGTTTTAGTCAACATTTTGACTGGTCTATTTGTTTACCGAACCACCTGGGCTGATTATTAATAGTCTGTCATCCCCCCACCCCCTGTTGTTATTAATTATCCTGACGGGTTATTACCTGCTTTGTCAGTGACGATTACGCTACGGCTAAACGTGTCAGTGTCGCTTTGCTACCACTTTGTTAAAGTGGCAGCGCTTTCTTCATGATCGAGTTACTTAGTAATACTTTGCTCACACTCGCAACAAAAGCTCCAAAGTCACCGAAGTTGCAAACAAGCGTACGGCCCACTTGGTGGTGAGCGGTTACCGTAGCCTATGTAGCATGCAACATCAGATATATCACTTGCGCGTTTCTACCCTGAGATGTAGATCTAAAGTCTCATGTGCCTGTATTTTCACCGGAAACCATACCTGGAACACTAAAAAGCTATAGTTTGGCAGTTATAACTTAGAAGTTAACTTATAAGTAAGTAACTCACACTTATCGTATTAAGAAGGCGTCTAAGCGTTTTACAGAAGATCAGATTCCAACCTAATTGGATAAGTGAAATGATGCTAAGCCTAAGCCTACGTTAACTGATTTCTTTAAATACTTACATATAATTTATTCTGATATATTATCAGTTTCAATTATCAAAAAAAAACATTTAAAGAGTCATAACTCGAAAAATACGATTAATCGGGAACAAAAATAAGGTATTTTCGGATACCCCTGGATCTGCGGAATCTATTTTTTTTGTAAGAAGAAAGAAAGAAAATAGTTTTATTTGTGACGAGCATAGAAGTAGGTACAATATACAGAGTAGGTATAGGTACATACAATTAAAAAACAAAAACTAAAATTAAAAACTAAGTAGGTTATAAAATAGGTCGTGTGCTTTAGTTGTACCTACTCAAAAATGCGGTCGCCACAAAAAGGCTCCAACTCAGCATTTGCTGGGTCGCATAGCTGCCCAGCGCTGGTCTTTATATTCCCTACGAAATATAGTATTAAAATATGATAAACATATACAGGGTCATTCATTATCAACCTGACAAACTTAAGGGATAGGTTCCACACAAAAAAAAAAAATATGTACCTAAAATTTTTTTTTTAATGTATATTTTGTCTTAAAAATCCCAAGTAAACAAAAAAAAATCGATTACGTTTTTCCGCTCAATTATTATTTATCATTGTTGGGAATCGAGCTAAGCGACGTAATAATGAAATATTCTAGTGTGCGCGCCCCGTAGCGGGTCAAGGACACGTGCAGGTCAAGGACGCGCGGGTTATTGACCCGCGGTTCATTGACGCGCGGGTCACTGACACGTGCCGAGCGCTGCCTTTTCGATTTCTAACAAGGATAACTAATTATTAAGCAGAATTATGAATTTTTTTTTATGTGTGGAACCTACCCCTTAAGTTTGTCAGGATGATAATGAATGACCTTATATAAAAAAAAAAGTCTAGCCGTTCATTTTGAATTAATTTTAAAATCTTGAATCTGCTGATTCATTGACTGAAGCTCGCCGGGTCAGCTACTCAGAACTATTTTTTGCAGATCATGGAAACATGTGTCACGTAGCACGGACTGAACCCGCAACCTCTTGCTTCTCTACCGGGCACTCGCCGAACGCGCCACCGAGGTCTTTAATATAATGATCAATGTTTGATATAAAAATAAAAATAAAAATATAAAATATTTCGTCTTCCGATCACTTTTAAACGAGACTGCAAAATTGTTAAATGGAAAAAACTGATTCCATCAAAGATACGGGGAAAATATTCAATAGTATTTATCATGGATCCCGCAAACCAAAATAAACGTATGTTTTCAAATGGAGCTCGAACGGAAGGAGAAAAAACAAAGAGAATTTTAGAAAATATGAGTCTGATGTTTTTGGTATCTACTTTTGTTTGACTGCTTCCGTGCTATGAATGAATGAATGAATGAAAGAATGATAATACTTTATTGTACTTGTACACCAAAACATTTTTTTTTTATACAACTGAACTGGCAACCAAGCGTACGGCCCACAAGATGGTAAGTGGTTACCGCAGCCTATGGACGCTTGCAATACCAGAGGTATCACTCGCGGGTTGCCATCTTGAGGCATAGATCGAAAGCCTTATGTGCCATAAATTTCACCGGCAACCATACCTATAACACCGGAACACAGCAATGCGAGCATTACTGCTTTGCGGCAGAAATAGGTATAGTGGTAGTACTTCCCCGGACGTGTTCTATCATAAAGAACTCAACTACTCTTACATACTTACATAAACTTGGATAATAACATTTACAAAATAGGTAGGTACATAGGGCGGCCTTATCACTTAAAAGCGATTTCTTCCAGGCAACCTTTGGATAGATAGGACTTTTAATTTATTGGAAGAATGCGTTACGACTAAAACGGTCATTTATGTCAAACACAAAAGCTCTTATTCATAATAAACTGTAATTTTAGCGGCTTTCTAATCATTTTCTTGTCATTCAAATGTCAATGAACGAAGACGAAGATAGACTTGAAAGACACATTAGCTAACAGAGCTTTATAAATAAGACTCTTATATTTTAAACTCACTTATACCTATTCGCTTTTGAACTATATTGTCTTCTTCTTTTAATTTATGACTTCGGGATCTATTTCGTGACCTATGAAGTATGAATACTTACCTATTTTTTTCATACAAACTTCGCGTCATGTTGTAGAAAGTAGCTAAGTAAATAAATAAATAATCCTTATTGTACAGAGTTTTTTTTTTTATACAACTGAAGTAGCAACCCAGCGTACGGCCCACAAGATGGTAAGCGGTTACCGCAGCCTATGAACGCTTGCAATACCAGAGGTATCACTCGCGGGTTGCCACCTTGAGGCTAAGATCGAAAGCCTCATGTGCCAGTAATTTCACCGGAAACCATACCCTTCACACCGGAACACAGCAATGCGAGCATTACTGCTTGGCGGCAGAAATAGGTATGGTGGTAGTCCTTCCCCGGACGAGCTCTATCACAGAGAACTCTACTACTCTTACAAGAGTGTACAATTTGTACACTTTACAAACTAAATTATAAAAAACTATAAAATACTCAGTTAGGCTTGTAAATATTAGAATTAAGCATAAATATGAAAAACTATATGAAAAACTTAGCAAAAACAAAAACAACACCACAGTTCTATACAAGCACTGTATGTTACGGACTTACGGACTTATAAGTATGTACCTAACACATTTTATAAGGATTTTTTTAAGGTAGGCCGCTCGTCAACAGTAATCACGGTTCAATAATTGCATGCAAGAATTGCTTTGTAAATTGATTTCAGTGGAAACGGGCCTTTATTTATCAAATACAAGTACCTGAAAAACTGATTAGGACTCTAGACATTATAATGTTGAAAAATAGTTAAGAAGATCAAGTTACAAAGTGCGTTCAAAGAGCGTTTTCACATAGTCCGACAGACGATATCGATAAGTTATTTTTTTGTTTTGACTTTCAGCTCTCCCCATTAATGGGGTCAAAATCATGGGGACATAGAGAATACACGCAAAAAACGACACACGAAATAAAAATGAATGAAAAAGTATGTTTTCCACCCGCAGTTCACAAAAAATTTGTGTCGCGGGACAGCACTTTCGTACCTAATGCCGTTTGCGGTATCTCGTTCTCGTGGCAGATGATATCGTATCGGTTAATGTGAAAACGCTCTGGTAAATGAAAGAAAACAATTCCAGGGCCGGCGCTAGTACAAAGAGTGTTATTAAATTGACGATGGAAATAAAAATATTGCAACGAGGGCCGCCTCATTACTTATTCCGTTTGGGCGATTTGTTCACGAGTATTGTTTTTAGGGTTCCTTGGGCCCCGGGGGCTGGTAGCTGCAAATTGATCAGAGTTTTGAAAGGCTTTAAAGATTAATAGGCATAATTTTCAAAAGCTGTTTATTTAAATAAATAAATATTGGCCGTAATTTTTTTAACAGCGCTATCAGCCCTAAGCTAAGTAAAACTTGTACTATGCGAACCAGTTTTTCTTATACTACAGTACTTATACATTTTTTGTAAGTAAGTAATACCCAGATTCAGAGATATTTTTTGTCAAATCTATACCCGCGCGAAGCTGGGAATAAGAATTACCCTTCAAAGGACGACCAATGTGGCGCGGTGGGCGAAGATCCGCCTGCGACGCAGAGGTTGCGGGTTCGATTCCCGCCTTGGGACAAATGTTTGTAGGATCTGCAAATATTTGTTCCGGGTGTTCTGGGTGTTTTCTATGTATAATAAAAAATATCTATCTATGTATTGTATTGTAATAAATATATGTATATCAGTCATCTAGTACCCATAATACAGCTCTGTTTAACAGCAGCTTACCTTGGGGCTAGATGATGTTGTGTGGATTGTCCAGCATTAAAAAAAAAAAAAGGGGATTTTGGGATTTTTTTTGCGTTAAAATCCCCTTCAGTACGAGCTGAGCTTTAACCCCAAAGGGGATTTTGACACTAAAATCTAAAATTCCCAAAATCCCCTTTAAAGGGGATTTTCAAAGGGATTTTGACACTAACCCGGACGGACTGCTAGTGGTTTTTTACAGAGAGATCGATGTTGCAAACCAAACAACATAAATGGTTCCTACTAGATACCGAGCGATATATTATAATAGCGTTTGAATCAATGGACCGATGACATTAAAGTAAAGCGATCGCAGGAAGTCGGTGGATGTTCAATAGGTATAGCAAAAAACTAAAAAACCGCGGGTGAAGCCGAGCGGGTCAGCTCGTATTTTTTTAACACACACCTGAAATATAAATATTACAAGCAGTTCTCCGAACAGTAGACCTCGCAAGCACAAACTTGTGAAATGAGCTTTGAAAGTGAGCAACATACTGCATTTTGACGATTTTGCTCATCACGCTGAAGATCCTCATCAGATCTTCACCAAATATCAGACAAACTTAAAGTTAATACTTACCTTTCAAATAAAATAAAAATCATCAAAATCAAATCACATTAGGCGGAGATATTCAGCAGCCCCCTTTTTGTCCCTTTTTGGAGAAAGTACGCCCCCTATCAAAAATCCCCAACGACAATCAAATTCTATAAAGTCATAGAACCTGTATACCAAGTCGTCCTGCAGGCGAGAACACAAAATGATCGGACAAACTGACATGACAACCAAAAGCATTTTTGGTCAATCTCGAAACTGAGACGCTTCGCTCGCTTAGCTCGCTCGGTCAATTATGCATAATATTCTAAAACACATATCCCAAAACTGTCACATGTCCCTTCAGACTTGCCCATGCCACATTTAGCTGTATTTCATCATAAGATGGACCCCACTTCGTAAATATTGAATATAATATGTACAGAACCTTTTTTATTTCTCGCACACTTTACAGCCAGCTCCATTCGGAATTGATATTTTTTATTTAGTTGTTCGCTGTATTAGATTCGCTCGCTTTGTGAATTTATCTCCGGGACCGGCAATTTTTCCAATGTTTATAAAAGTTAGAGGTAGCTTCTTTTGAAGAATGCTTATCTCACTTCTCTTGGTTTGTTGCTTTTTATTTACTTTATAATCGGTATTTAAAAATCTTAAATGCACCAGAAATATCTGTAACAAAAAAGAAATATTCAGTTAAATTGTGTTTTATTTAATTTTATTTATTCGGGATAACAAACAGTTATACATTTATGGTTGAGTAAATGGTAGATATGAAACAGACTTAATTAATATATAACCAACAGCGTTATCCACAACTTACAAAGTGTTGCATGCAAAGCTGTGATACTTTAGATATCTACTTATCAGAATTGTAGTATTTTTTATCATACTAAAGTATCAACCAAGCGTACAGCCGATAAGCGGTTACCGTAGCCTATGGACGCATACAATACCATAGGTATCACTCGCACGTTGCTACCCAGAGACGTAGATCAAAATTTGGTCTAAAATTACTTCGTAAAAGGTGAGTTTGCGTCGGACTAAGGTGGTAGTACCTACGTCCCTAAACGAGCACTATCACAAAGAATGGTAGTACTACTCAAGTCATAAGTTTTTTTGATAAAGCTATTCTCATTAGACAAAAGCATCCACTTACATCTTCCTTACATTCTAAACTAGTTATTAATGAGAAAAAGAGAATTATCCAAACTCTCCATGTTTGTTATATTATTTCAGATTTATAGTTTACTGAGATTCCGAAGGATAAGATAAGATAAGACTAAATTGAGACTATTATTTTCTTTGACGACCAATGTGGCGCGGTGGGCGAAGGTCCGCCTGCGACGCGGAGGTTGCGGGTTCGATTCCCGCCTTGGGACAAATGTTTGTAGGATCTGCAAATATTTGTTCCGGGTGTTCTGGGTGTTTTCTATTTATAATAAAAAAATATCTATTTATGTATTGTATTGTATTAAATATAATATCAGTCATCTAGTACCCATAATACAGCTCTGTTTAACAGCAGCTTACCTTGGGCTAGATGATGCTGTGTGGATTGTCCAGCATTATTATTATATTATTATTATTATTTGTGATCTATGCTATACGTCCCGTTCGGCCCAGATAAAAAAAAATGCTTTCGCCCCACATTGTATACCGTATACGGCTCTATATTTTATTTCAAAAAGTCTTATTATGAGTAGGTAATAGTAATAAAACAAAGCAGACAGGGTTCTCCATCAATCACAATCAGTATTCGACAGTTTTCAGTTACGTCTCTAAGCCTCAAAATCTGTCTCCATAGTAGGCAATGAGGCAGGTGGGACCCGCGAATTGGCCCTATAAATTACAGAGCTCATGATACTCCCCTCGTTTACCAATTTCGCATACATTTAGCAGTTTTTAGGGTTCCTTAGTAGGTTCGGCATGTCCAAGAACTATTTCGAAAGACTCACCAATCCGTATTCGGTTCACATCACTCTCGCTTGGGAGTAGGCTAGTATACAGCCGGAGTAGTACAGCAGAGGGAGCATTATAAGGCTGAGGATGATGATGAGAAATCCTTGTTTTGAAGTTGTGGATCACTTTGTCTATCTGGGCCAGGTGATTCGAATAAGTTGCTTTATCCTATCAGAGTACTCATGACAAAAGTCTACAATCAGTGCGTGTTGCAAGTGTGGATGAAATGAAATGAAATGAAATTTATTTGCTACAAATACGGTAGTCAAGGTTGTTGGAATTTGACAAGACATTGGTATCACACATTTCGCAGACTTATACGGCGAAATGCGTGTGTCGTTCGATGGTGTCACTACTTACTTAAATGCTTTGTGGAAGATAAAGGCATGTTTGCATGCAGGAATTGCCTTTTGTAATCAATTTTAACTGACTTAAATTAGTTTAAAATAGTCACATTTTAATGCAAAATTGCAAGCTTTAAATTGGCACAAAAACCTTATATTTATGACCTATTTACACCAGACCATAATTGCATGCAAGAATTGCCTTGTCAAATTGATTAGAACAAAAATGTTCTGAAACGAAATTGACTAGGCAATTCTTGCATGCAATTATGGGATTTTATTTTTATTTTTTATTTTATTTATTTTACTTTAATTAAAACGGACAGAAGTTCCAATTACATTAATTAAAGATATAATGTAGGTAATTTACAATAATAATAAGCAGTAGATACAGATATAAATAATGTCAAGATACAATTAAATTATTGCATAAAAAAGTTAAAATAGAAACAGAAAAAATAAATTACAAGTCAAAAAATAATAATTAATGTCATTACAAAATAATACATAGAAAGAGAGATAAATAAATTAAACACAATCAATTATGGTATGGTGTAAATGGGCCATTATTGATAAATTCCTTAGTCCGCTTCATATTATTTTTAACCCACTTTGTGGTAGAATAACTATTCTGTGGTGAAGTACTAATGTACAGAACCATTGAGACTCATGTCACCTCACACCTGTCTGTTTTCTCTCGGGAAGATCGCACAAAAATACCCACCGACATTGTATATTTTCCTTAAATTAAGGTAATGCCCCCTCCGTTATCCCATTTGAATTACGACTTCTGGGAATTAGGTTTTTTGAATTATGGATAATTTTAATGGATTGCGTAATAAGGATAGACAGGTGATCGTAATCGACTTGCTAATATTTGAAACTAATTAGCTTTGCAATGACTTTTTCAATTTCTACCATTGATTTATAAATTGATGCTTTTAACGTTCCTGTTTTCTTTTTAGTTTAGCTAGTCTGTTTTGTAGCCTATGGACGCTTGCAATACCAGAGGTATCACTCGCGGGTTGCCACTTTCAGACATAGATCAAAAGCCTCATGTGCCAGTAATTTCACCTGAAACCACACCACACCCTTCACACCGGAACACAGCAATGCGAGCATTACTGCTTTGCGGCAGAAATAAGTATGGCGGTACTTCCCCGAACGTGTTCTATCACAAAGAACTCTACTACTCTTAAAATGATGATGAATGTAAGTGGTAGCGCCAACGGCGAATTTTCCTTTGATAGCTGGCGAGCAGATTGATCTATGAATAAGGTAAAACGGGCTGGAAAGATGGAGAGGAAATGTGCACAGACCTTTGATATCCTGGCAGCTCCAATGTCCCTCCAGATCGCTGGGAATACACACGCGCGGTTGTAAGGCGTCGCGTGGGCACTCGCGGTTTCACAAATCACTTCGCGATGGTTTTGGCAATACCATAGGACAGTAGAGACCATAAGATAACGTCTATGGGGTACAATTAACTTGCACCGTAATTTAACGGATAGCGGGCGCGGATAGCGGTTCACTTATGACGGCGGTCTTGCGGTGCGGAAGGCGGAACTCGACATGCGTGTAGCATGCGCGGAAGCGTCAGCGGTTATGTGTGACGTTCATACGGAGCTTTTGCTTTCTCCGTTCGAGGGCGCTATAGTGCACAGTAGGAATTGGAAGGGTTTAGGAAGGTATTAATATATATCACCAATCACCTTATTTAAAACCAGCAGACGCCAATAGATGGCGTCACCAGTAAGCTTTTGAATTTCCGGCTGTCTGAGTCTGGATTTACTTTGTTTCGAATATACACCAATATCTGGCGGATCTATTTTGTTTTATATATTAAAGATCGTAAAATTAATAACCGAATCACGACTATTAATTCCATTAAGCTATAACTTATTCATTTTGTTCGCTATAAATATTAAAAGCAAAATCCATTTCGTTTACGATAGAAATCAAAACTTCAAATGAGGTTCTAAAAGTTCGATAAATCATTAATGCTTCGCGGATCGGACCCTTCGTCTGGGACGCCTTAAGGGCAAGTATCCTACATAAGGAGCTGCAGCTATGTCTCTTCGCTAGTGCCAGGCTACACTGCGTATCTTGTATTGCACACATTGCGTAACCAAAAAATCAACCAAGTCTTGTGTACCTACGTACTCAAAATCAGATGGTATTGTTACTTTTTATTACTGATGATTTGTTCAATTCTATGAACACTTTAACATTAGGTACTGCCAGCGAACCTCGGCCGTCGTACATTAGCCGTTTCGATATGCAATGGAGAAGTGTCAGTTGGGATACTGTGTCCCAATAAATGTCCGAATCAACAGCAAGTCGCTTTTTCAAGCTAATTTGTCTTTGCGTATCACAAACAGCTAACTTAACGATAGCCGAAATCCAGTACTATAATGTTAGTCGCTTGCATCAGAACAGCACCTTTACAGGCGCGATCGGAAGCGTAGTGTGACACCCCTTGTGTGGGCTTTTGGGCATCGATTTCTGTTTGTTCCTCCTTAATGGCTCCTGATGAAGGGTTCCATCCAAGCTTGTTGTACAAATTTATAAAATGACCAAACATAATCACATACTTAATAGCCTAAATTACCATCCTACTCGGGTTAGTGCCAAAATCCCCTTTGAAGGGAATTTTGGGAATTTTAGTGTCAAAATCCCCTTTGAAGCATCAAGCTCAGTCTAAAGGGGATCACTTATATAGATACCCCGCTGAGTTATTATTATAGAGGATAAAGACATGCAATTAGTGAAAAGCTTCTGTTTGCAGGTCTTCTTATTGTGGCCAAAAAAACAGATCACGATCCGACATAGGTAGGATCTTACTATAATGTTTTCAATGAAAGAATAACTGGTAAAAATTTGTAGAACAATAATAATGGTTCTGCTAATATCATAAATCCAAAGTTTTAACATATGATTTGCAAAGCATTGCCGGAAAGTGGATAGTAACTTGTGAGTTCATATGAATCAGAGGTAAACATGATGGATTAAATGCCACCCCAAGGCCTGAACAAAGTGGCTGAAGAGAGACGAAGATGGAACAGTTGCGCGTCTTGGGAGGGACCTACGTCCAGTAATAAGACTGCAATGGGTTGATGATGTATGATGTGCTTATAGGTCTCCCTTGGCTAGTTAATCGCAATTTGTACAGAACACGTAGCTCTAGTTGGTTCAGCAATCAAATGTCAAACCCATAACACGCACGGTCGCAAACGAGGGAATTCAATTAACGCGCGTACAAGCCTATAGGCCTGGGGCTATACAGTTTCGGGACATGGCTTGGGATACGAATTACTTAATGTTGCTAACATATTATTGCTAATTTGGTCATTACGACCTGCCTTTGGTGGCGTACATGAGATATCGTAAGAAAGCAGTAACACTTATGAGACTATGGCAAATGAAAATTTAAATAGAAATCATGACCTCAGTATTCATTTCACATTCGCCAGATATTATTCATAACACAGCTCTGTTTAACAGCAGCTTACCTTGGGGCTAGATGATGCTGTGCGGATTGTCCAGCATTATTTATTATTTATTTATTTTATATACTTCTGTGGCAATAACAGAAATACGCGCAGCTTCAACGACTACTCAAAGAAAGGTTTAAAAATCTCGTCCAGTAGTTGAGTTTTCCTTCCCACTTAGTGGACCCAACGCGCGGTGTAGAGGGCTTTAAGAGGCCTTTCCAAGATTTTGCGATATAATTCATGAAGTTCGCGTTAATGTATCTTTATATAGTAGAAGTAATAGCCCGCGCGACGAGGAGCGATACGTCCTCCCTCCATAAGCGCTCAGCGCTGTTTGAGAGTCGCTGCTTCGATCAATATGATTATAAGTTCGCTAACGTGTGATTTAAAAAAATTGGTATTAAAAAAAGTCAATGCTATTAGACTATTTTCTTCGTTGTATTTATTTAATAAAAACTTAAACTTTAATTTAGTAGGTGTATTTTTATTGTAAACTCTTTACTTTAGCAGAAATAACAAGCGTAAAATAGGGAAAGGTACGCGTTTTTTAGACCGTCTTTATTCAAAAATATTGAACTAACATGCTGTATTTTTCTCTATTCACTTAAATTTTAAAACTGTGATTATTATAATTGCATTTTTAGAAATATGTTAGACTTTGTTATTTCATAGAAAAAATGATCGAAAGTTGACTGGAATTGCTCATTTTACAAAACGTGCGTTACTAATAATTTTTTTAATCAGTTATGTCTTGAGTTAATTAATATTTGCTCTGTTGGCTTAAATTTTAAGGGATAAAGCTTTTATTTGTTTTTATTTTCGTTAAAATATCTTCAACACACGAGCCACAATAGTGTTCGAAACTTCACGGGCTACAAGAAAATTCAAGGATTGTCAAGGATAGGGCTCTTAACCGATAAACAATTAATATTGAGTTTGTTTATTTTTCAGCTTTTCATTTAAATTCGCTTGTCTCAGCTATATTAGTAATACCGTACACAATACGCATCCACAGAACACCTATAATCCTAGACTCTAGCTAGACACCTGCCGAGAGCCAACGAGCGAGCAACTGAAACAGAGTCTGTCTCTCTGTAATCTGTATGTATGTACCTATGTTCGTACGCTTAGATCTTTAAAATTACACAGTGGGCTTTAATGTAGTTTTCATCAATAGATAGAGTTATTCACGAGGAAGGCTTATACGTATAGCTTAAGCACGCAATATAATACTTAAATATATTTTTCGGCAATACAACTGTCATAGCAATCAGCCGTGGTCTGCCGTGTTCCGTCTATCCTTTGCTGACAAAAAAACATTGAATTCGTTGTTTTACCGCTTGGTGTATACAATGCCCCTCATCCTCATCCCACTATGATCCCTTTGAGACGAGAATAAACGCTTACAAAGAAGGCAAAACAACTAGCAGGGGAACAACGGGTCTCATTAGGGGGACATTCGGGACATCCCCCGATAACGAGATTAGCCAGATCTCTGATAAACTGGACTTTTATCTTGTCAGAAGAGTTGGTGAGCGGATATAATAGCATTAGTATTTTTAGGGTTCCGTACTTTGATAGGAAAAATGAAATCCAGTAATAGGACCACTTGTGCGTCTGTTTGTCATGCTTCTTTTTCTCAGCAATGGATAAAGGTATAAACTTTATTTGAATACCAAATTTAAAGAATGCACCACACTTTTATTCAGTGCACTTTTGTTATGAAAACGGCATAAAAGAAACATCTAGACTAAGGTTACCTTCAGTAACCTAACGATTCTGAAATTTGGACACACAAATTTCGACCGTCCGAGGTACCGTTGGAGCGACCAAGTTGAAAAAGATCTGCGCGAACTAAATGTCGCCGACTGGACGCAAACAGCGACGGACAGAATTGCCTGGCGGATTCTAGTGTCGGAGGCCAAGATCCACTTTGGGTCGCTGCGCCACAGCAGTAAGGTTTAAACTAAAATGATGACATTTGTAGGGAAAAGTAGTTGAAACTCGGAAATATTTTGCGAGTTAAAATATATAGCCTAGCAGAGTCCACATATATTATATTCCACTCTACAATCAAATTGAAAACGAAGCATTAAATACTCAAGTTTAAATGAATCCGGCGTTAACAAGCGTGAAAATTAGAACCGCAATTTGCATTGACTTAGAAGTTTTTAATTAAATATCCGAACAATTACCGAGATGATTTAGAATCCTCTTGTTTTGGGACTTTTGAGTGACAAAGATATTTTAAAACGATAGCTTATGCGAAAGTTAAGACATTTCATGCAACGTCATTTAGCTTCAAAATGGCGTTGCATGAAATGTCCACTTTTTATTTATTTTGTTTAAGTCCAAATGTATCATACTATATCCAAACACTATATTATGAATGTGTTATTTTAACTCTATCAAAACTAATAATTTATTTTCTTTCAGGTAAATGAAAATGGTAAAAACAAACAACAAACAAAAAGGAGTGAAACACAAAAGTAAGTTCAGTTCATCCTCTTTCATAAATCTCTTCTGAATCGACTGCAAGTAGGTACTGAAGCTTCTAAACTATTCATAAATCAAAGAAACACACCTGTTTATACTTTGAATGCGTTGGGGTAGCCGAGGACGGCAGCTATTGGCCATCAGGCAATCTTATCTCGCGTCCGTTTGCCGAAAGCACGACGTACAAAGCTCATGGCACTGAGCCCAAGTCATTGGATCTGGCTATGATTGTGAAACCAAAAACAATGAGGAAAGTAACAAATACTCTTATTATTATGTCTTGCCAGACAGGGCTTTGTTTAAAACTCACTAGAGTCAAAAGCCTGATCAAGAGAGAAACTCGAATCATATATATATAATTATTCTCTCGATTTACCTAAGATCTCGTTTTTCATAAAAGATACTGGTGTCGATTCTGTTGTAGCCTTTTCTAACTTAGCTAACTAAAATTATCGCGGTTCTTTGTATTTTAATTCATTAGAAAAGGACAGCAATAGTTTTAGTTAGTTTAGTTTAGAAAATGTTACAACAGAATGGACATCATCTTACTTAACTAACAGCACGCTAAGTAGTGTCATTCTTATCGATGACAGATTTGAAAGACACATTAGATAAGGAGGTTTTTAGTATGTTTATAAGGCTCCCCAGCCTAGCTAGGCCCCTCTGCATAGTCGGTACAGCTTGTAACTTGGTCAAACCCCCAAGGGTTTACTCCCGGCGAGACGTCCCGGCCAGAACTGACGGACAATAGGAGACAGAAGGACGAGGTCTATTGTGGCGGTGTAAAACTTAACGGAGAGGACATACGGGCTCAGATCGTGCACACAAAGATGCAATCTTAAGATAGCAAATGAAGTGAAAATGGATCCCGGTTGCCGATCTAAGATTGTCAAGTTGGTGGAGTGTGTGCAAGATAAGCAACTACATTGGTTATTGCCGCTCGGTCCGGTATGGCTGTTTTCAGGATCATCATGGAATATTAAAATAAGATATAATTAATGAGACCTGACGATGCACCGACAAACACTTGGTAAGATCTTAGTGACTAGCCATCATTTACAAACATTATTCAATAGAACCACTTTGCTGGTGCTCCAAAAATCTATCTTAACTTCTTTGGAAATCTAAGCTCATTGGTGGCTTCTGCCCTTTGAATCTGCTGTTTGAATACAAAACGCTTATTTTACAACTTTTTTACCAAAGTACTACTGATACTTTATAAGGCAACTAAAATCCCCTATGTTTCCACAATCAGGCTTTATTCGAGAAGAGCCTGCTGCGAATTTTGATAGCAAAGAGGGTGCAAAATTGCATTTAGCGGCGCCCCGGGGCGGAGCGGACAGCTCTTAGTTTTCTCCGAAAAATTGTAACAGAAGCTTTTGGTCACTAGGACCAGATTTTGGTATAGCTAGATTTCTGATTGGATGCAATGGCTTTTGGTTTACTTGTGCCCAAATATTGTTACATAATTTGTGAGGCTCTTTCTGAATCAGTAGACGTTATGCTAATACCTAAGGTAAGCAAGACGCAAGCAAGAATGGAAGAAGTTAGCTTATTGCTCAGATGACTTAAACTAGCTCCATCTTTGACACCATCATAGAAGACAGTGTGAAAATCATTTCTTTCTACTCCAAGCTCAAATGGTTCATAGAACTTATCTTTAAATGCAAAACAGCAAAAGCAACGAGCCGGATAGTGAGGCAATCAATAGGATCCCAAGAGACGCCTGCCTGTTCCAGTAATGAGGAACCAGCGATGGAAATCTCTCGTCTATAAAGGCATATCTACATAAACATAAAGCACTCGTATTGAAGCCTTGTCGTTATTTTGGATGATAACGGAACTTGTCGAGTAAGTGGTAATCTCCGCTAAACTACAAATTGTGTTACTGTGGACCTTGAAATATAAAATTTATTCGACAACCCGGAGCGTTGTCGAATAAATTTTATATTTTTTATATTTTCCAGCAAAAGCATAAACATCCTAATATCGATTTAAAGTCGTACAGTGCTAAGATAAAAAGCCAGGGCGTAGGCAGCCAGCTTATCACACGCCAGCCACTGGTCGTCATCTTGCGTACATACCGCGCGCTTGGCTACTATTGCTATATGCCCGCGGAAAGTGTGGTTTTCTTGTGAGACTGACAGAGAAATATGTCAACTGCCGCCTTAGCAGGCTTTCCCCTAGCTGTTACCTCTGTTTGAGATGGCTTCGTGCAAGCGATGATTTGAATCGTATGTCATTAAAGAGATTAATTTCTTATTTTTTTACATTCTAAGGTACTAATTCTATTACTAATACTAATAGTTACTACTGTTCTGTGATCATAGGCTACATAACTTTCCTAATGGTCATTATGTAGATTTTCGCTGCGGCGTGCGTCGATCTATCTAGGAACCTCCTGATTTATTCCAGAGCTAATTCACTATGTGCAACGCCAATATTCGATGCGCCAATTTGACCAATTTCCCAGTGAGTGGAATCCTTAGCACTGGTCTGACCAGAAATTTTGGAATAATTGGGAATATTATCGTAAATGTTAAAGTCAACGATGTGAGGCCTGAGTGCTTAGCACGAAAAAGTCGTTTGACAATCGTATATGTAAACGTATCGTCCAGCTGTCAATTTGTTTAAGATTTTTGACAGCGCCTCTTTAGTGCGTTAAATGAACTACCGTAATTTCATACAAATTGACAGCTGGACGATACGTTAACGTTTACGATTGTCAAACGACTTTTTCGGGCTAAGCACTCTCCCTACAAACCGTTTTTCTATTCTTTTGAATTTTTATTAAGAAATTTCAAATTTTGAATACTATCAGAAAGAATTAAATAGGCTTGCTGACGTTTATCTTCGGACACATTGTCCGAACTGACACATTTTAATTTTAACATTTTCTTTATTTAGTTAAAATCGCTCACAAGATTAACGACTAATGCATAAGACCAGCGTTCGTCTTGTTCGGTTTGTTCGTTGTCTGCCTGCCATCATCCCTCCTCCTCCCTCCATCATCAGCCTTGTCACTGATACTTTTTGCTATCCAAATATCCTAAGCGTATCTGTCTTTATCATAGCCCTGTTACATACCTGTCACCAGAGTTGGCCACTGACTTATACCAAAGTTATGAGATCTTATTGCTGGTAGATTTTGCGTACTCATTAACCTAACTGGTGCTAGAAACCATTCAGTGTTAACTTGATTACCTGTGCGTAGATAATGTAGGCCCCTCAGGACACGCTGTCTGATTGTATCCGCGATAAGGGTACTGGCCACCGGTAACGGATCCACCAGAGTTATACCACAGAACAGATATTAATATAGTAAAAAAGTATTTATTTATTTCTTGTGTTATACAAACTTACCTTATGCTAATTCAGTACTTATGTATCTATTGCCTGCTACTTAACTGAAGGGTTTATAGTTTTTTTTTTTTTTTTTATACAACTGAAGTGGCAACCAAGCGTACGGCCCACAAGATGGTAAGCGGTTACCGCAGCCTATGGACGCTTGCAATACCAGAGGTATCACTTGCGGGTTGCCACCTTGAGGCTAAGATCGAAAGCCTCATGTGCCAGTAATTTCACCGGAAACCATACCCTTCACACCGGAACACAGCAATGCGAGCATTACTGCTTTGCGGCAAAAATAGGTATGGTGGTAGTCCTTCCCCGGACGAGCTCTATCACAGAGAACTCTACTACTCTTAGTTTAAAAGAAACAAAATAAAACAAGCAAAAACTGAACATCTAACACATTACGATGACAAAAATTATTGAGTAAATTAGTACTACTATATACGCTAGCCGGTAAATAAACAAAGTAACAAATATTCTAATAAACCAACCGATTCAGAATAACAGCGTCGAATATAAAATTATAAGAATCATCATCCTTTATCAATTAGACGTCCATTCCAGGCACAAAGAAGCACTGGTGGTCTAGTGGTAGTGACCCCGCCTTCCGATCTTAAGGTTGTGGGTTCGAACCGGATCGCGCAGCAATGGATTATTCAGAAAAAATATAAGCGCAATGCCAGTGCTCTCATACGGCACTACTGTGAAGGAAAACCTCGTGAGAAAACCGGCATACCTACACAAGTAGTGTACTACGGCTATGCAAGTAATGAAAATAAATTACAATCTAAGTACCATACATCGTTTCAAATGACTTTCTTTCTAGTACTGCTTTTAAAGTCTTATAAATCGTAACATTCGGTCGGAAAATGTAATTTGAAAATAGCGTAGAACTAAAATAATTACTTCTACTTTAAATTTTTAATTATTTCATTGCTTTTTCTTGGTTTACTTGCTGTGGGGGATTTCTGAACTTTTTTGAAACTTTTTGTTCAGTAATCCCCTTCGCAGGGGATTTATTAAGGGGATTTCCAGACCAAGCCGCTGAATTCTTTCTGTGCTGCGAATAATTTATATTGCTAGGTTTACTTGCTAATTATTGCTCTTTAAAAATATATATATGTGGGAATTTTCTAATTAAAAAAACCTAGGCAGGGCTCCCGTACGTCTGCTTTCGGCCCCCACTCGATGGACCGATGACATTAAAGCGGTTGCAGGAAGCCGGCGTATCCACCTTCAAGCGTCAAGGCGCTTTTTAGGGAGTACTATGTCTAGGAGAGGACATCTATTGGCTGTTATGATGATGATGATGACGATGATGATGATGATGATAATGACCCCTAGTTATCTATGTGTCCAGCGCCCCGTGAAGGTTAACTTACACAATTGGTTGTGACAATCATGCACTGATGATCATTCAAAATCATTACTATTGTTAACTTAACACCATAATATAGATTTCTCTTTCCTTGAATGATGGCAAGGGCACTGGTTTCATATAAACAACGTGGGTATTTCTGAACAAAGAGTATAGAAGTCCCATTCAAAGGGGATTATCTGAGGGGATTTGTGTACCAAGCCATCTAAATTACTCCAACGCTGAAAAATAAACACAATTTAATTGAAATTAGATTAATTGTGGTCACCTTTCTCTACCTGTATTTTGTTTTCCATCCTTGATTTTTTTCCTAATACCTTATGATAAGCGGAACCGTAGCCTATGGAGGCTTGCAATACCAGAGTGGTATCAATCCCGCGTTGCCATCTTAAAACGTAGATGAAAAGTCTCATGTCTCAAATACTCTCGAAATTGTGTTGAAACAGTATCGGTACCTATTCACCGATATACTGGTACGTGAAAACACCCGTTTTTAAAATGAATGGTTAGGTACCCCTCTTCGGGTAAAGGCCTCCTCCAGTTTATGCCATTCATCTCTGCTCTTAAGTCATCCATTGTTTTCCTGCTCCTTAGTTATCACCAAGGAAATCAATATCTAGAAGGGCCCGAATCTTAAAAAACGTGGCAAATATACGATTGCACGCACTCGCACAGTGATGTTCAAGTTGATCCAAGGTCAGCGAAGTCCACCGCGTTACTCTAATCACCGATTTCTAGACTTCCTTGGTTATCACTTAGTCGCTTCCATGAGTGTCTACCCTCTGTTTCTTTTTGGATTAAAATAGCGTATAATATTGATATTTCAATCATCACCTCATCCAACACTAGGCCCTTTTAGCCCAAGGGAAATAACGAAGGTAATGCACTCATACAATTTGCATGGCCGGCTTTCTGCGGATTAAACTTGTACACCCCTTTCTCTGGCAAAACTGAAATTGGATAGATTATTATTACAAGATGTTTCTTTAGACACCGGATTTGGAGCCTGAAGTATACAATTTCATTGTATTTAGAGAATCTTTGTAATAGCACAGAATAAACAAGTTTAATATTGGATTACTGGTAGGTATGGCATTCACCTTCGTGCTTCGGAAGGCACGTTATGCTTTTTTCAAAAGTAATGAGACCATCATAGAGATCGACAACCGATGTAGCGCGGCGGGCGAAGGTCCGCCTGCGACGCGCAGGTTGCTGGTACAAATGTTTGTACGATCTGCAAATATTTGTTCCGGGTGTTCTGGGTATTTTCTATGTATAATATCTGCAAATATTCGTTCCGGGTGTTCTGGGTATTTTCTATGTATAATAAAAAATATCTATCTATGTATTGTGTTTTGTTAAGTATATCGATCATCTAGTACCCATAATACAAGCTCTGCTTAGCTAAGGCTAGATGATGCTGTGGACTGTCCAGCATTATTTATTTATCTTCAGCAACTAGAATTGGCCGCTGTCTCATACAAACTTACTTTCTTATCTGAAATAACCACTATTAAAGTTAGGAAAACATTGATCATATTTTCACAGTATCTAATATAGTCTACGAACAAACAAATTGTTCGTAGAATATAGTGGTGTGTGGTATAAGTATACAACGGATCTCGGCCGTAGTGAAATTAGGCGTTTCGATGCGCAATGGAGCTTTTTCAAACTAAATTGTCTTTGCGCATCACAAACGGCTAACTTCACGGAAGCCTAGATCCGCTGAGAGAACTATACGTATAGTACTATTATCTGTTCTGTTCTTCTCTAAACGTGTCGTGGACACTATGATTTTGACGTACCTCTGACTAGCTCTTTTACCGCACATGAAAAACTAACAATACAAACATTATTTACACAAATAACATAACAAAATAAACACAAAATATCACAGAGACATTTTTCCTCTGAGAAAATATGACAATGCCATCACAGATACCCATATTACAGCAGGGGCACCCGCATCTTTTATGCGGCGCATAAAAAGTGATAAGGTATACTTGAGCCATGATTCCCTGAATGAGGAACCTTTGTAGCCCCCTCAATAAATAAGATCTAGGCCCAGGTAGCATGTTTACAGAATTTTCCGGACATATTTCGCTTATAAATACCGTCTTTGGGAACAGATTTCTTCTGTGATGAAATGGTTTCGGAAATTTCTGGAGGCTTTCTGACCGTCTATCGCGATGAGGTGGGTTTTCCAAGTGTACGGATAATATAAATATACATAGAAAAGTGTATTTATATGTTAAAGCAATAGTGGTAGTGATCTGTTGAGATAATATATCGATAGTTTAATAGCACTGGCGGTCTAATGGTAGTGACCTTGCCTTCCAATCCTAAGATGGGTTCAAACCCGGTCGTGCACCATATTTATTATATGGAAAGGAACTAGTGAAAATCATTGACATTAGACCGCAAAGCTAGACGGAATATACACAAACAGACAGACAACTTTAAGAACGCTAATTACTATGCAATAATTGACAGTGGGCTTGCCTACGTTTCGGACACAGTATCTTCGTACACTTTGAACACATTTTAATTTTAATATTTACTTTACTAATTGGTGGATTATAAGACCCAATCACTCTCGCCTGAGAGTAGGCCAGTGTCCCAGCCGTGGGAACATTAGAAGGCTGTCATGATGATCATGATGATGATGATTTACTTTACTGATGTTTCGGTAATGATGACACTGTTTTGACAGTCAATAAATAAATAAATAAATAAATAATGCTGGACAATCCACACAGCATCATCTAGCCCCAAAGTAAGCTGCTGTTAAACAGAGCTGTATTATGGGTACTAGATGACTGATATATATTTAATACAATACAATACATAGATAGATATTTTTTATTATATATAGAAAATACCCAGAACACCCGGAACAAATATTTGTAGATCGTACAAACATTTGTTCTGAGGCGGGAATCGAACCCGCAACCTCTGCGTCGCAGGCGGACCTGCACCCGCTGCGCCACATCGGTCGTCAATAATAAACTAAACTGCCAAGACGAATCCAATGATACCTTTATAAATCAATCTAGCCGTTTGGATGATACGAGGAAATCTCACAAACAATTACCCCTAAAAAGACCAACCGAGTGAAATTGATAACAACCTATTTCTGTGGTAAATAAAGATTCGATCAAAGGTATAAAGCAATAATGCCTTCGGGTTACGAATCTATCTTTGACGGATGGCACACCTGACTCCACGTTCGGGTGAATTTATTCAATATCGGGCAACCCCGACCTTATTGGGTTTTGATAACTCCACTATTTTAGGGTAAAAATGCTGAATGCTTGGTTCGGGTTGCCTACAAAGGAGTAAGTGGATCTCCGTGGGGCATGACTAAATAACTTGTCATGGGGTGAGGAGCGCAGTGCAGTGCCATGAACTTGTGCTCAAAACTTTAAAACTTAAAGCTTTCGATGACACTGCAAGTTATGGTCAGGCGTGACGCTTAACAAGCAACTCGACCGTCTACTCACATGCTCCATATAAAACAACTAAGTAAAATAGTATTTAACTTGCATAATAAACAACTATTTCATTAAACATTAATTAACTTTGTACTAACTTACTGAACAAAAAATATACACAAATTCATTTTGGCAAAGTAAAAATGTAGGCGGCCGCTCCGACTTAAATCTTTTATTTCATCCTGCTTTCCAGACCGGAACATGGTTTTAATTATAAATGTAATAACCTAATTTCTGGCAAAAGCATTCGACTAAGACTTTATTTCCCTGCTAGCGAACCTAGGCGTTTCATTACGCTTCTACCTACTTATTAATTAAAATTTCATCATGACAGCCTTCTATTGCCTCTATCTAATGTTCCCACTGCTGAGACACTAGCGGGAGTGAGAAAACTCCACCACGACCTTACCATCGGTTACCTTACCACGGGTTCGAATTCACGACCTTAGGATCGGAAGGCGGGGTCACTACCACTGGCCACCTGTGCTCGTGTTATTTACAATTTTAATGCAGCTTAAATAAAAGATGATGAGTCACTTGCTAACTCTGGTGACGTGAAGGTTTCCCGAAGGCCTCCGTCATCGCCTAACAACTCTGAAAAAGCCGGCCGTTTCCATTCTCTCAAAGCACGGAAGTGCACAGTTGAAATTGGCACTTGTGGTCTGCCCTCCGATTGCATAACTCGGTTTCAATCTGATTTCAATCAGCGAACTGTCAATAAGCTGTCACATTCATACAAAATACGTCAGTTTTTTATTGAAACCAAGAGAAATCGATTGCAACCGTTTTACGCAATCGGGGGGCTGCTGGTCTGCTGGTTAGCTGCTGGTTAGCTGCTGGTTAGCTGTGCGCTTAAGGGACAAGGTAAAAAAAATAAGTAATAAAATAATGTAAAACAATAAATCTAGTTTTATACAATCCTGTGCCATGGTAAAGATTAGTTCTAGATAATAATAATAAATAAATTTAACATATTGCGATCGGTTATTAGAAATAATGTTTCTAATCTAACTAGGTAGTGTAATTGGTTTATAAAAATACTGTTAGTTACTAAATAAAATTAAATAAATATTAAAAATAATAAACGGCTTTTTCAAAAATCGAGGTTTGTCGTATCTTTGGGTTGATCCTCGAACAACATTTTTTTTTTATTAAAACGACAAAAGCCAGCCAAATCGAAATTCATTACTAAACTCCTAATTCACAATTTCACAGCTCCACGCAAGCCAATAAAGGCGATACAAGACCGATATAAGGAGCACAAGAGACGTTACTTACCTAATTTGCTAAGGGAATAATTTTCCTACTCTCAAAACAATTTACCTACCATCTGCTCGTATGTTCCGATTGGTGTAATTCTGTACAATTTGAGATTGTTTTCAGTATTTGGGACGCGCGTGTTTGGGTATTAACTATGTAGGTAGGTAAGTAAATACATAACAATTGTATAATTGTACAATTTGAACAATTGTACAACAATAATTAATTAGTGTAAGTGGTCTGTGACCGTACCTACTAATTATTATTAAATAAATAAATAGGTAAATAAAAAATAAATAAATAACATATCTAGGTGAGAATAAAATTTAGGCTTACATTCATATGTAATTTAAGAACTAGCGGCCCGCCCCGACTTCGTACGGGTGCCTAAACTTGTATTATAAACCTTCCTCTTGAACCACTGTATCTTTTGAAGAAAACAGCATTTAGTGTAGTAACATACCTACATAGTTAAAAATCAGAATAATAACACGGCTAAAATGATCTCAGCGTACAATCAAACATATTTAAAAACTTAGAATAATAAACATGCCTGTATAGAAGATTATAGGTAGGTAGGTGCAAAGGGTAGTAGGTAGGTAGGTACGTGTAGAGGAAAATATAAAAGCTAATGTTTCTCAAATTATTCTTGCCAGTCAACATACTATTTCTGTAATTCTATAAGATTACCATCAAGTAATAAAATAAACACATAACCTTTTTGTCTCGCAATGGCAACGCCATCTAGTGGCTTCACTGTGTTTATTTTATTTTTGTGAAAATGCTGCCACCTATCGACGACTGGCAGTACTTCATTGTCTCCTTACGACGAAGCAAGTCGTAGAGCTATGAACGGCTTAAAAAGATTTAGCTACTGCTCACTAGATGCCGTTTGCGATGTTAATCCCGAAATAAGTAAAACATAGTTTCCAAAATGTATTATCCCACAGGGTTCAAAAAAAAACTTTTCTGAGTAGTTAGTGTTACAAAGACAAATAACTGAAAAATTATTGTAAATCTCCGTTCAAGAACTACGTAGGTTATGTACCAAAGCAATTAATTGTAAAATTTAAGTTTCAGTTTTATCTTTAGTTCATAAATTTATTTCAAAATAAACCAGCTAAACAAAATACAGTCCCAAAAATAAATTTTGTGCAAAAAGTAAGCTCCGCCGCGACAGTGTCAACACTGCCGTGACCAGGATTCGAACCTGGGTTACTACGGCCACAACGTAGGGTCCTAACCACTAGACGATCACGGCTATCGGAGCGATGAAACAAAATGTGAAAAAGCTGCCATGTTTGAAATAATATGTATTTCAGTACATTCAGAAAAGAGTTATTCAAACCTTTCAGCGAATAAAAACGATCCATCATGTGTGTGCTTAACTTAATTACGTGTGAAAATGTGAAATGTCCAATAATGTACGATCGTCCGTTTGTAGCATCCATACGTTAATTACAGTATGAAAAAAAGAAAACGGACATTTTACATTGTCATAGAAAAGTTAACTAATAGATGCTAGGTACTAACGGATTCATGGCAGTATATTTTACTTTAGCATACTGCGCGGTTTCACTCGCGTTTTTTTCTCTCCGTTTAAATTTAACTTACACAAATACATGTATAGTTCGCACAGCGAATCTAGGCTTCCGTGAAGTTAGTCGTTTGTGATGCGCAAAGCAATTTAGTTTAAAAAAGCACCATTGCGCATCGAAACGGCTAATTTCACGACGGCCGAGATCCGTTGTGAGAACTATACCTGCTTATTTAAGGAGCAAAATTAGCCAAATGGGTTAGCTTTGTCTAGACTCTAGAGACTAACGGACAGCAGTTCTTATAAATTATAAGAGAAGATAAGAGGGAGATAAGAAGAACATACAAAAAGAAGATTATTAGAACGCGACACAGCGTCAGTTAAAAAAAAAATAAGAAACAATAAATTATTGAACAAGAATATAACAATTTTACAGTTGAGTATCTTCAAACTTGAAAAGAACCCTGTTTCGAAGATTCCTGTTTGAGTCAATTCAATAATAAGTTCGCCCCTTGTTATATTCCCATAAAACATGCCAAATTCGCGATGCAAATTAGGGTCCAAAATGACCAGCTCTCTCCCGATCCGGTCCCAATTCTATAGGTCCACGAGAATCAGAACACGAATCATACAAAGATAAATCTCGTATCATGTCACTCGTGAAACCAGAACAAAAACATGGAGAAAAAAATCTTTTGAAAATCAATCCGCAGAATTGGCAGAATTCAGAGATTGGCGACTGTGGCATTGTCAGCATTTTGCAAGCGACTTGGGTTTTGCTAGGGTAAGGTATACCACATATTTACAGGAATGTTTGCTTAGTAGCTTAGAAACTAATAGCAAACGCTTGTATGTTTATTAGGTAACTCACAGAATAAATAGGTAATTAGGTATTGGTAGTAAAGTCGCGCCTCTGCCGTAGCTTCAAAATTCTATGACATAAACTCATTGATCTCTATAGTCATAGCAATAGAGATCAATGTTCTTCGTCGGTCCCTCATTGTTGAGGATCGTGACTCCTTCCCATTCCATGAATTAAGGATTTCCATTTAGAGCGGTCGGTGGCTTGATGAAGTGCCCTGTTCACTGGCATTTTCAGCTGTTCTGAGACCTGCCCCCCTACCATGACCTCTTAGAGCGATTCAAATTAGGACCTAAACTGAATTGTCAAAAAATTTTGTACCATAATTATTAATTTCATGGTACAATTTTTTTTGACAATTCAGTTTAGGTCCTAATTTGAATCGCTCTAAGAGTTCATGGTATGGGGGCTGGTCAGACCATCGCTTGGTGCTGCGTCCCCTTGGTCTTTTGCCCTCTATTTTGCCTGTCACAATGAGTCTCGATGTTATCGGTATTATTATTGCTGTATTTAGTATTAAAAAAAAAACATACTAACATTTTTATATATTACAGGGTTTGGGGCTCTTCAGTTAAGTTTTATTGACCTGTGTGAGAAGAGCCCCCTCTTAGCTGTGGTCTCTTAGTTAGTACATTATAATTTCTAAAAAGGTTAGGACTGTGTGTATGTATGCTTATGCTTAGTCATCTTTATTATGATGTTAAGGGCCACTGATGATGATGATGTTGATAATGATGATGGTGGTATGTTAAGATTAGACACCTCACTCGTGCGGATTTACACAACACAGCGTTAAAGTAAGTAAGTTCGTATGAGTCAGTGGCCAACTCTGGTGACAGAGTTCCCAGGCCGCCCGAAGGCCTCGGTCATGGCCTAACAACTTTGAAAAAGCCGGGACCGACTGCTTAATGTGCCCTCCGAAGCACGGGAGTGCTCAGTTGAAATTGCCACTGGCGGTCACCCATCCAAATGATGACTACGCGGAACAGTGCTTAACTTTGTTGATCTGTTAGGAACAACTTAGCCAGCTACGTCATGAGCGCTCCTGCACTGTTACACACTCCTTCTGGTCCATACTTTACTCACCAGCTTTACCGAGGCAATTTGAATGTCTAACTAGCATGATAGCATAAAGTTAAGAGTAGTAGAGTTCTCTGTGATAGAGCTCGTCCGGGGAAGGACTACCACCATACCTATTTCTGCCGCAAAGCAGTAATGCTCGCATTGCTGTGTTTCGGTGTGAAAGGTATAATTTCCGGTGAAATTACTGGCACATGAGGCTTTCGATCTTAGCTTCAAGGTGGCAACCCGCGAGTGATACCTCTGGTATTGCAAGCGTCCATAGGCTGCGGTAACCGCTTACCATCTTGTGGGCCGTACGCTTGGTTGCCACTTCAGTTGTATAAAAATAAAAAAAAGTTAACCTCGAACCTCCCTACAATTACCTTTGTAGTCTAAAATCCAGTTTTATTTATCACAATAGGGCGCGACTGCCCAAAGCGAGATTAGACAATTTACTTTTGTTGTTAACTGTGGTAGAGTCTTGAGAGTTGTCTTGTCTCGTCATGTGACTTCTATGCCGTTGACATAAGAATCGAAATGGATTGATTCACAACGCGACGGTTCCCTATCTGAACAGACAGACCTTATCAAATGTTGGATGAGCGTAATCCTTCTCAATTAGGCAAACATTGTTATTGTTACAATTGCAAACAATTATTATAATATTCAGGAAATGACGACATAGCAGTTGTACAAGCATTCGGCAAAAAATAACTATGTTTATTTTGGTTTTAACCCTTTGGCGAGTATTCGACTAATGCGTATTCTTGTAGTAGATTCAATAGAGGTAATAAGAATTATAACAAAAAATAATTTGTTCTTTTAACACTTAAAACTACTGGAGCGCTCGTGACGTAGCTGGCTAAGTTGTTCATAACAGATTAACGAAGTTAAGCACTGTTCCGCGTAGTCATCATTTGGATGGGTGACCGCCAGTGGCAATTTCAACTGAGCGCTCCCGTGCTTCGGAGGGCACGTTAAGCAGTCAGTCCCAGCTTCTCTAGAAACTAGAAATTCTATCACCAGAGTTGGCCACTGACTCATAAGAACTTACTTTACTTACTTAAAACTAGGTACTAAGTTTGAAAATATTAGCTTGGTTAACGTACATCATAGTAATACTACAATATTTGATAATATGGGCCAGGCAATATATTTGAATAGTATAATTCAAGTTACCTGTGTTGTGTGTGTCCTAACTACCTACACAGAGCTACCTATGTCGTATTAAAATACGTGTGGCGACCCGCGAGTGATACCTCTGGTATTGCAAGCTTCCATAGGCTGCGGTAACCGCTTACCATCTTGTGGGCCGTACACTTGGCTGCCACTTCAGTTGTATAAAAAAAAAAAAAAAAAACGTGTAGCTACGGTTGTTATGCTGATATTAACTATTTATGGATATCTCCACGCACACGAGACCAATAATAGAATAACCACAACTCCTAGTTTAGCAAAAGATTTATAATAAAAAAAACTTATTTTACAAAAAAAAAATTGTGTCTGCTCATCAAGAAAAATGATCTTTACTAGAACGTGTTAGAGTCCAACAAAAAATAAAATTACAATTTATTATTCAATCGAAAATCCTTGATCAAACTCTATTTCAATATAGGGCGATGTAAATATAATAATACTTAATATCTTTGCGAATAATAGACCCATTGTTGTTTGATAAGATGACAGACAAACGTGCAGATTCTATTGAAATAAAATTGCTCTAGGGAAAGTTTTTGTTTATTTTCACCACAGTTTGAAATTCTGAGAGTCGATAAATAAGAGCAATAAAGTTTATTTCAAACCTATTAAAGTATAATATTTCATGTTTTTTTTAGAAAAATTATGTATTTCGGTAGACGCAAAGTCAACATGTATAGTAGTAGAGTTCTCTGTGAAAGAGTAGTAGAGTTCTCTGTGATAGAGCTCGTCCGGGGAAGGACTACCACCATACCTATTTCTGCCGCAAAGCAGTAATGCTCGCTCGAAGGGTATGGTTTCCGGTGAAATTACTGGCACACGAGGCTTTCGATCTTAGCCTCAAGGTGGCAACCCGCGAGTGAGACCTCTGGTATTGCAAGCGTCCTTAGGCTGCGGTAACCGCTTACCATCTTGTGGGCCGTACGCTTGTTTGCCTTCTCTGTTCCAGTAGTATAAAAAAAAAAGTTTTGTCAAAAATATTATTCATTTCATTATGAACTTACCTATCCTTTTTACATAAAAGATGCCAATAAAAACAAATTTGGACTAAGGCAGAATTAGAACGCATTAATACGCAAATGCTTCGCTCAGACACCGGTTTGTGCCTCGCCTGCTCCATATATATCCTATATCCTATACATACTAGAACATTTTCAACTTATTTTCTTCATTGTGAGTGGGTAACACAATAACAAACCAATAAAAACTTGTTATTTTATCTTTTTTTTAAATGGCATGCTCTCTGCTTAGACAATATTGCCAGAGTCAATTAATGTCGACGTATACAAAAATAAACGAAACAAGCGCGAATTTTGAATTTGACGAACAAAACAATAATGCCAATCAATCTGGTGCCTTACATCCAATGACAATTCCGATCCAATCCCAATTTATATTTACTGCTGTCAAATTTTTGTAACTCTTGAAAACAAGGTTGAATTTGGCGCTAGGTTTGCTGTCAAAACTACGAAGTGTCATATTCCAATTCCAATACTTGTCCAATACCGATCGCCTTCAAGAGTAAGGCCCCCTGTAATTTAAACGATTCTGACTTTAATGTTAAAAAGTCGTAGTATTTCACGCACAATCAATCACAATTAACAAAATCGGCTTGAGTTACCTGTCACTGTCAATCATAGATCAACTACCTGTGTTCCGTGTGAAATATCACCCCTTTGACACCCCAATTCGTTCTTCATTAGACTGCATTCTGCATTCTCATTCTTGACTGACATCTGACATCTTGTCATACTGCAAACTTTCACTATTGTTCTCTAAAAAGGGTGTGACCCTAAGGTCAAAATCCATTTCATATTTAAGGTCAAAGTATTTAGATTAAGTAACTTATCCATTGTATAATATAATCTTGTTTGATCTAAGATCTTAGATAATGATTTTGTAAGTATTAGTGATAATACCATTATAGTATTGTTAGTTATCTATTGTTATAATTGACTATTCATGTATTCATGCAAGTTATTGCTAATTTTCAGTTTTAAGAATAAGAAAATATTTATTGTTTAGCTGATGAAGGCACAAAAAGATCTTAATACTAGGTATGGCACTGGTAGGTAAGCTCATCTTATCCATTTTGGACGTACAATATTAACTAGGTTATGTAATACAATGTTAAAGGTAGGTACTTAATAATATCTACTTAATTCAGTAGATATATTAATACCTATTTTTTTATTTTGAGTAATAGGTATTTATTCAAGTCATAAAATACCTTATTAATAAGCCACTTTCTTAATGTATTTTTAAATATGTTTCCATTCATTTGTTTTAGTTCTGTTGGTAAGTGATTATAGATTTTTATAGCTGTATAATATGTGCTTTTGTAAAATATTGTATTATTTATTTGTGGGATAGGGATATTAAATTTATACTTGCTGCGTAAATTTTCGGTTTATTTTTAAAAGCCTATTATTCTGTCAACTGGATGTCCTTTCTTTTTAGAAATAATAAACTTAAACTTATGCAATATACTATCATTTCTTGAATAGTAATTGCAGTTACATAAGCTTTTGTAATTTAACTCTAAGTCCACGTCCACTTAATAAATTACTAAAAAATAAGTAATTTTAAGAATAGTAGAGTTCTTTGTGATAGAGCACGTCCGGGGAAGGACTACCACCATACCTATTTCTGCCGCCAAGCAGTACCTAATGCTCGCATTGCTGTGTTCCGGTTCGAAGGGTATGATTTCTGGTGAAATTACAAGCACATGAGAGTTTTCATCTAACGTCTCAGGGTAGTAACACGCAAGTGATATAATATGATGTTGCATGCGTACTAGGCTAGATATCCACAGATAATAGGCTACGGTAACCGCTAACCATCAACTGGGCCGTATGCTTGGTAACCACTTTAGTAGTAAAAAAATCATGAAAGCACAAGACAACATCCCACAAATTCGCAAAAAAGGGAATAAAACTAAAATTTAATTCGGTCCGGGGTGCCGTTAAATATTCGGGGTGGTTGGGGCACTGGAACCCTCGAATGTATTTTTTATTTGAGATGTTTCAGAGGGGTTGAATAAAGTTGCAATGTTAAGAAGCTATTGGATGTGGCGAGGGGTTAGATCGGAATGGACTCGTCTCAAGAACGAAGGTAAAGTGTAGTCATTTTATGTACTAGGATAGGAATGCCAAATTTTAAAATTTTATTTTAACTTATTTATTTAATTCTTTATTGCACAATAGAAAACAAAATTGTACAAAGGGAGGACTTAATGCTATGCAGCATTTTCTACCAGTCATCCATATCTGGTGAAAAAGTAGAGGTTGGCGTGCATAAAACTAAGTTACATAAAAACTAACATGGAAAACTAAAAATACTCAAATACCTATAAAAAAACTTAGTAAGTTTAGAACGTGTTTCTTTTTCGAAGATATTATTATAGTTTATTTATTGCTGGTATGAAAATAATCCTGCTAATAGCGTCACGCACATGGTTTTTAATCAGAATTATTTATTTGCGCTAACATACCTACGTTACATCTTATCAATAAAATATCATACGAAAACGAACTAATATTTTATTGATACCATGTAATTTGTGAAGTGCGTACACGCATCTCATGGAGAATTTGATATGCTATTAAACAATTCGAATAGAAAACCACTTTTGCAGTTACTATTAGCATATTCTCATCTGTATAGAACTATTTTTAATGTAAAAATTTGCTATAAATCAACATACCAAACTAAAATCCCTGCGCATACGCCGGCTACAATGTTATCTATCATTGACATAACTATTTAAGTCAGTATTACAAAGGCTTGAACAAATTTATGATGCGTAACACCTTAATAGAACACATAAATCATTACAATAAGAACATTAACGGAACCAGTGTCAGCCAGGTGGTTTCGGGTGGTATTGTAATTTCGCGCATCTAGGATTTCGCCACGGATCGTTTCACTGATCTGAGAAAAGGCACAATGGGAGAAAGTTGTTAGAATTAACATGGAACCAATCTTTTGACCTACTTTTGGCATGCTTTTACGCAGTACGATGGACGTTTATAATGTCAAACGTAAAGAACACCCTAGAGATCTTTGAAATGTTGTTACAAATCACTAAAGTTTCACTAGATTTTTGAGCTTTGGATAAACTTTTGGTAACAGGCTCTTTGCAAATAGTTTTGGTATATGAGTTTGAACTTCTTAGTTTGAAAAGGAAACCTTGTTAACATTTTGTTTACTTTTATCACACTTATGCAAACATTTGTATGGAAATCGCCCCAAATGCATTTGATAATAAAAAAAAGTTTGCCCATGTCAAAGCAACACAGAATACAAAAGATGTGTCTTTCTTGAATATGATTCTTCCATCAAAATCATCAAAAGCTGACATGGTTAACAATAAAGATGCAGTAGACTGCAACACTGACAAAAGAGTCCAACGATCTTAGAAATTAAACTGACAGATGTATCCAGGGTACCTTACCATTGACCAAGAAAATAATTCAGGCTAAAATATAAAACCAGAAGTTGAACAGTTCAAGTTCAAAACTGGACAGTTTCACAAAGGTAACAGTAATTTTGAAGAAAACAGGAATCTGGTGCTTCCGTGTTGCAAAACCGGTTTGAGTAAAAAATAAGTTTGTTGGGCATTTTTACAATGAGTGCATGTCTGTTCATGGGAACGGACTTGGGATTACTAAATTTTATTTTACAATACTTTCGTGTGTGAAAATTATTTTGGTTTAAATATGTTTTTTTTTTATATAAAATGGGTCAGCGTTTGGCTACATCTCGCCTGATGGTAAGCGTAGATGAGGCCTAGTATTAGTCACGCTTTCCCAGAAGATGCTGATTGACTCTTCTTTTGAAGATACCCAAATTTTAAGTGGAAGTGTTTATTTAAATAGTGTTTATTTTCTCTCTTAAATCAAGGTGACGACCGATGTGGCGCAGCGGGCGCAGGTCCGCCTGCGACGCGGAGGTTGCGGGTTCGATTCCCGCCTCGGGTCAAATGTTTGTACGATCTACAAATATTTGTTCCGGGTGTTCTGGGTATTCTCTATATATAATAAAAAATATCTATCTATGTATTGTATTGTATTAAGTATATATCAGTCATCTAGTACCATAACACAGCTCTGTTTAACAGTAGCTTATCTTGGGGCTAGATGATGCTGTGTGGATTGTCCAGCATTATTTATTATTTATTATTTATTATTTATCTATAGATCGTTTGTAACGGTCTTTAGATGGCTCAACTGTTTCATATGTATTTTATATATTTAAAAAAAAAAAAAAAAAAAAAAAAAAAAAAAAAGGTACAAAGGATTTTGATTGAAAAACAATGTAAAACATGCACGATGCAGTTAAATTATTTAAACGAACAGGTTATTAAATATTTTCTATAAGTAATAATATTTCACTACGGAACGACCTATTGTCCTTAACTTTGATTATCTATTGTTTTTTTTTTTAATTCTCACGACACGCACTCTCTGTAAGTAGAATAGAACTAGAGCAGCGTAAAAACATTGAATACGACCAACTTAGTCCATCTTTCATAATTAGAATTGCACTGACTGGCTTTACATTAGAATAGAAGTACTGTTCGCTATTATGCAGGTGTTTTTTTAATATACTGTAACTGTGAAAGGATTAAGTATTAAACATATTTTTAATTGGACCCCTGTTATGTTTCGTCACGGTTTCGCCATTTACAACGTCAAGTTCAGCCACATTGGTCACTGGCTTAATATTTTTGACGGATTAGTTGACATTGGTTGGTTGCACAAGAGCGTGTTTTTTATTTAATAGGGCGCTTCCTGATTCTTCATGGTTAAGTTTATTTGTTAATACTAAAAAGGATGGGTATTTAGAATACTTAAGTCACTTAAAACTTGTATTTTCTATTTTTTTATATTACCAAGTATCATTATTTAAAAAATATGCGCCTTGGAAGTAGCCTTTGTTGATATTCAATGATGGTGTGAGGATTAGAGAACCCATGCTGTCTATTTTCAGCATAGTTGTATTATTTATGTCAATGCCAAGATCACACCATGAGTATTTTGTCCACAGTTTGTCAATTTGGTTGTAGATGAGTTGTTTTTCGCACACAAGAAGACATTGAGAGTGTTGAAGAGGTCTAAGAGGGAAGAGACTAGCCCCTCTACAGCTAGCTTAGTGTGTACTAGTGTGGTGGGCAATCAAATGACAGAAAAATTAGTATTAGTCAGTTGTAGTGTACTGTGATACTTTCGCCATACATTAAAATTCGATCAAGCAACTGTAATTTCGCATTTTTCTTTTGCATTGTATTAGTAGCATTTTCCCCCAGACTTTATCTAAAAACATGATGCGCTCTTCAAGTTAATTAAAAATGCACAAAGAGACAACTATATTTACTTACTTGCGTATTTTTACAATAAGACCCATGTTCATATACCATGGTTCAATTTCTTTGGTATATTATGATATCATCAATAGGTGAAAAACAGATTGAACATTCAACGTTTTTGCCTGGGTTTTAATCGCGGTCGTCGAGCGTATCTTCCGAAGTTCGAACATTATGACACTTGGTTTCCACTTTATACGTTTAAATTTAAAGCTGTAGACAATACTAAATCCATCCGTATAGTCAGTGCAAGTTTTAGCTGGCTAAATTGTTCTTAACAGATCAACGTTAAGCACTGTTCCGCGTAGTCATTTGGATGTGACCGCCAGTGCTGCGGAGGGCACGTTAAGCAGTCGGTCCCGGCTTTTTCAAAGTTGTTAGGCCATGACAGAGGCCTTCGGGCGGAATAGAAACTCTGTCACCAGAGTTGGCCACTGACTCATACGAACTTACTTTTTAGTGCAAGTTTTAACCAAAATATTTCCATTACGTTACATCTAGCGCAATAATGGGGACTGTTTCACCATGAATGATATTGACAGTGCAACTCAATTCAATTTCTTTGGGCATTGATATTGTATCATTAATTTTGTCTATTTCGCATCATTTGTCGGCCAAAATAGGTCATTATGGATAGACTGTTCTTTTCTTCGAAATACGTTTACTGTTTTTTTGCTGATTCAACAAAAATGCAACGGTAATGTAGTCCTACAAATAAGTCATTGTTGCTTTTTTTTTTGTCTGACACATAGTCAGTTAAAAATTTTGTGTCAATTAAATTTTTATATATAAAATCAAAGTGGTCGTAGATACAATATACTATACGGTATTTAGATGGCTCAACTGTTTCATATGTATTTTGTATATTTTGTAACGTAATGTAATTATTATATTTTATTTTGTTTAATATTTTTTTTATATACTATACTACTACATAATATTATACTAATATTAACTATAATCTGCCTGTAATAACTAGTAACATATTCGTGGCCAGAAGAGAGAAATGCAGCATAGTGGCAGAGTAGTAGATGTTCACTAGAAACCATACCCTTTGATCCGGAACAAAGCAATGCGAGCATTACTGCTTGGTGACAGAAATAGGTAGGTAGTTCTTTGTCTCCCTCATGCAATCGTTTTATATCTAATGCTTTTAGTAAAATGTATATGCTTTATGTTATGATGCCGAAAGACGGAGAGTACAAACTATAGTAATCTGAGCCAGGCTTGATTTTATGTATGTATGTATGTATGTATGTGAAACTAAAACTTTGCCAAACAAGAAGAATTCCCCCAATGATAAACAACACTTAAATAGAGCGCTCAGATTACTATAGTTTGTACTCTACGTTTTTCGGCACACGGCACTCTGTCTTTACTGCAAACTAAAAGCAGGGGTAGGCAGCGACCACGGCTTTCCACTTGCTACGATCACGATAGGTACTTATTTTGCTTCACTCATTCTCATCACATAAAACACTCGTCGGTTTGGGGTAATCGTGTCTTCAATTTTATTGTAATTGTAATTGTAGGTGCGCAGAGGCATTTAGAGGTCTTAGGGGTTTAGTTTCACGTCACTTATATTTACACTATATATTTTTACTTGATAAAAAACAGATGAAAAATCTCTAGTACTATTCCGCTTAACCTTTTAACTAATGAGGTCACACTGTTACCACAGATAACCTCAAAAGAAAAATATCGCCTAATTACAATGTAACGCCTGAATCTATCAATTGTATTCTTACTTATATATATACTCTATCTACGTATTATTCAGGTTCTATGATTTGTAAACGTAACTCGTTTGAGAATCTGTAATTAATAAACTTTTTATAATTTATTAATGAATAATTTTTGACTTGTAATTTATTTTTTCTGTTTCTATTTTAACTTTTTTATGCAATAATTTAATTGTATCTTGACATTATTTATATCTGTATCTACTGCTTAATATTATTGTAAATTACCTACATAATATCTTTAATTAATGTATTTGGAACTTCTGTCCGTTTTAATCAAAGTAAAAAAAAAAAAAACTCAAAAGCAGGTAGGTAACACAGTAACAGTTTCCAAGCACAACACAAAAATCCCTAACTGTTAGTTTTCCGTACCAATAGGCGTTAGCGCGATTTCATATAAAATTGTCACGCGAATATGTTAGAGCCATTTTTCCACCACATGCGTGTGATTTGCGACAATGTCGCGATTGTGAACTCTGCATCACGGAATTTCGCTTAATTTTTAATGCTTTACATATATTTACAAATACTTTACATTTCAAAGTGGTCCTTGTGATTCTACTAAATTAAATAATTTTTGATTTTGATTTTGATACCTATCTGCTTAAAATATGGCTGTAATACTTTGTGTAATTGTGTGTGAGAGCTGAAATAAAATTGATTGTATTGTATTGTATTGTATTACCTATAGAGCTCTTCAATTTTATAGTTTTAAAACTATCATCGTTATTAACATAATTTTCACTGAAAACGGGATATTGCATGATAATGAGTGCATGTAACTGCGCCGAAATATCGGGAATCAATAAAACTCTTCAATTTTATTTTAATACATTTGTTGTGAGGGAGAGGGTAGTGTCCTCCCTCACAAAGAGTGCAGAGGGTTGCAATCTGACGTGTACATTATTTTGCAGCCTGCTGATGGATTGGTCCAATATTTGAGCGAGATAATATTTCGATAGGATATCAAATCACGTAATATTTTATTTTCCCTAACGTGAACAATTTCGATCTCAATTTCAATCTAAATCGAATTTACTGCTGTCAAATTTTTGTACTCTTGGAAACAAGGTTAAATTTGGCGCTATGTTGTCATGAAATGACATGCAATCACAAAAATGCAAAAACAAATGTTCTAATAATTGTCCAATACCCATCCCTTCAACCGGAAAAAAAATTCTATCAAATAATTATTTCGAATTGTATTATTTTATTATTGACAGACCGCTCGCATCGATCTGCTGCGAAAGTCGGCACTAAGCTTAGAGATCGTCAATAATTCTCAAATGTTTACTAAATCGAATGCTGCAGTACCTACCTACCTATTGTCGATGTAACAGTGTTTATTGCTAAAGCTTAAAACCAAGGAGGTACTACGTCGCATTGGCTGGGAAGTTTGGCATTGGCTGGTACTAACCCCTAGTTAAGTGTATCAAACTTTGGAACGTAATTTGGAAGTTTAACTTGTAAGGTGCATACTGTGAGAGCACTTATCATGACTAATTGCCACTCATAACTTCATAGTTGAATTTAAGTAATTTAAGTTGGGACTTTATAACGTACTTGTGGAACTCCCGGCGCGCGGCGATTTAGTTCATACATTTTACAAACGGGTGTTTTCACGTACATGTATATCGGTGAAGAGGTACCGACACTGTTTCGACTCAATTTCGAGAGTCTTCATCAGGGTTGAGTGACACTGCGAGCGTCCTCCTCCGCGTCGCGATATGCACTCATATACCACTGTCACTCAACCCTGATGAAGACTCTCGAAATTGAGTCGAAACAGTGTCGGTACCGTCTTCACCGATATACCGGTACGTGAAAACACCCGTTTGTAAAATGTATGATATAGTTCACGATGGTCTTATGAGTAAGATTTAGTTCATGTTTACTTACTACCAGCTCACGAATTCGTTCGCATGGTACCCGAGAGCCGTACTTTTAACTACGTAAAAAGTAGCCCTTGTTCTATTCCCGGTCATTATCTATCTATGTTTTAAATTTTAGCATAAACTGTTGTTGTCGAGTTAAAGTGGAACGAAGATCAAAACATCTAAACATCCAAAGAAACATTCAAATTTTCGAATTTATAATATTAGTGTGATAGTGTGAAGACCACCTGGTCTGATGGTGCCTTTCAAACGTAAGTAACCAGTATAGAACGCAAAACATTGTTAGAAAACAGTCATGTTCAAGACATAATAAACAGAAAGGTATTTGCAATCGACCAACCTTCTAGAAAAGCATATTATGCTATTCTATTTTCCACCAACCATTGGATGCGCGCAATGAATTAAGACCCAATCACTCTCGCTTGAGAGTAGGCCAGTGTTCCAGCAGGATATGGATCCTGTGCAGGATATGCATCATGGGATGATGATGATTGGAAAATAAAGGATCCTTCTTGATAATTTATGTCCATTATTTACAGTTTCAGCCCTCTCTAGAAAAAAGACTCAAAGATGTAAAGTGATGCTTAGTATCACAATTATCTAGAGTTTTAAGCAACTAGTCCACTATAGCATTAACATTTGAATGGCCTAGCTCGTGACGTAGCTGGCTCAGTTGTTCTTAACAGATAAACGAAGTTAAGCACTGTTCCTTGCAAGCATTGACCGCCAGTGGCAATTTGTACTGAGCGCTCCCGTGCTTCGGAGGGCACGCCCGGCTATTTCAAAAATGTTAGGCCATGGCAGAGGTCTTCGGGCGGCCTAGAAACTCTTGCACCATAGTTGGCCACTGACTCATACGAACTTACTTACATTTAGTAATTCCTTGGTGAAATCTATCTGTACAACAAACCACCAAGGTAACCCCTATAGAGTTTTATTTTTATATCGCTAATCGATCGGCGACCTCGTGGAATTCTGGTGGCCGTTCACCGCACCGTGACAGTTTCCTTGCCCCAGAGGCTACGGAACCATGGTTACTGTTTGTGGAAATATTGAATTGGTGTAACTTGTGAACTTTAAGCGATCTGATATATCATCATCATATAACCAAATATCTACTGGGCTGCCTAGGATACAACTCGCAGGAGGTTCGGCGGGCCAATGAACAACTCACTACTGCTTGCAAGGTCTTCCATGGTAGAATAGATGCTTCAGACTTGAGCGATGCGCTGTGTCGATTTTTTGTTCCAGATAACTATTGTCGGGGCCGGAAGCATAAATTATTTGATGTGCCGTTCTCTCGCACCTCGGCTCGTGCATCATCACCTATACCGCGTACCCTCACCGCGCTCAATGCTCTCTTGGACGCTAATCCTGATTGTGACTTGTTTGTGGATGGATGCTCTAACATTCTGTCGGTATGTTTGAGTTTTAGTGAGCGTAATGTGTGACTGCGTGTCTGGTTATTAATTACTGTATTTTGACATTTAATTACTTTTACCTCTATTCGTTTTTATTTTTATTTCTTATTGATTATAATGTAAAAATCTGTATTTTCTTATTTTTCCTAATTTGATGTGTGTACTTATCTTTAATTGATGTTATTGGTTTATCCGTGTTAATTAAAGTAAATAAATAAATACAATACAATACAATATCCCTACATTATACGAAATATGGCATACGTAGGGCATTGTCAGCATTTCTTAAGCTCTAAACAGTATAGCGATTGGCCAGAAGTACCTACTTCAGTCTGGATCTAGTCTCTACCCTGAACACTTGTGTTAATCCTGTTCTAAACCTCCTGTTTTTTTTTATACAACTGAAGTGGCAACCAAGCGTATGGCCCACAAGATGGTTAGCGGTTACCGCAGCCTAAGGACGCTTGCAATACCAGAGGTATTACTCGCGGGTTCGCACCTTGAGACATAGATCGAAAGCCGCATGTGCCAGTAATTTCACCGGAAACCACACCCTTCACACCGGAACACAGCAATGCGAGCATTACTGCTTTGCGGCAGAAATAGGTATGGTGGTAGTTCTTCCCCGGACGAGCTCTATCTACATTTCTTAACTTGTACCATAAAATTATTGCCAGATGTTTAACGTAATTCAGTTTTTGCATTTCACCCTGACTTTTTAACCCCCTTCATTTGTATTTAATTGATTTTGATATTGTTTATATTATACCCATTACATTTTAAACATAAAGTCGTGCCATAAAAGTGTAAGGTATCATTTCATAGAGGCAACCAAGCGTGCGGCCTACTTGATGGTAAGAGATTACCGTAGCCTATGACCGCTTGCGACATCAGAGTATCACTTGCGCATTGCCTTGCCTTGCCAGTTGCCAGCCTGCGGCAGAAATAGTATAGTGATAGGTTTTCCCGAGACGAGCTCTACTAAAAAAATAACTCTACTACTCTTAGGACTTTATTCATACTTTTTTCTTCTGGTAGTGATTTGGATCAGTTGAGCTATCTATAGGTCGTTTGTAACGGTCTTTAGATGGCTCAACTGTTTCATATGTATTTTATATATTTTTTAATGTAATGTAATTATGTACATATTTTATTTTAGTTAATAAAGAATATTTTCTTTATTCATAATCATAATAATAAACGTCTGTTGATATTTTTATAAAGATATTCCATTAAAGTGGTATACAAAAAAAAGTTTGCTCCAGTATTTCGAAGTAGACCACACAACCAACACAACTCCTTAGCCTCATAAATAAACAACCACAATGCAAAGTACAGGGCTCGATTTCTTTACGAGCCAAAACTAATACAATTTACGACCATCGCCGAATTAGACACGAGTCAGTTCCGATCGGTTCCGACGCTAAACCACCCTAAACTATCTATCTGGCAATACTATTGAAAAATCATCAATACACGCAAACGAAATTGAAACGTAAAATCAATATATTACGACTCAATTCCATTTGCTGCAAATTTACGATCACGTCCAGCAGACTGTGAACAATCGTAAGCAATATTAAATCTAAACTCTGCGTGTTAAGGCAGAGATTTAAGTGAAAAACAATGAAGAATAACTTTTGATTCCAATCGGGGTAATAACGATTACCGATTATTTATTGGGTAAGAATCGTTCGGGCGTATGAGTCGATTGAAACGATTAGTTTTTGTAATGCAGTTCTCACGACGCAGATCCTTTTTTTCTTTTTTCTTTTTTTTTATACAACTGAAGTGGCAACCAAGCGTACGGCCCACAAGATGGTAAGCGGTTACCGCAGCCTATGGACGCTTACAATACCAGAGGTATCACTCGCGGGTTGCCACCTTGAGGCTAAGATCGAAAGCATCATGTGCCAGTAATTTCACCGGAAACCATACCCTTCACACCGGAACACAGTAATGCGAGCATTACTGCTTGGCGGCAGAAATAGGTATGGTGGTAGTCCATCCCCGGGCGAGCTCTATCACAAAAGCAAAAGATCTAAGCCATTTTATTGCTAAAAAAAAAACAATTGCAACTTATTTACTATTATTAGCTCTCTTTTGCTGTTCATCATTCGCTATACTTGGTAATCCAGTGGTAATTTGGGAACAGATCGTTACCTCATAAAGGGACTGGTTTTAGGACCAGATATAAACTACTATAGGTACCCAGGGTTGCCAACATTCCTCGCTACCTTCAAAGACACGGTAGCGAGTATCAATCATTTCCAACAATAAGCATTATTTACCGAGAAATGTGTACAATTATTGAGACTTTCCTTTCAACGACGGCGGAAGTCATAATTCTAGACTTTCACTAAGGTTTTGCGGAAATAAAATGAGCCTTTTATTGCCCTATAGCAACATTGTAGTTTATTTTTAACCGACTTTTATGTATAGGAAGTTTTTACAACATTGCTTAATTAGTAAGAAAACGCGGTAATGTGTACCAAAGTGAAAACCTCTTATTGATCATCAAAAATAATAATAAATGTTGGAGGAAATTTTTGCACAACACCGTCCAGTCTAAAACTAAAGCAAACTATTTTACTATTCGAACCAGATAATATAATTTATTAGCAGATGATAATTATTATTTATTAATATAGTATCCCGGTCCTTGGCAGTTTCCCACCAATCTTTTGCATAAGAATCCAGATCATCTCGCCAACGCCTTCTCGGCCGGCCCCGTTGTCGCCTCCCGTCCTCATGGAAGACTTTGGGGGAGACCTTTGCTCAGCAGTGGGACAAGATAGGTTGAAAAAATAATAATAATAATAATAATATAGTATAGTAAGAACTGAGAGCACCGGTGGTCTAGTGGTAGTGACCCCGCCTTCCGATCCTAAGGTCGTGGGGTCAAACCCGGTCGTGCACCAATGGATTTTTCTGTTCGAAAAATGTATATGCGCAATGCCAGTGCTCTCATACGGTGAAGGAAAACATCGTGAGGAAACCGGCATGTCCAAGAACTAAAAACTCGAAAGACATGTGCCATCCGCCAATCCGCATTGGGTCCGCGTGGTGGATTAAGACCCAATCACTCTCGCCTGAGAGTAGGCCAGTGTCCCAGCAGTGGGAACATTAGAAGGCTGTCATGATAGTAAGAACTGGCAGATTAAATTACTGGGCGAAAGAGACTTAACAACAACGTCTCGGGGTGATGAGCGCAGTGCAGTGCCACGCAGAATAAGCTTTGGGTGGCACTGCATCTGTTATGGTCAGGCGTGGTGCTGAACATCAGGCGGGCGACTTGATCGTCTTGTCACTTGCAGACAAAAAAAATAAATCTATTTAAAAGTGAAACTAAATCAGTTTTCTACAAATTAAAAAAAATATAATCCACACACTCCAATTCCCACTAGCTGTTTCTAATCCATCGTCCAGAATGTAGGTTTCTATTGACGTCATTCTATAATCCAAATGTTATTATAAGTAATCCAATATTACAGCAAAGTTTGTGAAGATGTTTGTATGTAATCATCATCACCATCATCATGACAGCAGTGGACGTCTATTGGCTATCATATCAGTCAGTAGATATTCACTGATGGACATAGATCTCACCTAAAAAGCGCCATGATGACCAACCTGGAGCTCTCACCATTCACTGACTATGTGATAAGCATAAAAATAATATGAATCTAGCAATCATTGGGTCCGCGTGGTGGAATATGATTAAGACCCAGTTCTCGTTCTTTCACTATTATCGCGAATGAAACCGACAGAAGTAGTTAGTCGTAAATAATATTGGCGATTCGTTCCAAATACTCGTGTATTTAGGGATTTGGGTAACGCCCACGATTTAAACAAATGAATCCCTCTGGAAATTAGGGAACCGCGCGAATGGACTATCTTGACTCTCGCCCAGGAAGTCTACAAGCGATAATCGTGCCAGTATCTTAGTTGTCGGTAGCAACTAATATACTGGCACTTCAGAGCATTCACAGACATAAGCTGAACCACGAAAACTGTCCCATATTTCAGATCATTGACCAACAACGCTCTGAAGATGGTCTAAAGATATTTGTTTTAACTATAGTGTTGACGAGGCTACTTAGCTAACTGATTGTCATTATCATCATCATATCAGCCATTTGAAATCCACTACTGAAGATGACCTCCCTCAAAGACCGAGCCTTCATCATCCACCGACTAACTGCAACCGTTTTATTGACATCGGTCCTTCAAACGGGCGGCAGTCCTATACTAAGTTTTTTAGTTTGCGGTCGCCATTCAAGAACCTGTGACTGACAATCATATCAACGCATAAATTTTACATAAATTTTACAGACACATGAGACTTTCCATCTAACGTCTCAGGGTGGTAACACGCAAGTGATATCTATGATGTTGCATGCGTACATAGGCTATGGTAACCGCTGACCATCAAGTGGGCCGTACGCTTGGTTACCACTTTAGTAGTATAAAAAAAAAAACAATAAATAGAGAACTAAAAAATCCAAGGTGTGTTCCTTGGTTGAACTAGGAAGGAATTCTCAAATTTCAACTCCTAAAGGACGCGAGCACAAAAAGCGAAACCAAAAGTACGCATGAAACTTAAAGATCAGATCTGATGAATTCACTTGTATTCCTACTAGATTAGCAGTAGATTGATGTTATTGAAGTCGAATTTCATGTTACTGATGATCAAAGAGCTCGAAGTTTCAGGTTTCAGCTAACCAAATTAAAATATTTAATTTAAAATGTACAATTTACCCTTTGCTGAGTACGAAACCTTGTTTAATCCAACCCTTATCTTATGCTCATGCATAATTAGCGTTTTAATTAGATTGCTGATGAATGGCAGGGACGACGGTCGAATAAAAACCTTTTCAATCTAGGCAAACCAAATAACTTGGCACATTCCTGCGAGTTTTTTAGGTTTGAAACGAAGGGTTATGGTTGCCGGAAATGTTTAGGCACATGGGACTCATCTATGTCTTGGATGACAACGACTGAGTATGTAAAACATACCTCTGGCATCGGCGTCCATATGTTTCGATGGGTCATGCGCTTATTTGCCTTTTGTATTGTAGATAACAAAGATATATATATAGATATTGCATCATTCAGAATAGGCTACCAGGCTCAGTACTCTTAGCTCACGTGGCTAAAGACGCCATCAGCGATCCCCTCACCAGTAAGTCCAATACAGTCATTGGTTGCATCATTCAGTAGGCTACCAGGCGCATTAAATCACGCACAATACCAGTTGATTGTGTGTGTGTGTGTGTACGTACTCACAAAAGAAAGTGGACTAAAAAGTTACATGTCACCAACCAATCCATATCGTTTGCCCATGTCCCAGCAGTGGAAACATTAAAAGAGGCTATTATCACACGTATCTTTAAAGAGGTAAGAACAGGAAGGTTTACAAGCTGTTCGCATAAGGACTTATGGTAGAAAATACTGACAAGTTCTTGATATAGACTCGTTTTATCCATAAAGATAAGATTGCCTTCGACTTCATCTGGTAAGCGTATAAATTCTTATCAGGGCCAAGTTGGATAGGTACCTACTATCAGATTTTCATATTCATCCGCGAATATTTATTTCTGTAAATCGTAGCAAAAACAGCTTTAAAACATAATTTACCCATAATAACCGCCTCGTTGGCTTCAATGACATTATCATATTCAAACAGTGAATCTGCATTAACGGGCCATTCACTTTGCATGATATTAATGTACGATTTGCACCGTCTGCTAAGTAAATGTCATTTATCGCAAGCGAGGTGTTTGCTCATGACGCAATCATTGTTATGTATTCAATGGTTGATGGTAAACAAGCGTAGTAAGTGGTTACCGCAGTCTATGAACACTTGCAGATACCATCATCATCATATCAGCCGATAGACGTCCACGGCTGGACATAGGACTCCCTAAAAAGCGACATGACGACCGGTTTTGAGCCTTCACCATCTATCGAATTCCTGCGACTCATCGGTCCATCGAGTCCTCGAGGGGGCCGTCCTACACTTTGTTTCCCAGTTTGTGGTCGCCATTCGAGAACCTTTATTCCCCAGCGGCTATCGGTTCTGGCTTGCCCATTGCCACTTCAACTTACTTATGTTAAGTGCTATGTATTGCTCAATATATTCTGTTACTTTTTCTACATCTAAGTAGGTACATATTACAGTAACCATGCGAAAGGTGTTACCAATACCAACGCACAGTCCAAACCGAAAATAATTAAGTATTCTGTTTTCTGGGCTGTCTACTAGAAGTGGTCTATTTTTTATTTGAATAACAATTATTGTTCCAGAAATTCAAATCCAAACTTGCGATCGAAGTCGTATAAGTTCTACTAACTCTATATTCATCATCATCATCATGACAGCCTTCTAATGTTCCCACTGCTGGGACACTGGCCTACTCTCAGGCGAGAGTGATTGGGTCTTAATCTACCACGCGGACCCAATGCGGATTGGTGGATTGGCACATGTCTTTCGAATTTTTAGTTCTTGGACATGCCGGTTTCCTCACGATGTTTTCCTTCACCGTATGAGAGCACTGGCATTGCGCACATAAATTTTCGAACAGAAAAATCCATTGGTGCACGACCGGGTTTGAACCCACGGCCTTAGGATCGGAAGGCGGGGTCATTACCACTAGACCACCGGTGCTCTTATTCTATATATATATATAACTCTATATTCATTCGGCGTAATAATCTATCTTACATCCGATGGTCACTGGTATTTTCTGTAATCATCATTTATCCTTTAATAGTCACAGTTTTCTAATTACGTGTCTGTGATTTTATCATGTGCTTCACAGTTATACGACTCTCACAGTCATTATTAAAGTCATTTAGAGAACTTTAAAGTTACTTAAAGCTTTAATTCAATAATTCTAAACGTAAAAGATTACATTGCTAATGTTGATTACCGTACTTTACTTTCTTTATTACTGTAGCTTTGAACTAAAGGTAGATTTTAACACCATGTCACAGAACAGATATTAGTACACCATGTTATATTACTTCACTTGTCCCACAAAAGCTTTTTTACAGTCGTAAACCTTTCCATCACTGTGTGACACTCGTAAAACCCTAAAGTTTAATTCGTTAACGGCTATTTAAAAGATGTGTATCCCTTTATTCAGTTTATGATGTTATATATTTTATTTTGAGTTTATTAGCTTAAGTTTGCTTGGTGATAATAATGAGATATTGTTTTTTTTTTTTTTTCAGGTAAAATCAAGCGTCTGAAAATTAAGTTCTTCCGTGAGGTATGAGCATGCATGGTCTTTTCAAAGTTTTAGGTGAGGCTATGTTCATTATTTTTTTATTCTCTGCATTTGTTCTCTCTGGCTGTAAATACGCTTCGTCGTTAAAATAGGTTATTCATATCAGATAGACCTTCGGATAGACCTACTCCGTTACCAGAATAGGCCAGGTGCAGTTATACAAACTTACTTGATTTGATATATATTATATTTTTAAAATTTCAAGATATTTTCATGCACAATAAAAATTTTGTTCTGTAGGAAAAAATATCGTATCTACAAAGGGTTACAAATTTTTAATACAAATAGTAGATTTTCATCAGAATCTGGAATAAATACTGAATAATATAATTTAAACAATAATTAATATGTTATTATTTCTATTATTGTACAGCGTGCGTGGGGTATTTAGCTTGTGGCAATACCATCTTATACAGCATTACCATATTATATATTATAGAGCACAGGTGCCGGTGGTCTAGTGGTAGTGACCCCGCCTTCCGATCCTTAAGTCGTGGGTTCATACCTGGTCGTGCACAATAGATTTTTCTGTTCGAAAAATTTATGTGCGCAATGACAGTGCTCTCATACGGTGAAGGAAACCGGCGTGTCCAAGAACTAAAATTCGAAAGACACCATCCACCAATCCGCATTGGGTCCGCGTGGTGGATTAAGACCCAATCACTCTCGCCCGAGAGTAGGCCAGTGTCCTAGCAGTGGGAACATTAGAAGGCTGCCATGATGATGATGAATACCATCTTTTGCATGAAACACAAGATCAACATAACTTAACATTGACTGCTGCCTGCCTACGCGGCATACCACAAGGCTCTATTCTAGGCCCTGCTCTATATAATATAAATTAGACATTAAACATCACTGCCTCTCGTTTCGTCCTACTCACTCGAAACGGTCCAACATGACAGACAGAGACAGAAACTCGTAGGAGGACAGGTCTATCCTTGGGCTATCAAAACTTGTTATTAGGTACCCAGGTTGTTACCATTTGTTTAAAAGAAGGTCAAAACACATTACTCCAGCAAGATTTTTATAGTTCTACTTCTACCTACTATAATTTTTGAAAAAGTGTTCCTATTTTCTTATAATTTATGACATTCAAATTTCGTTTTAATCTCTATTTAAATTCTAAACTGTCTCGTAACTGTAAGTAATTATTTAGATAAGTGTATTATAATTAAAATTAGTAAGTACAGATTTAATATTGCATTGATGTCTAATTAATAGAAATAAGTAATAAACTACTGGTATAACTAACTTGCTCCGTGGGGTTTACACAGGGTCCATGTACTCACCTAGAGCTGTAACATTAAGTTACACCTAAGCTGAATGTACATTGAGCACGAAATAAATTAAATGAAATAAAATTATTATTATTATTATTTTATACTACTAAAGTGGTAACCAAGCGTACGGCCCACTTGATGGTCAGCGGTTACCGTAGCCTATGTACGCATGCAACATCATAGATATCACTTGCGTGTTACCACCCTGAGACGTTAGATGGTAAGTCTCATGTGCCTGTAATTTCACCGGAAACCATACCCTTCGAACCGGAACACAGCAATGCGAGCATTACTGCTTGGCGGCAGAAATAGGTATGGTGGTAGTCCTTCCCCGGACGAGCTCTATAGATAGATAGATAGAAAATACTTTATTGTACAACTTAAAATATGTTTACAAAGGCGAACTTAATGCTAGACAGCATTATCTACCAGCTAACCTGTGGGTAGCGAAGATACATGATATGTAGGTAGTGCACATAAAATTTGATAACATAATGAGAAAAAAAAAAAAAAAATGAAAATGAAATGACTCTTTTTATAATAATATATTAATATTACAATAAATACATATTAAGATACACTTACATATAAAATTATACATACCTATTACCTAATAATACCAATACATAATAAACTTACATGACTAATAATATAATAATAAATATTTATGAATCATATCTGAGACTTAACTAAATAATGATTGTGTATTTTGGATCTGAAAACTTCAACAGAGGACACCTCACGACATTGCTGTGGAATGCTGTTCCACAGTCGAATAGCAGTAACCGTGAAAGAATTTGTGTAACAATTTGTGTTATGTTGAGGAGTCATTAACACGTGTTTTTGTGAAGAGCGAACAAGCCGATCCTCAGCATACAAGGGAGTGAATCGTTCTTTGAGGTAGTTTGGGGATTGGGAATTGTGTAGGATGTTATACAATAGACACAGCATATGAACATACCGACGCTCTCTGATCTCAAGCCATTTAAGCTGCAAGCGAAAGGCAGATACATGGTCATACTTTCGCAGACCATATATGAAACGGATACAGAGATTTTGCAATCTTTCCAGCTTATTTAACTGATCCTCTGTAGCGTCGGGGTAGCACACATCTGCATAATCCAGAATGGGAAACAGCAACGCGTTAACAAGTGTCATTCTAGCAGATTGTGGTAGAAAATTTCTCATCAACTTAAGGGAATGCATGCTTCCGTACATTCTTCTACTGACCTGCGCAATGTGATAATCCCAGGATAAGTTGTTGGATATGTACAGACCCAAGTTTTTGACCTCTGTGCAGAACTGTAGAGGGATGTTATTATATTTTACTGAAGGGAGAGAACCAAGGTCAAGCCTGGATAAGTAATAGTTACTACCAACAATCATCACCTGTGTCTTACTAGGGTTAATGAGTAATCCAAATTTTTGTGTCCAATCAAACACAGCACTTAGATCATTGTTAAGAGTATCAATGCCGTGCAACACTTGATCAGGCTCAAAACTGTAATACAGTTGGACGTCGTCCGCGTACAAGTGATATGATGAAGAATGTATTTTAGATACAAGAGTATTTATAAAGATAGAGAAAAGTAAGGGAGAGAGTACACCACCTTGTGGTACACCCGCATTGACAGAACACCAATCTGAAGAAATATCGTTAACCCTAACACACTGTTGGCGCCCGCTGAGATACGTGCTAAACCAAAGTAAAGCTGATTGAGAAATGTTTAAAGAGCGCAGAACAGCCAACAGTATATCATGGTCAACACAGTTAAACGCGTTGCTAAAGTCGAGCAAGGTGAGGAGGGTTAATTTTTTGCTATCAATAGCTGATCGCAAGTCATCAGTTATTTTAATGAGAGCCGTAGAAGTACTATGGGAAGAGCGAAAACCAGATTGATATGAGGAAAGGAGATTATTAACTCGGAGAAAGTTAGAAAGCTGTCGATGTGCGATCTTTTCCACAACTTTTGAAAGAAAGGGTAAAATAGAGATAGGACGGTAATTTTTTAGTTCGGAAACCACAGTCTTTTTAGGTATTGGGATAACAAAGGCTTTCTTCCATGCTGACGGGAAACAGCTATTTGTGAGAGAATAGTTTATTATGTGAGTTATGTACGGAGAAATTAAGTCAAGAATGGGGAGTAAAAGTTTACGACCAATGCCGTCATGCCCAACTGCCTTGGTACTTATATTCAAGATGATCTTCCGAACCTCACTCTCGTCCACAGTTTCAAATGTGAAAGAAGTATAATTGCCAAAAGGCACACCAGACAGTTGGAATATTGTGTCACCTTTAATAAGATCACTAATAATAAAAGGAGTTTTAGAAAAATGCCGATTTAACTCATCTACATCAGCAGATGTATTAGCTACACATTTACTCTTCCCGAAACCCAGATCATGTAGTACTTTCCAAACGTTATTAGGTGTGCAGTTTTCAATCGCACTAAAAACATTGCGACGCTTAGCGTTTCTGATCATTTGGTTACATCTGTTTCTCGCCTTCTTAAACCTAGAGAAAGCCTCCTCATCAGGAGATCTTCTGTACTTTCGGTAAAGAAAGTTCCGCCTAGCCATTAGCTTGCGAATCTCGTCAGTCAACCAGGGAGCAGGGGGTCTTTTTATGCGGACTGGTTTAACAGGAGCATGTTTATCGTATAAGGAAGTGAGAGTAGAATTAAAAAGAGCAATTTTGTCATTGATATCATTCGCAGAAAACAGCTGAGACCAATCTAATGCACCTGCATCAACACGCAATCTGTCATGATCCACAGCTACAAAGTTTCGCTGCATGACAACCTTAGCTTTTGTCTTAGGTGTTTTTATTTTAATAGATGCATAAATAAGGTCGTGATGCGAGAAACCTGGAGCCGGGTACTGCCCATGAGCAGAAATACGTTCAGTGTCTTCTGTGATGATAAGGTCAAGTTTAGTATGGCTGTCGTTTACATGAAAAGTAGGGTCTAGATTCAAAATGGAAAGGTTATACGAAGTTGTTATATTTAATAATTTATTGCTTCTTGTATCATTGCGCAAGAGGCAGGTGTTGAAGTCGCCCATTATTGTTAGGTGGTCATATTGAGGTACAAAAGTATCAAATAGTTGCTCCAATGTATTAAAGTAGTCAACTTTTGGAGCAGCATAAACCACTCCCAAAAGTAACTTTACCGAGTTCATACTGACTTCGAGAAACAAATGCTCCATACCACCAGAATAGGTTTGAGGTGAGCTAGAGATGACACGATATTTAAGATCAGCGCGCAGATAAATAGCAACACCGCCACCTCCCTTACCGATCCGATCATTTCGTATAAGTACAAAACCGGGGAGACAAAAAGACGTTGAGGGTAGAGTGGGTTTGAGAAAACTTTCAGAAATAAGGCAAGCGTGAATTGAAGTACTCGTGAAAGTCGCAAGAAGTTCAGAATAGTGAGCAGGTACACTCTGTGCGTTGATATGGCAGATATTAAAATTGTTTTTGGAGGAGATAAGCGATTTGTGTAGCATGTCACCGAGGAGCGGTTCATCACAGCTGTCGTCAAGGGCATCGGTGAAGCTATCAGAATCCATTGATACAAATAAATCGGAGGAGATTGAGCTATCCATCATAAACAATACTATAAAATATACTTACTAATATAAAAAATAAATAAATATCTAAGTATGTAAAGAAAGTATTTAGATACTTAAAAGAACTTACAGTTTAAGTTAATCTATAAAAAAAAAACAATTGATGCCACAAACACTGCCAGCCAGCAGAAAAAACTTAATTTAATTACCTATAAGTTATTATAATATGACAAAACAAATCCTAGACATAGCTCACTTAGCTACCCAACTGCTACATAGGTAGGTACATAGAAAGTTCTTAGTTGTAAAATGTGTTTCAACAGATAGTCAAAACTGATGTATCTACGACATAAAATTTACTTGAAAAACTGGCATGGAAATGAGTTGAGTAACAACATTTATCTACTAAATGATAAAATCCTATCAGGTTTTTCAAAAATGGAAAAAATATAAAAATAAAAACAAATCAGTGAAATGGAACGCAAGTGCAGACTGTCATCTAACAGTCAGTCCATCCATCGAACATTTTCAGTCAGGCTGTCAGTGTCAGCCTGCTAGTTCGTGTCAAGTCAAAGTGAAGCATGTCAAGCATGATGTTCAGATGTTGTGATGTTATTAGAGTAGAAATACAAAAAATAAAAAATAAATTATAGACCGCGTTGACCTACCAGCAGACAAAAAAAAACAAACCCAAAAGAAAAATAAAACTATTTGATGTCTACATGCTGGGTCAAACTCAGCTCTGTGCTAATAAAATTTTATGTTAGGTATATGCCTATGACCATTCACTTCGATTTCGCAAAGCGGCCCGTCCTCGAGCGCAGCGGCCCCGACGGCATCGCGGTCTGTCCCGAAGATGCAGCAGCTGAAGCACCCGAAGACAGCGGCGGGAACTTAGCTATGATTTCCGTGAGCTGAGTGTGTGAGACAACTCGGTGTTTCGTGCCGTCGGAAGTCAGCAAATAGACACTGCCATCCTGCGACCAGCACTTGTTTACACCATAGATTTTTCTGCCCTCGTTGAAGAAGCTTCGTCTGGTGACTGTTAGGTACTCGGCAACTGACACTCCAGACCCCTTAAGCTCCTTCTTGCTTTGCCAGATGCCAGACCGGATATCCAGTGTCTGGAATCTCACAAGCACAGGTCGTGTTCCTCCTCGTGTTAAGTCCTTACCAAGTCGATAACTGAAGCGGATACACTCAGGAGTGAAATCATTGACTTTGAGTTTTTTCACTACAACTTCAGTTATAATCTCCTTCAGATTTTCTGCTTCCTGCTCTTCAATACCCCGGAACAAGAGGAATTTTCTACGACTTCTGTTTTCAGCCTCATCAACTAGAGATGTAACCTGATTCATCTGAGACCGAACAAGGTCAATCGCAAGCTTCATGCAGACTTTAAACTGCTTGACCTCGGCTGCGAGTTGCTCCATAGAAGTTGTTGAGGCGGCTGCCATCCGGGACTCAAAGGATGCCATGCAGCTATCCAGCTTATTGTCAAGCTCTTTTATAGCTGCTAGAGGGTCAGCAGTGTAGACCTTTTTGACTTTCTTGTCAGTGGACATCACAATATTAGGTAGTGACAAGTGTTGAAATTGGAGAGGTTATGTGGTAGTGTTTGTGGCTGGTATGTAAACAATGGTTATAACATACCCAGTGCAGTTATAGTGTTGGCGATTTGTGATCTCTGTACAGGGACTGATCAGTAATAAGGTGATAACAACTATTTGCACTAATTAAACTTGTAAGTAATTTTAATAATCAAAAATAAAAATCTGAGCACACAAAAGATGTTATATATGCGCCTACCCGCATAAGACTCTATCACAAAGAACTCTACTACTCTTAAATAAAAAGTAGAAATAAAATTAAATAACACATAATAAGCAGAGGCTTTTTGATATTATCTAAATCCTTATAAAATTCTTCGATATTGTGTCGTAGCTCTTGGCCAAGGCAGTTATTATAATTAGTAGAAAGATCTCTGAAAAAAAACTTTACGAAAGCTTCTAAGAATATTATAACAATTTACTAATTAATTATTTAAAGCTTCAAAAATGTTAAGGCCAATATCAGGTTTCATCTGGGCACACGACCTTCTAAAATTTAAAGTTTTCGGGGCTTTTCCTTCAGGCAATTTGAGTAGGTATAATTTTTAATTATCCTTTGTGCCGTATAAATTGTGTGCCGGCTTTGTTTAACTTTTGACGTTAGAGTTATTCCTTTGCTGTTTTAGCCATTACCACAGAATAAACAGGGAACTAATTCTTGACTTGTAGTTACACTAGGTACTGAGCTGAATAAAATGTTGAACGACTCTTTCACGATAATGCTGAATATAAAAAAAGAATATCATTATTTTTATTTCTCTATCACGTATTCACGCGTCACCTATAGACTATTGAGGAAGGTTACAACAGGTTCTATTCCCGGTTCGTCCTACATAGGCACGTGGGCGAAACCACATTCTTATACTATCTTTACAATTAGAGTGGACAACGTTATGTGACAAGTTCTAGCTTTATAGAGTTACGACTAAATATAGCATAAAATTTCAAAAGAGTAGCCGAGTTGAGTTGATCAACGTACAGGTTTATGTGAACTACTGGAAAACATCATCATCATCATATCAGCCGATAGACGTCCACTGCTGGACATAGGCCTCCCCCAAAGAGCGCCATGACGACCGATTTTGGGCCTTCACCATCCACCGACTTCCTGCGACCGCTTTAATGTCATCGGTCCATCGAGTGGGGGGCCGTCCTACACTTCGTTTTCCAGTTCGTGGTCGCCACTCGAGAACCTTTATTCCCCAACGGTTATCGGTTCTGCGAGCTATATACAAAAAAACAATATCTCAATCTGGAAAACAATTTCTAATAAAATATTTACATAATTACGCATTAAAAACCAATTAAACAGTTGAGCCATCTTAAGACTGTTAACAAAATAAATTAAAATAATTTCTTGTATACCGAACTGTTATTTTACCAGTTTGACAACGCAACTAGTACTTAAAATTAAATAAATACATAATGCTGGACAATTCACACAGCATCATCTAGCTGTATTATGGGTACTAGATGACTGATATATACTTAATACAATACAATACATAGATATATATTTTTTATTATATATATAAAACACCCGGAACAAATATTTGTAGATCGTACAAACATTTGATCCGAGGCGGGAATCGTGCCCGCAACCTACGCGTCGCAGGCGGACGCTGCGCCACATCGGTCATCAAAAATTAACAGCGAGAACTCAAATTGCTGCCTTTAAAGCAACAATATTAACAACAATCGTTGTTATCGAGTTAATTACCGATCAAAAAACGTGTTTTACTTTTTATAACTATTTCGTAAACATTATTTTTAACCACATTGTCTTTCCTACGATACCGTGGATTAAACTTATAATTTTATGATTCCGATGTTCGTTTATACTTGAGTTTAGATAGTCATAGAAAATATCTGCGCAATTTGAAATCGGGGTAAAAAGACCACTTTAATTTGAGCCGTTGTCGTTCAAATTTTCATTATTTGTTCAACCTTTAGATGAACTTTAGAAAGGTCCGTTTAAGGTGGATTTGCAATGAGTACTAAATCGTGAGGAATCTGAGGATTCTACAATAACAGGGCACGATTTTGTGATGCTGGATGAAAAAGCTGTGTAGCGCTTTTATGCTGAAATTATTCAAAGTCTGTGTTTCTATGTTTTTTTTTTTTTTTTTATACCACTAAAGTGGCAACCAAGCGTACGGCCCACTTGATGGTCAGCGGTTACCGTAGCCTATGTACGCGTGCAACATCATAGATATCACTTGCGTATTACCACCCTGAGACGTTAGATGGAAAGTCTCATGTGCCTGTAATTTCACCGGAAACCATACCCTTCGTAAGTAGTTTATTAGAAAAAAAAACGTGTTTAAATAGTTTATCGGTTATTCGGGTTCCCAATTCCTTATTAGATACAAATTTTTATAGTTTGGGGCTAGGAGATAGCGCTGTGATGTTTTATTTATTTATTTAATAAACATTATATTCAGATGTGATAAGCCTCTATTAGGTTTTTATTATTACCATACCAGCTTATTATACAAAGAGTAAAGTTATTTTGCTGAAAAAGAACTAGGAGTTCATAACTTGTCAGGATATGATTACATATAGATTTTTTCAATAGTGTCGTTTTTTAAAAGTGTCGTTCTAAAATCTATCTCTGTGCAGTTTAAAAGCGCAAAAGCGGCTAACTCTACAATATACAATTTTACGGAATATGAAACATGGTTGAGATTATAATCTCAGGGTCAATGCTGGGTTTTATACACGTTCTCTGTGAATTTAGTTTCAAACATGCTACCTACTAACTGGAATTTACGTACACAAACCCAGAGACCTTTAGATAAAGTTAGAGAAGTTAAAGAGAGCAATCTTACGACATTTTACACTAGAAAATGTTTGTATTTAGTATTGAAAAGGCAAATTGTTATGTTTTTTTTGAATAGAGTAAATAAAAATTTAAAAAAACCAAAGAAATTTTTATGTGTATGTAGGCAGTGTCGTAAGTCAAAATAAATCGCAAACAGGTTTTCCGAAAATTATTCTATAAAAAGAAGACAGACATAACATACTATGAGTACCTATACTATTACTCTGTGCCTATACCTACCTTACCTACCTATACAAGTCATCATAACAGACCATAGAATAGAAAATTCTCACGGCCTTATACTTACCTAGTAGGTAATTACAGAGCTCTCTACAACTCTACTCGCAATTTTCTCATCCGTAAAACAAATAACTATTGGATACAAACCATGCCCAGTCCATTGAAATCGAAACGAATTTCCATACCACTCATGGTTATCAAAAGATTATACAAACGACCTCCAATAGGTAAAAACTGATAACAGATTGGATATACACCGCAGAATACCGCTCCCCTGCCGTTCCATGGTAGTCTTCGCTCAGCCGCCGCGGAGGCCGCACGTTCGGTCGATCACGCACCATTATAACGATTCCAATCCAAATATGCCAACAGGATAGTTGCACTTACGCACGGAATAGTGATGAGTTGAAACAATAGTGATTAGTGACACAATCCAAATAAGGAACAATAGTGAGAGATTTAAACTTGATTTGAATTTGGAACGGCCTTGTGATGTTACTACGATGCTCTATGATTTTAAAAATAAAACTAGTTTTTCTTATGAAAAGAGTATAAATATAATATCTGTGTGTATTATTACTGAAAGAATTAAATAACGATGTTGGCAGTAAAAAACTTTTTTATGCCTGAAAAGCGGGTGGACTCTCCAAGGTTTTCGAGAATGCCAGAGGCTCTGATGAGATCTATCAGGAGACGATCCTTGAGAGTGAAGAGGACCAAATCGCTGGTACTTGTCAACGAGAAGAGGAAATCTGGTGAGTGGTAGAGTACCCATTTTTCATTTACTTTATCTTTATAAATATCTTTTGGATGTGATTCGTGTCATCACTAACATATCCTTCGTTTTTATCTCAGAACGTCTTGTAAATAGTTGAGTAAATATTGACTATGATTAATGTCTGCATTTTTTGCGCACAATTTAAAGGTCGTAAGTTTTTTTTCTTTAGTTTATTATACTAAATCTACTAGCTGTTGCACGCGACTTCATTCGCGTGGAAGTTATGATGTGTACACGGGAACCCTATATTTTCCTGTTATCTATTTATCTGTCCCTTATCTAGATCCAAATCCCAGTCAGTGGCCAACTCTAGTGACGGAGTTAATAGGCCGCCCGTAGGCCTCCGTCATGGCCTAACTTTGAAAAAGCCGGGGGCAACTGCCACTAGACCACCCACTTGACTCATACTTACTTACTCGTATTTACTTAATAACTAATGGCTTAAAGGCACTACGGACTCAAGATAAAATTGGATTCATTATTTAATTAGTACCCCGAAGTGCCTTTGTAAAAATAACTAATTACACGGCGAATGTTATAAATTATTATATTTCCTGAAAGCAGTAAATTACCGACATAATGACATATTTGATTTGGTTCTAGGTCCTTATTAGAGAGGGTTAAAGGATTTTCCTTTTCAGTGAGTTGGCAACTGACCCACTGACTCATACAAACTTACTCATTTTTCAATGGTAACTTAATGCTTGCAAGTAACATTCAAATCGTTTGAAAAAAGGTATAAATTGATTGTTTACTAACATTTATAAAAAAGATATAAATTGAAACTTTATTAAGATTTATACCTTAGTATTATAATATAGTTAGATACTTTTTATAATATAATATACAAAATAATAATAAAATAAAACAATGATCATAAATTAAATTCAAAAAAGCCCTCGACACTCAATTCTCTTCATCAACTATCTTCAAACGGCTCATCTTTGCTAAGAATTCTTTCGACCTTTCAAACAAAATTAAATATTATCAAAATCGGTTCATCCGTTCTAGAGCTGTGAGACACACTGACAGACATACATACATAAAATGGGTTTGTAATGACCAACAAATAAGCATACAAAAATAGATGCGATAGACTCGCCTTAAAACGTGACTTCGCTCCTTATTACGTTGATAGTTAACCAAATAAATGTATCCTAGACACGCAACTGCGTAACAACCTTTACAAATTAATGTAGTTTTCATTTAAAAACCTTCGTACATTATTATAACTCACACAAATAAAATGGTTAAGTTTGTATGTACTATGTTTTGGTTGATGTTTATTGAAACACTAGCTGTTGTCCGCGACTTCGTTCGCGTAATACATGTACTTATGAACCTTCCTCCTCACAATCACTATAATAATAATTAATGATAATAATAATTAATGAAAACCGCAATAAAATCCGTTGCGTTGTATAAAAGATCTAAGCGTGCTTAGTTTCTTGGTGTTGAGAGTTGAGACCTACACTAAAACAAGCTCTTAGCTTCAGCGCCCCTGAAAGTGCCTTCGAACTCGCGATCACGGTGAGGTAAGTAAAACCGCTGGGAGGTGGGGGTACGTAGTACTGAAATTTGTTCTGTGCTAATAATTCACTTGTGTACGCGGTAGTAAGCTATGTGGGATCAAATGGTAGTTCATGTTAAATATTTTTGGGTTCAAATGATAAAAAAGTAGAATCAAACTTGTGGGATCAAATGATAGTGACCCCTTAGTACCTACATGCAGAGGGTCAGAAGACGGCATAAAGCCACTTTATTTTTAGATTTAATTAGAAATTTGGAATAAATATTCATGACAAAAGTGTTGTAAATGTCGTAAATACATAATACACGGAATCACCTTGTCGTGATGCTTAGATTTAGTACAATCTTCCGTGTGCATTGATTCGCTGACTGTAAAATGTATTTTTAATTGAATGAAAATAGGAGCATAATTTTACAATTACTAAATGAATTACTAGTTAAATTCACAATTAGTATTATGATGATGTAAATGTTTATGATTTTATGGTCGATAAATAACTTTTTGTTTAAATAGTTACTTACTTACCTACCAGTACCCCACATTTGGATTTTTTTGATAAATAATCACGACACTACGGGAAAACTAATTAAAATAATATGCCAAAAAATTTACTACCAGTCTTGCTACAGTTGAAAATCCATTAGGGATCCAATCCGTGATAGTTAGTAATGCAGTAATTTTAATTTGTGGTAAGTACTGCGGGGTTAGGATATTCAAATTATTACGTAGGTATAGGTAATAGTTCTCACGGCGTATCTCGGCCGTCGGCGTCGCTCGTCGTGAAGTTTAGCCGTTTCGATGCGCAATGGAGCCTTTTCAATCTAAATTGTCTTTTTGCATCACAAACGGCTAACTTCACGGAAGCCTAGATCCACCGTGCGAACTATAAACGTATGTATTGTATTGAAAGCACATCAAAAATTCCATAAATGAGTTATGTGAGTCGTTTACATAAATTTAGTGTTGCAGTTTTCCTAATTAGGTAATTTTAATAATTAAGTTCGAATGAGTCAGTGGCCAACTCTAGTGACAGAATGAAAAAAATAAAATACGATTAAAAAGTAAAAGTAAACGTAGCATTCTTTATTTGTATTGTACATTTTAGCGTAATTTAAACGTATACAACACAAACAGACAGAGTTACAGAGGCTATCGTAATGACTTTCGTCATGGTCAACTTTGAAGAAGCCGGGACATGATTTAGGCTTTCCAAGATGTTAAATCCTAATTTCAGGCTCATAATATTTTTTATAAAATGTTTATGTTTCTACATTTCAATTTAAAGGTCTTCAAGGCTCATAGAGGTCTTCACGTAGAGAACAAAAATGAGTAATTAAACTTACAATTTAAAACTCGACTTATTGAAACCTACGGGAGACAACAGTTTCTTTACAAAAAGCCACTGTCTCATAACTTTTTAGTTTACTCATATATATATTTTTTTTTAATACAACTGAAGTGGCAACCAAGCGTACGGCCCACAAGATGGTAAGCGGTTACCGCAGCCTATGGACGCTTGCAATACCAGAGGTATCACTCGCGGGTTGCCTTGGGGCTAAGATCGAAAGCCTCATGTGCCAGTAATTTCACCGGAAACCATACCCTTCACGCCGGAACACAGCAATGCGAGCATTACTGCTTGGCGGCAGAAATAAGTATTCAGTATAATTTTTATTACATTACAACACATTCGAATGTCACAAGTTCACAACATAGAAATGTTTTTGTAAAAGCTCATTGGTACTTATTTTGTTTTATGTAGGTAATATTCTTATCTCAAAAGTACCATAAAATTACCATAAAAGTTAATAATGTTTATCCCTAGTCCCTACGTAAAGTACGAAGTTATGACACGTCATGTTTTTATGTTTTTTATGCTTTTATTTGCTCATTGCTTTTATGTTTACTTTATAGCTTTGCAGTGCAAGTGACATAGCATCTTGATTAAACTGACACATGTCATTTATCGTCAATATGACACAGTTCTCACAGGAATCTCACAAGTGTTTACACTAGAAACTGATAGAATATCGCATCGAAAGTAGGTCACTATTCGGAAATCTAAAACTTGAGCGTAAACTTGTGAATCTTAATTTATCACAGAAATAAAATCTTAAATAAGAAGGAATTTTTTTGTAAATGCTATTTATATTATCGTAAAAAAAGATACAGAATTACCATTTTATTTTTATATTTAAATGTATGTAGCAGTCCTTTTATAGACTTTAGAAGGATATTAATTTTAATTGTTATTTACTCGCTAATTTCAATTAGTTTTATCAAAGAGTGCAAATACGACTAATATTAATTAGCTGCTAAATACAATTAATTATTTTACAAATTATTGTGTAAACTTTAGTTTTCTGCTGTTTGTCATGTCTTATTATAAACATTTCTAGATAATTTATTGATTCAGTATTCATCGTAAAATTGATGCATTTATCAGTCATCAAATCGATGTAGGTAATTTTAATTTTAATCAAACTAGGGTGGAGATCGTAGATAACAGATAGTTTAATTAATTTAACATTCGCTCAATAGTCTTAGCCTTAGAGTAGAAAATAAGGACTTGGCTATTCTTTTGTAAAGACATGCTATGAACTAATAAGGATTTGGCTACTCTTTTGTAGACAAATGTGCGTGCATGCATATCGTGCTATGAACTGTAAGCAAGGAGTAACTAATAAAAAGTTTGATATGAGTTTGATACTTTCTGTTCGCACTCGTTTCTTCTTTCTCTAATAAATAGCTTGCTGACTATTATTCTGATGTTCTGGCTCGATCAACTTTTAGATCGATGGCCTGATAGAGGTTATACATGGTTCGAGTGGTGCTAATTATAATTATCTGTGGCTGTACGTTAATATAATTGGTTCAGGTGCAACGACCGAATGCGATTTTAAAGGTGACTTTATTAGTAAACGTTGATTAATTCTATCAAATTATTATTTAAAAGCTAGTAGTGTCAGTTTAGTAGGTAACTATTAAGAGTGAGTTGCACCATGTAACGTTAACGTCAAATTGTTCAATCGTCGTCGAACAATTTGACGTTAACGTTAGATGGTGCAACTCACCCTTAGAAATTAATACCTATGTTTGTATGATAAATCAAACTAAAAGATAACTAAGACAAGTGAAATTATAAGTGAAATGTAAATTTCTTAAGAGAAATAATAAATACTCTTTAAACCGAAACCGAGACAATGGTTTTTTAGGTATTATTATTAATTATTATACGAGATGTAGCAAAAATCTTTTTGTAATTGCCAAAAATAAGAAATCACAAATTACACAAAATAATATAAAAACCAAGTAACAATAATACTTACACAAAAGTAGAAAAAATATATAATTTATATAGAAATTGTTATAAAATAAGATAAATAATATTGGTAGAGTTTCCTCGAGGTAACTTTTCACTTAGCAGGGAACTGCTCTAGTTTTTCAATTTGTTACGCTAACTTTTTAATTGACAAGCCCGAGATCTCAATTCTATTTGCACTAGTTTCTACCATCGTTATCTATTTAGGTTATATTCATCATATTAGACAATAGACGTTCACTGCTGGACATAGGACCTCCTAAAAAGAGTGCATTGACCACCGATCTTACTCTTTCACCATCTACCGGCTTCCTGCGACCGCTTTAATGTCATCAATTCAATTCAATTCAATTTATTTTCTCTATTGGCACAGTATATGCACACGTCAAAACATTACAATAAACATTGATATACTTAACAAAAAATAATAAGATTCTTCTAGATGTACTTACAATCTAGTCATAATACAGTCACAAAACTAAAATAAACATCAAAAACAAAAAAATAAAAATTTACAGTTTTTACTGTACAAACAATGGAAAACATCGTTTCATCAAGTGAAGGGCACTCATATTCGTTCTATAACTAGTTCATTAGGGTGATACCATTATGTTATCATAGCTCCAATAAAGTCAGTAAGTAAATCGTTTAAAAATAATTTATTATATAGAAAAATAGTTTATTGAATAAAACGCACGGCTTTTTGTGCCTTTTCAACCGAATCGACCTAACATTGACACTAATTAATAAATAATTATGCCTTTATACCGGATGCACCTGGGACCTGGCCGCGTGGAGTGTGCCAGTAAATGTCACAATATACGTTAAAACGACCAGCATAACATCAACTTCCATGTAAACCAACGGGTAGGTAACTAGGGCTCTAGATTATAATGGTTTTGTTTTATTTTTTAATCGATATTTTGACTTTGACATTGCATACTTGTTACCAACGTTTTTCTCCCTCCTAGAATAATGAAGTGGTTTTTTCGATCTGGTATTTCAAATGGTTATTACTTAGTATTACCAATATACGTTGCTTATTCGGAAGAACTTATAGGTGATTAACTAATTGGTTTTATTCACAAAGGCATAATCCACAATTCGATGTCACATTTTCCTATAGTGACGTGGTTTGGTAAGTACCAATCTACGTCATTTATTCGGAAGAAATTCTAGTGGTTTTGTTAACAAAAAATCCACAAGGTAGGTACGTCAGCTGTAAAATGACATTTTAATACGTCACGCACGCACGACACGACACTGGAATGTTCTGAGGGAATATTATAAAGTGTCATTAGGTCAAAATACCTACCCCAATAGTGACGTTATTGTTAAATATTGAAAACACCGGAACTTTTAATATTTACGTTATTGAAAAGTAGAGTTCTTTGTGATAATAATAGTAGACCTACGTAGTGAAGTTCTTCTAGGTCTTGTGTTAGAGCTATTCCGAAGAAGTTCTACCACCCACCATACCTATTTCTGCCGGCATGCACAGAACTGCTTGCGTATAGCACAGAACATACGTATATTAGGCTTTTTTTTTATTGTTTCATATATTTAGGCGGCGATGACCGCTTCCATAAGGTGGGTCGTCTGAAAGGATGTAAAAAAACTATACTTACCAATTTACCTACTATATCATGCGAGGAAAGCCGAGGGCATAAGTCAATCCATAATACAGTATAACGGACTCATGGGCTGACTCGTATCCAATTACCTAATGCATCCGTATCATTCAATATCTTGCCATTTCTCGCAGAGATATTAATTACATCGAGAACGTACAGTTAGGGATTGCAAAATCAAATTATGACATATCCGTTCCATTTAACTGATTGATATACTACCTAGGTATCATTCCCCAAGGAATCCTTAGATAAAAAAAATATAGATTTTTTTTTTAACTAGCACAGCTTGTACCTGACGTAGAACCAGTTGGAACCAGATTGGTAAGTATACTTACCAAAATTCATTGAAGGACCAAATATTTGATTTGATCATGATAAGTAAACAAATATTTGCAGATATGCAAACATCAGTATTGCAGGCTTGTCTCGCTTTCGCCACCGAGGTCGAAAAAAAATCGAGTTTTTTCTTACAAGAGCCAGGTTTTTCTTGAACTAGTAAACGCCTCCGAAAAACACAGACCAAACCAAGGTTTTTAAACAAACTTCATTTTCCCAGGCAGTTTTGACGATATACATATCGCATGTAACCATTTATCTATGCACCAGAATCGCCCTCCCGCGCCCCTTTTTATCCCAGGGATACCCGGCATAAAAAGTAGCCTATAAGCTATTCTAGATTATAATCTATGCCTGTGCCAAATTTCATATTACGTTTCGGCATGATGCTCCCACAAACATACAAACATCCAAACTTTCCTCTATATAGAGATAAGATTCTGATATTCAACGCGTTGCTAACTAATGTAATTTCTAGTCATCCTTTCACGTAGTTGAGCTGATCTTGGCATCTGCAACATATTTAATTTTCTGCACACTCACAAAGACGGAAATGGAGGCGCGTTATTTCACAGGCAAAGCGAAATGCAAGTGTAATGACCTCATGAGAACATCTGCAAATGCAGTCCTTATGTTTAATGGCGACTGCGTTCTATTTTTGAAAAGTTTTCAGTGATTATTTTTTTTATTTAGAGTTGAGATGAGGCATAATATAAAACAGTTTTGTTTAAAAGAGGTACGTACTTCAAAGAAAATCGCTTTCCTCCTGGCGAAAAATTCAAATAACTCAGACAGATCTATAAGGAAGAAAGAAGTAGCACAGTAGGTACCTAGTTGTTTAGGTAGTTATTACTAATGACGAGCTTCTATCATAAATATTAATACTTAGTTATTTATTTCCATCTTGCTTGACTCACTAAGTACCTACCTACCTAGATTTTAATAATTTGGTCTAGCGATGGTCTGGCGCTACGCCCAATGTTATACATATTTGGAAGCGCTCCAACCGCAAAGCGCGATAAAGCTAATACGATTCATAATGATTCGGTATGTAACACTTCATAACAAATAGAATGACGCGCCCCTCAGTCGTAATTGTCATAGATTTGAGGCGCACTTTGGAGAGAGGCGCTCTGTTTTAGAATATAAAATAAACATCATTATCCTTATCTTTATCTTATTTAGTCCTCTGAGGATAAACCTAAAACCTTAAAACGTCATTTAAATTTTTGAGATCGTATTATTATGTTTGGGACCTTAGAATAATAACACGAAGTTTGACACTAGCCTTCAACTGGGGTTAGCCTTCAAGCCAAGTCAAGTCAAGTCGCTCGCCCTAACCATAACTGACTAAGTATACTGAATCTGTATTCGAAATGCAATTTGCAGATCAAGCTAAAAGCCCTTTTGCAAGAATCAAACTCACATCTACACTATATTTACATGATTTTTTAAGTAAAACAATATTCATTCTTCGTTTTATTATATGTACATGTTTGCAATGTGAGTATTCAAGGTTGCCTTCAAGGGTGTGTGCCCAATTGGATCGGACGCAGTTTGAACTTGGAATGCATCCAATTGTTCGATCTGACCCAATTGCTTATACGCCGGGTCAGTGGACAAGTAGACCCCATGCATCTCTATTAGATCGTAGACTCAATGGAACTTTATGGTTAAAGTAATAAGGACCATTTTAAATCATTTTATACTGTGATTTTAAAACTAGGTGAATGTCTGTTCTTCGCTGCCAAGCCTGTAAAATATACTGAGGCAAGAAACAATGATAAGTCTTACTATCAGTCGTATTCAGTCTCGTACATAGTCATAGTTGTAAAAAAAAAAAAAAAACGGTGAAACACAGGTACCGTACATTTTTTTTTTTTTTTTTTTTTTACGTTCGCGTGAGACTTTCTCGCGAACGAAGGCGCAACCAACAGCTAGTATTAGTGGTGAAGATAACTTTTGCCATTACGATAGCGAAGCCTTTAAAGGGTAACTCTCTTCCTGCTAAAATAGAGGATTGTTGGTAATGTAATAAAGGTTTTTGAGGGCTACGAAGTCCGACAAGGAAACCTTATAGTTTCGCTATCTATATCCGTAACTCTGCTGTTTGTCCACGTCCGTTCGTAGTTTTTTTTTTTCTATACATCTAAAGTGGCAACCAAGCGTACGGCCCACAAGATGGTAAGCGGTTACCGCAGCCTATGGACGCTTGCAATACCAGAGGTATCACTCGCGGGCTGCCACCTTGAGGCTAAGATCGAAAGCCTCATGTGCCAGTAATTTCACCGGAAACCATACCCTTCACACCGGAATACAGCAATGCGAGCGTTACTGCTTGGCGGCAGAAATAGGTATGGTGGTAGTCCTTCCCCGGACAAGCTCTATCACAGAGAACTCTACTACTCTTAAAGAGTAGTTTTGGTTTTTAGGTTGTATAAAAGTTCGTATCAGTGGCCAACTCTTGAAAATTAAAAATGTCTTTCATCGCATGCGCTGCGGAAACTATTGATGATAGAACAAAAAAATGTTCTACAATATTAAAGAACATATAGATATCTACAAAAAAGTCAGCGATACCATATATCCAACTATTGTAGTTATGTAACTATAACTACTTTTTTACATTTTAAAAGTTGATAGAAATGCCGACCAAAATCAGACCATGTATTCCATACCTTTATATTAATCCTTATCCAAATAAATGATTTCATATTCAAGACTGTTTCAATACCTGTTGATAACTGTTTGAAATATTGAAATCAGACATTCCATTCAAAAGTGATGACGAATTATAAAAAAGTCAATCTAAACAAAATACTAAAAAAGCCCGCGCGCGCGCCGTGGCCAGAGAGGGGCGTGCACATGTACTATGAAATAGGTAGCCGCGCGGCTAAAACGTGCGGTCGGCTCCTACCTTATGAATGATTAGCGACCAGCCCCGGCTTTGTACGGGTGCTTAAGTTTTTATTGCACCCGTGCGAAGCCGGGACGAGCCACTAGTATTACATAATCGCATTCAAATTCATCGAGCTACTCCTAGACAGACATACACACTTACTCTGAACGAATTACGTAGATAAAGAAGGCAGTTTGAGAAACCTTCCCCATTTTTCACAGCATACCCGTAGCTCCCCCCTTTACCCCAATTTATAGGGGTTCAAAGGGCAGGAGCGGTTATTGAAAAGGTTCTGTAATCCCAGAAAGTTCCCGAGCACCGACCTCTAGGGACGGCAGGCGGGAACTAAATAGAGATAAATGTAATTGCAACTGTGGTGTGTTTGTTTTAAATTAAATAATGTTTATGAATAGGGGAAATGTAGGATTTATTTTTGTTCAGAGAGACAGCCTGTGGTGTCGTAATGTACTTACCTAATGCTTAATTTAAAAACGGGTGTTTTCACGTACCGGTATATCGGTGAAGAGGTACCAAACCGACACTGTTAAAGATAAAGATATTTATTTCAAAATTGTAGGTACTTACTTACTACTTACTACCTTACCTACAATATCTTTGTTACATCGACTCAATTTCGAGAGTCTTCATCAGGGTTGAGTGACACGGCGCGCTTCCTCCTCCGCGTCGCGATATGCACTGTAAAAAGTAAAAAGTACCTAATGCTGGTTCTTTACTTGGCATATTTGCCCAAATGTTTGTTTATTCCGTCAATATTATTATTAACAGCCTGTGCTGTCCCACTGCAGGGCAAAGGCCTCCCTTTCTTCCTTCCAATCATCTCTATTGAGCGCTAGTGTAGGCCAGTCCTTCATAAAGGCATCTAGTTCGTCTCTCCATCGTCGCCGCGGTCTGCCGCGTGGTCGTTTTCTGTCCCGTGGGATCCACTCTGTACTGGTTTTCGCCCACAACTCATCCGACATGCGACAGACGTGACCTGCCCAGTCCCACTTTAAATTGCCAACTTGTTGCCCAACATCTGCTATTTGTGTTTTGGAGCGCAGTTCACTATTTCTAACGCGGTCTGTTAGTTTTACTCCTAGGATGCTGCGCTCCATAGCTCGCGCTTATTCCGTCAATACCTAAATAAATAAGTAATACATAAATAAATAAATCATTGAAAAGGTATTTTTAGTTCTATAGAACAAATAGGACAGTTTTTGTTTTAATAGTTCTACCATGAAACTGCAGGGACAAAAAAGTTTTTACAGTTAAAAGACGTCACATCACAGTCCTATAGAGAACAAATGGAATTTAACCCACAAAGTTAAATCTGTGGTAGTACAAAGTCTAGTTTTTATTGATGAAACTAGCTGACCCGCGCGGTGTTACTCGCGTCATTTTTCTCGCAATGTTTTCCAAATTTACTCACCGTTTTATTAAACCTTCCCTGGACTCCTACAAATATTTCAAGACCAAAATCAGCCAAATCGGTCCAGCCGTTGTCAGTTTTAGCGAGACTAACGCACAGCAATTCATTGTTATATTTATGAAGATAACGCAAATATTTGAGCAAATACCTACGCCAAGTCTCAGAGCAAATTCTCAATGTCTTTGTGCCAATTGAAGTGCCGACGGCATGTTTCATTACTTTGAATGTAAATTACAAAACTTGAAGATTGTTTGTTGCCGTAAAGTTATTTGCAAGAATTACAAAGGTCATTATAAGACGTCTTACCATTACCACACTTTGAGACCTAGCTTGACCCGTTGTTTTTTTTTTTTTTATACCACTAAAGTGGCAACCAAGCGTACGGCCCACTTGATGGTCAGCGGTTACCGTAGCCTATGTACGCATGCAATATCATAGTTATCACTTGCGTGTTACCACCCTGAGACGTTAGATGGAAAGTCTCATGTGCCTGTAATTTCACCGGAAACCATACCCTTCGAGCCGGAACACAGCAATGCGAGCACTGCTGCTTGGCGGCAGAAATAGGTATGGTGGTAGTCCTTCCCCGGACGAGCTCTATCACAAAGAACTCTACTACTCTTAAATTCTGTTTCTACTACTTAAAATAATTAGCTTCTTCCAATCTAAGCTTGTCATCACTAATTATTATGATTATTGTGTTGATTATCCATATAATTTTGCAGTCATTTCGTTATCACAGATAGATCTTGCAGGACCAATAACAATGTTAATGTTAAATAACAAATTTTAAAATTCCAATGTCTGACGTAGCCCAATATATGTATATTTTAGTAGCTAATTATTTTAAGAGTTAAGTTTTTTTTCATTTTTTTTTTCTCTTGTTACCTAGTTTAAGTATCTTTAGTTTAATTAACAACTTTGTAAATATTACCGATTGGGCGGTGTGGTCGCTCAGCGTCAAAGCCTTTTTTTTATTCAATAAATTAAAAAAAAAAAATGTTGAAATAGGCATGATGACTGATTTTGAAAAACTGTTCTATTGTATTCAGAAGTATCGACTTAAGGCCTATTATTCCAGAAATGAAGAAATGGTTTAGTAGTTAAAAAATGCGATTGAAATTTGAATTTTAAAATTCACGCTAAAACGCGCTGAGTCGCGGAGTGACAGCGGTGACGTCATCATGTCAGTTTTCAATATAAAATTTTACCAATAAGGTTCAAAATTCTGCAATATTTTTGATACCACCAATCAGAGCCTAGATGCTCCTGATCGGTGTTCAACCTTTTATGGCGGATTGCTGTATTTTGTAGTTTTATTTTATTAAAAATATTATCAATCAAAACCATATTTCTTTTTACATTAGATGCGTAATGTAAAAAGAAATATGGTTTTTGAATTCTTTGAATCTTTTTTCATAAGGTGAAAGCGTGATTTTAATGATTATTGGTTACTGTCATCATGCCTATTCTCCTGCTGGTCTCCAAGGTTGCATGATGACGTAAAGACCTTGTAAAGGATCCAAAGTTTGTCAAAAAACTTGATCGTATGCACATTGTTAAAACGTCAAACGATCTACGTGTTTGATGAGTTTTTGCCAGAAATCTCATGCTCGCAACTTAAATTGGCGTATTTGCCTAAAAGTGTTATTTCATCAATACCAAACTAAACTTTGAATATACTTTCACAGAGTTAACTTTGTATTGACGAAATAACGCAAACATTTGAGCAAATAAGCCAAGCGAAGTGCCAGCATCAGAAAGAAATTTCATCGTTAGCAGAGAGCTTTAGGCCCGCGGTACTATAGCGGTAGCAGTGCCGGACCAGAATGACTTGCTTATGATGATAACTGGAACCTTACTCATGAGTCCAAGGCCTATTCCAATCCAATCCTAATTATAATTTACTGCTGTCAAATTGTTCTCTTGAAAACAAGGATGAATTTGGCGCTAGGTTATGGTTTGCGAAATGCTAAAATTCCAATACCGATCCATTGGAAATGCGTTCAAGAGTTTGAACGTCGTTTTTGAAGCGGTTCCAATTTGTCTGCGTCAACCAGTTATGATTATGGTTCTTCTTCTTCTTTTATTTATGGCGTCTGTGGCTGAGTTTGCCACAATTTTGCCAATGTCAAGTCGACAAGATTTAAAACTGTACAACGATGGTGGTTTGAGTATGAAAAATGGTCGGTCTAACAGAGGACTCAACCATAATTTGGAAACAAGGTGATTTATTCTAACCTGCAAGAAAAGGACAACACAATTACAACAGCATAAATATATTATAGTAATGATTATGGTCTTCTTCTTCTTCTTTTGTTTTATGGCCTCTGTGGCTAGTTTGCCACAATTTTGCCAGTGTCAAGTGTATTAGTTTGATTGTCGCTTAGCAACGTAAACAAACGAAATTTGAAAAGAAACGATGACTTTTCTTTCAAAATTCTCCTGGAAAGTCTTTGACTAAATTACCAACCAACATTACCCCTCCATTTCAATTACTAACACTTGTGCTAAGTAAACAAGTTAAATTGGATAAACTGCCACCAAATTTACGCAATAAAACTTAAAATAACACGAGAAAAATAATTAAAATGGGAAGACCCATGTCGTTTTGACAAGATAGCCAAAGACAATCCAATGATTATGGTTATGATTATGATCACACACAATGACACTGGTTATCACAATGACACAAATGCAAAAACACTTCGCTATCTTACAAATCAACATATAAATATAGATAATATACATAAATATACGCGAACTGCGAAGATTGCTGTTGTGGTATGATTAATACATCGAATGACTGCATCACTTTATCTAACCAACGCACTTGATGAATAATTTACACCATAAGAAAAAGAAGAGGTGGTAAAGGATGATCCCCTTTTCAGTTTTTTTTACCGATATATACCGGTACGTGAAAACATGAAAACGGGTGTTTTCACGTACCGATATGAATGAATGAATGAAAATTCTTTATCCCAAAAACTCTTACTTTATTAAAAGCTTTAGGCTATTCCCAGTAGTCTTACCAGTAGAACTACTGGAAATTTTCTTCCCAACAGACTTACTAGTAAGACCACTGGAAACTTTGTTCCCGGTAGACTTACCGAACAAAACTCCCAATAGTCCTACTCTTAAGTAGACCTAGAAATTTTAAAAAAACAACTGCAATTATGGTCTCGTAGCTCTTAACATCAGTCCACCAGTAACAGTAATTTCACTTGCTATCCTAAAACTACCTTAAAACTCTCACTATACATGCACTTTTGCATCGTTATTTTTTGTAGCATACTGTATATTACAAGGTGGTGCAGATTGTATGCTGTCATCACCAGACGAGACGATTTGTGAATCATTGTGTGACATTGTCGACAGCACGGATTGACCTTATAAACTTAAATGAATTTGAGTTTGCCTGCACTCTACTCTTGCAGACAGAAAGCGATATATCGAGCGCAATGCTAATACTCTAATACTGTGAAGGAAAGTATCGTAAGGAAACCGGCATGTCTAAGAACTATAAATTTCAAAGACCATCTAGTAACCGCATTGGGTCCGCGTGGTGTCACTCTCGCTCGAGAGTAGGCCAGTGTCTCAGCAGTGGGAACAAGAAGGCTGGCATGATCTTTATCTTTATTGATAACTAGTAGACCCGGCGCGGTTTCACTCGTGTTATTTTTATCGCAATTTTTCCTCCTCCTACAAACATTTCAAGACCAAAATTAGCTAAATCGGTCCAGCTGTTCTGGAGTTTTAGCGAGCCTAACGCACAGCAATTCATTTTTATATCTAAGAAAAAGATGATGATGACTCTACTTAGACTTGTACCTACCCAATAACATAGAGTCTTACTCAGAAGCTGTGTCTGAAGTCTGAACCGACAAGAAGTCAATAAAACTACTGAAAAGCTATTAAAGAGCGGAACGCTGCAGCGGACAGCGGAAGCGAGGTGCCCAGATTCAAGATTGAAAACTTTGACGCTCAGCTTAGCATCCTATAGACACTTAGCGGATTTTTTTACTAATAAAACTATCGTGAATATATAATCGTATATCATTCATCTTAAAAACGGGTGTTTTCCTGTACCGGTATATCGGTGAAGAGGTACCGACACTGTTTCGACTCAATTTCGAGAGTCTTCATCTGGATTGAGTGACACGGCTTCCTCCTCCGCGTCGCGATATGCACTGGAAGTCGCATATGATTGAGTCGAAACAGTGTCGGTACCTCTTCACCGATATACCGGTACGCGAAAACACCCGTTTTTAAAATGAACTTAGCGGATTAATAGTCCGCTTTGTTAGAAAAATATTAAGAGGATCTGGATTAGGTAGAGCCACAGGTAGAGCTTTATAAACGACTTAGCTTGATCGGTTGGATTGGAAATTGAACTGACTTTTGAAGTTTTGACTCAGTTAACTTAACTAGTGTGTTTCTATATTTTTTATTTAATTTAATAAACAAATGAATCTATAACATTGTTGTCAGTAAAATCAGTTTTTTTTTGCATATTTTAATTAGGTAACATTAAATTTTACTCTCTAAAACTATAAGCATGCAATTGTTAAGTATGATTTACATTGAGTCAGCAAAGTCAGTGTTGACCCGCTACTGACCTAATGTAAATAGATTTGGAGTCATTAAAACGTTGTCGGGTCAGTACTTCACATTCTCGCGTACTGACCCTTTGTAAACAGAGAAGTCAGTTCTCAAAGTTAGCACTGACTTCATTTGGATTCAGTCACTGACCCAATGTAAATCGCAATTTTCGTCCGCTAGATGTGCCTACAGACCAGTGCTTTTAAAAGAAAATGCCTGAAAATAGGTCGCGCTGTGCAATCGGAAAAGCCATTTGCCCGCAGCCTGTTAGATGCCACTATGCCACGATGCCACGGGTGACCTACTTCGACGCTTCACAATGCAAACTCGTTAGCTGAAGCGGGGTGAGGGGTGACCAATTATTTCTCATAATAAGGATGGGAAATAGGGATATAGTGTAGGAAAATATGACATGTGACATGAAAAGTTATTTTTTAAACGACTTCCAAAAGGGTATGTGGGAGGTATGTACAATATGGTATGTATGTGTTTTTGTGTATGGAGGTCATTGGAGGGAGAGTAGTAGAGTTTTTTGTGATAGAGCTCGTCCGGGGAAGGACTACCACCATACCTATTTCTGCCGCCAAGCAGTAATGCTCGCATTGCTGTGTTCCGGTTTGAAGGGTATGGTTTCCGGTGAAATTACAGGCACATGAAACATTCCATCTAACGTCTCAGGGTGGTAACACGCAAGTGATATCTATAATGTTGCATGCGTACATAGGCTACGGTAACCGCTGACCATCAAGTGGGCCGTACGCTTGGTTACCACTTTAATAATATAAAAAAAAAAAAAACGATTATATTTGTATGTTTGTTTTTGTTACGCGATTTATCCGCCAATTATGAATTGATTTTGATGTTTTTTTTTTGATTGATAGATAATAAGTACCTAATTATAATATTTCAGAATAGGTTCTATATAAATTTTATCAAAATTGGTTCAGTACAATAAAAAACATGTCAATAACTACATAGTTGAGTAAAATAATTCTTTCTTTTTATGTCAGCAAATTATGACGAGACAATCAAGTCGTTCGCCTGATGTTAAGCGCCACGCCTGACCGTAACAGTTGCAGTGTCACCCAAAGCTTTAAGTTTCAAAGTTCTTCGTGGCACTGCACCCTCAGTTACAAATTACATAGGTACATAGTAAATCTAACTCCATCAATAAAAAACAGTTTCATCGAGTTCAGCAAAAGCTTTACATTCAAACTTGGAACGCACGTGGCTCTTTGACGGCGCGCGACAGGAAGCGGAAGCGATTGTTTAGTGACTTGAATCGTAAATCGCAGATCGAATGCGTGCTTTTGATATCGATACATGCTATTTTCTCGTCCCTATTTAGATTTTATAAACTAGTTGCCGCCCACGGCTTCGTAGCTCGCTTACATAAAAATAACCTAGCAGAATATAAAGAATAGCTTACGACTTTTCTTAGGTTGTAATAAATTATCCCGGAAAAAGGATTTAATCAAAATAAAGAACCAATTTCATAGTGGCTAGGTCTTTGTAAAACCACAGAAAAAAAATTGTTGTGTCAAAATGACATTTACGCCATGTTGTTTTGCATTGTGTTGCACTCCTTCACAAAGATAAATTTACTTTAGATTATGAAAGAAGCCAAAATAAAATAAATAATCAATGTTAAACGGCGTCTTTATTGAATATCTAATTATTTAGACCCCCTACAAAGGACCAGGGCCCTGCTCCATACTGCGTGACACAACTGCTTTTAGCATTTTAGTGGTGAATTCGTAACCAACAGACACATTCGCATGAATAATATACTAAGTAAGTAAGTACCTAACCTACCGTACTTATGTACCAAATGAATACAGTATGATTTCCGCTGTTTATTTTAGCAATATGAATTATGAATCAGATTCGAAGTAAGTAACTAATTGAATGATTCAATTTTAAAAATACTTTTTATTACTACTTTCTGAGTTTTCAGCGAATAAAGACAAATTTTCAGCGTAATATTAATGAATCGTCGGAACAGGTACATAAATTTTGCATTATGATTATTAGAGTTTATTAGAATGTTATCCTAAGATTAGAGCAGTAAAAAAAATCAGTAACCGATGTGACGCGGCGGGCGAAGATCCGCCCGCGACGCAAGAGGTTGCGGGTGTGGGTTCGATTTCCACCTTGTATTATTTGTGGGTTTGATTTCCGCCTTGGGTGGGACAAATGTTTGTACAATCTGCAAATATTTGCTCCGGGTGTTCTGGGTATTTTCTTTGTATAATAAAAAATATATATCTATGTATTGTATTTGTAGATATTAAGTATCAGTCATCTAGTCATAACACAAGCTCTGCTTAGCTTGAGGCTAGATGATGATGTGTGGAATGTCCAGCATTATTTATTTATTATCTAGTAGCTGTCGCGCGGATTCACTCGCGTTATTTTTCCATTATTTTCACCATTTAAACTTCCCTGGACTCCTGCAATTATTTCAAGAATCGGTTCAGCCGTTTTCGACGTAAATAGGTAAATAAGAGTTACCCTTCAAAGGGAATTTCGTGATTTTTTGTTTCAAAATCCCCTTTAGACTGAGCTTGACGCTTCAAAGAGGATTCGACACTAAAATTTCCAAAATCCCGTCTAAAGGGGATCTTCAAAGGGGATTTTGACGCTAACCCGACTAAGGCACCGCAATACATTTTTATATTTATTACTAGTAGACCCGGCGCGGTTTCACTCGCGTTATTTTTTTTTATCAAATGTTAGCCAAATCGTTCCAGCCGTTGTCGAGTTTTAGCGAGCCTAACACACAGCAATTAATTTTTATTTATAAGATTATTTGTATACCTACTTTACTTTGTTCTTCGCCACAAGTGAGAACTGCCACGTAATGGAGAACTAAGCGCAATGTTGCTCCCAAAGCCATAGTTATGAAGCACAGATGGCGTTTATGTGGGAAGCTGTGTTGGCAATCAAATGGAGCTACACTTGAGTGTACATATTTAACAGATTGTTAACAAATGTAGGTAAGCACTTTATTTATAAGAAAAAAATGTGTTACAACGACAACAAGCTTGTTGCTATTGAAGTTTTTATTCTATTCCACAGAAACAGTAAATTTTTCCGGAATAAAAAGTAGCCAATGATTCAAAATTTCATTACAATCGTTTTGGAGATACATGGTAACAAACATACATACACACTCACACACAGACTTTTGCATTTATAATAATAGCAGGATAGGAAGTAGGATATGCATTTATAGACGACCGATGTGGCGCAGCGGGCGCAGGTCCGCCTGCGACGCAGAGGTTGCGGGTTCGATTCCTGCCTCGGGTCAAATGTTTGTACGATCTACAAATATTTGTTCCGGGTGTTCTGGGTATTTTCTATATATAATAAAAATATCTATCTATGTATTGTATTGTATTAGTATATATCAGTCATCTAGTACCCATAATACAGCTCTGTTTAACAGCAGCTTACCTTGGGGCTAGATGATACTGTGTGGATTGCTAGACATTATTTATTATTATTTACTTTTTTATAGTATATATGTATAGTATTTTATTAAATATATATCAATCATCTAGTACCCATAATACAGCTCAGTTTCTAATTTAAGTACCTAGTGTACCTACTTGATAATTCATTTATTCTGAACTTCCCAGACAGATAAAACATCATCTGTGACTGTCACATTTAAAAATTAATTAGGAACACATCCGCATCAATTACCATCACAAATAATTCTCAGAGTTGACAAAATAAAACTCCAAACACATCATTAAAGCGTGCGAATGGCACCCTGCTGCTTACAAAAATAAAAAAAGATTGGTGGGCGTCACCCTTAACCAAGGATAAATTACTTAATAGTGATCCGTCAAACCAAAATTCACGTATCGGAAAACATGCGATTATGGTTTTTTAAATGTGCCAAAGAGGCGGAGAATTGAAAGAATAGAGATGCGAACCTTAACTATCGATAAAAACAAAAGGTTTTTTTTCTCTAAAAACCAGGAAAACCTCATTAAAAGTTTTCTTTACAACTTAATTACAATAATGGGACACTTAGGCACCAGTCTCCCTCATAAAACAGGTTTTTACCTAGCTAACTACATAGAACTATTATAAGAACCTAACCTACTTAGTTTCTAAAAAACCTTTGTGAGGAGAAAATAAATGTATTATTTATTTATTTATTTACTTAGATAAAAAAAGATTTTGCGCCATTGTTATGACGGTCGTTGGTAGTTTTTATTATCTTTAATGTGTAATAATCATGCAGGCACTTCCTTGTTTGTATTTTTTTATCATAAGATAAAAATAACAAGCTATTTTGGAGTATTATCACACAAAAAAAAATTTCAATGAATAAGTTTTGGAGTTTGAAAGCCAAACGGCTCAATCACGTCATAACAACTAATTTTTATAAAATTTGATATACTTAATTATAGACAGATAACGATCTTTATAAAAATTTAAACATAGGATAATTTTTCTATTACCTACCCCGTGAGCGAAGCCGAGAGCGAAAGCTTGTCGGTTATCAATGAGTTATCTTTTATCACGTTGATAACATATCGATTCGGTAGAGTAAGGTAGAGTTCACTTTGTTATAAAATTAATTTATTATTAAAGCAAAAGAGCATTGAACTTATTTTATTCTCTCAACAATTCTGTGTTTTGCATTGGATCACGAACGTTACAACTAAACTGCCATTATTCTACTAACCAGTGCTACATTATTAAGCTGAGCTTACCTAACCTAGCAGCATATTACATAGCCAGGCTTGGCCAATCACATGCCTGTATCGATATCGATGACATAACTGTCACATTAATCCCACCACTACCCAAGATTAGGGTTGCACCTCACAAAGATTTCTTAATCTATTCGCGAGGGTCTCACAATGGAGACCGGTGCCTGAGCAGATGTTCAGGTAAACTGGAGCGAGTTGGCAGATGCTGGAACAAACTGATGCCTTTATTGTCGGTGCCTTTAACTTGATTATTCGCAAATTCTGAACTTTAGAATATCTTAATTGAAACATGAAACTTTAGTCATTAAAATTAAGAGCGTAATGATTGGTTAAAGATAATAAGGAATGTATCAAATAATTTATTTTTATCTTTACTCAATGGAATCATATTACTAGCTAGTGTTTCAAATTCCAGTCATGTTTAAAAACTTATGTAGGTAAATAATAATACATACATGACATGCTATAAGAAGTTTAATTTTGCATTTTATCCAGTAATTTTTATTACCTTTATTGACCCGTTAAAACTATCCTATGATACTATGTTTTCAGGTCTGTCTATAAAAATCCCAATGAAAATGTCTACAAAAACTTCAATTGAATATTTCATAAGATATCTATTCAACCCTACAATATTTCCTTTGAGTTGCCAACCCTACTCGGCGCACGACTTGGCAGTTTCATTTCACGGTCCGCGAAGCATTGCGCAAAACATCGTACCGTACAACCCTATTCGTTCGCTATTCAAAAACTATAATTTGAATTTTATTTTAGAAACGCTGGCTGAATAGACACTGTGGAAAGAGGTTACTGCTTTTTGTTCTTGAAAAGTTTTGAGTGTAGTCCACGTTATTCAGTTTGTAAGAAATGACCTGGGGGCTTATTCGCTATGACCTAGGAGATTCCGTACTAATAACGTGCAACTTAGTAACGTGTTCTATACGTGCCATGGTGTGAAATTGTAAAATTGTTTTCCGTATATGTGTTGTTTCAATAGCGATAGTTTCGCTATCGATAGGTTGACTTTGGAAAACAGTCAAGACGAGCCCTAAAACGTGGCTCGTCGACAACGATTCCACGCAGATATCGTAACCAGCCCGCGTTTGGTCATAGCGAATAAGCCTCTTGAATGATTACTGTCAGATAAAAAGTTAGTTATCACAAATAACCAAACTAATTTACCGTAAAATCTACGGCGAATTATCATTGTATCAAACTGTTCCTCCGTAATAAAAAAATAATAAAACAATCGAATTCAATGTTTACTAAGCTTTGTAGAATATTTTCTGGCGCGCGGTTCTTTAATCTACTTGAAGTCCATGTTAATTAATACAAAGCAGTACAACCAAACAAGACTTATAATTAGCTTTGCAACTTGAGATACAAAGTAATCTCAACTTTAGCCCTAGAGGCTAACCTTTTATTTAAACGTTGTTTACTACACTTTAGCTTAGCAGTTTACGGCGTTTTCAAGTTGGTTACGAAGTTGGATAAATACAATTTTATCTTTTGGCGACGAACTTTTTTAATGATTGTAATGAAGTACTGAATACTTTGAATTTTACTAGATGCAATCTACTTCACTCAGTTTTGGTAGACACTAGCCTTTATATTTAGACTTAGACTGTACAGAACACAGAATGAATAAAACTACTAATTAATTATTAAAAATCAAAATCAAGAGATTTTTTCCCTATACGGGGTGTACAGTACAACGTACTATTTGAATTTTAGTCAATCAAACAAACTTTTTATATTTTTCGCTTAGTTTTTTTGTCGCACATATCGCACAATACATTCATTTAAAAAAAAGTTGCATAGCAGCCATCGATTTTCTAAATCTATGAGAGCACGCTAAAACGCAGACGAACAATAATAATAATCACTCACCAACAAAGTTATAATAAGTTATATTGTCTAATTCATCATTGTCAACTGTCACTGCATTTGACAGCCGTGCTAGTGGCGCCACTGCATGCATACAGACTTTCTGAGAATTGGAGTGCAATCACCGGAAATGCTTGATAAAGTCTATTTTAATTAGTAAATTATTCCTAATCTTACTTGAAATTATTTATTGTGGTTCATTCACCGACTGACAGTTTTCGATAAATATCAACATTTGACACAACACTTAGGCTGTGGAATGATCTTCCTGCTGAGGTTTTCTCTGGAGACTACAGCATGAGGTTCTTCAAAACGGGCGTTTTGAATTTTTTAAAGGGTCGGCAAAGCGCGAGTGATGCCTCTAGTATTGCAAGCGTTGATAGGCTACGGTAACCGCTTAACATCAGGTGGGCCGTATGCTGGTTTTGCCACCTTGGTGGTATAAAAAAAAATATTGACGCTTATGTACTAAAACCAATGAAATTAAACCGCGATGCCATTTAATTTTACCAATTTTACGCTCAATAATAATGAGCTCTACAGAGCTACTTCTTCTTCTTTTTGGTAAGGCTTCAATCTTTGACACAATAAATTTTGCCCGTGTTAAGTAATTTATTTAGAATAGAATAGAAAAATATTTATTTTGCGCCACACAATAAACAATACAAATTAAATTAAATAATTAAGTAATTTAATTTAATTTTACTACTAAACGGACACTCTAAATTACTTTTTGACGTTTTTCTATCATATTTAGAAAGCAAACGACAGACGTCATAAAATAATCTAGCCTCCAGGATTTACAAGGGCTATGTCACAAATAATCACGTCGGTAAAGCAGTTTTTCTTACAACTTCCATAGCAAATAAAAAACCAATCATTATGTTCTAACCTAACCTTTTTTTTTTTTTTTTTTTTTTTTTATTAACGAGGAGTAATCTGCAAACAGACATCCTTTCGCATGAGGGTGCGAACAGGGGTGTGTGAGGTTGTCCGACTAAAAAACGACGGACGACTCACTAAACCTCCTCGGTTGCCAGCCTCGTTTGGGTCAAAGGGATCCCCGAACTCCTAGGATCTCTGGGGTTCCCCTCTCACAAACTTGCTGCGGCCGCAGCCCATCCCGGGAGTGGCAAGCCACTCCGGCACATCCTCGGATGCGACGGCAGGAACACGCAACTATGTTACTGCCGCCCTCCCTGGGTTTGTATGTACACGAGTGACCGGGAGCCCTCACTCCGGCCGCTCACAAACCCAAGGCACCACTCGGTCGCACAAAAGTCTTTCGACCCAGCGCATACCGAGGGGCCGGACCACTGGTTAGGAGATCTCATTTCCTCAGTGATAGTCGGGTGAATTCGGCGACACCTGATCAAAAGGTTCGCCGTCCATCTTGGGTGCCGAGATGGCGATCAGAAATGATTGACACAAATCGGATCGCTCCCTCGGACCCCAAGAACACTCAATTCCGCTAGGTCTTTCAACAAAGCAAAACTAAGTGTTAGATTCATTGACCCGACACGTCCCCGCTTCAACAACAACACCCCCTGATGGTCGGGAGTGTGTGAAGAAGCCCCCATCTCTTCCGCCGCTTAGTCGCACAAAAGCCTTTCGACCCAGCGCATACCAAGCGGCCGGACGTTGGCCGGGAGATTAAATCTCCCATCCAGCCGAGTGTATTCGGCGACATCTACTCGCAAGATGCGCCGTCCATCTTGGGTGCCGAGATGGCGATCAGACTTAACCGGGAAGATCAAATCGGATCGCCCCCTCGGACCCCAAGAACACTCAATTCCGCTAGGTCTTTCAACAAAGCAAAACTAAGTGTTGGATACATAGACCCGACACGTCCCCGCTTCGACCACAACAAACCCCGAAGGGAATGTGCGGAGAAGCCCCTATCTACTCCGCCGCTTAATCGCACTAAAGCCTTTCGACCCAGCGCATACCAAGCGGCCGAACGCTGGCAAGGGAGATATCTCTCCTCGCCTGCTGGGCGCACACGGAAACACTTCCTCGCAGAGTGTCACCGCCCCTCTCGAGGTCCAAAATAGCAATCAGATTACATGTTAGGTTGCAATCCGACCGCCATTAGCCCTCAAGATTACTCGGTCTCACGGAAGTCCACCCGACCCCATGAGCCCCTGCAGTCGGAAGCTGGCAAAGGAAGCGAGAAGTCCTTTGCCACCTAGCAACTGGGTAATGCACACCAGCACGTCCCAGCTTCATCCACTGCGCGTTCTGCTGATCAGAAACACACGTGGAGAAGCTCCATCCCGGTTCCAGGTTTTTAGTTATCCGACAACAAGATCACGTATGAGGGTACGGAAGTTGTTGTCGGACTTAACAGGGCGCACCGTCCTATGGTAAATCCGTTCCCCCCGGTGAGCTGCGTGAGTCCGTGTGGCAGCGGACACAACTCAGGTCCGAAAGGGACAAGCAACCATAGGCACACGAGAAGGTAACCTGGAGAGCACCCCACGTTCTAACCTAACCTAACCTAACATATTTTTTTTGACCGAGCGTGCGAAGCGAGCAAACCGTCTCATTTTCCAGATTGGCCAAAAATGCTTTTGGCTGCAGTCAGTTTGTCCGGCTGTTCTACAGGTCGCATTTATCAATTAATCTGGTTGAAACTTGGTACCTATGCAGGTTCTATGACTTTATAGAATTTGATTGTCGTCGGGGATTTTAGATAGGGATTATTTAACTTTAAGTTTGTCTGATATTTGGTGAAGATCTGATAAGGATCTTCAGTGTGATGAGCAAAATAGTTCCTCAAAATGCAAATGTTGCTCACTTTCAAAGCTCACTTTACAAGTTTGTGCTTGCGAGGTCTACTGTTCGGAGAACTGCTAGTTGCTATTTTATCCGCAACAAAGTTAAAAATTGTTAGTAGCTTTTGCGACAGAAACATGTACTTACTAATGTAATTACTAAGTACTTTATTCGCGTGCTGCGGTCTTACCAAGAAACTGCACTTATTAGTACTTGGCGGCTATTTTTAGCCGAACATGTTTTTACAAAGTATACTTAAACCAACTTTACGCAATTGTAATTAGTTTTAATTTTGTGCGACTATGTACAGTTAAAATATGTTGGAACCAGGGTTGGCACCGAATATCCGGTTTTTGTACGTTAGTCAAGGCAACTAATAGTCAAAATTGACAAATGATCACTAGATCTTCAGCCGTATGACCTTGGAATAAATAATAAATAACTATTTGGACAAATATGTTTTTTGTACGTAGGTAGTAGTAATCTGTGTAGACGCCGGCGCCGTGGTGTTATACGCTGGTTGAAGTAGTTAGGAGATGGGTCGTATAGATATAAAAAGAAACAATTAGAAAATATAAACTTGACTTGTTATTCAGAGTACGAGGGAGACATGAACGGGGAGTGTATCCAGAATCATCAGAATCATCAGAAAATCCAGAGTATTAACGCACTTATCACAAATTAAAATTACCACAGATAATAAAACAAAAAGCTATTCCAATCTATATTGGCTGGGTTGCCAACAATCTGCGAGTGACAACCCTAACAATTACACAACACCCTGTATTGCTATAATACGGCTCATTGGCGCCGACCGACGCGACGAGACCGCTGATCACAGAGAGATACCCTATGCATAAAGCTACGACCAAACCGACGCAACAGAGCGACGCGGAAGTACCATGATTAGGGTGCTTTTCTACCAGAATGCTATGCTATATTCTAATTCTAATTATAAATGGGGGTATAAGATCTGCACTGTCGTCCCGCATTGGGGTGTATTGTGCATTGTCCCCCTGCTAACCTGACCCTAGCCAGCCCAACTCCTTGAAATAACGGAGGACTTTAGGTTGATGGCACTAATGTTCTAGCATCTTCGATAGTGTTGTGGACGGTGGGAAGCAAGTGCCTATTAGCCTCTGCAGTCCTGACTTCGCTCTGGCTTCATGTGTGGCTGCACTATACTACGTTGCTATGGACTGTGCTATGAATGCATGCTATGGATGGCTCGGCGCGGGCTGTTTCGTTACACCTACTGTTAATACGTGACGTAATATGTGACGACCGATATGGCACAGTGGGCGCAGGTCCGCCTGCGACGCGGAGGTTGCGGGTTCGATTCCCGCCTCGGGTCAAATATTTGTTCCGGGTGTTCTGGGTATATTCTATATATAATAAAAAATATCTATGTAAGTATGTATTGTATTGTATTATATATATCAGTCATCTAGTACCCGTAATACAGCACTGTTTAACAGCAGCTTACTTTGGGGCTAGATGATGCTGTGTGGATTGTCCAGCATTATTTATTAATTATATATAATACATCGCATGGCTCGAGCTGCGCTATGTCCTCGTTAAGCTACCTCGTGGCGCCGGCTCCACTTCATAGCACATCTTATGCCCCGCCACATAGCTTAGCATCAGTGAAAGTCACATACCTTCGTAGCCTAGCTTTCATATCCTCGCGGCATGCTACATAGCACACCTCTTGTGAAAAAGCACCCTTAGTAAGGCTGCGTTCTCATCAGAGATGTGAGAAGATGTGTAGTGAATGTGCTTGTTAGGAATTTAAATAATCACTTCATTTCCCAGCTTAGCCTTGTCCAGCTTTTAAAGTAAATCTATTTGGTGGAAACGCCTTAGAAAAGTTAGAGTTTCATTCCCAGTCTAGGACAGACTGTCAAATTCGTATTAATGAAGGTAGAACTAAATGTCTACCATTTTCATGTTAACTAGATGAGTTGCTGTCGATTCGGACAAAATTGATTGGGACTCAGTGTCCCAGCTGGAACTTTTTAATTTAATTGGGGTGACTTTTAAACTGCACAAAATACGTCGCAAATTGAATGGTTAACCAGGTAACAATTTCTCTACATCTGTAATCTCAATTTCTCTATTTCCGTTCCATATCTAGCGTAAAATTGTGAAAAAATGGAACGAATATTTTCATTACAGTGATCGTGATCAAAGTCGAGGATACGGCTAGTGTGCAATACAGTTGAGCATTACAAAACATTACTATAATGACAATCATTAGGCACAAGTCTGTCATTGACTGTTCCGCAGTCGTGGCACAGTCGTGGCAAGGTCGGCGCAGTCGAGCTTGAACTATTGTTCTTCGAGGATAAACTATTGTTCGTTAAAATGGACGCTTCATTTAGCAGAAACTCTTAAAAATATTGAAGTTTTCATAAATATACCATTGTTTTTATAACCATTAGCTAACTATCCGTGTAGATAAGATAATTATAAAGGAAAATGTCTAGAAAAGTTTATGTCTAGAAATAAAATTTATGTTATTTCTAGACATAAACATTAAGCTAAAGCAACCGTGCTCAGCCGAAAATTGTCGCTAGTTGCTAAACAAAAAGGTTTGGAACCTCTGTCGTTAATAATGTCTTCATTGTCGACAAGCCGCTCTGAATTTGTCTATCATGAGTATCATGCGGACAAAAGCGATAAATCGTGATAGTTTCCGTAGGTCAGCTTATGTCCGTGAATGCTCTGAACTTAGTTGTCTGACACCGACATAAGTTGAACCACGATATTTGCCATGATTATCGTTTTTCGCTTTCAAGAGTAGATCTTCTGTGATAGTTGCGACTTATGGATGGACATTCTTTGATTTTTTTGTTCATTTGGTCTATAAGCTTCCGAGTATTCAACAAAACTCCCCTAATAATGATCTTTTGTGATCTTTTACAAAGAAGTGTCGGTTCTGTGTTCTCGAACCCTGTGGTTCAATTCTACTAATACAGTGATAGCACCTACCATAGCGTATGATCGACTTTTGGCAATTTTAGTATGGCGTAAGTGTCAAAGATCTGCAATGCAACTGTAATTCGCTATAATTTTATTAGTAGCATTTCGCCCCTTCGCTTCGACCTTTGGCCTATTGTAGACGACCTCCTTTCAAGTAGGCAGCATGGTCCTTTAAAATATAAAAATTTATATGAAATTTGTTGGCAAATGATGGATTTCATAAATAATCGAAGTTCCTCGGAAGTATCGAAATATTTAATTAAGTAAGTGAAAATATACTTATTTACTATGCTAAGTGTGGAAACAGACCCAGACGCGGGTTTGAACCCCGCTAGGTACGATAATTTTTGGATTGCATTTGGAATTATTTCAAAGAAATCCATCAAAGACCGTTCATAAGTGTTTCGTTCTGAAAATAATTGTCTCATAAAGGTTCCAATATAAGAATTAGACACAGCATGACACGTGTCCAATCAAAAAACACCTTTTGAGGTATTTGTACTCCTATCGACAGATGCCTTTCCCATTCATGTCATAGGAAATGAAAGGCATCGCCCGATTTATAGGTTCACATAAACACGTCATTCAATTCTGATATCTATAAACATCTACTGAAGGTTCAGTGTGAGCTGTTGAGATTTGTGATCTTGTTTTTGGTCATCGTTTGAACAACTTGAGGTCGTGCCGTTTTTTTGGTAATTGTAAAGATTGTAAACGTGATTTGTTAAAGGAAACTTGCTATTGGCAATGAAAAAATGGGTTTTTTTTTGTTGCATGCAATACAGCGTTTTCTTTAACAATTCTGCTTCCGATACCGCTATTTCAATTTCATCTGTACATAACTACGATGTTTTTATACGGTTTTTATCATTTATCCTGCATCCAAATATGCACTTGTCCTTTCTAGAATTGGCAATTAGAATTACTTACTAGTTTACTTTTTATTATAAAAGTTAATTGAGAAAAACCTAATAACGCTTTTTGGCCATCTAGAAATACCTACCTGACTAGTGATAAACTTACACAACATTAAAGAAAAGTTCTAAATCTTTAAAAATTATTATGTATGTAGTTTTTCGTTCCTCTTAAAATTACAATTGGACATCACTTGGGTAAGTTCGTCCAATTTACAATTTTAGTCACAAAAATTCAAGCGGAACTTGCAAAGTAAAGATAAGTAAATAAATGTAAACAAAACTCTAGTGAGCTGAGTCATTCCAGGGTCAAGGTAGCATAGCTCGTGTTTTAATCTAATCACAACTGTGGCAGGTTTATAGGTGTGTTAATAATACATAATTAGTACTTTCATAGTGGCGTGATTGTTTGGTATCCGACATAGTCTGCACGCACCTTTATTTCAAGTGTACCACAATATTTTGACGACCGATGTGGCGCAGCGGGCGCAGGTCCGCCTGCGACGCAGAGGTTGCGGGTTCGATTCCCGCCTCGGAACAAATGTTTGTACGATCTACAAATATTTGTTCCGGGTGTTCTGGGTATTTTCTATATATAATAAAAAAAAAATATCTATCTATGTATTGTATTGTATTAAATATATATCAGTCATCTAGTACCCATAATACAGCTCTGTTTAACAGCAGCTTACTTTGGGGCTAGATGATGCTGTGTGGATTGTCCAGCATTATTATTATTATTATTATTATTTTGTTATAGCAACTTTTCAAAAGGTTTTTGTAGAATCGTTGCGTTACTGATTAACTGACTTTCTGTTTGGTTGACTGATTGACTAACTAACAACCTCCAGATGAACTCCCTGTTATTATTAATAATTAAAACAAACTGTCATTATATATATTTATTCAATAATATAACAAGGATCATTTTGAAACGTCTCAAAGTTAGGTGATTTACGCCAGTTCCACGCGCTCCAGCCTAGAAGAATCTGGTAACAATCTCGGCTAGGTTCGTACCTAGCCGTAAGCCATTAAGTCAATAAAGTCTGATAAGATGACAGATTTAAATGACATTTAGCTAACAGATATTTTAAATATGGTTATGAATATGGCCTCTAAACGCTAGAAAGCTGAAATTCCTGAAATTCAACTCCTAGAGGAGGCAGCGGGAAAATAAAGTTTAATTACTTAAGTACAAAGAAAAAGAGAGCACCGGTGGTCTAGTGGTAGTGACCCCGCCTTCCGATCCTAAGGTCGTGGGTTCGAATCCGGTCGTGCACCAATGGATTTTTCTGTTCGAAAAATTTATGTGCGCAATGTCAGTGCTAGGGCATCGGAACCGGTTCTTTTTTGTAGCCCCAAGAACCGGGAATTCCCGGTTCTTGGGGCTACAAAAAGATACAGTGCTCTCATACGGTGAAGGAAAACATCGTGAGGAAACCGGCATGTCCAAGAACTAAAAATTCGAAAGACATGTGCCATCCACCAATCCGCATTGGGTCCGCGTGGTGGATTAAGACCCAATCACTCTCGCCTGAGAGTGGGCCAGTGTCCCAGCAGTGGGAACATTAGAAGGCTGTCATGATGACTTAAGTACAAGATTTACTCTACATAGGTACCTATACCTAATAACTAGGTAGATTACAAGGCTGATAAATTAAAACCCGAATGCGTGGAACCCAAGGAATTTATAAGTGTACCTACTTACATATTAGTTCCACGGTAGAACCTCAATGGATGACGTCTTCAACTCGCATTACCAAATCGTCGCGGATTGGCCACCTCCACTGCTTACGAACCACACAATAGCCGTAATGGCCCGTGACACGGCCATCAAAACTGTATTATGTCATTACTGCATTCTTTTCTAGAGAAGGTAGGCTAGGTACCTACGGAGTGGACGAGCACTGGTGGTCTAGTGGTGTGGTAGTGACTTGATCCACTCCGCAGGTAGTAAATCCCCTATAAGGAGATTTTAAAACGTTTAGATTTATTATCCACCTTGGAGCTGAAAATCAGAATCAAGGGGATCCACTTTATGATACTAAGACCGCGCCTAACCTGTAATAATAGTTGGTTCAGGTCCAGGTTCCTATATAATAAAATATATAAATTATCATAACGTCATAATAAATTAATTATCAATTTCCTATGTATTATTGCATGTAGGTACTGTTTCTTCGCCTGTTTTTTTTAAATCTTTTATGCTCTAAGTTATTGCATTGAATTGTTTGAAAATTGAAAAATGAAAGCTGGTTCAGCTAAATTATGTTGATCTACCAACCCAACAAATGTATAACTAGCGACATCTATATAACTCGAAGTGCTCATCAGCTTAAGAGTAGCACTACTACATAGTCAGAAATTTACAAGCGCCATCTATCTAACTGGAAGTGCTCTTCAGTCTAGTAGTAGTACTACTACTTGGTCATAGATGGCGCTTTTCACACTCTTATTACTGTCGTAAAATTCTTTGCCTATTTTTTTTACAAATAGAGAGATCTTTTCTAGTTAAGATTAGCAAAATATTGTTATTGTTGCAGATTCATTCGTAAACAGTCAAGAATGGACTGCAGCCCGAGGTGTGACAGAGCTCAGAGTTGGTGTTCTTGGTTCTCCAGACAGTGGGAAATCGGCGCTGGTGCATCGGTACTTAACTGGTTCCTACATGCAAGAAGAAAGTCCTGAAGGTAAAATTAGAACTTTAAATACTGAACTTAATAATTACGCTGACCAAATTGAAAGAAAACCCTTTTATGAAATAATGTTTCGATTACTGCCATCTACTAACAATTTACTAAACTAGACTATGATTGTGCCACGAACCTCGAACTGACAAAGTTGGGCAAGCTTGCCGAGAGATGGCTTTGGTCAATACGTTTTTGTGTCGACAGATGGCAGTACAGGACAGGGTAGAAAAAACATTATTTTTGTAAAATTTATTTTCAGGTGGTCGTTTCAAAAAAGAAGTTATCATCGATGGCCATAGTTACCTATTACTAATACGAGATGAAGGAGGATCTCCAGAAATGCAAGTAAGTTGATAATTTCAAGAAGGTTCTACAGTAAAAATGATCTAAGCGTCTAAAACACAGTTCTAAAACTTTATTTTTAAACTAGTAGTTTTATTCGTAACAAACAAAAATACAAAAATTATATTATTATTTGAATAAATAGGTAGGTAGGTAATTATTTATTTTCATTATTTGTCACATTAAAAAATAAAGTTTTTAAAAAAGTAAGTGACTACCTACGCACTACTTCCGGTGATTTGACTTCCGATTCCATGATTGCTTTCTAGTAGGGCTGTCAGTGAAATAAAGATAATGAAAAATCAATACTTTTCTACATAATACACAGTTAATAGGTACACAGTAGAATCTTAATCATAAAATATTCAGAAATAATTTGATAGTAGGCGTGCGTGTGGGCCGACAATGAGTGTATTCCAACATTTTGTATAGGAAGAAGATAGGTCGATGGAAGTTCATGATATTTTGAAATAGTTCAAGTGACCTACTGGCGATTGTTCGTTTCCATTGTTTTATAGGGGACGAGTTTTCTTAGATACCTATCTACTTATTAGTAAAATGTCTTGTATCTTCTCTTAGATAAACTTTTTGTCTAAAGAAAGACTTACCAATACCAACTAGGCACCACCTATTTATGCAAGCTAAATGTCGTTGTAGTCGACAAATCGTGATGTCTTGTCTTTATAACACAACAAAACAAACTCTTGCTAAAGACTCGTCCTACCACTTGGTTGTTTTATAAAATAAATTTTTGTCTGACTTTCTGTCTTTAATGACATTTTTGTTTAGGTAACAAAATTTGTGTCTTTTTTTGTAGACAAACCGTTGTATTTAATGCTTATGCGTGAGGCAGAAAAGTCTTATCGTATCCCAATGGACACGCGCATACCTTGCCGTCAGGATGCGTCTATCGATTCGTGCTATAAAAGGGGACCGTTTGATAGATCCAAGTTATTCACGCTGAAGCCTTCTCGGCATTTTACGATCGTGTCTTCTATTTACCACCGGCTTTGCGGTTTTACAACTGACGAACATGACTTTTATCATGCTTGTTCTTATATATCGGAAGGAGGTCTTCTCGCATGCTTTTATAATACCTACTAATAAAATGTAAAGTACCTACCTAGGATTATCTAAGTGAATCGTCGGAACTATTTTCACCTAATTTCGCCAGTGAATTAAACTGCATAGGAATGAGGAAGGAAGCAATTGTCCTAACTCACTTGTCCTAATTTAACAGAGCGTTATTGTGAAATAATGCTCAAATTAAGTGGAAACGATTCTTTAGAAGTTTAGAGAGATTATGGCGTGGTGGTGAAGATGATAAATAAATAAATAAATAAATAAATAAATAAATAAATAAATAAATAAATAAATAAATAAATAAATAAATAAATAAATAAATAAATAATGCTGGACAATCCACACAGCATCATCTAGCCCCAAGGTAAGCTGCTGTTAAACAGAGATGTATTATGGGTACTAGATGATTGATATATATTTAATACAATACAATACATAGATAGATATTTTTTATTACAAATAGAAAATACCCAGAACACCCGGAACAAATATTTGTAGATCGTACAAACATTTGTCCCGAGGCGGGAATCGAACCCGCAACCTCTGCGTCGCAGGCGGACCTGCGCCCGCTGTGCCACATCGGTCGTCTGATAATCAGTAATTGGTACTATTACAATTACGGATTTAAGTTTTCTTTTCACCCTGCTAATAATCTTCCGTTTCTTTGATCAATCAATAATCAATCGTACTTTCGAAGCATAACCAATTTGTAAGTCGATCGATTCGCAAATCAACTGGTTTGAATATCGGTAGGTACTTGCACATTAATTAAGCTGGTATTCGAAGCCTGACAATAGTTTGCCGAGTAAACAACGACGGGCGCATGCCCTGTTCAGTTTTCAAGTAGGTTCGATGGATGATAGAGCAGTCTACCTACAGTCTGTAGGTACTAATAATACTCTTGTAAATTTTATTCCTAGCTAGGCTGTGAGTAGATGAATGAGGAATTCAAAACTGTTAAGCAGCTTTAAAATGCTTAGGATAGTCCGTAGCAAAGATATTAGAATAGGTATTCTTTCTCTGAGATACGTAGGAGGTACCTACTTACTGAATAAGTAATAATTACTAAGTAGGTAGGTAAGGTACCTAACTAACTACGCTGTATGATGTAAGTACCTGTACAGATTTCCTTTAAGTGACGTGACCAATCTGCAAATTATATGAGAGTTATAAGTAGTTCTTATCAGCATCCATAAAATTACGTGCTAAATCAGGATCACTTGAGTAGCAATCTCACCTAACCCTTCCTAAATCCCCGACCCGCATCCGAGAATGGGTATGACGTCATCGCATTAGGTCAGATTGACCTGCGACCCGCGAAACGATTGTTCGATATCGCATCGCCTAAATATAGACATTGTGACGCGTGCGGTGACAATATGCAGAGGGACAGACGGGATTATATAAGGGTCTTTTTGATGTGACGATGGCCAAAACATGTCACATCCTGTTTTCGCCGGTCCCGTAGGTAGTTATCTGATAGTCTACTATTCTATTGGCTTATCAGCAAATCATAATGAAAATCTATGGCATATCGATTTTGGAAAAAAGTGTGTTATTTTGTAATCGATTGCCAGTTTGTCGATACTTTTATGCTTAATTATTATAAATGATTTAGCTAAATTGAAAAGACTTAAAGTCAAATTAAGAGCTGGTAACCAAAAAGCTACATTAGAAATTGTAGTACCTTTTAATAGGTACCGGTACCTAAGTAGGTTTGGTAAGAAGACATTTTTGGGTCAGCATTATCATTGCATTTTTAATTTATGTAAGTCGTAGGTACCTACTTACTGAAGCTTTAGATTTAAAATCGTTCAAAATCAAATAAAGTTCAAATGTAGCCAATTTCATAACAAATAGAAGTTGTCTATGCCTAGTCTTGATGGTTTCAAGGAAATTCGTGGAAATAATGTTGAATAATGAATAATTGGAGACTACCGGAGGCGATATCCTACTGCTGCTGACATTTGAGTAAATTACTTCGTAGAAAATATTCTCTATGTCGACGAGATAATTACCTTTTCCTACCTAGTAGATATTAATATAAATTTCGAAAAAGCAAATAATAAGCCTTCTCTCAAAAATTAAGCTGACAAAACAAGATTAAATGAGTTTGAATAAAAGGGACTTTATGCTTCTGGCCAAAGTGACCATGAACGTAATCCCACATTACTCGACGATAAAACAATAATGACCACCAACACGCCGAATAAAACATTTCGGGCTTTGGTATATTACCAACATAACCATTACCAGCAGAAATGGTCACAGTGACTGATTCAGGCCCGTAGCCGTAGCACAGGACAGATATTAGACGTACCTACATGTAGCCAGGAATCCAGGATAACCGTGTTTTCAAACAACAAAAATAAATATCTACGATGACTTATGTAATGGTTTAAGAAGACATTCCAAATTTCGGAGCTGATTTCACCAATATTTTTCAACTGCCTTAGGTCATTTCCAATTTGTAGACAATTTCGAAAGTAGAACTTTTCTCTTTATTTGTCCCTAGTGACGACTCTGTTCGATATAGGTAGGTAGTAGGTACCTAGGTACCCATAAAGCTGCGTCCACACCTCGCCACATCAATTTGAAACAAATTGGGATGGCATTGCTCAACCGAAATGCGGAATAGCGATGTGAGAGCATGCACGCGAATACAGATGGAATTTTATATTCAAAAAAGTTTAAAAAAAAACCAATAGATAAAATCGATTGATAGGAATATATCAAACACAAAATAACTCAAATTCTACTTAGTTTTAATCAAGCAAGACTGTCTCTGGAAAAATTAAAAAAATACCACTGCCACGATGGGTTCCAAATTATCAAAATAAAAAAAAATAGATAATTATGTTAGTGTATTCTGAGTCCCCATTAAAAGTGTTCCCGTTAATAAAATATTAAAAACATGCCCGTTGTTCAAGAGTAAACCTTCTGTAAGCAATAGGTACATTCAGTCTTATAACAGTCTACTGTCTACCTGAGTAGTACTATTGCCATAGCTGTAAAGGCTAAAGTCACAGCTTTAAAAGCGCAGCTGTACAAATCTAGTTTCATAGTCGTAAAGGCTATATTCCCACGGCTCCGAGCTTATCCCGTAATAGGTTTAAATCGAAATACGGCCCATAATGTTCCCGGGAAAATGACGCTGGAGAAAACCTACAATAATTGCGATTTCAAGTTTTGGCTCTTAGGATTTTTTAAAACGATTCTACTCTAGTAAATGTAATTTTTTATACAATAGCTACTAGTTGATACCTAGGCAGACAATGAGAATACCTAATCTATTTTCCTCTGAGTAGGTAAGGTACCTATAATAACAAATGAAGTAGATTTACTTTTTTTAAAATATTTAACTAACTAGAAGCTTTATAATTCCATTTATTAGATAAAACAATTAAAAACATGGTCCGTTCCTTTAAAAAAGTACAATAAAAACGCCTGCACTATCCAGGTATAGTTGCGTGAACTTTGCCTGAATTCGGTTTCATGCGAGGCAGGCATTGGAGTTAAAAAGCTGTATACAATATACTAGTGGCTGGTAGGTAAGGTATCGTCGACGTTTAGGTATTATTAGGTTTCTCTGAATCTGGCAAATCTCGTGGATTCATATATTCATTAAAGTAATCCAAAGTTTAGATGTTTGGTAAAAGCGAGTCATTCATTACTACTGATTTAGTATCTAAGGAGTTTTTACAAGATAATCATAACTAGGTGAGTACATTTATCCAAATTAAATTTTTTGATAATTTTTTCCAAAAGTTACTACGTTACGTTACCTTTTACGTTGGTATCTACTGAGTTAACTACACACACATTAAAGCCGGTACCTAGTAAATAAAATACCTATCGTAATAAATGAACAATAATAGGGGCTGTTATCATTTATTCATGAAATTTGGTGGCTTTGAACTCTCCCTTTTGAAGTTGAATGCAATTAATATTATATAATGTGCCAACTACACTTCAGTGGGTAGACTGGGTAGATAGATACTTACATTACATTACAGACAAATTAGCCTCAGCAGTAGACGACTGGGACGGGCCATTTGAGAGGTAGGTAGTCTATTTCATTATTTAAACTTATCGTCTGTAGTCAGTTATTTTTTATATTTATTCGATATGAACGCATGACTGGGTACTCGTACTCCACTCATACCTACATTACGTATTAGGTAGATAGGTAGTTACCATGCCATGCATAATGTAAGTAGGTACTCTGGTGCAATCAAAATGTGACAACCCTACAGACAAAGCAGGCACTTCACCTACCATAATATTATACCAACTACGAAGTCGTAATAGGTACCTTAGTTCAATAAAAGGTTTATCTACTAATTTAAATTACTGCGAAATAATATTTGTACTAAAACTAATATTTGTAAATTACTTATAGAAAATAATCTTCACTTATTTACATAAAAAAATAAAACTTTTATTTTTTACACAATCGTTTGACTAAAGAGTGAATGATTTCTGCAACCTACCAAGGTTTGGTACAGTGAATGAACGATGCAATTTCATCTGACATCTTGACGTAAAGCAAGGTTCTTAGCTAGGGTAAATGCCACAGTTTCGCACCGCCCTGTCTCGGTCGAGTCAAGGGTGTAATGAATAGAGTACAACATCTATATCTATCGTACTCTACTATATTATTCCGTCGAGGGTGGGTATTGCGTGTGGCGCCATCCTGCCGAGCAGGCAGGCACTTACGTACAAATTACAATACAACAAAGAAATTAAAAATAGGGCTCTAAGTAGGTGTTTTATGTCAAGAAGTGTCTGTTCCTGTTTACGACTACGGCAGAAAGATAGATAAAGCACCTACCTATTAAAAGTTAGATACCACTACCTCTAATTTGCAACCTATTAATAATAAATCTATAAGCAGGTAGATATTTATGCTCAAGTAGGTAGGTATCCAGGATTTTTTTTACTCAGGCACTGCCGGCCTACGCCGGCCCTAAGTCGTCGTGTATACAAATAAGGCATACACGACGAAGGAGAGCAAGCTCAGTGACTGAGCCGGCAACGCTGCTGGCCTGGCGCTGCAGTGGTACCCAACCCACAAAATGTTTGAAAAGTCTTTACTGCCAGATTATGAAGGTACCTGAGCACCGGTAATCTAGTGGTAGTGACACCTGGGTTTAAAACTGGACCAATGGACTTTTCGGTTTGAAAAAAGGTGTGCGCAATGCCAGTGCTCTCATTTTTTTTTTTTTTATACTACTGAAGTGGCAACCAAGCGTACGGCCCACAAGATGGTAAGCGGTTACCGCAGTCTATGGACGCTTGCAATACCAGAGGTATCACTCGCGGGTTGCCACCTTGAGGCATAGATCGAAAGCCTCATGTGCCAGTAATTTCACCGGAAACATACCCTTCGAACCGGAACACAGCAATGCGAGTATTACTGCTTGGCGGCAGAAATAGGTATGGTGGTAGTCCTTCCCCGGACGAGCTCTATTAAAAAACAAACAACTCTACTACTCATAAACGGTGAAGGATAGCATCGTGGGAAAACCGGCATGTCCAAGAACTAAAAACTCGAAAGACATGTGCCATCCACCCTGTTCGCATTGGGTCCGCGAAGTTAAGACACAATCACTCTCGCCCGAAATTAGGCCATTGTCCCAACAATGGGAACATTATAAGGCTTTCGTGATGATGTACCTAATTAGGTATAATGGTGATGTATGATTGTGTAAGTTTAATCCATACTTATTATGTGGGCAGGTATTGATCGACATAGAACGCATGAACAAGTGATTGGTAATCGATTTCCTCGCTAACATGATAACTACTTAACTACCTGATAGCCCCGAACAAAAGCCCGTTATTTCACATTGAAAGTGCGTTGCTCTCATAGGTCACTGAGCAGATCAGTCCTCGGTTGACTTGAAAAGTTGCGTGTACCGAAAGTCAAATATTTTAAGTTAGGAATGTATTATGCGACCAGCTCTCGCGATCATGGCCTGAATTTTAATAGAACTGGGGTGAAAGATTTTTTTGATAAGTTCGTAGGCTTGTCTGTAAGTAATTTAAATAGTTTACCTACGTGTTCATGGTTTTTTTATTGATATTTTAAAGTCATAAGAAGCTCAGGTTATCTTATACATTTCATAAGTTACTTCATAAATTACATTTTATTATTAATTAGAGTAATCTAATTGTTTATATGCTTTAAAATACCTATAATATTTCTTTACTTCGCCTGTACCGTCCCACTGTTGGGCAAAGGCCTCCTCTGCATCCCTCTACATAAAAAGCTGGTGCGACGACTTAGACGTCTTTCACAAGTGCTGGCAAGTCAACCAAATCAATTTTAATGAAATAATCAATCAATCGACCTTACATAGTTTGTAAAATAATATTGATAAAATTATATAATCATAATTTTTAGAAGACACGGTGAACAAAATTATAATAAAATATGTATGTACAACTGAGCTATTTACCCTAGTAACTGTGCGGTGAATGAAACAAAATTCGATGTTGCTAGCTCCTATGTAATACCCAATTTAAAGGGACTTACACTAACCTTCTTGTCAATCTCTTCAAAAACATTTGGTAATGTTTTTCTTGGAATATGAAGATGAAGATGTTTGATATTAAAACTTTCGTGAAAGTGTTAACAGTGCTCTCACAAGACATTTACATGGCAAATAAAACTATGACCATGTTCGTCTACCTATCTAATTTTGTAAACAAACATACCTACATACTTATGTACCTGTAATGTGTATAGACGAACCTCATTTAAATCTTACAACGATGCGTTGTTCAGAATTTCGTTTAAGAGCTCTCAATCACGTTTTACCTTAAGAAAATTATTTTGAGACACGCCTTTCTATTCAGTTGAACAAAGATGAATAGGAATGTGTCTTCATAAGATTTGTTTCTCAAATTCAATGTATTGGCTGAGTTTGTTTGGATGATGAATTATTTCTTGAGTTTTGTCTGTTTAACTAGGTAGACTTTTTTGAGTAATTGAACTTACGTACTATGTTAATGTTAAATATCCTAGACTTAAGTAGGGTACAATGATCAACAGTCAACCAGTCGTACACAGTTGATCATGCCTATAATTTTCAAATTCCAAATAAAAACTTATGAGTTCTTATTTGGATTTTTTTTCAAACCACTGTAGTGGTTTGAAAAAAGTGTGGTTGACTGTTGAACACTTCACCCTATGTGTATTTTGAAAATTTAATCCAGATTTAACTTAGTTAAAGCAGCGTTCACATTAAGTCTACTATATAAATGTAAGTCAACGCGAGTTATTTTTGTGTAATTCGCAATACCCTATTGCGGTATGCTTAAGGTCTATGCATGCATAGCGCAAAGTATCATATCGCACAGAACAATGTCGATAGTGAGAGCCGCCCCGGCCGCAAGAGTCACGTTTGTGGATCGGGTTACCTGCTGTCTCTACATAATACCCTCCTATTCATGCTTTCAAAAAAAAACTGTAGATACACGACCATAGCGCGTAGTTCATTGTTCAAAACACCCCAGGTTTTGTGGGGGCACGCAAACCTGTTCTAAATTCTAGGAGGACGAACAACAAAAAGCCAAATTGTGGGTGCACTGTCTGCATAAAAGCATAATATTGGGTTTTTGCTCATATTGAATTGTTGCAAAAGCTTTAAAAAGTTTTTGCGTTTTGTTCTCACCGGAACTAGTAGGATACGTTATCGCAGTCACTCGCACAGGCAAATACTTGATTTCTGGTGCATTGGCCTGAAAAGATAATAAAACATGAGCAGCTGTTGTAACGAAATCATTCTAATATCTAGCAGATGAACTCTACGGCGAAAGACAAGTTATACAAAGACCCTATAATTTTCGAGCTTGAAAACAAATTATTCGCCTATAATAAGGTCTTGTTTGAGTTATAGGCCGGAATGATCATATTCTTTTATATTAAGTAATTATAGTACTCTGTAGTAGTAATTACAGGCATTATTGTTATCTACCTAGTATTGACTTTGGACAATTTTTATTATAAATTATACCTACCCCGGCTTTGCATGAGTGCAATGAAAACTTAAGCACCCGTGCGAAGTCGGAGCGGGTCACTTGTAATATATATAGCTTATGGTACTCAGGGATAATGTAGCATTCTAATGGTGAAATCAGACCAGTTTTTAGGATAACTTATTCGTAACAAACAAAAGTACAAAAAAAACTAATTATAATATTAGTATAGAATATGATAATTGCCTAAAGAGCACCGGTGGTCTAGTGGTAGTGACCCCGCCTTCCAATCCTAAGGTCGTGGGTTCAAATCCGGTCGTGCACCTATGGATTTTTCTGTTCGAAAAATTTATGTGCGCAATGCCAGTGCTCTCATACGGTGAAGGAAAACATCGTGAGGAAACCGGCATGTCCAAGAACTAAAAATTCGAAAGACATGTGCCATCCACCAATCTGCATTGGGTCCGCGTGGTGGATTAAGACCTAATCACTCTCGCCTGAGAGTAGGCCAGTGTCCCAACAGTGGGAACATTAGAAGGCTGTCATGATGATATGATAATTAAATTAATCACTTCAAATTTAAAGTACCTAAGCGCAAACAATTTTATTTTGCTTTGCTATCATGCTGTCGACTAGTGTCCGACACGTTGGCTGCTAGATACCGTACCGCACGCATGAGCGCGAACTACGATTATTTCCTCATATTTCCGCTTCCCCATGTTCACTAGGTTCTGGTACTTACGTTGATCAACATGAAAGATGAAAGTGCGTTCTGAACATACCTAATCATTACTTCTCTCATTTCCTTACATCTACGACTAATCTAACAAAACAATATATTTATTTATTTATTTTATTTTCGTTTATTTGAAGAACAAACAGTACTTAAAAACTAATAACTATGTATCGGTATATACTATGTATACTCGTATAGATCATTTTTGAAGCTCTAATAGTTAGCTTACAAAATTTTGACAAGAGATACATTTCAATTTTCAGTTCTCTAATTTGCTCAAAAAATAGGTTATCATTAAAGTTTTAGCTCTTTTTAAATTATAGTTTACCGTCATGTGACCTTTTTTAAAGGGTATTCAACCGATAGGGTTCATAGTTCGTAGGCCGTCTGCGCAAGGTCTGAGAAGGTAGCCCTCAAAAGAGCGTTAAACCTACAACCTCAAGGCCTTTGGCAATGCTCCATTAGAAGTGACCTGAGTTTACGTTGATTTTGAGAGTAAATTAATGTTAGTTGAAATGGCATATAGATATTGTAAACATAATGTTAATTGAGCGGCTTTTTATGCGAAACGTATAAAGTATAGGTACCTAACCTATACTTGTATTAAAACAATGGCTAAATAACAATGTTCGAACTTTAGACATTATTGTTTCTAATGGGTAACAAGAACGCATGTGAACTGTTGCTTGACTCAATCCGAAGCAGTTTTGAATTTATAGTGATGGTGATACACGAATCCCAGAAACATTACTATTTTAAACTTTTTTCATGGTTAGAAGTGCTTTATTAACTATTCGTGTAAATAATTTTAATGTTTCCTATGAAATTTTATTGAACTCTTCAAACAAGATGGCTGCTATTTATCAAAATAGTTGATATTTTATCACTCAAGCAATGATTTCAGGCTATTGCAATTTGCAAGGTCTCTATTTAAAGCAATGCATGCAATAATATCTGTTGTAAGGCATCTCTTTCTGAACTGTAAAAACTGCCGTGTGGGAGGGAAATAGAAAGTATTGCTGAGGCTTCGCCGCCCAACCAAAACCTCCCGCCCGCCCAGTCAACAGTGGTACGTCACCCTGGAAACACAGTACCGTTTCTTTTTAATTGATATTAGATAATAATGTGATATAGGTAATTTTTCACTTCATGTGTCGAATAACTAATAACTTATGCGATCAACTATAAAACAGTTAAATAGGTAAGATTAGTTTTATTACAATTCTTACTAAGACTGCGTTCGTTGCGTTTAACCTGTATTTTTCTAATAATAAAATAGCTTATTTACTAGGATAATTTATTAAGTAGGTATTCATTCACTTCATCAACCAGTAGACCCCGAAATCTACAAAAGGTCAGTTACAATAATCCATTACATATTTAAACAATCAAGTTTATTATTAATTTGCTTAGTTTTAGAGATTTATTAAATGTATTTCTCATAAATCACCTTGAATTAGCCCTTATTGTGATAAATTCAGGCATTATCTTTGATTTGCTTCTACCATTGCCGAATTTATGAATATAGGTTTATTCGCAATTAAATTTTCATAAAAATAGTGCTATAATCTTATTGTTTGTATTCAATGTTATGACCACCAGTGGACGTCTGGGTTGTTATGATGATTATGAATATCTTATGCTATTTTATTCTATTCATTTGGTCTACCCACGATTGTAACAATATTACCTACATGTACAACATAACATACTCAAACTTACACCAAGTATTATGCAAATTTAACTGCACAATCAATTCAACTATTAACTGTCAGTGCTGTTTGCCTAAGACATCCCAAAGATTAGTCGAGCATGTGACGCATGACTCGGTAGTTCAATTGACAGAGCAGAGCATCCGCGTATCCAGCGAAATGTAGCGGGTCAAGTCCCGCTTGAGTCGATGTCAATAACGGGGTTCTAGATAAACTTTGTACACCGTTTTAGATTTTAGATTAATTTCTAGATTAGTTCTAGAATGATTAACTGAAAGTCATTTTCTTCTTCTTAGCTGTTACGCTCTTGGCAGAGCGGTCGTGGTCAGTTTAGCAAAGCGTTTCAAGTTGTTTTGACGTTCTTTTTTTAGGGATTAATTTCGGTCCATAGTATAATGTATGCTGATTATGTAATAAATGCATCTTTAGTAGGTGTTTTCCTACGTTTCGTAAACGTATGCTAATTAATAATTAACATCGATGATTATGATTAGCATTCTAGAAAATATTTATAAACATGTTTTTAGCTTTGCTGATTATAGTGCTTACTTCCTCGATAGTTTTTATGACGAGGATGTCAATAGATTTATTCAAACAAAAGGCTTCGTTTTATAGATTGTGTATGCTTAGTTTTTTTTATTCGCTCGTCTCATTCAGCGCGTTCGCGTTGTCGCCGGGAAGTAACTTCTTGTGTCATTGATTGTTGTTGTTCAGAGGAAAAGGGTTGACACCCTCCTACGCACGCATCTTCGTTCAAGTGGAAGCTGAGTCAGGCGTACTGTTACCTCGGTACACGATGAATATTAAAATAGACATTTTTTCATTTTATGTCTGATTAATTCATCACCTTGAATAAAGTTATTGCAAATTGAATTTTTTGTAACAGAAAATCAAAGTTCCTAAAACCAAAAGTAGTATTCACCAAAAGTGAATATATTTATAATACTGCAAGGGATTGGAACAGCTTTGCCATACACAGCTATATATTGTATATATATAATATATACAGTATGTATAATACTTTATGATCGTGTTGAATAATTCATCAAAATGTTATTAACTGCTCTTATACAATAATTTTCAATAGGTACTAAAAGTTTTTTTTTTTAAATGATAGTCAAGCGTTTGGCCGCTATCCCACCCCCACCTGATGTTAAGTGTCGATGCGGCCTAATTTTATTAAATTCATGTGCCGCCGCCGTCGGCGCCGCCGTTGCGAAATCATATTCGTTAAGTCCACATATTTTGCTGTGTAGATTGTCCGGCATTATTTATTTATTATTATTATTTATTTTCATAAGAAATGTACCTATATCTGTAAAGTATCTTGCTTAATGCAAAAAATAACACGTAACATACATAACCCTTCTGTTTTAAACCCCTACGACTGCACCAAATTACCCCACGTAGTTATTACGAGAAGGGCGCGGTTTTTTCCTCAGACTCAATTTTGCAATCGTAGGGTTACTGCTGTTAGGGGGTTTTACTATATAAGTACCCATATAAGTATATTAGATAGTTAAAACATGACATCAACAGACAAACTTTTAACCAACCCCAGCGTGACTTTGTTCATTAAAAGAATTTAAATATTTTTACAGCTTCATCAGACGATAATAATTTGATAGACAAAAGTTTCTATGTGTGACTTTTAATAATTTACAAATAATTATGAACAAAGTTGTTTAGTACAATGTGTGTTGTTAATATTAGGTAGTGGTAGATTTTCATATATGTTACATAATGATAATATTTTTGTTTCAGTTTACTGCTTGGGTGGATGCGGTTATATTCGTGTTTAGCCTCGAAAACGAAATAAGCTATAACACTGTGTCCAATTACTTCAATAAAATGTCCCACTACCGGAATTCCGCAGAGATTCCGATCATATTGGTTGGGACTCAAGGTGAGTTTATTGTGAATTCAGCTTTCTTTGCATTTTATCAAGTTCGTTATCGAATACCATAATACCAACCCACCACTGAATTAATCAGCAGTATCATACCTACTTACCTTTTGTACGATCCACACGATTCATTTTACATAATGTGACTCTATTTATAGCGAATAACGTTCGAGGTCAAATGGTTAGGTATTTATTACTACGTATTTTTTTCTTCACTCTGACAGCTTTAAATCTAATTCTTTATTTTGAAAAATCTTTATCCATAACATAACATAACATTTTTAAATAAATACAAAAATACAAAATTATTCAACAAAATACTACACTGGCTCTAGCAAACATTTTTGTTGTACTGGTTAGACAATTCGAGTGCCATAATAAGACATCATTAAATTTGTCTAAAACATATAAAGTATCGTAACGATTTACATAATTGCGTTGGCGCTTCCAATAGACTTTTTCCTATCAATTGATTGGTTGCTCTTCCAGATGCCATAAGTGAAAGTAGTCCACGCGTTGTGGACGATAACCGTGCTCGTAAGCTGTCGAATGAGCTGAGAAGATGCTCCTACTACGAGACCTGCGCTACGTACGGCCTGAACGTAGAACGAGTCTTCCAAGATGGTAAGTGTAACGATCTGAAAATGTTAACAGAATATTTAAATAACGATGATGTCAGTTCCATAGTTTTTTCTTGGCGGCAACCGAGACGGCGCGCGCTGTAGCCCAGGAATGTTGTTACCGTTTCTTATTTACATTGGTGTTATTATTTTATTCTAACATAATAAGTAGGTAGGTACATTATATTATGTTATGGTTATGACTTCACATTCAGAACTAGCCGATCTGCCCCAGCTTCGCACGGGTGCAATGAAAACATAAACACCCGTGCGAAGCCAAGGAATAAATATAGCCTATGTTACTCAGGGATAATGTAGCAACTAATGGAGAAAGACATTTTGAAATCTGAACAGTAGTTTTTGACTTAATTCATTCGTAGGTACCTAAATAGAAAATGGATTCGTTTCTGATTTACGTAAGACTAGAACTGTCTATTGTGTTGTGACTCCTCAGTTATAATTTCTTAGATAAAATGATTATCCTACCTCCCAAATCTACCAATACGTTCAAGAATATTTTTAATGTTTCTGAAATAAATTGCAAACTACTAATTGACTTCTTTTGCGAGCCAGCTGGATATCGAGCATTGAACGACTCACGCACGTTATACATTGAATCATCAAAACATACTCTAATGCTATGGGAATAGAGTTAAAACTCAGCCTATCGTCTTTGAACTCTATTTAGTCATGGTGCTAACTGCTAAGGCATGATACTGTTTAATATTTTAGTTTTACCTGTAAGTAGATCATGCCGTAGTCACTGTTGTTAGATATATTATTATAATAGATAGATAAGTACCTACAACATTAGTAGGTAGGTACCTACCTACTGGTTAAAGATCGAGATTCCATTCAAATTCAATAATGTAGACTAGATAGAGAGTATAAAGTTACGCAACTAACTGAGATTATAATGACTGGAACAGACTGCCTCGCGTGATTTTACGGCCTAATGGATGAACCTCATTTTGGTTGGATCTCGAATCCCCGCGTCTAGCGTCAGCGGGGAGATGCAAGCTCGCGCAGTGGCAACACAGGCCCCCTGTCGCGCGGTCGTTAGAATAGTTTCAGTGCGTTTTAGTTTAGTTCGTTCTCCTCTCTCGTTCATTCGATTCGCACCGCGGCCGTCGCGTCGCGTTGTTTGTTTACATTTTTTCGATGCTCTCAAACAGTGTTTTGGCTGGTTTTCATCGTAATAAAGAGCATTCTGAATGAAAAAATGGAAAAAACTCTCATATTCAAATCAAACATGTCGCCAATATCCAGTCTGAGGCGAAGAAGTTCATGTTACAACATACAAAGAGCTGAGGAACGCGATCGTAGGAAATCATCGAAGTTTGAATGTGCGTGAATACCTGTTTGAAAAATGTTTCTATTGAATGAAATTGTGAAAGTATAGCGTGGTGATTTGTTTTTTCAGCGTGTCAGAAGATTGTTGGAACGAGATTATCGTCCTCGTCCCAGTGCTTGGCCGGCGGATCAAGGCCTGTGACTCCCCAGCCTCTTGCAAACTCGCCTAGTCACAATCATTCCACATTTCTATATAAGGTGAGTTCTAGAGATAATTGTCATCATAAAGACATGGAGTTATGAAGGTCAAGAGACGCGAGGTCGTAGGCGCAGACGGTTTTACTTGTACCTATCTAGTTCAAATAATCTAGGTTCTGAAGGAATTCTAACACAAATAAAAAATAACTTGGTATACAACTAAAGTTGTTGTCATTTGAATTTCAAATTCGCACCTGTTTTAGTTTGCATTTTATGCTGTCCACCTAAATGCATGTGGTTTGATTAATAAATAATGTTTTATGCAAATTTTTATTCTGTGCTGAACACAACAACTTCCTTGGCTGAACAGAATTTTAATATCAAATTAAATTATTTTTAATTAAAGAACTTGGTCTTAATTCTGTCTTAACAATTAAATTGGCTATATCTCATTCTAAGAGCATTAAGTCTATTATTATTTACTTACAGTTCAGTACCTTTACCAAAGTTATGCAAGATTTATTCAAATCTCAACTTTATAAATCCTTGAATACCATAAAACCGATAAACCCTATCAAACTGTATCTTATCTTGTTCAGGTAGGATAGTATTTATCTGCATTTATTGTGTAATCTAAATATACATATAAAATGGTTATGTTACATACTGACTGACTGACTCACATGCTCCAACTCCACATCAAAACTAGAATTTTATTAAATTAACCGATCTTATATTAAACTTTTTCACTCAGTAAAAATAATATCAAAGAAAAGAGAACAGAAAATAGTGTGTGAAAATTTAATAACATTATTAAAGTAAGTAAAGTAAGCACCTATGTTATTTAAAAAAAAATATATATGATTGAAATAAATTTCAACATAAGTACCTACTACCTACCTACCTATTTTGTTAGATTAGCTTAGGGCTAAAAAAAAAAAATCTAAAGATTTGAAAGTTCCTAAGTAAGTAGGTACTAAAGGTTTATATCTGAAACTACCTACTATAGAAGACCTAAGTGCAATCAAAGATTTGTTTTTGTAATCGGTTACATAGGTATTGGTTACATACCTTACATACTGTATATCTAGGCATGCCTATCTACCTTTTATCTTACTGTAATCTAGATTAATTTCAATTTTGCATTAATACTAAAAAAAAAATTAAATTTGATTTCATGATATTTTATATAAAAACATCATTCATAAAATACCAACTTTTTCATTTCATAGTGGAGTTTGACTAATCAATTGTTTCAATAGGTAGGGTAAAGAATAATTATTTCTTATTCATGATAAATTCTCTTATCCATTTGAACTCTCAGATCTGGCTTTGACCTTCTGTGAAAATTAGTCAATAAATAAAATAAAACTCTTACTTACAGTTAAAGCACAAAACTTGCAATTATTTACACATAGAATTTTCGTGTAGTAAAGGTAGTGAGAGCTCCGGTGGTCTAGTGGTAGTGACCCCGCCTTCCAATCCTAAGGTCGTGGGTTCAAACCCGGTCGTGCACCAATGGATTTTTCTGTTCGAAAAATTTATGTGCGCATTGCCAGTGCTCTCATACGGTGAAGGAAAACATCGTGAGGAAACCGGGCATGTCCAAGAACTAAAAATTCGAAAGACATGTGTCATCTACCAATCCGCATTGGGTCCGCGTGGTGGATTAAGACCCAATCACTCTCGCCTGAGAGTAGGCCAGTGTCCCAGCAGTGGGAACATTAGAAGGCTGTCATGATGATATAAAAGATAGTGACTTTATGTTAAGAGATAGTATGTTTGAGACATTGTGACTTTTCAAATTGACCTTTATCACCAACATAAATAAAGCCATTTCAGCATCCTATTGTTTTTAATTCAGGAATGTGAGCTGTTGTTTCGTGGCTGTGCCTATTCTGCCAATTACAATCATAGATTCAATTACCTAGGGCCTTCAATGGGCTTTGGGTATGGCCATAGAGTAAATGTTACTTCAGTATGACTTTTTAATTACTTCCTTGACGGCACTGATTTACGTTTAGGACGAGCTTGTGCTTCGTTTGAAGCCTATAAAAGCTGCTAGTCTGTTTATGGCTTGTAAAACAGTTGTGTGTTAACTCCGCTAGAAAAAAATGCTTTCTCGCGTTTCCGCTACTACCTACCTAGTTCTCACTGACAGATCTCACTGCCAGTACTCACTGCCAGTTCTCGCTGGTCGGGTGTTGCTTTATGTGTGACGATTTACCATAAAAAAATTCAAAGTGAACCAATGACCCGTTGCATAATAGATTACTTGCCTACTTAACTTTGTTGTTGTACGGAAAACACAAATAATTAAGTAATTATGTGTGGTTTTTACTTGTTACGCAACTGACCACTATGAAAGTGATTCATTCAACATATTATTTGATAACAGATTTAGATTAAAAGTCATTCGAACCAAACAAGATAATTATGCGACTGGTTTTTGATAAATTATTATGAGCAATTGCTTCTTTCACCATCAACCGAACAGTCTGTGGGACAGTTATGATTTGTATTGGCTTGTAATTAGTCTACTTGTCACTTACTTGCAGATAGTGAAAAAAGCCTTTACTGCTGGGACACCGGCTTACTTTTGAGCGAGAGTGATTAAGTCATAAATCTTACATAATCCACCATGCTGACCCAGTACATATTTGTATAGATACATTTCTAAATCTTGGATAATATGTAAACATAACCAATGTTGTGTAATAATTAATCAATAATAAGTTATGTAGGTACTTACCTACTTTCTTCCACATAGATATCATAAAGAAATTGACACACTTGCAAGATATTACGATGTATGTATTGCAAAAATATTGCTTTTTGTAATGCATACTTTGTGATATGCTTATCAGTTTACCACTGGTGGTATAGGAATAGTGGCATATGCATATTGTGCCAAATAACTATATGGACCCTTAGCAGCATGCAGCATGTGAGGGGAAACAGCAACGGAATCCTAAAGATGATTGCTGATAGAATGGACTCAGTCATCCGTAGTCGATTCATCGGTTTACATGTGAGAGGCGTAGAGCGATGAATCGACACAAATATTTCAGTAGCTTTTTTTTTTTTTGTTTTTTTTTATGATTATTGTTGTGTGTGTCTAATGTGTAACCCTACCTATTATATAACCTGTGTCCAAAATATATGATTTTTATTTTATTTATTTTATAAGCGTAATACTGGGAGGAGATGGTAATCCCTGGTAATACTACGATAAAATGTTTATGGGACCACCCATATTAATTTTATCGAAATCGGTTCTGTACTTAATGAATGAAAAACGTTTTAATTATACATTGCTTTGTATCATTACAATTTGTCGACATGTTTTTTTTTTTAGTTTGAGGTCAGTTTATTTTTCTTGTATCATTACGATTTGTCGAAACTTTACTTTTAGTTTGAGGTCAGTTTATTTTTCTCGTATCATTACGATATGGAGAAACATTTTTTTTAGTTTGAAGTCGGTTTATTTTTCTCGTATCATTACGATTTGTCGAAACTTTTTTTTTAGCTTGAGGTCAGTTTACTTTTCTCGTATCATTACGATATGGTGAAACATTTTTTTTAGATTGAAGTCGGTTTATTTTTCTCGTATCATTACGATTTGCCGAAACATTTTTTTTAGTTTGAAGTCAATTATTTTAATAATTATTATTTATTTCACTCTTTCAGGACTCGTTACCACGAAGTCACCACACCCTGTCCGCGTCGTCCCACCATTTGCACAGAGGCGCGCAATCGTTCGACGCGTCGTCTAACAGCAGCGGTATATCGTCGACGCACGTTGTTGAAATACATAGCACAAACGGTTCAGACACTTCTTCGCGGTGGGGGAACTCTTTAGGTAAGATTAGAATAACATTAGAATAACTTTAGAATAACCTTATTCATTGTCTAAGTGCTAATACAATTGGAAAACCTTTGTCTCAAGGAAAAAAAGGCGAAAAACTACGATTTATTCGGAGAATAGTGCTTATTCTAATTTGGTCGAATCCAAACTAAAAATATCTAAACCTATATTTTATACATAATAATAATATTAATATAGATTTATCTTAGTCAGTCGCGCCTCCCGTAAGCGACGGTAGTACCTAGTAGGCTTTAACTATCTTTGCTAGTAAGTAAGATTTATTTCTAGAAAAAATCAGTATAATCGATCGATTGATCGCACGAACTCGCGGTCAAACTACTAATCTCGGTTCAAGGTCGCACGAATAGTTTATTTAGCGCCCTTTTTTTCACAGCGCCATCTATCATGTAAATCTTTTGAGAAATAAATATTCTTAAACCGTAAACCGTACGTAACTGTGTAGTAACGTCTCTGTGGTTGAAATAAATAAAAATACTGATTTCTGAAAATATTTTTATATTCCAGGCAGTCACGGCTCATCATCAGGCCTCGTCTCAATCGCGACAGAAAACAACAACGTGAAATTCACGGCCCCCCACTGCATCGACAACCTTCAAAAGGATAAAGACCTACCCACCCCTTCATCAACCCCTACAACCTCCAGGAAATCAAGACGGAGATCTAACCTGTTCACCCCCTCAAAGAAGGATGACAGATTGAAGAATGGAGAGCTTGGGTCTGGGCGGGCGATACCTTTGAAGCAGGGGTATTTGTACAAGAAGAGTAGTAAGGCGCTGAACAAGGAATGGAAGAAGAAATATGTGACGCTGTGCGATGATGGCAGGTTGACTTACCACCCAAGCTTACATGTAAGTACACCGAACACTTGATCACTAATTTATATTTACCGTGGTAAGACTTGTCAGCAAAAGTCTATCTTGGTAGGTAGAGGTACCATTGCATTGCCAGATATGTTCTGCCTCCAAGCAGTAGTTTTCTATTATTTTTTATATTACAAGCGGCTCGTCCCGGCTTCACACGGGTGGACATAAGATATAGCCTATGTTACTTGGGGATAACGTAGCATTCTAATGGTGATAGAATTTGTTTCCTCACATCGTCTTTTTATCCTATTTTTATCATCATCGTTTATGGTAATTGCTGGTAATTGCTCACACAATTTCTTTGTATAGTTGGGGAGGTATACTTAATTCACCTAGGGTAATTCACCCGGGTGCACTAATTACACTTTTAGTAGACTTGTCACACCCAGGTCATTTCTGGGCGCATACTTTATTCATCTGGGGTTATTCACCCGGGTGCACCAAGTACACTTTTAGTAGACTTGATTCACCCAGGTCATGTTCGGGTGCATTATGTTGATTGTTGAACGATCGGGTACCAATGATCTTGGATCGTATGTGCGACAAAGCCCTTTTATAATGAATTAAAAAAATGATCTTGGATCGAAAGTGATGTTACCATTAAAACAACAGTACTCTTATTCATTCAGCTCTCTATAACCACTTGTTTATATTTTTCAGGATTACATGGAAGATGTGAACGGCAAAGAGATCTCTCTCCAGTACGTGACAGTGAAGGTGCCAGGGCAGAAGCCGCGAGGGTCCAAGTCCATCATCACCACGGTGCCGGGGTACAATGCACACTCAGCCAGTCTCGATATACATGACAGCATCGGTGGACTGTCCATTGGTAAGTTGGTACACGACAGCCTTCTAACATTATTCCCACTACTGGGACACTGGCCTACTCTCAAGCGAGAATGATTGGATCTTAATCCACCACGCGGTCCCAATGTGGATTGGTGGATGGCACACGACTTTCGAATTGTTAGATAAGAGACATGCATAAGAGTAGTAGAGTTCTATATGATAGAGCTCGTCCGGGGAAGGACTACCACCATACATTTGCCGGTTTTAAAGGTATGGTTTCCGGTGAAATTACAGGCACATGAGACTTACCATCTAACGTCTCAGGGTGATAACGCGCAAGTGATATATATGATGTTGCATGCGTACATAGGCTACGGTAACCGCTGATCATCAAGTGGGCCGTACGCTGGGTTACCACTTTCGTAGTATTAAAAAAATAAATATATATGCCGGTTTCCTCACGATGTTTTCCTTCACCGTTTAGGAGCACTAACAGTGCGCACATTAATTTTTCGAATAGAAAAATCCATTAGTGAACGACCGGGTTCGAACCCACGACCTTATGATCGGAAAGCATGGTCACCACCACTAGTCCACCAGTGCTCTTCATACCTTATTTATATCCACAGGCTACAAAGAAAAGCCCCAGCGCGCGACAGACAAGGCGCTCCTCTCCGCATTCGAGACCATGAAGGAACCAGCATCGAGCCGACAGTCGCTCGCCTCCGAGACCGAGGTCGGCTCCACCAACGGCGCGGATAAAGACACGCCTCACGTCAAGAAACGACATCGCAGGATGAAGAGTAGCGGGGTTAAGAATGGAGATGAAGGTACGAGATGATCTTTTCATATTGAGAACAGAAAGCCTGCATTTTATTGTCCGATAAAATCATTATTTTATTTCGGGAATTCCTTTCTTAGTGCACCCCTACATCACACCCCGGATACTCTCAATAAAATATATAAAGCAATCGCGTCGCAATCACCACATGCAGGGTTTGAGTACGTAAACGGTGTTGTTTTATGTGCGAGTGTCATGATTGGCACCACCCTATTATAGCAAGAGCGAGATGGCACACTTTCGCTCGCGCTGGCATGCCGCTTTGTGCTTTAGCCCTTAGCTTCAGTGCCGACGAAAGGTGCCAGCAAAGTCGTGACCGGGGTGGGGTAAGTAAAACCGTTTAGAGGTAGGGAGCGGCCATTCTGTACGTAGTACTAACATCTGTTCTGTGCCTAGGAGCAATGTACCTACCAATTTTTTTGTTTATGCTGTCGTTGATCTTTCAGTCCGTGACGAAAGCCTGTATATTCTAACGATCCTTCTATTGACTTCCAGAGGGTGATATAACATCGTGCGAGTTCACGATAGTGAGCCTCGACGGCAAGCGGTGGCGCTGGGAGGTGTGCGGGCTGGCGTGCGGCGCGGGCGGCGCGGGCGGCGCGGCGGCCGCCGAGCGCGACGCGTGGGTGTGCGCCGTGGAGGCGCAGATACTCGCCTCGCTGCAGGGACGGGTACGTTGGAAACTTATTGCACCGGCTAAGCCACTGTGTTGAAATCCAACTGGCTGCGCCAATAAATAAATTATCCAAGTGGCTGCGCCAGAGCTGTAAGGCCCGTATTCAAGAACCATACTTGAGTGTGAATCGTGACGAGCATTACTTTGACATAAATTTCTATGAAGAAATGTCAAAAATCGAAGCTTGAGTCACGGTTCACTCTCGTCTATAGTTCTTGAATACAGGCTTTAGTGTCCGACCAGTATTAAGATTTTGCACTATTAAGTTTTAAATCTTAATAGTGCAACTGGTAGGACTCTAATAGTTAAAACGGGATAAAAAAACTTTTTACTACTTTTATAAATTGCTGTCAAACTTTAAAACTCACACGAACTAATTTAGGTACTTACTTACTTGCAGTTTTTGAAACGAATTGATAATTTCAGACGTCACGACAACCGGCGCCGACGGGCGCTAACTCAACAGGCGACGTGCGAGCGACGTATTACATCCGACGCGTGCACGGGAACGCAGCGTGTTGCGACTGTGGCGCTGCAGGTGAAACCTTTTTCTACTTTTGACTTCTTTGGAGTATATTTTGTTTGACCCTACCAATTATAATTGCATTCCTAAATGCCATCTTTTTTTATAAAGCATTTTAACTTATTTCAACTGATTACTAATTTCGCTTCTATGATTCGGAGGGCACGTTAGACAGTTGTCTCGGCTTTTTTTTAAATTGTTAGGCCATGACGGAAGCCTTCGAGCGGCCAATTATCTCCATTACCAGACTGACTCATTCGAACTTACTTACTTTTACCTATATGGTTCATAATCCGCATGCAATGAGCCGCACTAATGCTTTATAACAAAATGGTAACGATTTTCAAACACATTTTCAGATCCTGACTGGGCGAGTCTTAACTTGGGCGTGCTCATTTGCATCGAATGTTCTGGAGTGCATCGGAATCTTGGATCTCACATATCGCGAGTACGCTCTTTGGATCTCGATGAATGGCCGTGAGTATCTATAAATCAGTTAGTACTGCCTGCGTATTGGCTCTCGTGACGTTAGCTGTTTGTGATGCGTAAAGGCAACAGGCAGGATGACTGATTTTGAAAAACTGTTCTATTGTGTTCAGAAACATCGTAGTAATAACATAGTATTCCTGAAATTAATGGTTTAGTAGTAAAAAAAACGCGATTTAATTTGAATATTAAAAGTCCTAGCGTCCAAGTTACGGCGTGACAGTAGTGACGTCATAGTTAAGTTTTCAATGTAAAATTTTAGCAATAAGGTTCAATATTCTGCAATTGTGTTTAAATGCCACCAATCAGAGAACCAAGATGCTCTGATTGGTGTTCAACCTTTTATGGCGGATTGCTGTATTTTGTAGTTTTATTTTGTTAAAAATATTATCTATCTCCAACTTATTTAAAAAGGATTATGGTTTTTATATTCCTTGAATCTTTTTTCATATGGTGGTTCCAAAATCTTCATTGCGCATCGAAACGGTTAACTTTACAACAGCCGAATTCCGCTGGCAGTACCTACCATACATACTCCATATTCATAAAAAGCAAATGTGTGTATGTAGTGTACACACTGTACACTGTATGTAGTGGCACAGGTTTGAACTTGCCTCTGACTATCCCGGACGCATGCTCATTGATCTGCCTGTGATCGGTTCCTATAACCTAACGATTCAACGACATTTAAACATCACAGAATGTCTACTACAAAGATCAAGATTCTTTAGGCACTGGGGCCCAACCATGAACTCTTATAGCGATTCTTCTTCTTCTTTTTTTATGGATTCTGTGGCATAATTGCCACAATTTTGCCAGTGTCAAGTGAGTTATTTTGATTGTCGCTTAGCAACGTAAACAAACGAAATTTGGAAAGAAATGGTGACTTTTCTTGGAAAGTCTTTGACTAAATGACCAACCAACATTACCCCTCCATTTCAATTACTTACACTTGTGCTAAGTAAACAAGTTAAATTGGATAAACTGCCATTAAATTTACGCAATAAAACTTAAAATAACACGAGAAAAATAATTAAAATGGGAAGACCCATTTCGTTTTGACAAAATAGCCAAAGACAATCTTATAGCGATTCAAATGAAGACCTAAACTAAATTGTCTTATTATGCTCAAAGTTTATTTTAATGTAACTTAGGAGTCCATCTTATAGTAATTATCTTATTAGTCCAACTTATAGTAATTATCTTATAATGGATATCTACAAAGTAACGCCTGAATCATCAACTATTTTAGAGTCCAATTAGAATAGAATAGAATAGAAAACTCTTTATTGTACACCGTAACACATAAGAAAAAATAAATAAACAAAGTATAGGAACACAATTTAAATAAGTATAGCGAAGTACAATGGGCGGTCTTATCGCTGTGAGCAATTTCTTACAGACAACCTTTGGATGGACTGGATTTTAAAATGAATGGGATGGGACGGTGTCAACAATTCTTTAACACAAAACAATAGTAGAAGCAAACAATTACATTACATAAAAATAATATAGTACACAATATATAAACATCATACCTATAGGTACCTATTTACAACATCTTAATAATATATTATATGTAGCAAATAAAAATATAATACAATATAATATACCCAATATAATAATAAAAAATATATATTAATACATAATAATACATACATGCCTAATATAAACTATGACAAAAAGTGATCTAGCAATAACTTTTTGAATATAGGAAGAGATTTAGCCTTTCTGATGTCAACAGGGAGAGCATTCCATAGACGAATGGCTTGAACAGTAAACGATTTTTCATAAAAAGTAGAAGTATGTACGGGAGTTTTGAGCTGTAATGTATCTGAGGAACGCAATGTACGAGGATTAGAGAGATGGAGATATTCAAAGCGTTCCTTTAGGTAAGGGGGAGTTGACGGGTTAAATAAGATACTGTACAAGAGGGCAAGGATATGAGTATTCCTGCGAGAGCGAATGGGCAACCACTTGAGCTTATTACGAAAAAAGGAAACGTGGTCATATTTGCGAAGACCAAATATGAACCTGATAGAGAAGTTTTGAAGGCGCTCAAGCTTATCAAGTTGGGCCTCAGTGAGATCGGGATAGCAGGCGTCGGCATAATCGAGTATAGGAAGCAAGAGTGATTGAGCAAGCGTAATTTTAGTGGATGTTGGTAAAAAGTTTTGTAATCTCCTCAATGAGGCACCTGATGCGAACATCTTGCGGCTTAATTCGGTTAAATGAGGGGCCCACGACATATTTTTATCAACGAACACTCCTAGGTTCTTGACTGTATCACTGATTGGTATAGGAGTATTGTCAAATATAACTTGAGGAAGAATAGACCAATTGATCTTAGGAATCATTCGGGAGCTACCTATAACAATAACTTGAGTTTTTTTAGGATTAACTCTCAGACCAAAGGTTTTACTCCACACAAGAATACGTGTCAAATCGCCGTTGATGGTTCCTATTGCGTCACCTATTTCATCAACAGGAGCCTGTGTGTAGATCTGGAGATCATCTGCATAAAGGTGGTAGGAAGAGGATAGTGTTTGAGAAATAGAATTTATAAAAATAGCAAAAAGAAGAGGTGATAGAACGCCGCCCTGAGGTACACCAGCAGTTACATCACACCATGATGAGAAAGTATCATCAATACGGATGCGTTGCCGGCGTCCAAACAGGTAACTATGAAACCAGTCAATAGCCGTTGGAGATATGTTAAGAGAGCGCAGTACACTCAGAAGTATATCAAAGTCTACATTGTTGAAGGCGTTGCTAAAATCAAGCAATGACAACACAGTCACAAATCCCCTGTCCATACCCAGACGAATGTCATCAGTGATCTTGATCAAGGCCGATGTGGTGCTATGACCACGACGAAACCCAGATTGTAAAGGGTTGACGAGGGAATTTTTAGTAAGGAAGGTGTTCACTTGATCATGAACTAGGCGCTCTAGGACTTTGGATAGGAAAGGAAGGATGGATATGGGACGATATTCGGAAAATGTAGAGGGATTTGACTTTTTAGGTAATGGAATAATTTGTGCATTTTTCCAAATATTAGGAAAAGTACTGGTCGTAATGGAGAAATTAAGGATATAGGTTATGACAGGGAGGATTTCATCGAGTATGGGCAATAACATATTGCGACTAATGTTGTCATTCCCAACAGCATTGGACGAAATGGACATAACGCTTCTCTTGACATCACAATCCGGAAATTGACTAAAAACAAAAGGTGAAATATTAGGGGGTGGAATAGAAGAGAGATTATTGATAGTATTAAACTTAGTTAGTCCATCGATATTGATAGAGGAGGAGAAATGCTGATTTAGCGAATCAATGTTTAAATTTTTAGGTACAGTCTCATGTCGAGATTTACCAACCCCTAATGTTCTTAAGAATTTCCAAACTTTTGACGGATCGTCATTATCTACAGATTTATGAATGTATCGGCGTTGTGCATCTCTACACACCTTATTGCAGTGATTCCGGCGCTCTACATATTTACTATAATTGTCAGCAGAAGGACGACACTTATATTTAAATTTAGCCAAATTTTTTTTATGCATGATGGTCCTTATTTCTGGTGTTAACCATGGTGATGGAAGGTGTTTGATTTTAATAGTTTTAAAAGGAGCATGCTTATCATACAATTTTGTTATTATGTCATTAAATAGAGATAGTTTTTCATTAACCGTCGATGCATCTGCAACCTCAGACCAATCCAAATTTGCTGCATCATCACGTAAACATTCCAAATTCATGCCACTGAAATTACGCTGCGAAATGATTTTGGGCTTGGCTTTTGGCGGACGAATTTTAAAAGAAAGGAAAATGAGGTCATGATATGAGAATGCATCCGCCGTGTACTGGCCATGCTTGGAGACATTATTAGTGGACGACACAATTATCAAATCTAGAAGAGAGGGAACACATGCAGGAAAATGGTGCGTGGCACTAAGAGGAAGAATAGCTAGGTTACTTGCCTTCACAAGGGTTTCAAATTTAGATGAACGGTAGTCATGTTTTAGAAGGCAAGTATTGAAATCACCTAGAATGATAGTATGTTTGAAAGAGGGAGTAAAATCTTCTAAAAGTTTTTCAAAAGATGAAAAGAAATTAATTCCAGAGGAAGGGCAGTAATAGACTCCGAGAAGTACCTTAGCGTGTGATAGCGTGACTTCTACAAATAGATGTTCACCTTCACTAGGTTGCGGAGGCTGGGGAGACGTGCTAACCACTGAGTAAGTAATATGTGAACGGAGGTAGATAGCAACGCCTCCACCAACCTTTCCAACACGGTCATTCCTTATCAGTAAAAATCCCGGAAGCGGGTATGACGTAGAAGGTAAACAAGGTTTCAACCAAGTCTCCGAGACTAGTACTGCATGAATATTTTTATTATCTAGCGACGCTAACATGTCAGGATAGTGGGCAGGAATACTTTGAGCATTGATATGGACAACATTAAAATTTTTAGAGACATCAGCAAACTGCGACACAAGTGTCTCGGCTAAAGAAGGAATACTGCAAAAACTATCATCAGAAGAGGTACAAGATTCAAAAAGTTCACTCTCGCTATCACTTTGATCTAACATTTATAAAATAATATTATACATAAACTTAAATAAACTGAAATAATAAAATATGAAATTAAAAATAAAAAAGTCCTATAAACTCTAAAGTAAAAATTGCTTCGACAAGCAGTCCACCTGCCGGTTGTGTTACTAGCAAAAATAAACAATTCTGTTAATTAGTAAATATACGAGAATGATAAAGTGGTTTACACCGCTGACAGTAGACAATTTTGACACTGACTGACATAGAAAAATAAAATGACACATTCAAAAAGTCAGTTCTTGTCATTCATCGTCTGTCATTAAAATAAAAATAATTCTAAAACTAACCCCAAACGAGAGAGAAAATAACAATAATGAAATTCATGTACACTAAAAAAAAACATAACAATGTGAAGAAAACTGAAAAAAACTAAAGGCTAGTCTCAATTTCGGCCGGCGGCGCAATGAAAAATGATGCACCAACACACTATAGTACACATCTACTTCACTTTCTGGATGCGACGCGCTGCCGCCTAGCGTCTTTGACCACTGCTTGTAGCTTCGGAGAAGCTACTGGTAGCCTTGTGGATGTTCCTGCTGCCACCGTCGGCTCCACCTGAGACGTCGGTGACACGGCTATCTTGTTGAGGTCGTCCATCCAGTTTACACGCTGTCTACTGCCATCAGGTCTGGCGACGTACACATTACCGTCCCTAGTCCAGCACTTCGTGATACCAAAGCGCTGCCTCGCAGTCATAAACACCTCATGGCGGGATTTCGTGAGGAACTCTGACAGTGTAATGCCAGAGCTCCGCAGATTCGTCTTGGCAAACCATACTTTGTCCCGCACAGCCACATCACGCAGTTTAAAGAGAATGGGTCTCGGCTTATTAGTTGTAGAACGACCCATTCTCTGGCATCGGCTGATGTCAGTGTTTGAGAACTGTGAGACTTTTAACTGATTGGTAACAGTTTTAACCACCAGCGAGGCAGTGTCCTCTTTCTGGTGTTCAGGGACACCATGAAGCAGAAGTATTTTTCGCCTTCCTCTCATCTCGAGGTGATCTATAGACCGCGTGTTCAGTTCTATTTGATGTTGGAGAGCTCGCAACGAAGACAATGTGAAAGTTTTAAAACTTGAAAACTCGAAAGCCAGCGATGAGATGTCCGGTGCCTGATTAAGATTCTTCTGAAGCTCACCCTCAAAGTACTCCATACGCTGATTGAACTCTTTTATCATCTGCTGAGCTGAAGAATGATAGTCTGTGCTGTCCATGATTGGTTGTCCAATTAGGGTTATGTAGTGATTACAGTGAATGTGAAATATTGATGAAAGTGTGTGGTTAAATAAGGAGATAACACTTTGTGGCAGGTGAACTAAGTCACTAATGCATTTAAGACATAAATATACTATGTAAGTACACTTAGACTATTTATTAAAGTTATTTAAATATAGATTAAATTTTGGAATTGTTGTCTTTTTGACTACCCGCACCCGAAAAAAAAAGGTAATGGTCAACATGATAATAAATAATAAATAAATAACTTTATTCATAGTCTTAGTACTAAGGTTTACAATATCAAGGGATTAATAACCATAATAATTTGTGGTTAAGTAACGAAATTGACTTCAAGCATCCATACTTAACCTTGAATTGTAATAAATTATCGGGTTAGTGTCATCAAACCCCTTTGAAGATCCTCTTTAGGGGATTTTGGGAATTTTAGTGTCAAAATCCCCTTTGAAGGGAAACTCTCATTCATCATGATACTATTTCTAAACACGACTGTTCGTCGATATTAAGTCGAACTGATAATAGGACGTAAGCATACATGGTCGAACAGCTATTTAACCCCAACACAATATAGTCATATCGCGATTTAGTGTTAAAACGATCTAGTCATACCTGCTGCCTAGTCAAATAGAGATGTAGTCGTAAAGCTCCTAACCCATTTCATGCTGTATACCGGATTCGAAAATAAACGTTTATTTATTTCAGTCTGGGTCACGTCAGCGTAATGGTGTCGATAGGCAATGCGCTCGCTAACTCTATATGGGAGGCGGATCTCAGAGGACATATCAAGCCCATCGCGACATCTACCAGGGAAGAAAAAGAACGGTATGTATACACATTATGAAAGAAAAGAAAGAAAGAAAAAATATTTATTGACACACACATAGAAGAAATACAGAGATAAAAAGTAGGCAGGTTAGTACAAAAACAAAGTAAAAATAATAAGAAAATATAAAAGATACAGTATGTAGGTAGGTACTACCTAAAACTACATAAACTACCTATTTTTTTATTAAATAAAAATGCGAGTGTGGGTCAATGGTCCTGGCTCAGCATAAGCTGCATCGCACTTGTGGAGGGAACGATGTGCACTACATAGTAATTTATCTTTCTTGGTGGTAATAAAATGTTTTTGTCTATCAGATGGATCCGGCTAAAGTACGAGCGTCGCGCGTTCCTGTCCGCCACCGAGGTAGCGGGTGGCGCGGAGGCACTGCGCGGCGCGGGCGCGCGCGGACACGTGGCGGTGCTGGCGCGCACGCTGGCCGCGCCGCCGCCCCGCGCGCCTGCGCCCCGCGAGCGCGCGCTGGCGCTGCGGGCCGCCGCCGCCGCGGGACATCTCGCCGCCGCGCAACTGCTCATATGGGTACGTCTTTAACCTCTCATCGGAGTCGAGCGCTCGTGACGTGCGTGCGGTGCGGAGTGCGGCCGGCGCGGGCCTATGAACGCGTACCTTAAAACCGCCATCTTTGATTTGTACATCTGTTGACCCCACAGACAGGGTCATTTCAATGGCTTGTTAGGTATGATCTTTACTTGTTGTTCTTATGTAAAAACGATGATAGATTTTAAAGACACAGACAACAGAGGTTAAAAGTACGTTTATGAATAATTACCTTGTATTTTGGTTGCAGCACAACGGCAACCCGAACTTCCCGGACAACGACGGGCACAGCTGCGTGTTCTACGCGCGGGCAGCCGCCAACCACCTGGCCGGCATCCCCCCGCAGTACCCGCGCAGCCTGCAGCTCGCCTGCCCGCTGCACCCCGCGCCGCCCGTGCTGGCACCCGGCTCTGGTAACTGACACTCACTTCTTTTTTTATGCCAGCAAGTGACAGGACAATCAAGGCGCCAGCGCCGCCCGCCTGATGTTAAGCCTGACTACAGATATAGTGAAATAGATACAGATGCAGTGCCACCTAAAGTTTTTAAGAGTTTGCGTGGCACTGCACTGCGCTTAATACCCGAGAATTTGCTGTTAGTTCTCTTTCGCCCTGTAATTTCACACTGCTGACACCGCGGTGGTACCCACCAAGACGGACTCTTGCTGAAGAATCCCACCACCTAGATAACTAACTACTAATTCTACAACCACCTGTTATACCTCTCCCTATTTTTAATATAAAAAATGTTTTTACGTACTGCCATGTCAAGGTGTAGATTAATGATCAGTGTGTGCTGTACCAATGTTTCGACTCAATTTCGAGAGTAAATCCTATTGAGAAAACTCAATGAGAGTAAAATAGCAACGCCCATGCCTTCCGCGTCGTTAAAACACGACGCAGAATCTAACGTCATAGTGTAATTCACGATTGTTAAAGAAATTAAAACATAAAAAATTAATAAATCAAAGAAATAAATAAAAAGTTAAAACACCTGCTGTATTTTAATAATTATTTTCCTTCCTCAGGTACAAACTCCACCAGTTCCAGTTCGAGCGCGAAGTCGTCCATCAAGAACCCGGAACCTGAATGTAACTGTATTATATTCGAGCTCCTCAACGCGCAAGCGGCGGCGAACGCTTTAGTGGAAATACTTATCGGTCTCCAGAACAACCAGTATATGAACGGATACGATACGAATGGGGTTAATTCGTTCGGCCACGCGACCCTCGGCAGACCGAATCTGTCATTGACCAACGGAAAGTGCGGGAGCATAGTTTAGGTTTACGGATTAATCCGTACTTTTACGGTTTACCGCTCTATGGATTGCAGATTAATCCGTACTTTACGGTTTACCACGGATTGCAGTGTCTGTACTTATGCGGTTTACTGACTCACAGAATCATCAGTTTGCGTGCTTGATTTTACGGACTTTTCTGTATTGTTGAGAAATATATTTTACGGACTTGTCCGTACATTTTAGGCGTTTTATATGTTTGAAAAAATTTACGTTTTATTTCATTTTGTCAAAAATTACGGATTCGTAATTTAACTTTTATTATCTATTTTAAATATTATGCGAAGTCATTTTCAGGTAATTTTAAAAAATAATTTATTATTAAAAGGTTTAAATTTTATTTGAATTATTTTAGGTAAAATTGATAGTTTTAGAGAAATTCACCGAATTTGAATAGTTTATTTATGTCACCGATTTAAAATTTTCTTTATTATTGAAATATTCATAGACAGTATTTTGCACTGTTTATTCAGATATTACATAGAGTAACTATAAGTATTGGAGTACTGTTTCGACTGACAATATAATCGAAATTTCTTGTTATAGGTAAGTTACCAAGTTAAATACGCAGAGCTCAAAAACATCAAAAACACTTACTTAACAACGTAATTATTATAATTATACTAAAATTAACGGCAGCTCGTTTTCTAATAAATATGATCGTTATTGTAATTTCATCGAATTGCAAGTAAGTGTGATTGAGCTCTGTCGTTTAAATAAACAAAATGTACGTACTTATACGTAGGTAAATATAAAAAATAATAGTGATCGTTTTATCCGTAATTCCGTTCGATATTTTATCCGATCTTTACAAAATTAGCAAAATTTTGTGTCTGTCAATTTGAAAGTTAATTAAAGTAGAAAATTATACATTTACGGTTGTAAATCCCTCACATATCCGGCTAAATAGTTCAAAATGTATATTTATTTTTGGTAGTTATGAAATTTGGGGTTAAATTTATGTTGTAGGGTCCCTGATTCAAGTAATGCACATCATAGGATATTTTATGGTGTTATTTGCTAGTGTGCTACCCATAGATTATCACAATTTGTAATAAAAACTTCGTGGTAGAAATGGGTAGTAAAACTAGCCGAAACATGAATATTTTATCCGTACTTCACCTAATTGTGGAAAGATGGTTCTATAAATGCATTTAGTTCGTAATGGTGCTTAGTTTGTCCACGTGTACGAACATTTGCATGGTATCTGTTTTGCGGAAAACAATTTGTTAACAGAGTTAAGAACATTAATTTATTTGCTGAATAAGGGTGTATAAATGTAGTTCTTACGATAGTGTTGTTTTCCTTCTTAAATTTACCAAATTTTGTATGTGATTTTTTTTAAGTTATCACAATATTTTAAAAGTAAAAAATTAAGAGAAAAGTAAAAAAAAATTTCAATAATAATGAGACCAATTGAAGATACCTATCGTGAAACAGTCAGAAATAAATATGAACTAGTGGCACATGAATAAGACAAATATTATGTAATAATAACAACTACTTAATAAACCCGTTTAAAAAGAGGTTGGTATGGATGAAGTATTCATGTTTTGTTGAGTTTAGTAGAATAAAAAAAATAGGGTAAACTTATTGATTAGGTGCAAGATCTCAGCTCAATGCTATTGTAGGGTATGAATAGAGTAATTGTATTTAGTGGTAAATTATCGCTTTACCCTAGCCCTAGCGCCTTGGGTGGTTTCAAATTACTTTGACTGTTTAACCTTATATCGCGACTATCTTCAGTGATTGGTTGAGAATATTTTTCTAGAATTTGTGTAGCAACTACTTCTAGAGTTTTAGACAGTTTTGAACTTAAACCTAACGTAAATAAGTCACATGTTTGCTTACGTGTTATTACTTATTAGACTTTAGACATTCCATAATTTCATCGCCCAAGGATTAAATGTAATAGTTGATGTGATACCTAAGGTTTTCCCATATTAAGCCAAATGTACTGACCCCTTCGTGCCTACTACTAGTTAGTTACGCTTGGCCGGTTGCCATCTGAATTACTAAATTACTCTTTTAATGCCGACTAAACTTTTAAACCTGTAGTGGGAAACATTAGGGGCTATTATTCAATTCGGTTGCAACCGATTTCACTTTGTTTCGATAGAAAACTGACGTATTTTGTATGAATATGGCAGCTTATTGAAAGGTTGATGATTGAATCGGATTGCAACATCATTGCGTTATAGCCCTGGTTTTTATGATATTAAAAATGATTCGTGTTTGCAGATCTATCGCCCAAATTGTTTTCGGAAATTGCTAATCCTCAAGTCGTAATTGGAATTCGAGATTAATCCGTACTTTTACGGTTTACGGATCTTGTCGACTCTTTCGATTTGTTAAAGAAAACACCGTTGAAGTACTTTAGTCGGTTCGGATGGGATCCGGCGTTAACCTAATAATACGTCAGGAGTTAGTGACGTTGTTTTCTACCGTAAATAAAATTATACATCATAATGTTAGTCTTGTCTCCTGGACTATTTTAGGTGTTTCCAAATTAATAATTGTAAAGTATTTTCTTGTCTAGTAGTAACACTAGAAAGTTTTTGGGAATGATTGGTTCTGTTAATTAAAAAACTACCTATTATTCATCAAGATATTCTAATTACCTACAACGATCAACAAATTATAAAAAAATATTTGCAGGAGACGGGTGTTATTCTAAACAGAATCAATCATTTTGTTGGACTTTAATTAAAAATTGCAAGTAGTTATAGTTACATTAGAAATTTGTGCATTTATTTGCGACTCATTTCAATTTGAGCATTATTGATTCCTCTTAATTCTCTATCCGTAGTAAGTCTTGGTAAATTTATCCGTATATTTTTATGGGCATGTTTACGCCAACACAACATTTTAGTAAAATGGAAAATTATCTAGATTATTAAAAAAAAGTTTAGTGTTTTTATAAACAGTTGTTTTTCATATTAATATAATAAACCATAAATTATTATTATGTTTTTTAAAATAATTTTTGCATGTGTTTGGCGGAACATGTAACCAACTTAAAATTTACCTGAATTAAATTAATTACATAATCTAAATTATGAAATAAGATTTTTGTATATTTTAACAGTAAATCGTTTTACCGTTCAGTATTCCGATTTATATTTTGTATAAATGCACGGATTTTTCACGCACGATTTTGATTTGTATAATTTTATTTAAAACGCTGTTAAAATTTGATAATTTTAAATTACGTTACCTTTGACTTTGGTTAGCTATTTAATTTTTATGTTTTGTATATATTTTTTGTACAGGCCAAAGAGCTTCTTGTATATAATTATCGCAGCTATTAGGTAGCTGTACACTTAGTTTCGTTTTTGTAATTTCTAAGAGATTTGTTGATGTTCTTAAATCTTGTCGAAAATAAAGTGTAAAATAAACACGACGTTTTTGTTTGCTTTGTAAATACGTTCCTCGACATTCAACATGTTTTACTGAGTACTGTACAAACACGCATTTGAGTTGATGATTTATTATTTAGGTAGGTAGGAATTATTTTTATCTCATTAGATTATTTTATGTGCTCACAATATTTACGTGACGTTATAAACGTAGGTATAACACACCCTAAGGTCGTGGGTTCTGATCCAATCCTAAGGTCGTAGGTTCGAAAGCGGTCGTGCACACTTTTCTATCCGAAAAAATGATATGCGCAATAATGCCAGTGCTCATATAGTGAAGGAAAATATCGTAACGAAACCTCCAAGAACTAAAAATTCGTAAGTTCCATCTACCAATCTACTTTGGGTCCACGTTCACTATCGCTCGAGAGTAGGCTATAGTGTTCCAGCAATGGGAACATTAGGAAGGCTGTCATAATAAATAAATAATGCTGGACAATTCACACAGCATCATCTAGCCCCAAGCTAAGCAGAGCTTGTGTTATGGGTACTAGATGACTGATATACTTAATACAATACAATACATAGATATTATTGTAAAGGCTTTATTTATTTTTATTTTGTTTAAATATCTTCAACACACGAGCCACAATCGTGTTCGATTCTTCACGGGCTACAAGAAAATTCAAGGATGGTCAAGGATAGGGCTCTTAGGTAATTAGTCAAAGTACTTACAACAGGTATGTAAATTGTGCACGGCACAAGTTTATAAGGTACTGGCTTCTAGCTGTTGCACGCGACTTCGTTTGCGGGGAACTCGGGAACCGTACTTTTTTCCGGGATAAAACTTGTGACCTGTTTCCGAATTATCTGTTTTAAATTTCAGCCAAATCTGAGTCATAATCGAGTTATAATAGAGGAACAAACATCCAAACTTTTCATAGAAATTAGTAAACTACACATGTTATTATTGGTATCTAATGATGTGATAATTTTTCGGGGCTTATGGTACCTAGTGCCTCTGTGCTAGTAATTATTAGAAGCATTCCCTCACAAATATAACGAAATTCACCAAAATTCCGAGCTATGTTAAACAGTAATTGCATTATCCATGAAATTGAAGTTAGTGGAATTGACTAATTTGACGAGGGAACGCGGGAGATGTACCTAGGTAATTTGGCGATGTCGAGTAGAACCACTTGATTTTGGTGAGTGGCTTATCTAGGTCACAGAACAGATATTAGTACTTGATAATTATTAACACGAATATTCTGAATCTAAGACGAGTTTCAGCGTAGCCTAGTAAACTACAGCCAGTCACGTCTGCACGTAGGTGTCGTCAAACAAAGTCATTAGAATGATTTCCTAAAGTTCATCTAAGTGGAACTTTTGGAAGCTGTACCTACCTAGTAACCTAGACAATATTATATTTTAATTCAGTAGGTACTTATTACACCAGGTACCTACCTAAATACCTAATGAATGCTACGCTACGGCACATAAGGCATGGTCGTAGCGTACGTACACAAAGCAGAAATATCAAATAAAAATGTATTGCATTGTTTGTAGCAGTCTCCAAACTGAAGTATAATTTTGTCTGTATGTCTACCTGCTGGCTTCTGAATGACAGTTCGATTGATCTTTACTTCCGCATAAAACAACTGAGAACTTGTCAGAACTGATGGGATAGCTGTAATATTTGGTTTTGCTGAAATTGCCGTTCATGTTTATGACATGTTTGACAAGACAAGAAATAAGCAAGGAATAAAGAATTATTTTTGACCAGCACAAAATTAAATCGACGTTTTTGGCAAATTATTATAAGTATCCAGCAACTTCCTTAAAATCTTTAAGATATTTGTGATCCTCAAGCTTAACGGAAGATTATTAGGCAGGTAGGCAAGTACATACCTACTGATAAATACACTTTGGCATTAGAATCACATTTCGAAACTCTGGTTCACCTGCCCGTCCAAATCTTCCTTTTTCTTCTTCAAAAAGGGCATATCCCAAAACTTCTGGTTCATCGACATAGCTTCTGCATCATCAAACGTGTGTGGCATGTTCTTCTTAGCTGTTTCTGGCAGGAATAAAGCAATGACTGCACCTACACCTGCTGTAACACCTACAATGACCAAAGGCAGCCAGTAAGCATATATCTTCAAATAAACGATGTATGGTGATATAACTGTTGCTACGTATCCACAAATGTGGACTAAGGATGCACCAGACCCCCGTACAGATGTGGGAAGCAATTCAGTCGCCCACTGCATCGTGGCAGTGTATGACATGTTTACAGCAAATCTTGCAATGACAGCACACGCTACAGACTGGATACCACTCACGAAGATAGTCATGATACTAAACACACAGCTCACTACCATTACGATAACAGTCAACCATCTTCTGCCTAGCCAGTCTAAAATGAAAGCGATCAGGAACATCGATGGAAATTCGGTGAAGGAAATTACTGAGAATGACAAGAAAAAGTCAAAGTCCAACTGTCCAATGCTTCGAACCAAGCCGTCAAAAACGATAGCGCAGCACATGAACTCCAAACAGATTAATATTAATATCCTTCGCAACACGGGACGCTTTAATATTGCTAAAAAACTTTTGGTTTCTTCCTTCTTCTGGTTTGATATCGTTTTCTTAAATTGCTCTATCAACTTGGTCGGCACTTCTTTTCTGTTAATCCGACCGATCACAAGTATCTTTTCAACAGCCTCATCCACTCGCCCTTTTGACAGAAGCCATCTTGGACTCTCTGGGATAAATAGCGGAGCAAATATAGCAAGTGCGAGCGGGAGACTAGTGACTAGAGATATCGTCTTCCAATGCCCACAAGCAAGTACTATCCAGGGCAATGACGTCACAAACAAGGAATAGAAAATAGACATCGCCATGTTTGATAGCAATGATCTGTATTTCGGAGCACAATATTCAATAACCAGAAGATATGCCATTATCATACAGTTATCATACGACATGCCCATAATGAATCTACATATCGAAAACTGAATGAAGTTGCTAGCAAAGGTACTCGATACTCCTCCGACACATCCAAGAAGGTTGCTCGCTATGGCCGCTGGTAATCTTCCGAATCGATCAGCAACCCATCCAATTATGAACCCACCTAATATAGATCCAATGAAGAAAATTGCTTGCGCTGTGGCTTGGTAGCTGTTTTTATCACACACCCATCCCATTTCGCTTGATATAGTTGGGTATGGGATCTCACTTTTGTCGAACTCCCATCCATTTTGGCAAGGGGCTGTTTGCCATGTTCCATTTGGTTTATGTCCGGTTGAAAGAACTTCTGTCCAGTTCGCTAAATACGCCTGGCAATGAGAGTGTCCATACCTGGAGTTAACATCTGCGGGTATGGCAAGGTTTATCCTTTCAACCTCGGTCAGGTTCTCGAGCTCGGGAATCCAGCACCAGTGGTTCCCAGAAACCTCCGTCATAAACAACTGTGAGAAGTAGGTGAAGACACCAAACATGTAGAACGGGAACGTCGAAAAAAACAGCAGCAGCTGATATCTACCGAATTCTCCAGCCGAAGACAGCAGCTCGTCATAATCCACTTGATCTTTGTTTTCTTTTGTTTTCTCTTTCGGTTCCAATTCGAACTCAACATCTTTAGTCGTATTCTTCTCGTCTTCGTTGTCGCTCCTCTTTTCCTTTTTGGTAGACATGTTTATTTCTTGTACTAAGAAGTTTTTTTTTTTTTTTACTTATTATTATATTAAGTCAGTCTCTAGTTTCCTTTGATAATAAAAATCTAACTGAATAAATAAATATTGTTTCACTAGATTATATACACAATCATGGTGAATCTGAGCTCTAATTTTATAATTATGATTGCTTAGGCTTATATATTTGTTTACACCTTAGATTCATATCTCAGTCAGACCAGACCCGCTTTTTCCCGCCACTTTACCTGTGTGCAGCTGATGTTTATCACATTATTATTTATCTAAAAGAACTATCTTGCGTCACTTTGGGACAATATTTGTGGTGTGAGTTGACGAACTATTCGTTTTATATTAGGTATATCGCTCTTAGTGTCTAATGGCTTACCTGCAGCAATATCACTATGGTACAGTCATCTGAGTTGATTTAAAACAGTGCCTACCACGAAACTATACCTATTTTTGTAAACCTGTTTACGTCACCTTTTTATAACATGCATTGTTATAGTTTTCAATTAGTCAGTTAGGACTTTGCTTCTTCTATTTATACTTACTAGATAATATCTTGACGACATCATCGCTTGCACTTTGGCGTCTCTACCGGTAAACAAATAAAGAGATTAGAAATTTTCCGAAGTAGGTACTACTACATAATACTTACATATAAAATTAAATGTTTTCTTGCTATGCTAAATTTATAACTCAAACAAACTTGGTTAGGCCTAGGTGTTCTGCGCTGGTTGTAGTAAGCAATTTGGGACATGTGTTTTATAAATATGTAGGTACTTATCTAAGTTTAAAAAACAATTTTAAATAGGTGGGTATAAACTTGCTATTGCCATAGTAAGTTGCTGTAATCTACATGTAGGTTAGGCTAATTTGTCTTGCATAATGCATAAGATATTAACTAAAGGTATAACTTCTACACGTTGTAAAGTCGCTTGTTTGTAGGTACCTACTCTACATCTACGGTGCACATACGACTTCACAAGTAGTTAACTTGCTCAGAGAGGAAAAGTTTCTGCATCTCATTCCTTCCTCACCTCTAAGTGAGGTCTATGTCACTATATTACTGTATACTTTAATAAGGTACCTATTTGTTTAGTTTTGCTGAAATTCTTCTTCTTTTTCTTTTATGGCCTCTGTGGCTAGTTTGCCATAATTTTGCCAGTGTCAAGTGTATTAGTTTGATTGTCGCTTAGCAACGTAAACAAACGAAATTTGGAAAGAAACGATGACTTTTCTTTCAAAATTCCCTTGGAAAGTCTTCGACTAAATTACCAACCAACATTACCCCTTCATTTCAATTACTTACACTTGTGTTAAGTAAACAAGTTAAATTAGATAAACTGCCACCAAATTTACACAATAAAACTTGAAATAACTCGAGAAAAATAATTAAAATGGGAGGACCCATGTTGTTTTGACAAGATAGCCAAAGACAATCCTTTGCTGAAATTGCCGTTTCATTTAAATGACAGTCTGTCTGTCAATATTGCCAGTGTCAAGTAATGACAACATAGACAAAAATAAATGAATCAAGTTCGAATTTTGAATTTGAAATTGCCGTTTAGTAGCTTAGCTATCTATGTACGACATGTTTGACAAGCAAGGAAAGAATAATATAATTATTTCTGACCAAGCACAAAATTAAATCGACGTTGTAGGAACAGCACAGTATCCCGTTAACTTTGGGATTTTATTTTAGAACAAAACTGTTTGTGAAGAGCTACTAAGAAGCAATTCAATCTCGAGTTATTTAAACTCTACCAAATTATAGTTTTAAAATCTGACAGATATTTGTAATCCACTCAACGGAACTAACTAACCAACGCCTCTAAATCATCTATTGAAGATGATTTAAACTTTTTTCTATTTTTTTAATTTATTTATATTATTTATTAATATTTTATTCATCCACTTGAGGGAAGATTACTGATAACACTTTGGAATGAAAATCACATTCTAATCACATTTCGAAACTCTGGTTCACCTGTCCGTCCAAATCTGTCTTTTTCTTCTTCTTTAAAAAAGGCATATCCCAAAATTTCTGGTTCTTCGACAAAGCTTCTGCATCATCAAACGTGTGTGGTAGGTTTTTCTTTGCAGTCTCTGGCAGGAATAAAGCAATCACCGCACCTATACCTGCTGTAACACCTATTATAACCAAAGGCAGCCAGTGAGCATAAATCTTCAGATAAACTATGTATGAAGATATAATTGTTGCAACGTATCCACAAATGTGGACTAATGAAGCACCAGACCCTCGTACAGATGTTGGAAGCAATTCAGTCGCCCACTGCATCGTGGCAGTGTATGATATGTTGACGGCAAATCTCGCGATGACAGCACACGCTACAGACTGGATACCACTCACGAAGATAGTCAAGATACAGAACACACAGCTCACCACCATCACGATAACGGTCAACCATCTTCTGCCTAGCCAGTCCAAAATGAAAGCGCTTAGGAACATCGATGGAAATTCGGTGAAGGAAATCACTGAGAATGACAAGAAAAAATCGAAATCCAACTGCCCAATGCTTCGAACCAAGCCGTCAAAGGCGATAGCGCAGCACATGAACTCCAAACACACTAATATTAATATTCTTCGCAACACGGGGCGCTCCAAAATTGCAAAAAAACTTTTGGTTTCTTCCTTCTTTTGCTCCGATATCGTTTTCTTAAATTTCTCTATTAACTTGGTCGACACTTCTTTTTTGTTTACCCGACCGATCACAAGTACTTTTTTAACAGCCTCGTCAACGCGTCCTCTCGACAGTAGCCATCTTGGACTCTCTGGGATAAATAGCGGAGCAAATATAGTAAGTGCGAGCGGAAGACTAGTGACTAGAGATATCGTCTTCCAATGCCCACAAGCAAGTACTATCCAAGGCAATGACGTCACAAACAAGGAATAGAAGATAGACATCGCCATATTTGATAGCAATGATCTGTATTTCGGAGCACAATATTCAATAACTAGAAGATATGCCATTATCATACAGTTATCATACGACATGCCCATAATAAATCTACATATCGAAAACTGAATGAAGTTGCTTGCAAAGGTACTCGATACTCCGCCGATACATCCAAGAAGGTTGCTCGCTATGGCCGCTGGTAATCTTCCAAATCGATCAGCAACCCATCCAATTATGAACCCACCTAATATAGATCCAATGAAAAAAATTGCTTGAGCTGTGGCTTGGTAGCTGTTCTTATCACACACCCATCCCATTTCGCTTGATATAGTTGGGTATGGGATCTCACTTTTGTCGAACTCCCATCCATTTTGGCAAGGGGCTGTTTGCCATGTTCCATTTGGTTTATGTCCGGTTGAAAGAACCTCTGTCCAGTTCGCTAAATACGCCTGGCAATGAGAATGCCCATATCTGGAGTTAACATCTGCGGGTATGGCAAGGTTCATCCTTTCAACCTCGGTTAAGTTCTCGAGCTCGGGAATCCAGCACCAGTGGTTCCCAGAAACCTCCGTCATAAACAACTGTGAGAAGTAGGCGAACACGCCAAACATGTAGAACGGGAACGTCGAGAAAAACAGCAGCAGCTGATATCTACCGAATTCTCCAGCCGAAGACAGCAGCTCGTCATAATCCACTTGATCTTTGCTTTCTTTTGTTTCCTCTTTCGTTTCCGATGTGAACCCAGCATCGTTAGTAATATCAGCAGACATTTTTATTTCTTGAACCAGTACTTGAGTTATTTTATATTTTTACTTCATATACATTTTGTTGGCCTCTGGTTTCCTTTGACGATTTAAATTTATCTGTACAAATTCATATAGTTTCACAAGATTATATAGTTTCACAATCAACTAGTTGGCGAATTTGAGCTCTGAATTTTATAATTATGATTGTTTAGGCTTTTACTGCTAAGATTTTTATCTCAGTCAGTTTTTTCCCGCAACTTAATCTGTGTATAGAGCTAATGTTTAATTTTAATCCAAAATTCAGAGCTGCATTAGTGTAACAGAGACAGATAAAACATGATTTCCAACGTCACAAAAAAACCATTGTCTATTTAAAAATATAATTTGATAACCTTATCTTGTACACTCTATTTATTATCTATTTAAAAAATTGTCAGTTTGTCTGTTTAGTCAAGTAAGTCTTAGCTTCTTAAACTATACTAGATATTATCATGACGACATCACCGCTTACACTTTGCCGTCTCTACAGGTAAACAAATAAAGAGATTAGTTTCCGAAGTCATACCAATTACATCTAAAATTAAATTGTTTTCTTGCTATGCCAATTATAACTTTCCAATTACAACTTCCGACATTCTATTTGCATAACTTGATGATTTTATGATTGGAAATAGGCTTTATATAAAATTATTTTTGGACAAATAACCTAGAACCAGAATGTTGCTTATAATATATGTCGTTGTTAGCTTTTTAGGTATTTGTTTTTCATTAAAACTACACTGTTGGCATACTGATGGTTATAATCCGCAGCGCGGTGTTGCATCTATAGCATAATTTAGATTTTTATTTCTTGGACATGTTGATTTCCTCACGATGTTTGCCTTTTGAGAGCATTGGTATTGCAATGCTGACATATTTTTTTTTACTTAAGAAAATTCAGTTTATATTACTTACTTATATAAAAAAGTAACAAATTCCATAAATCTAACAACAATTTCCTACCTTTTACTTCCAATAATATTAACTGTCGTTTTTTATATTATTTTTAACCAATCAATCAGTTAGTCATGCAATATTTTTTTCAATTTTCCATATTCCGCAAATTTTAAAGGAGTTAGTCCAAGAAAGGTCTGGCAATGTTTGGTGTCGCAAAAACTTGGTTGCAATAAATGGTTCTACCTTTATTACTTTCTAGCGAAATAAGTTCACTCTCGGGAAATCTGGCAAAGGTTATTGGTAGTTCGCTGGAGGTAAGTATGTGAATATTAAAGACTAGTGGAAGTTGAACGCCAACTTATGTTCTGAAACTTGAACCGCTCTTTTAAGTTTCAAGATTCAAGAAGAAATTTATTTAGTTACACAAATATCTTGGTCATAAATTTTAAAAGCAGGCATTAATGTACTTAAAACTTATTCGCTTTTTTCATAAACTGTTTACATACAAATAGTAGGTAGTAATAAGTTCTAAGTGCCATATTACTTTTAAGACCTTTTGTAACACTTATTTGTGCGAATAAATATCTTGAAATCTAGGATTAAGTGTCCAAAACAATTTAATTTTTTAATCCTTCTTCCTTTGGTCTGTTTTCTATTTTATTCTATTTTAGCGGCTTGCTATTGTCTTTCCTTATAAAAATAAGAATAATGAGAGATTTGAAAGACATTAGCTAGCCGACGTTTCTAGCATGATCATGAATTAATGTCACAGCTATTTTGTGCTAATACTCTAACAAAGTGTTGGCACAGAATACTTTTTTTTATGTCAGCAAGTGACAAGACAATCAAGGCACCCACCTGGTGCCTTACTCTTGAATCCAATGACAACTCCGATCCAATCTCAATTTCTATTTTCTGCTGTCAAATTTTTGTACTCTTGAAAACAAGGTTGAATTTGGCGCTTGGTTTGCTGTCAAAAGTACGAAATGTCGTATTCCAATAATTGTCCAATACCGATCGCGTTCAAGAGTAAGCCCCCCCCCCCCAGATGGTAAGCACCACGCACGCCTGACTATTACAGATGCAGTGCCACCCAAAGCTTAAAGTTTTAAGCATACACAAAGAGCAAAAAACTATACAAAGAAGCCTTCTTCATAATTTTTTAACACGTAATTTTGGGAATTTGCTTGAAAAACCTTATTTTTTTTTATACAACTGAAGTGGCAACCAAGCGTACGGCCCACAAGATGGTAAGCGGTTACCGCAGCCTATAAACGCATGCAATACCAGAGGTATCACTCGCGGGTTGCCAGCTTGAGGCATAGATCGAAAGCCTCATGTGCCAGTAATTTCACCGGAAACCATACCCTTCACACCGGAACACAGCAATGCGAGCATTACTGCTTGGCGGCAGAAATAGGTATGGTGGTAGTACTTCCCCGGACGAGCTCCATCACAAAGAACTCTACTACTCTTAAATCTGCATTTATTTTAAGATTTACAATTTGTCATTGCTCAAATAATTATCTAAGCTATTTACTATTTTAACAGCGTCGTTAGTCTACATACTTTATGGTTTTATGACATTTATAATCAAGAAGTTTGCGTATTATTGCGTATTCAAACCTTGAATCCTAAAGGACCCTTCCAACAACACGTAAGCCACACAGAATGACGACCGATGTGGCGCAGCGGGCGCAGGTCCGCCTGCGACGCGGAGGTTGCGGGTTCGATTCCCGCCTCGGGACAAATGTTTGTACGATCTAGAAGAAGAGTAGTAGAGTTCTCTGTGATAAAGTTTGCCCGGGGAAGGACTACCACCATACTTATTTCTGCCGCCAAGCAGTAATGCTCGCATTGCTGTGTTCCGGTGTGAAGGGTATGGTTTCCGGTGAAATTACTGGCACATGAGGTTTTCGATCTTAGCCTCAAGGTGGCAACCCGCGAGTGATACCTCTGGTATTGCAAGCGTCCATAGGCTGCGGTAACCGCTTACCATCTTGTGGGCCGCTTGGTTGCCACTTCAGTTGTATAAAAAAAAAAAAGATCTACAAATATTTGTTCCGGGTGTTCTGGGTATTTTCTATATATAATAAAAAATATCGATCTATGTATTGTATTCTATTAAGTATATATCAGTCATCTAGTACCCATAATACAGCTCTGTTTAACAGCAGCTTACCTTGGGGCTTGAAGATGCTGTGTGCAATGTCCAGCATTATTTATTATTTAATTATTATTATTATTAATGGAATTGTATTTACGCCGCGGGTTAGATAATACCATTTTCTTGATCCACCATTTCATGGCCTAAAAATTGTAATTACTTTTTCTTATTATCCTGATAGACAAAAAATAACTTTATAAAACATAGCATTTATAATTTGATAATATTTTGTACTCACTCCGAAAAAAAGGGGTAATTCCCGCTCGCTCTCACGTCTCGTCCCCACTGAGGACCAATAATGGTAATAAACTTCGCGATTTTTTTCCCACAAATTATATTTTGCTTTAAAAAAAAAGGATAATTTCGTACAGCCATGGAAGGATGATCGTCCACCAAAGCGCAACCGAGTCAGCCAATAGAATCCTATTATTGTTGCGTCACGTAAATTTCACGTAATTTTGAAATGATTCTATTGGTTGACTCGGCTCTGCTCCGCGTCGGTAGATGATCGATCACGCTGACGTCATACATACCTAGGTACTAGTTTTTTACTGGTTGTTTTTAGTAAGTAGATATGCCACGCCGGTTGAAAAATGATTTTTTTTCTTACCTGATGAAAAAGTGGAATAAAACAGGACTACACAGAATTTTGCAGAATCATGCATGTTTGAACTTAGTTAGCCTTGTTCAAGAATATTTAAACGCCTCTACGTCTTACTGAAAGCATCGTGGTACTAAGTAAAGGTATAATCAGACCTGAGCAAAAAAACTCGTATCCACGCGGTATCGTTTCGTTATAAGAATTTAAAATTAAGATCAGGTTTTGATCACGTCTGAGGACGGTAACACAAAAATGATACCTTTAAGGCGTATCCGGAATAAGCTTTTGACAATCGTAAACGCTAACGAGTCGGCCAGCTGTCTATTTGGTATGGAATTTGGACAGCACCTCATTTGTGCGTAAACTGAACTAAAGAATTCTATAAAAATTTGCATTTTATTTCATTTCATTTATTTTCATCCTTAGAAAAATTACATGTACGTACTTGGATATATGTAAAAAATTCAATATTACACTTTAAATATTACACGACAATATAAAACAGCAATAAAATTATCTAATACAACATTTAGAATTACAAATTATATGTAGCTGGATTATACTTTGTCATTAGCTATAACGGATAAGATTCTATCAGCTTTGATAAAGCCGGGGCCGACTGCCACGGCAACTATATAAGGTCATTCATTATCAACCTGACAAACTTAAGGGGTAGGTTCCACACATAAAAAAAAATACTTGTACTTTTTTTTTTCTAAACATTTTTTTTTTATAAAATAAAAAATACATAATTCTGCATCATAATTAGTTATCCTTGTTAGAAATCGAAAAGGCAGCGCTCGGCACGTGTTAGTGACCCGCGCGTCAATGAACCGCGGGTCACTAACCCGCGCGTTCTTGACCTGCGCGTGTCCTTGACCCGCTACGGGGCGCGCACACTCGAATATTTTATTATTACGTCGCTTAACTCGATACCCAACAATGATAAATAATAATTGAGCGGAAAAACGTAATCGATTTTTTTTTGTTTACTTGTGATTTTTAAGACAAAACATACATAAAAAAAAAATATATAGGTACATATATTTTTTTTTTAGGTGTGGAACCTATCCCTTAAGTTTGTCAGGTTGATAATGAATGACCCTGTATATACACAAATAATTTCTTTTAATTATTTTTTTAAATATTTTTTATTATTAATAGGCTTTTATTATTATTAATAAACAACACAAAATAAAGATTCTCGCCATACCTAGTTTTCTAAAGATATTATTTTCAGTTTTTGTAAAAATCAACAAAATGTTGAATATCCCTAGACAATGTTGATGTGTGTATACAATTCTCAGGATTCACAGGCTACTGTATGACCTCTTATCATGAAATACCAGATGCTCCATTGTCATCAAAGTGGTAAAAACAGCGGAAATCACGCCGGTTGCGTTGTATTTCGTTCAACTGAAATCCTCATATCACGCTAACGATATAATTTATATGCCGAGTGTATCAGACTGCTAAATATTCATATTTCCAGAGATTTGATATCACACAGACGTAGGTAGGTAAATACTGCCTTGAATCATGTTGGGAAAACTCTTACATAATTAATGTCTACGTTCGAGTCGGAAGTTTTGTTTGAAAACTCTACAATATCTTCAAATAATACGGTGGTTATAAAACCGCTCCCAAAATAGTTATAAGGAACACGATTCAAAATGATGCATTGACAAAATTATAATTTTACTTACTAGAAGTCCGTCCCAGCTCCGCTAGTAATAATAAACATAGCCTGTTACTCAGGGAAAAGGAGCTTCTTCTAATTGTGAAAGAGTTTTTGAAATCGGCACAGTAGTTTTTGAGTTTATTAGTAACAAACAAAAATACAAATCTTTCTTCTTTATTATATTAGTAAAGATAAGCAATTTTTGTTAGTAAGATTACCTTTTTTTTTTTTTTTTTTTATACAACTGAAGTGGTAACCAAGCGTACGGCCCACAAGATGGTAAGCGGTTACCGCAGCCTATGGACGCTTGCAATACCAGAGGTATCACTCGCGGGTTGCCACCTTGAGGCATAGATTGAAAGCTTCATGTGCCAGTAATTTCACCGGAAACCATACCCTTCACACCGGAACACAGCAATGCGAGCATTACTGCTTTGCGGCAGAAATTACCTTTCTCTGCTTCGATCCTGAGATTTATCTAATATAAGAAATAATTTAAAGGTTGAGGGCCGCATATGCTTGTTATGCCACACGCGCGCTTTCCATTTGTTGCCTTTTGTAGCCAATTGATTTAGATATAACAAGGCACATCGGTTCTTTGCCCCACGGGACTCCGATTGTGTTACTGATCCAGAGGGTTGTTACTCTTGCGCACAAAAGCGATAAATCGTGACAGTTTTCATGGTTCAGCTTAAGTCCGTGAATGCTCTTAACTTAGTAAACAACGACATAATTTTTGTTTGATTGTGCCTTTTTTTATTATTATTATTTTTGTAATTGTATTATTGTATTTTTTATTTTTTTTTATTTTCTTTTAATCCTATTTGCTGACTTTTATTATTTTTATCGATTTGTTAATTGCTTGTGTTATAATTAATTAGTGTAAATGGTCTGTGACCGTACTAATTATTGTTAAATAAATAAATAAATAAAAAATAAGTTGAACTACGATATTTGGCGCGTTTATCGTTTGTCGCTTTCAAGAGTAAACCCTCTGCACTTTTATAGTCACTTGTAGTAAATCACCATGCGATAAAGACCGTTCAGAAAATATCTACCCTTTTCCAGACTTTATGCAGTCAGCACACGAATTGAAAAGCTAGGAAGAAGGCCACTCGATGGACCGACGATATTGTAACAGTTGCAAGAGTAGGTGGAATAAGGCAGCAACATTTTGATTATCGTGGCATTCTTTGGGGTAGGCCTATGTTTTACAAAGTGTACCTTGTGATATTATTGAATAAAGCTCTTTTAATTTTGACTTTGACTTTATGCCGTTACGACTTTAATGGAATTTTTCTTTGTGATAGAGCTCGTCCGGGGAAGGACTGCCACCATACCTATTTCTCCCACCAAGCAGTAATGCTCGCATTGCTGTGTTCCGGTGTGAAGGGTATGGTTTCCGGTGAAATTACTGGCACATGAGGCTTTCGATCTTAGCCTCAAGGTGGCAACCCGCGAGTGATACCTCTGTTATTGCAAGCGTCCATAGGCTGCGGTAACCGCTTACCATTTTGTGGGCCGTACGATTGGTTGCCACTTCAGTTGTATAAAAAAAAATGCCACTGCTATACTGATGTGTACTGGTTGAAATGATGATGAAAAACAATGTGAACCCTGCTGATTTTCTTGCTAAATCCTGTGGTGCTTCGGCGTATTGAATTGAAACCAACATGGAATTCACCTTTCAGGATCGATGGATGATTTTTTTTTCTTTATGTCAGCAAGTGATAAGACAATCAAGATGTCTACGACAGATGCAGAAGCTTTGCTTAAAAAATGCTTAAAGTTTTTAAGTGTTTGCGTGGCACTGCACTGCGCTTATCACCCCGAGACATTGTTGTTAAGTCTCTTTCGCCCAGTAATTTCACTTGCTACAGTGCCCTTCAAACCTAAACACAGTAATGCTTGCACTGCACTGCTTGGAGGTAGAATATCTGACACTGCGGTAGTACCTACCAAGACGGACTCAGAAGAGTCCTACCACCAGGTAAATCAGTAATGTCAACTGTAGTTACACTAAGTCATGAAAGAATTCGAAAGAATGAAGACCAGAAAGATGAAACTTAAACATAAAATATTCCCCACTCTCAATATAGTTAAACACTCTTCGACTCTTACTGAAGAGTACTCCAACTATCAAGTTGTTGAAATTTTTAATAAGTTAGATAGATAGATAGATCTAGTTTACAAACCAGCAGTTTTCAAAAATCAATTATAAAAATATTTATTAAAGTGATGTCTCTTTTGAAAATAATGTTTGAAAATAATGTTCGATAGATTATTTTTTGTTATATTGAATAATAAATAAATAAGTAATAAATAAATAATGCTGGACAATCCACACAGCATCATCTAGCCCCAGGTAAGCTGCTGTTAAACAGAGCTGTGTTATGGGTAACTAGATGACTGACATATATTTAATACAATTACAATACATAGATAGATATTTTTTTTATTATATATAGTAATACCCAGAACACCCGGAACAAATATTTGTAGGTCGTACAAACATTTGTCCCGAGGCGGGAATCGAACCCGCAACCTCTGCGTCGCAGACCTGCGCCCGCTGCGCCACATCGGTCGTCAAACTTTTGAACTTTTTTTATTGTTTTTAGTATTGTATATCTCGCAACGGATTTGAGTGTACTCTACTCTATAGAAGAACTATAACAAACAGAACAACAACAGAACTAAAACAAATGAATGGAAACATATTTAAAAATACATTAAGAAAGTGGCTTATTAATAAGGTATTTTATGACTTGAATGAATACCTATTACTCAAAATAAAAAAATAGGTATTAATATACCTACTGAATTAAGTAGATATTATTAAGTACCTACCTTTTACATTGTATTACATAACCTAGTTAATATTGTTCGTCCAAAATGGATAAGCTGAGCTTACCTACCAGTGCCATACCTAGTGTTAAGATCTTTTTGTGCCTTCATCAGCTAAACAATAAATATTTTCTTATTCTTATTCTTATTCTTATAGACATTATTTTGTGTTGTTTATCGATCACTAATACGTCGCCTCTCAGGTAGCCTCATCTATTGCTTCTCATAGAATATTATGCTTTATTTTTACTATTTTCTTTTATATTTAATAAACTGACATTTTTATATTTAATTTACTTTTATTTTCGTGTATTTTTACGTTTATTTATAGATTTTCCGCACACAATTATATTGTTTTTGGAATACATAAATGAAATGTAAACTAGTACGATCATAAAATTAGCAGAATCAGGCCCCAGAGCTAAGTAAATCCGAGTATTTAAATCGTATTTCCTTCAACTAATCTCTTGTATCCCCTTGAAGTAATCACTACCCTTTGAAGCAATCCAGTTAAGTCTGCAATAAAATGATGTAATTAGAAACTGTCTTCCTTATTAATTAAGGAGTTGACCGGCAAGATCCCGGGAAATCCTGAATAAGCGTTGCGTAAGAATATGAACCAAACCTTAGGGGCCTGCGGGGATGAACTTCCCATTCAAACGTAATATCAACATTATTTTATAAAATCGTTTATAAGGGCGATTTTCGTATTTCGTCATCCTTAAAACTTAATGCTTTAAATTAAATTAATTGGTAAGTACGTTACGGTATGTTGGTTTAGCTAGCACCAGTTCCTTCCTTAGAATCGCTTGGAGTTGCTGGTTTAAGGCTTTTTCCTGGACACGGTGGACGCGATACGAGTATGTCTGGTCTTGTCAACAAACTTTCATAGAGTACTAATACTTGACCACGCACCGCACCTCGTAATAGGTATAGGTGCTGGCGCAAGTTTGAAAATGAAAAAAAAAAAAAAATGAAAAAAATCTTTATTGACAGAGACACATACACAATGCATTATCTTATGGTCCTCACACTAGGCTGAGCCTGCATCGTGAGGGCCAAAAATATATATTTAACGTAGCGGTTTATGCCTCGGGTGGAAAAACATACCAAAACTAAAGTAAAAAACAGACAAATAGTAAAACATAATCAGTAAAAAACTAAAATCATAAGTAGGTAGGTAAGTGTAATATACAGTATACATATCAAATATAATTAAATGTATCACTTAAGTATTTACTCACTCATAACTTAGAGGTGTTCAAATGTATAATATGGTTTATATATATATATATACATATATATATATATATATATATATATATATATATATATATATGTATATATTTTATTTTATCTTTTAATATTGAGAGAGTTGGTACATAATAATACTAAACAATAATAAAAATAATAAATAAAAGATTTATAATGAGGAATTAATATTATAATAATTATGTAATTAGTAGATGTAAATGTACTAAGTAATTTTAGTTTATTTCGTTAACTGTAGAATTTCTTCTGTCCTATCATAAGAAATAGTTGACAACCACCTGCTTATTATGCGTTTCGCTTCGTGAACTGATTTACCCTTCACATCGCAATATCTAACTACCACATTGTATACGTGAGCTCTTACAAAAGCTCCGAAACGTTGGGCAAAAGAGGTTTTACACTGAGGCGTGGGAATTTTATATACTCTACGTTTGGCTAGGTCTTCATACTCTTCCGACACAAGCACTGATTTGTGTACAGATGTTGAAACTTTCAAAATAAAAAGTTGTCGAACACTTAGAACATTACTTTCCCTGTAAAGATCAACTGTCGGAAATGTGTAAGGTTTTTTAAGCATAACCTTAAGAACAGAGCGTTGCGCACGTTCTACTTGTAATAAGTGGGTTTTAGCAGCGCTCCCCCAACAGGTCGCACAATATAGTAAGAGAGACTGACACAGTGCAAAATAAACTGACCTAAGGACTTCCAACCCAGCTACGTCTCGCAGACTTCTAACTATGCCTATCACCTATTATATTTGTTTGGAAACAACAAATACATAGAAAGCATAGAATATGGCGCAATTATCTTCCAACAGACGTTACTGTACACTTGCGTCAATTTAAACTTGCGCAAGTATATCGCAAGGTGTGAGGCTGGCATTAGCCACGGTGCGACGTACCGTGTCGACTAACACATGAAGCTTCATGAAGCACTATCATAGAACAGTCGCCAATTAGATCTGTAGAATGACTGCATTTTGTTTTTAAATATAAAAAACCATTATCCACACGAAATATCTTATACAGTGACTGTAGTTATGTAGCTCTAGAAAATACGCGAAAACACAGCTGATGAGCACGCATAAAAGATACGCAAACCCGGATTAGTTCTCACCCTAAAAGCTGTATTGTATGTATGTATGTACAGTCGGGGTAGGAAAGCCTTCGTCAGTTATCTTTATCATTCCTTTGTCAAGTGGTAAACTCTTAGTACCTTTTGAAACTAAAGCACTACGCAGACAACCGCACATAAAATTATACTGACATAGTATGATAACAAGGGTCAAATTAGTGCACACCTTTGACCTACGTCTAGTTTCATATCAACATCAAACCTTTTTAATGGCCTATTTAGTTATACAAACTTTTTATTAGTTACGATATCTTCTGTTTAATTGTCAATATCTGTCACTGTCACATATTTTTGCAATACCTAATAATTTATTGCTACGTCGTGTGAAATTTGATAATGCCGAGGAATTTAAGCGTCGAGGAGAGAGCTGCCATTATTGCAGACCATGAAACTGGGTATAATATTAGCGAAATTTCGTCAAATCTAACAAGAGATACTGTAAGGTTCTGGATCATCAGACACGCGGAAGAGGGTAATCTTACTGATCATCGCCATACTAGTTCTGGACGCCGCCCTACCCTCACCCATGAACAATGAAATTTTATGAGGCAAAAATATGAAGAAAATGGTTTTGAGAAAACTAGTTTTTTTGCTGAAATGTTTGACGTGTCTCCAAGAATAATAAGAAATGCATTGCACTCAATGGGATTACATCACCGCCGTCCTGCCAAAAAAGTGGCTTAGACTTGTGCTCATAAAGCTCGACGTTTAAGTTTTGCCCGATCATATTTAAATTTCGATTGGTGTCTACAAGCTGTGATTGATGCGAATGGCGGATATACTCGGTTTTAGTTATGTTTTGTTATTTAAATAAATTTACCATAGTTGCAAATTATGTTTACTATTTTATTTACTTTTACTAACTATACATCCACGAGACGGCACTATTGAACACGAACTCAAGCCGCATACTCGTAAACAAGATGACACAGCTGTTATCGTTATCTCTTTCTTATGATACAAAGCAACCTAATCGCCGATATTACACGAGCATTCACGAAGCATAGTCCTTCGTGAATGCTTTGTAGTCTAAAAAGTTGGTAACCTCTAATTGTAACTGTCATCCCGACTGGCGGCGAGTGACAGTCGACCACCGACTGCAATATGTCATACTCATTCGGTAAAGCAGAGTATCGCTCATTCCGAGCAAACGAAAATAGATCAACCTTTTCTTACCCCGACTGTACCTAACCACTAAGTAAACAGTTACTGTGTAGGTGAGGAGTATCCTGTGGTTTAGGAGTGCCAAGAGCCTCATTAGGCGACACCACATATCTAATACTCAGGTGTGTTTCACTAACGACTACAGTTCGGCCAACAAAGAAGTTCCATCGGCAAGATAATACAAATAAAATAAAAAATAGGACTCTATAGGATTACGCAGACAGTCGTCAAATACTCGATTTGTCAAATGTGATTTACGTCAAATCATTATTTGTCAAAGACGCGTCAGAGTTTCTTCGGTCATTTTGCCGGTACGACATGTTCTTTTTTTTTTTTTTTTTTTATACAACTAAAGTGACAACCAAGCGTACGGCCCACAAGATGGTAAGCGGTTACCGCAGCCTATGGGCGCTTGTAATACCAGAGGTATCACTCACGGGTTGCCACCCTGAGACGTTAGAACGTTAGTTATGGAAAGTCTCATGTGCCTGTAATTTCACCGGAAACCATACCCTTCGAACCGGAACACAGCAATGCGAGCATTACTGCTTGGCGGCAGAAATAGGTATGGTGGTAGTCCTTCCCCGGACGAGCTCTATCACAAAGAACTCTACTACTCTTAAAACTACTACTCTTTTGTTCCTCCCATTTTAATTGTTTTTCTCGAGTTTTATTGTGTAAATTTGGTGGCAGTTTAACCAATACGACTCGTAGTCTTGGCACAAGTGTAAGTGATTGAAATGGAAGGGTGATGTTGGTTTGTAATTTGGTCGAAGATTCTCCTAGAAAATTTTGAAAGGACGCCATCATTTCTTTCAAAATGTTGTTCGTCAAATTCAAAATTCGAACTTGTTCGTCTTTGATGTATACGTCGACACTTTTTTTTATATTTTTTTTTTATTGATTATAGTCAAGCGTTTGACACCACCTCACCTGATGGTAAGTGATGGTGTGGTCGATGATGGAGCACGCTTGCCACTGGCAATATTGTCTAAACAGACAGACTGCCATAAAAAAAAAGAAAAAAAAAGACGTGTCAAATTCTTGATTTATCAAACTAATATTATAATCATAATCATTTATTTAACGATACATGGGTTAGGTACAGGAGGTGACATCAACTAGACTAGAGACTGATCCAATACATTTGTCAAATACATGAATATACGCTGCCAAGGTGAAAATAAAATCATAGAAAATAACATCAATTATATTATATTGAAAAAAATAATAAAAAAATGTTATTGCACAGAAATATGGGTCAAGCAAATGGTGCTTGACCCATATTTCTTTCACGACCGATTTTGGGTCTTCGCCATCCACTGACTTCCTGGAACCGCTAAGCCATCGAGTTAGGGGCCGTCCTATTTCGCGGTTCAAGCAAACTCTTACAAGGGCTAACAAAAACTTTGATAAAAAAGGTCAATAATATATTTAAAAATTACTGATTTTGTGAAACAAGCGATCTCTTTTTGGTACACCGATTCATACTCGAAATGCGATTCAAAAATTACAGTTGGTTAGTTGTACATCGATATAACTTTTGTTTTGGTTCGTACTGTACATACTGTACAAGGTTGAAAATTGTTAAGACAACGACATACATACGCTCTTTGATGTGTATTTCAACCAAAGATTTTGAGGGGTTTTACCACTTAACACTCTACCGCCATTAGTGCTCTACTGAAATTCACAATCCTGGTATCATTTAAAACAACAGAAGCTTTGTTATTGGAATCTTTATTTTTTCAATTTCAGACAAATATTGCTATGTAAAACAAAATATACAAACTGTTTGCAAAAAGATTCACTGTTTGTTTTTAAAAAGCTACGTTTGTTATTACGTTATACTACGTTACTACGTTATATATAACATATCATGACGACCTCGGTGGCGTAGTGGGTGAGCGCCCTGTTGCGAAACCAGAGCGCGTTCGATTCTCGCTGCAGGGCAAAATGGATGCAAAATAACTTCGCCGAAAATTATCTAATGGTAACTATAAAATCTACTAAAGATTACTATTTTATAATAGACGCAACAATTTTTGTGATTACCACTCGTTCTTGTACTCTTGTAATTCCATTTTTTTCCGTGCTTTATCACAAAAAAACTCTACTACAGATGGAAAAGTGGCAAGAATACTGGCGGGGAAATGGTTTTTAATTATGCAATAAGTCTGATCACGTGACTCGGCCCATTCCGTCCCTTGTAAGTTGTAAGGTCTTAGCTTACTTTATTACAATTAGTTGGCAATTTGTTCGGCATTTCTTATTTATATTGTTATTTACATAGATTTAATGGAATTCATTTCTGGGTAAAGCAATTTTTCCTACAATAGACAGTTATTCTAAGAAGTCTTTGAGATAAATCTCGTTTGGGGAGTACAAGCGCGATACTATTTGTGTCAAGCAGAAAGAAATTTTTTACAGAATTTTTGTACTAATTTTGCTTGTATTGTTATGTTTTCGAAGGATATGGTTGAAATGACAGGCACATAAGGCTTTTGGTCTATTTCTCAGGATGGTAACATAATATATACCTTTGTTCTTCTAGCAGGTTCACCATGAAACATAATTTAAAAAAATACCTGAAATTAATAACATAAATAAAATTACCTGATATTAACATAAATAAACATTTGTAGACATTAGACGCAGCGCCATTTTGTCCCAAACTATGCAAAGCTAACAAAATAATAAAATATAATTATAATAATAATAATATAGAAACCAGATAACTGATACTCGTAGAATATATAATAAACATATTTTTTTTGTAATTTATTTATGTCAATATCATAATCATCATTATTAGCAGACTAAGTAATAGCTTACTGCTAATGGGTGATAAAAATAATGCTAAGTCCTTGGAATGTTTACTAACACGCTAACGAGCCGTTAAAAGAGGTACTTCAGCCTGACCCTCTTTGATGGATGTAGTTGCCATAAAAACCAGAGGTTACGGTAACCTTTTGTTAATGTATTGTGTAGGTATTAAGCGACCAACAATGCCGTGTTGGCTCAATGGGAGAATTATTCCCTCTGCGTCGCTTTGCCACTATACGTGGCAACCTGGTGGTAGGACTCTTCAGCAAGAGTTCGTCTTGGTGGGTACCATCACAGTGTCAGATATTCTACCTCCAAGCAGTAGTGTGCAAGCTGCACTGTGTTTAGGTTTGAAGGGCACTGTAGCAAGTGAAATTACTGGGCGAAAGAGACTTAACAATAATGTCTCAGGGTGATAAGCGCAGTGCAGTGACACGCAAACACTTGAAAATTTTAAGCTTTGGGTGGCACTGCATCTGTAATAGTCAGCATCAGGTGGGTGCCTTGATTGTCTTGTCACTTGCTGACATAAAAAAAAAACGTCGCTTCTTAGCTCGCTCGCCTTTATAAGGTGGATGGCCCTTGGATGTCGCGGGTTCGAATCTAGGCCGTGTACCAATACATTTTTCGAAAAATGTATAGTACCCATAACGGTCAAGAAAATTATCGTAATGAAACCAGCGGGATAATTACCTCCGCATGTATTGATCATGGCTTTCCTGTGGATTAGGCTGGCTAAGCTGAGAGGATGAAGTAGGTGCTGGGCAAGCCTACTCCATCCAAAACCTGTCCCAGGCATCAGCATCTGCACTTCACACCATCTAATGTGGGCAACAAGAGTAAGTAATTTGTCACAAGACGATGTATAAATCACCTAAGAAGATGGCCTAGTTTAAAAAAAGTATACTCATCTTACAAACATTTTTCTTTTGGAAATGATGAGCGTGAATGGCGTCAAAGATACGTTTCCATATACATTGCCCTGGTAAATCTACTATTTACATAGTTCAGTAAACCACCAGTTTACCTAGCATCTGCTTATAGTTCACAATGTTCAGGGATAGAGTTCAGTTTCACTGGTTTGTTATTGCTAGTGAAAAATGAGCTTCTTGCCCTTGGGTTTTGAGTATAGAGCGCAGTCAAGCATGTTTTGGCTTCCTGGTGCCTGTTCAAATTGACTCGCTGTTGTTCGAGACGGACGCGTGAATAGAGGTCTGATGGTTCTGGTTGTTATTTTCTCGGAAAATAGTGTTCTCCTCATTTTGCAGGTGCCAACGACGTCATTTATTACAGGTTTTTATTTTGCATTGCATGTGGAGCGCCCGCTAAGCCATTGACTCTGATTTATTTCTATTCATTTCCAGGAAAAATAAAAGGTGTATTTTTAGATGGTTCTACCTCTACATCTAGATTTAGACTATGGTCTAACTTGGTGTATATTTAGATAGATCTGCCTTGATCTAGATTTAAGTTTAGACTCTAATCTAGCTAATATAATAGCTTTAATAGTTATATTAATAGGACTAATAAGATTAATAGTCTTAATAAATATAAAAGCTTAAATAGAATTACGACTAATAGTTTGTATGAGTCAGTAGCGAACTTTGGTGGCGCAGTTAATAGGACGCCAAAAGGCCTCCGTTATGGCCTAACAACTTTGAAAAGCTGGGATCGATTGCTTAAAGTCAAGATTAATACCTAGGAAATTGAATTAGAAATTAGAAAAAAACTTCCTCGAGATTGTATCGAGCTCGATAGAGCGAGATACGACGATCTTTCCAGAATCCATCTCAGAATCTGTGTTTAGGTTTGAAGGGCACTGTAGCAAGTGAAATTACTGGGCAAAAGAGACTTAACAACAATGTCTCGGGATGATAAGCGCAGTGCAGTGCCATGCAAACACTTAAAGCTTAAAGTTTAAAGTTTAAAGTTTTTAAGCTTAAAGTTTTTAAGAGTCTTTAAGCTTAAAGTTTTTAAGTGTCACTATATATATAGTTGTAGTTAGGTGTGGTGCTTAACATTAGGTGGGCGCCTTGATTGTCTTGTCATTTGCTAACATAAAAAAAAAACCAGAGTAAAAATACATAATTCACATATTTACGTATCGTATTCATGTAGTAAAGTAGTAATATTGAATTTGTCATTTTAGCAGCATAAAATAAGTGTTTCCATGTCATTCTACGGGAAACCCGGAGATATGAAAGATACATTAGCTAACAGAGGTTTATTATACTAATAATGAATAAGGCTCTTACTCTGTGAAGTAGAGAGTAGGTAGGTTTTTAAAAAACCTCGCAAAGCCAAGAAAGTGATATTTTTGAGAGTTTATTATTTGTTTTGCTAAAATGTTTACGTATTTTGTTTGCGCTCACTTAATACCAGGGAAGCTATAAACAGTTTGAACTCTTGACTGAAAATAAAGATGTTAGATATTATACTTTTGCGTCAAGAAATATTTTCTCTGAAAATAAGGTCCCGGCCCATTTTATTACTCTTGATTAATGTTTGCTAGGTAAGGTTTATAATTGAACATTATTATTAGCAGAGATGATTTATTATTGTATAAGGTACTACCAAGTCAAGCAACGTTCGAGATACTCCTCGTTTGGACGGGTGACTGCTTGTGATTTATAGATACATAGATTCATTGATTGCCAATATGTACATTGTTACAGCTTAGGAACAGATATTAGTTTATTTTTTCATTTTATTTTATACAACTGAAGTGGCAACCAAGCGTACGGCCCACAAGATGGTAAGCGGTTACCGCAGCCTATGGACGCTTGCAATACCAGAGGTATCACTCGCGGGCTGCCACCTTGAGGCTAAGATCGAAAGCCTCATGTGCCAGTCATTTCACCGGAAACCATACCCTTCACACCGGAACACAACAATGCGAGCATTACTGCTTGGCGGCAGAAATAGGTATGGTGGTAGTCCTTCCCCGGACGAGCTCTATCACAGAGAACTCTACTACTCTTAAATAGTAATACGTACTTCTGTAGAATGGCCATTCCCTACCTCCCACCGGTTTTACTTACCACACCCCGATCGCGAGTTTACCGGCACTTTTCGCCGGCACTGAACCTAAGGGCTGTGAGGCACGCGTTTATATTGATTATATGTAGGTCCAAGCGCGCGCATGCCGCGAAAGTGTGCTATCTCGCTCTTGCTATAATTGGGTGGGGCCAACCATGGCACACATGCAATACCGTTTACGTACACAAACCATGCATGTGGTGATTGCGAGGCGTTTGTTTCATACATTATATTGAAAGTGTCCGGGGTGTGGTCATAAGTAGCCTAAGTTGCCTTACATGTACACTGTAGGACGCCGCAATATTGTAAATTGTAATTATTCTTGAATATCTCTTGACCTGGGTTATTATTCCACAAAATAATTTTATGCACAACGCAAAATGTTTTTACATAATAAGGGGAAACAAACAAAAGCTTTTTAAATTAGCATCCAGTTATTGAGAATTGTAAATGTGTGAAAAAGTTGGAGACTTGAATTGAAAGTGGAAATTTAAAACTTCCAACTGAAAGAACATTTTCCATTAAAAAAACATTAGTTAATTTTACTGGGAATAAAGAAAAGTAAACTTATATTGGAATACTTTTTGATAGAATTCACTACACTGATATATATACGGTGGTAACACGCAAGTGATCTATGATGTTGCATGAGAACATAGGCTACGGTAACCGCTGACCATCAAGTGGGCCGTACGCTTGGTTGCCTCTTTAGTGGTATAAAAAAAAACACTGGTTATTACGACTATAAATGGAAGGCTCTTTTTAAGGTTTAAACGGTGAAAAAATATTAAAAAATTGCGAGGATAATAACGCGAATGAAACCGCTCGGTCAGTTAATAAAAATATAATAAATAAATAAATAAATAATTCTGGACAATCCACACAGCATCATCTAGCCCCAAAGTAAGCTGCTGTTAAACAGAGCTGTATTATGGATACTAGATGACTGATATATACTTAATACAATACAATACATAGATAGATATTTTTTATTATTTATGGAAAATACCCAGAACACCCGGAACAAATATTTGTAGATCGTACAAACATTTGTTCCGAGGCGGGAATCAAACCCGCAACCTCTGCGTCGCAGGCGGACCTGCGCCCGCTGCGCCACATCGGTCGTCAAAATATATGTATTTTGTGCCGATGGTTCCTAAATGAGTAAATAAATTATAATGTAAATTAAAAACTTCAATAGCAGTGGAGGACGAGTACCCAGTTGAAAAACGAGAGGGTTCAGTAAAGTAAAAAATATATTTATCCAATCATATCACAGGGATCATTTTGAAACGTTCTAAAGCTAGGTGAATTTATGCCAGTTGAATCTATAACACGAATTATAAGTACGTATTTGAAACAAAATATTTATGTTAAAATGTCTGCCAATATTTATTAATGTTTATTTTACGTTAATTTGCGCCAAATCTGGGCTGAGCCATTAATGAAAATTACCACTTGGCTAAGCCAGCAAAGATAAAACTACCGCTTTCAGCTCTTGCCTCGGCTTAAGCCGACTAATTCCAGGGTAAGCCGCTTTTAGCTGTGTTCTCTGAACCTCTTAAAATATATTACATTATACACAATATGCCCAACATATGCTCAATAGTTATATTGTCATCTTCACATTATGAAATACATGAGGTTCAAAAGTTGCATTATTGACGGGTAGCGTTTTAGAGCAGTTGCGTTATAAAAACGAGATGTATTTTTTCAAGTAGCGTTTTAAGCGATAGTCGTTTTAGACCATCTGCTAGTTGCGTTTTAGACCAGTTTGTACTCAGAGCACCTGCTTTTTAGACCACTTGCTAATTAGACCAGGTCCTTTCTTAGACAAAATGATACTAACCCATGTTAGCATCATTTTATCTAAAAAAGGAGCTGGTGTACCAGCAAGTGGTCTAAACGCAACTGGCAGATGGTCTAAAACGATTTTTTTTTCAGATACTATGTCGCTATGATAATAATTACCTCAGTTGTTTCAATGCAATGCGGTGAAAATGAACTCTGTAATGTGTATACTTCACTAACAGTAATAAATGCAACTTTAAAGTGTCAAAGTTTTCTCATCATTGCTCTGACAGAGCTATTTAATAGTCTAGCCTCTTAGGCCTCGTTCGCACGAGCATATTTTTACCGTTAGTTGAAAATCCGCTTAAATACGAGTATGTATCGTATGTATTTCCAATAGCTGTTCGCACGTCAGCGTTCTTAAAACGTAACGTATTTTTATCGCGCAGTGCTTTATTTTCAGCGTTGGGTGGTCCGCAAACGGCAGGTTTTAACGGTAAAAATACGCTTGAACTAGGCCTTAATTCCGAAAAAACTGTGAGTGCCCTAATTTCACACTAAACAATCGAGGAATGAAGTACTCGTGACGTAAGACTAAGTTGTTCATAGCAGATCAACGAGGTTGAGCACTGTTCCACGCTGTCACCATTTGAATTGACCACAAGTAGCAAGTAGCCAGTAGCTGTGGCCTGTATGTGCCTGATAGCTATGTATAGTTCGCACAGCGGATCTAGGCTTCCGTGAAGTTAGCCGTTTGTGATGCGAAGACAATTTAGTTTGAAAAAGCTCTATTGCGCATCGAAACGGCTAACTTCACTACGGCCGAGATCCGTCGTGAGAACTATACGCGCGCGGCACAAATTACTCGTAAATGTTAAATAAATAAAAAAAAAACAACCAAGCGCTTCCGTACCTCGAAAAACACGTTATGCAGTTGGTCCCGGCTTTTTCAAAACTGTTAGACCATGACAGAGGTTTCTAGGTTTCTTTGTTTTATTAACTTCGTCCTGAATTGGACACTGACTGTATACGAACTTACTATACAATATAGCATCATTATCAGCAACATATTACCTAGCTTTATGACGTTTCAAAATGATCCTTGTGATATTATTGAATAAATATATTTTTTACTTTACTTTACTAGCAGTGAAACCCAACAAATAAAACTAGCACCTTCTACGATAGTGCTACGAGCCATGCTACGAACGAGCTACGCTGGGTTAGTAGAGCATTTGTATGGTCAAAAAGATGTCACAGAAAAGATATTAGTCATCATAATATCATGACTGCCAATGTTTCCACTGCTGGGAGACTTGCCTACTCTGAAGCGAGTGTGATTAGGTCTCCCCATGCGGACCCAATACGGATTGGTGGATCGCACATGTCTTTAGATTTTTTAGTTCTTGGACATGCCGGTTTCCTCACGATGTTTTCCTTCACCATTATGAGAGCACTGCGCACAATTCAAACAGAAAAATCCATTGGTGCAAGACCAGATTCGAACCCACTTAGGATCAGAAGGTGGGGTCACTACCACTAGACCACCATGCAGTGCTCAAATATTAGTACTACATAGTAATGTAGTGCACCCTGTGTTTTGGTTCTAAGGAAAAGGGTTTAAACAAAGTCTGGCATCAATGGGTATTTCCATTCGAAAATATATGATTATTACTAGTGCTCTCAAAACGCTCTTACAGTATATGTAGTTAGAATCGACACAATCGAGTGTATTTATACACAACATTTTGAAATCTGCCTTTACTCTTGCTCGTAGACCAGGGAACCTTATATCAGAGGGTCTTAAACGCGATCGGTATAGGACAAGCATTGAAATATGACACTTCGTACTTTTGACAGCAAGCCTAGCGCTGAATTCAACCTTGTTTCAAGAGAACAAAAATTTGACAACAGTAAATATTCATTCGCTCATTCATTCATTCATTTATTCAAGAGGCAGGTGTTCTGCGCAGGGGCTCTAACAGATTGGGCAAGTATTGGAATATGACATTTCATGACAATTTACACCAAATTCAACATTGTTTCCAAGAGTACAAAATTTTACAGCAGTAAATTAAAATTGAATTGAAATTGGGATTCATCGTGGGCTCAGATACCAGCTGTGGGAAAATTAGAAGGCTGTTAAGAGCGTGTTACTAAACTAAATTGAACTTGTTCAACAACTTATTCTATGTAACCTTTACAAGACATTTCCACTTTTCACAAATTTGTGTCACAGGCAAGAAGCGTTCGGGACGTAGCTGGCTAAGTTGTTCTCAACAGATCAACGAAATTAAGCACTGTTCCGCGTAGTCACTATTTGGATGGGTGACCGCCAGTGGCAATTTTACCTGAGCGTTCCCGTGCTTCGGAGGGAAATTAAGCAGACGGTCCCGGCTTTTTCTAAGTTGTTAGGCCATGACAGAGGCCTTCGGGCGGCCTAAAAACTCTGTCACCAGAGTTGGCCACTGACTCATACGAACATACAAGCTTGGTTACTAAGTGGTTATTATTGAACTCATCTGCATAGCCATTCTACCTGATTAGCTACGATGTAGGGAGTGGAATTGCCTCGCAATAACCATACCGTTTTACGGCTTCCCCCGTATTACTGACCGATTGACGCCTGCTCTAAATAGCAAGGGCCAAGGGTGATGTCACTTGCAACAGAGGGGTAATTATATAATTCGGTTGCAATCGATTTCACTTAGTTTTAATCAAAAACTGACGTATTTTGTACGAATGTGACAATTTATTGACAGTTCGCTGATTGAAATAGGTTGTATAATCCCACTGCTGGACATAATATACTATGTTGACATTTTATAGACCGTTTCAGTGCAGTGTCAGGCACTATATGACTAGGGTTTTTTTGTACAACTAAAGTGAAAACAAAGCTTAATACCCCTCAATTAAATGTATGAAATAGACCCGCAATGTTGCCAACATGTATAGTTTGTCATTATAATTCATTTTTATAAATAAGATTATGTCAGTTATTTAAACGAAACTGTTACAACGAAGAGTAAGAGTAGTAGAGTTCTTTGTGATAGAGCTCGTCCGGGGAAGGACTACCACCATACCTATTTCTGCCGCCAAGCACCAATGCTCGCTCAGTATTTCAGTATTTCAGTAGGTTTATTCACAAAAGACATGGTACATTTTACATTAGGTGGAAAATATAAATTATAGAGCTGCATATCTCGCACGTGAACATCATAATTATTAAGTTTGCATTGCTGTGTTCCGGTTCGAAGGGTATGGTTTCCGGAGAAATTACAGGCACATGAGACTTTCCATCTGACGTCTCAGGGTGGTAACACGCAAGTAATATCTATGATGTTGCATGCGTACATAGGCTACGGTAACCGCTGACCATCAAGTGGGCCGTACGCTTGGTTGCCACTTTAGTGGTATAAAAAATAATAATTACATAACCGATGCATTTACAGAAACTCGAACTGCGATTAGCAGCTATCTGCTTAAATCTGATTAAATCTAACGTAATTATATGCTTTGATCATCGTAATTAGCGAGCTAATCGCATTAATTATTCTTAAGCAAACCAACCTTAGTCAAGAGCACTGGAAATGAGGAGCGCTCGTAACGTAGCTGGCTAAGTTGTTTTTAACAGATCAACGAAGTTAAGCACTGTTCCACGTAGCCACTATTTGGATGGGTGACCGTCAGTGGCAATTTCGACTGAGCGCTTCCGTGCTTAGGAGAGCGCGTTAAACAGTCGGTCCTGGTTTTTTCAAAAAAAACTCTGTCACCATAGTTTGCCACTGACTCACACAAACTTACTTACTTACTGGAAATATTGTGATAGCCACACACATTTACACATTCGCTAGCTAATCTAATTAGACCGTTTGTACAATGAACTACACAAACTACTTAGCTCTGCGTGCACAAAGAGAAGTACTGTCATAGACAAAGGTGAAACGGCTTAAATATCTAGCAATAAAGTGAAAGTCAAATAAACTGTTGCGTCTGAATGTTTATGGAATACTAATATTACAAATGGGAAAGATTGGATACATAAATGTTACGTTTGTTACTCAATCAAGCCTGGTGGTAGGACTCTTCAGCAAGAATCCATCTTGGTGGGTACCACCGCAGTGTCAGATATTCTATCTCGAAGCAGTACTGTGCAAGCATTACTGTGTTTAGGTTTGAAGGGCACTGTAGCAAGTGAAATTACTTGGCGAAAGAGACTTAACAACAATGTCTCGGGGTGATAAGCGCATTGCAGTGCCACTCAAACACTTAAAAACTTTAAGATTTGGGAGGCACTGCATCTATAATAGAAAATAAAACATGGTTTATTTTCATGTCTTAAATGTTTATCAAACAGAAATGGTAAATGATGACTATGCTATGTCGAGGTGACTGTGTAGCATAGTGGATATGGAACCAATTACGGTGCATATTGCATGCATGCTAGTTTACCTATGGGCATTCGACGTTGTGTACCTACACTGTTTGTTCTCGCTGGTAGAAAGTTAGTTTTAGTTAGATGGTGATTGGCTTTTGAATTGGATACAATGTCGCTAACGTTTTATTGGTTTTTATAAAACTTTATAACTTTTTATAAACTACTAGTTGTTCCGCGACGCTTCAGCTGTGTTATTTTTCTAACCGTTTAAACCTAGGACTCCTACAAAAACTTCAAAACCAAAATTAGCGAAATCGGTCCAGCCGTTATAGACTTTTAGCGTAACTAACGCATAGCGCTCTGCAAAAAAATTGCTACATTTTTGACCAGTGGTAAATAGCCGTTCAATTTTAAGGTTACCAAAATAGTTACCTCACTTCTTCAATTTTAACTGTACGCTTGCTGCTAATTTTAACTATTGCGTTGTCTATCGATCTAAAAAACGACCCTTTAGTAAACCTGTTTGTGTTGGCATGAGCGGCAGGCGTTATAATTATTGCGCAACTAAGTAAAAAAACGTTCAACGGAGTAATGATAAGTTATACCAAAGGAACACCAATGAACAAAATTTGTATGTAAATCTAAACATTACATATCTATTCAATCTTAACTTCAAAGACGTTCAGTTTAGATTAGATTTAAATATTTGACCTGACTTTGTGACGCTTTCGAAGTATCCAATCAGAATTCACCTCAGTATTATCATAATACAAGCCCGTTCGTAACTTCGACTTCGATTTACGCTACGAATCTAATCAAGACTGGTGACATACCTTTGTCTGAGACTAACTATCCATACGGGACCCACGATGACGTCGACGATTTGTCAAATTTAACATAGGTGTACCGTAGCGGGTCATTTATACGGTACGGGGTCAAAATGACAACGTCGACGATTCGTCAAATAAAACTGAAGAAATAATTAATTTTTAGAAAAATTGTGGTTGTACGTGACAATGTTGTTATTGGGGTTGTTGTACATTTGCCACAAAGTAAATTCGTCACGAAAAAAAGTATGTGTAAATTCGCCACACTTTTATTGACACGTTTTTTTATGATTTAATCATAAAGTACTACACTGATTTCGAAAAATTTTCAATTGGACCTATTCTAAACCTATTATTCATACCTATGAAACAAAAAAAAAGCATTATAATTAATTCATAATAGGCGGAGAAAGCGGTGAACAAAAATACAAAATATACAGTTACACATTCACATACAGTTGAATTTATAACTTCCTTCTTTGAAGTCTGTTGAAAAAGTGTTTTTTAAATTATTAATGGCTATTTACTTTTATTTATGCTGACGTTTCGAAGCTATTTAGAAGATAAATGACAAATTCAAGTGGTAAATAGCCGTTAATAATTTAATATGATTTCTAACCATTATAGTTTTAACTCATATACTGTTTTCTGCCGTAATTTTTCTCGATTTGTGTGAGAACTGCCCTTTTTGAACTATAGCCGCTGTTAATAAAATCTAATTTAAAATAAACAACGATAAGGAAAATAACACGAATCGCTTTCGTGTGAAAGAGCTGATAGAAACTTCTCTGTTATTTATATACACGAGTTTAGCAGTCATCACAAATAAAGGTGATTGAATTAATAAACTTAATTCTCTAAATAAGATTAAATGCTTCAAAGACATCTGAAATCTTTAATTAAAACAAGTCCCTTTGTTTCAGCTATAGAACGAATTTAGGGTTATTAAACGGTTGAAAAACCCTTCGGTGTTTAGACTTATCTTGCGATACTGACTGACTGACTGACGCCTTTATATATTAACAGAAATACTAGTGCTACACCGATGTGGGAACCGAAATAAATGGGTTATTCCCGATGACCCCCAGATTTTGCCTACTGGGGGTCAACGGGAAAAAACTTTCCGCTCGTCCCTTCAATTTAAATGGGGACGAGCAGGAATTTATTTTCTACTGGCAGCCATTTTTACACATCACCATCTAGCCCCAAACTTAGCAAAGCTTGTACTAAGGAAACCAAATACCTGCATAGATCGTTTTTTTTTTAATTTTCGCATCCTGCATGCAGTGGCGATCGAACCTGCAACCTCACGTTCACCGGGTCACCGCTGCCACCGAGGCAGGACGTCAAAAGGCAGGATGTAACAATAAAAAGACATTTATTTTTCCAAGAACAGAGGCACTTCCAAGGAACGTAATGTATTTAACTTCGCGTTTGTGCTAGTTTTTTTTAGGTACATTATAGAATTTTCATTCATTCGTTCATTCAATAATTGAGTAACGTATCACGCTGTTAAATATTAAGTACGCGTGTTCTAAATCTGACCAGCCAGAATCACCAATAATTTTTTTCTAAGTTACAAAACCAATCATTATTAATTTATTTTCGCTGAATTGAAACATAAATACAATTTGTCCGACAGCCTCAAGCCAGTCTCGTAATGTTTCTCAATTCCTTTAGCAGCAGATAGCGCGATTCCAATTATTGCAGCAGATAGCGTAATTTGATTCAATTGACTAGATTGATAACCGATAACCGCTGTTTGAATTAAAATAAAGGTTCTAGAATGGCGACTGCGAACGAGAAAACGAAGTTTGAACGGCTACTCGATGGACTTATCTATGTCATTAGCGGTCGGAGGAAGTCGGTGGATGGTTAAGCCTCAAGATCGGTTATAGCACTCTTTGTGGCGTGTATTCCCGATGTCCCCATTAACTGTGTCCCCGTTAACCCATTAAATTAATCCATTGTCCCCAGACAATGGGATTATATTTTTGTGGGAGCCTATGTTTAGCAGTGGACGTCTACTGGCTGAAATGATGATGATTTGACTAAATCGATTTTCAGTGGCCTACATAAAAAAAGTTTGACCGTAAACAATGAAATAATTAAACTAAATATGAATATCATGCTATAGAAGCATTTTATGTTCTGGGGGAAAATGAAACTTACTAATACAATGGCAGGAAAATTACTGTTACATAATAATATGATCGAATTTAATTATTTTTTTATATACAACTGAAGTGGCAACCAAGCGTACGGCCCACAAGATGGTAAGCGGTTACCGCAGCCTATGGACGCTTGCAATACCAGAGGTATCACTCGCGGGTTGCCACCTTGAGGCATAGTTCGAAAGCCTCATGTGCCAGTAGTTTCACCGGAAACCATACCCTTCACACCGGAACACAGCAATGCGAGCATTACTGCTTTGCGGCAGAAATAGGTATGGTGGTAGTACTTCCCCGGACGTGTTCTATCACAAAGAACTCTACTACTCTAACATACATAGTGTAATTTGCTGTCATTGTATTAAAAGCTTTGCGTCCCTGTACGTTAAAAAATATAAAATGTAAACAACGACCGATGTGGCGCATGGTGCGGCGGGCAAAGGTCCGCCTGCGACGAAGGTGGTTGCGGGTTCGATACCCGCCTTGGAACAAATGTTTTTACGAACTGCAAATATTTGTTCTAAGTGTTCTGGGTATTTTGTATGTCTAATAAAAAATATCTATCTATGTATTTGTGTATATCAAGTCATCCAGTCATAACACAAGCTCTGCTTAGCTTGGGGCTAGATGATGCTGTGTGGATTGTCCGGCATTATTAATTAATTAATTAATTCACTCTTATGTCCGTATTCAAGAACTAAACACAAGCTCAAAACGATACGGTTAGTTTCAAAATATCCCGTAAAGGGGATTTTGAGAGTTTTTGTGTCAAAATCTACTTTGTAGCAAAAATCATAATAACTATTTTGTGAAATTTATTAATTAAATTGATTAGAGCTGTATAGAACTTTCCCTTTTGGAGGGAATATATATTTTGGTAAAATAATGTTTCAAAAGAGGATGATAGCTTAGATTTTTTGACTTCATAGAATACTTTTATCAAATCGATTCTTGATCACGATTCTCACTCAAGAATGGTTCTAGAATACGGGTCATAAAGTAGTCTTAAAAAGACTGAAAGTAATATTAATACCAGTCAATCTACAGTGACCTTGTCATCCATCACAGCTTCCGGTATCTGATATATCCGATCACCCTCCATCACTGCGACGATATTGTAGCAAGCAAGAGACGGAGAGAAATGGAAGAACTTTGAGGAGGCTTTTACCACCGTTGGTGGTCCATGCACGGAAAAATTTGAGGAATCAAATTAATATTATTTTTATTTTAACTTAATATTGAGTACCTTCTAATATTTTTTTTTTGAAGATAGGTAACATATCCTTTTCTACTTTTTTTTTTTTTTTAGTTTCTTTGTAAGTATATGTTTCTTTGTGTAGTGATGTTGTATAGAGTGCATTGGAAAAAATAAAGCTCTTTTTATTTTATTTATTTATTTTATTATTGTGTTCAGAAGTATTGAATTTATGCAGATAATAATATAATATTTCAGATATTAATGATTTATTACTAAAAAAATGCGATTTAAATTTGAATTTTAACATTCACGCCAATACACGCGCTGAGTCGCGGAGTGACGTCATCAATGTTAAAATCTTCCAATTAAGTTCAAAATGATATATAGCCTTTGTTGGCGTGGTAGTAGGCGCTAGTAGTTGTGAGTTCAATTTGATGCAGGACAAATTTTTGATTTGTTAATATTTGTACCCTCTCTTTGCGTTGTGGTATCATGTTACTTGTAGTTTCTTGACTGGACTTAAACCTACAACCTAACTTGACATGCAAGCACTAACAGTTGAGCCACATAGTCTTGCCTCGTCTGCTCGAAAAAATCTTTGGAATCTCTACGGGTCGGCGCTTTGAACGGCAACAACCTTCAGAGGAAACTTTTGAATTATTTTATTATCAGTTAATATTATTAAAAATAAAATTACATGGAATAATAAATGTTAGCTACATGTATTCGCTGAAGACCAATTATAAAGTTTTCAAACCCTGTGCACCTTTAAATATAGCGTTAAATGAGTACCTGCAGGTAATTGAACCTTGTGTGGCTGTTTTTTATTAATAAGAATAAGAAAATATTTATTGTTTAACTGATGTAGGCACAAAAAACGGGTTAGGAGCTTTACGACTACATCTCTATTTGACTAGGCAGCAGATATGACTAGATCGCTTTAAGACTAAATCGCGATATGACTATATCGCGTTGGGGTTAAATAGCTGTTCGACCATGTATGCTTACGCCCAGTTCAGTCCAGTTACGTATCAGTTCGACTTAATATCGTTAGGACGAACAGTCGTGTTTAAAAGTGGCAATGAGTGGCACTTCAGTTCAACCTCACACTTAAGCATAAAAAAAAAATGAGCATTATTCTTGGCATGGGTCTCACCTAGTTCGATTGGCACCACACTGAAGCTTTATGATGAAGTGGGATCAAAACTAAATGAGGATTAATCCAGAATTTCTAACTTGTCTGTTGATAATAGCCTACTACTTAATGCGCTAAAAACTAAGTTCTTTGGTAAGTTCTTTGGTTCGTATCTTTGGTACCAAAAATCAACTCGCAAAACTTAATATATCTGCTAGCGTAATTGTAGGAGGAGAACCTATTGAGCGTGTCTATGAGGGTAGCTATGCGACCCAGCAAATGCTGAGTTGGAGCCTTTTTGTGGCTAACCTACTTAGTTTTTAATTTTAGTTTTTGTTTTTTTTTAATCGTTAGACTTATTAGAATTGTATGTACCTACTCTGTATACTGTACCTACTTCTATGCTCGTCACAAATAAAACTATTTTCTTTCTTTCTTTCTTTAAAAAGGTCATAATACTAGGAGTGGCACAGGTAACTTCAGCTTATCTATTTTGGACGTACAATATTGTACAGGGTACAATGTTATAGTACTAATATCTATATGAATATCTACCAATTATGCATACCATTAATGATAATGAATAAACATTAACTTAATTAAGTTATGAACAAAAATTAACTAAGCAGATAAAATTTGCTAAGTACATAGAATAATTCGCAAACGTGTAACAGAATTGGCAAGAAAAGATAATTTTACAAAGAGCTGATTTTAATTAGAAATGAAATGAGCCGTGAGCCGACTTATTAAAACCTTTGTTAATTCGAAAGGGCGTCTAAACCGGCTTCTAATTTTAAACATAATTTGGGTAATTTTTAAACATAAAAGAATCATGTTACATAATCGATATAATAAACAATGCTCTTTTGGTTTGACTTATTGCAGACGTTCCATTTAGATGAAATACACTTAAGGAGCCACTGACTTGTGCTTTTTTTATACCGTCAAAGTGGCAAATAAGGTGGTTAATGGTTACTGTAGCCAATAGACGCTAAACAACTTTAAAAAAAAACCTAGTATCTCATATTTTTGAGTTTTGTTCCCCTGTTCTTGTAAGCCCCCAATATTGATTACCAAATAGTTACTATGCCTAATGATCGTCGGAACACTTACGGTGAAAAGATTAAATTATTACCCTGAGAAAAATAAATAAATAATCTGTATATCCTAAACAGAAAAGGAATGAAATGAAATGAAGTTTATTTGCCACCAATATGGAAGTCTAGGTTGTTAAAATCAATACATTAGTGTCACATTATTTCGCCGACAAATACGGCATACAAATTTATACGTATTTAAATGGGAGGTTTACGATTCGAGATTAAAAAAAAACTTTGACAGATGGCGCTATCTGCCCTACTGCCATACTGGGAAAGGTTATCAAAACAAGAAAAAAGTTGGTAACTCCGTTTTTGTTTCGTCTCGTGTCAAACGGAAGGTTGTGGGTTCATGTCCTGCTTGAGGCAAAATAATTTAACTAAAGTACGACCAAAGTAAATGTACTACGTAGTACGTACTATGACTTTGACACCAGCCAGAGGTATGACAGACAGTGACAGCAGGAGCAATCAATGTTGAATTCCCCACACATTCTGTCATTTTATTATTGTTATCTTATTGTATAAAAGTACGTTGTTTTAATTTTTAAATTTTATATTTTAATTTGTTGGTTCTATTACTTATTATTTTATTTTATTAGAAATAGTTCTGTTTGTTTTTTCATTTAATTTTTTATTTTTAAGGACACTTTATTAAAACTGTAAATATTTATATAGCTAGATTAACGATTTGGAAATCTGTGAAATCTGGAAATGTCAATTCTAAGTTTACCTGAATAAATAACTAACTAACTAACTAACTAACCATAGCTCGCCAAACGTAGTGCTTACATTCTCTTAGGCTCGCCAGTTGAGCTACCGCCATCTAAATAGACAGCTTTTTTTTTTAATAACTTGAGACGAAAACAGCTAATTACAAATTAAATGTCAAACGATGGAGTTTACTTTTAGGCTTTTTACAAAGTCTGTAAAGCCTGACTACGGCATGAGAATGACCTGGCACTGAGCCCATATTGTGTTCTGTTCTGGCTCCTGACCATACATCACATTGGCGAAACTAGACGAGATACAAAACAATGCATAGTCATCGCATAAAACTGGTACTGCCAAATCTGGGTATGTTTACATCAAACATTGTACAAAATGATGCGGAACATACGCACCTATTTTTCCTGTGATTTTCTGCCAGATTTCTTCCTAGCTTTTATTTAGTATTCAGTAGGTTTATAAATATAAATTATAGAGCTGCATATCTCGCCCGAGTACAGGCACGTGAACATCATAATTATTAAGTATACATTATATTGAAGTTTCTAATTCATTTAAAAAAATTTAACACGTAAATATTAAGTTAGAATAAATCAATTACCAAAATCTGAATTAATGTCATTAATTGACCGAGCGATCGTAGCACAGAACTAAATATAGTTCTATGGAGCGTAGCGAGCAAAGCGTCTCTGCTTCTGGGGCCCAACCATGAACTCTAATAGCGATTCAAATGAAGACCTAAACTAAATTGTCAAAAAATTTTGTACCATGATATCAATTAAACAATCATGTCATGGTATTTTTTTTTTGACAATTTAGTTTAGGTCTTCATTTGAATCGCTATAAGAGTTCATGGTTGGGCCGCAGGTCTGGCCATTTGTCTGTCAGTTTGTTGGTACTTCTAGAACACTACAAGTCGTTTTTCAACCGATTTGGATAAAACTTGCTACACAATACAGGTTTTACGACTTTATGGATGGTCGTGGGGGATTTTTGATTAGATTTACTTCCGGAAAAAGGGGGAAAAGGAGGCTACTGAATATCTCCACCTCATGAGAACTTTAAAATATTGTATTTTTTTTATGGTTGCCAGCAGCCCACTTTAGAAGCTTGGTTGGATCCCAATATCGCAGCCTTGTAACCATGTAACTCAGCCCTTAGTTAGCTAGTGCTATTGTTCTATTCTGAAGCGGTGTCACAATGCCTCGTTTTGTAAAGTCACCGGAAGCGAACACAACTCAGAACTAACTATTGTACTACGTTATTCATTTTCTCTTGTTCAGTAGTCATTAGTCGTAGATTAAACAATAATGTCTGAAAAGGCATTTTTTTTTTACAATCCACACAGTATCATCTAGCCCCAAGGTAGGCTGCTGTTAAAAAGAGATGTATTATGGGTACTAGATGACTGATATATATTTAATACAATACGATACATAGATAGATATTTTTTATTCTATATAGAAAATACCCAGAACACCCGGAACAAATATTTGTAGATCATACAAACATTTGTCCCGAGGCGGGAATCAAACCCGCAACCTCCGCGTCGCAGGCGGACCTGCGCCCGCTGCGCCACATCGGTCGTCTGTCATTTTAATGTCAGTTTTCAATTCTATTTTAATAAGACGGGTTTTAATAGTCCCTGAGGGCCCCGATCCTGCAGGGACCCGGTCTTTAGAGACCAATTTCGATCAATTTTATGAGACGTTCTTTTGTGACAGGCCAAAAAACACAAGTCTGTGGAACGCCCTTGACTTTGTACATTTTGCTAAAAAATATCTTCTCGCTTCGACCTCTACGAGTCAGAAATTCCTTACTTTAGCACGTATACCCTCCATGTTTCGAGTTTCTAGGGTCAGCTGGAGCCTTATTCGCTATGACCAAACGCGGGCTCGTTACGGTATCTGCGTGGAATCGTTGTCGATGAGCCACGTTTTGGGGCTCGTCTGACTGTTTTTCAAAGTCAACCTATCGATAGCGAAACTATCGCTATTGAAACAACACAGATACGGAAAAGCATTTTACAATTTCACACCACGGCACGTATAGAACACGTTACTAAGTTACACGTTATTGGTACGGAATCTCCTATATCATAGCGAATAAGCCCCCTGTTTAGGCTCTGCGTTGTAGTCAACACAACAACGACCAACATATACAACGTGTTGGTCTTCAGACTGCAGGCTCTAACACTGTGTAATTACTACAGACTTTAATTAGGAAACCAACAAATAGGCAGCCAATCTTCCGAAGCTTAATTTGTAGTTTAATCATTTACGTTCCATTTCACGTAATTAGTACGCAGTTGATGGAAACTCTCCAATTGTAAATCCGTTTGCATTTTCGGCACAGATTCGAAATAGGCCGTGACTCGAGGGAATTATAAATACCTACTATAGTTTCGTATGCAGCTACCGTGCGGAGGCTGAAACGGTAGCCGTTTTATGAAGTTATACAGGATGGTCACAATTTTTTTTTTGATGTCGGCAAATGATGATACTGTTAAAGGTATGGATAATTACGGTATGATTTTTTCTTCAAAGGGGATTTGTACCAAAATCCTCGTTAGACTGAGCAAAAGCTCTAAAGGGGATTATGTTTCTTAAATTCCCAAAATCCCCATAATGGAATTTTTAAAGGGGTTTTTGACACTAACCCACGCCGCTCACTCTATGGATCAAGTCGGTGGGTGGTGAAGGCATCAGTCATCACTCTTTGGAGAAGGCCTTGTTCAGCAGTGAACGTCTATTGACTGATATAATGATGATGATGATTAAATAACATGACGGTTAAGTCACTCGCCTGATGTTAAGCGCCCCACTTGACTACAACAGTTACAGTGTCACTCAAGGCTTTAAAGTGCTGCGCTCATCACCCGGAGTGTTTTTTTTATTATGTTTCTTTCTCTTATTAATTTTACTTGCTACAGTGCCCCCTAAACACTAATGGGGGCATTAGAAGGCTGTGATGATGATGATGATGATGATAACGCATTTGAAACACCCTGTTTATTAAAACTGTTTCGAACCCGGCTATTTGCTATTTCTGTGAATATTTATTTTATAGGCCACGGTGTTGTTGTATTTAGACTTCATTTTCATAGATTCAGTTAAATAATACTTTAGTTTTTCTTTTCGTTTTTTTTTTACCACTAAGGTTGGATTTCACCAAACTCGAAAAGGCAATATTCTCCGAATAAATCGTAGTTATTTGCGAGTAAACTGACAGTTTACTTGTATTTGAAATTTTTTATTCCGCGGAATAATTACCTATTCCCAAAGTTGGTCGAATCCAGCCTAATAAACAGTGGTAAAATATCGTACATAGTTCTTAAAAAATTCACATTTCATTTAACAAAAAAAATTTTTACCTAAAACCACTTTTAAGACTGAGTTTCGAACCTATGAATTAGTTGTTATCACTAGCCACACCACTACTACACCACACCTTTAATCAAGTAAGTAATTTGCCAGGTTCATCCTTAAATTATGAGCGAAGCCCACACATTTTCCGACACCATTATAAACATCAGCTACCCAAAACTCGTTCTTCCTCCGCCTTAAATAAGAACTACTTTTATTTACCAGGAATAATCCTTATCATCTAGGTAAGTAGGCTCATTTTCGGTAGGTAATGAACATTTTTCATCTGATTAAATTCGTTAGTCCCCTGGCGGTTTTTCTTTTGTGACTCTATTTGGTCCTCATTTTGTGAGTAACCTGGCCCATCTAAGTAGCACAAAGTGACGTGACTCGGCATGATGTTATAATTAACACGTGATATAATACAATCAATAGCAGATGTTTCTATTTTCAAATCCCAAACACTTTGCACTGAAAAGTCACTAAGTGAAGCGACTTGTTTAGTGAAACGCCTTCTAAAATTGTTGCTTCCTTAATTATAAATATTGGCGAACATTTTTACACAGTACCAACTGGCCCTTAACTAAGTAAAGCTTGTACTTACTATAAGAACCACCAGCCGCATGATCACATAACTCTGTTAGCAACCAATCTCCACATTAATCTCCATCTCAAATTATATGCATTTTTGTAAATACATAAAATCATACTAACATACTCATAGAAATACCCGGAACAAATGATTGGAATCAAACAAATATTCGTCAAGGCTTGTAACTGTTGGGTGTAAGAAACATGTTTACGTTTAGTGTTACTTAGATGGGCAAAACGTCTAAGCAACCGGCTGTGTAGCCTTAGAATGAAGGTATTTTATTTGTTAACAGGACAAAACACGCACCCACCTATTCAAAATTATCCTATTGGCTAATTAGATAACTTATTACGACTACTACATAATGAAGTAGCTGAGATTACTATTTTTATTTTTATTATCATATTTTGTTAATATGGCAACATTTTAATGACATTTGAATCAATCAATCAAACATTTGTTTGTTTTATCTGTGCTGTGTGTAATATTGTTATTTATTTTTTAATTCAATTAATAATAAATAAATAAATAATGCTGGACAATCCACACAGCATCATCTAGCCCCAAAGTAAGCTGCTGTTAAACAGAGCTGTATTATGGGTACTAGATGACTGATATATATTTAATACAATACAATACATAGATAGATATTTTTTATTATATTTAGAAAATACCCAGAACACCCATTAATATTAGAATCTTGACTAAATTATTTTAATAAAAGTATGACATTAATGTGAAATGCATGCATGTGATTAGACATAAGTAAGTACTTAATTATTATAATTATTATTTAATTTTATTATTGTAATCCCAAATTGACATATCTAAGTGCATGTACCATGTCGAAAGATAAATAAATAAATGAAAAGTCCAAAAGTCACAAGATAAAACTCTGTTTGGATAGAAGTATACCTACGGTAGAGTCTGAAGGAAGAGTAGAGAAATGTGACGTTTCAGAATAAGCCTTATTATGAGAGAGCACTGAGGGTCTACTCTTGGAACCGACAAACGACAGTCGTGGCAAATATCGTAGCTCAACTTATGCCGGTGACACGGTGTTCAGAGCATTTACGGACATAAATTAAGCTGAACTACAAAAACTGTCACGATATATCGCTTTTGTCCGCAAGAGTACTGGTAGGCCCCCTGGGTATATTTATCTCAAAATTTGCTCCTAAACTACATAATGAAATGAAATGAAATGAAATGATTTATTTTGCTAGAAGTACGGTTACATAAGGTCTTATTGTTTACGTAAGTATAAGTGTCACACACTTCACCGTTTAACTCGGCATGGAAAAATACAAATTTAAAATAAAAAATACAATTTAGAAAGAACACAACGAGAATTTAGAATCATTAATTAGTAGTGTGTCAAGTTATATAATAATAAAAATAATGCTGGACAATCCACACAGCATCATCTAGCCCCAAAGTAAGCTGCTGTTAAACAGAGCTGTATTATGGGTACTAGATGACTGATATATACTTATTACAATACAATACATACATAGATACTTTTTTATTATATATAGAAAAACCCAGAACACCCGGAACAAATATTTGTAGATCGTACAAATATTTGACCCGAGGCGGGAATCGAACCCGCTATATATTTTTCACTATAGTTCAAAAAATCGTTTACATATGAGTTTACATATGAGTTTACATATGAGTTTACATATGAGTTTACATATGAGTTTACATATGAGTACCATTAAAAAAATACTCGATAATATTTTGGTTGTTGAAAATACACAAAAATTACAAACGAGAAAATTGAGTAAAACAAACAGTAAACAATATGTATTCCGTATTTTATATTTTATCATAGCCCGGTTGTAGTTATTTATTTAGGATGTTAATCGGTTAGGTACTCGTAATATGCCGGAACCACGAGTTGTAAAATCAGAGGACCTTTTTTGCGCGTTCCATTTCAAGGGTGTTAGGTAACCTTACGAGAAGGCCTGGCCCTTAACCTTTTAACTGATGAGGTCACACAGTTACCACAGTTAACCTCAAAAGAAAAATATCGACACGTGTTTTATCCCTCCACGGGACATCCTCAGGACCATCGACTTGTGGAGCCAAAACGCTCCAGCGCTCGACGGAGCAACACGTCTGCCGGAGAACAAGTCGATGGTCCTGAGGATGTCCCGTGGAGGGATGAAACACGTGTCGATATTTTTCTTTTGAGGTTAACTGTGGTAACTGTGTGACCTCATCAGTTAAAAGGTTAAGCGGAATAGTACTAGAGATTTTTCGTCTGTTTTTTATTTTCTATTGAAATAAATAATTTCAGATTTTTTTGATCTTATCATTTGACATGTTTACACTAACAATGTAAAAGTATATAACAACACACGCGGTGTATTGTACCTACGCAATACTGCTGTTTGTTTTTGGTATAAAAGCGAATCAATATCGCTGATGAATTCAACTTATTTACCTACAGTTTCACACAGTTTATGTATTAATGACTATGTATATATTACCTATTTTGTGTAATTTTTATAAGTACTTATATATGTGCTTTCTGCACAAAATATTATATTAATAATTAGATACTTACTTACCTACCTAATAGGTAGTAAGTATGTACTACCTATTGGCACTGTGGGTTGTGGATCCGCCCGTGAAGTCACCCTTTCTTTGGCTATGTCTGAAAACCAGCGCTGTCCCATGTTGTTTTCATAATATGGAACAGCTTCATGCTTGAGACACGGCCTGTTTGACGCACGCTGCATGGAGAAACTGATTGGTTTCTGGTAAGTAGTTGGTGGCTGCCTATGCCTACTTATAGTTTTTTATACTAATTATGTATTTAGTTACCTGCCTATTATTCATTATTCAATATATGTAACTGTATTTAGGTTTTAGTATGATAGGATAGATAGTAGCTATAAGTAGGCATTTGGTATCCACATTTGTTTTTTTTTAATCTCTGTTACTTTGTGGTGGTTGAATAAATAGTTTTCTTTCTTTCTAACTATGAGCCTATCAATATCTAAATGTGAAAACTGTAACAAATCATAACTAGGTGGCGGTAGTAAATATGTCACCGTGGTAGAACGCGCTGACGAAAACTCACAGCCGCGAATGACATTGCTGCCATCAATTTACATTAAGTGCGTCATACTAGAGTCCAATAAACTCATATTATACCCATATTATAGCGTTTGATTCCACAAGGCTTCACACCACGCCTGGTCGCTCACTACCGAATCTAGGGCTCCGACTTGTACGCTAAACCCGTACTACACTTTCTTTCAATATCACGTGGATACGAAGTACGACTCTTTGGCTCTATTATTTAATTTTCAATCAACTTTTAGTCTATTATAAGCAATCATAATTCTTACTCATAACTATCGTGAACTATATCGTTCTTTTTAAAAACGGGTGTTTTCAAGTACCGGTATATCCGTGAAGAGGTACTGTAGTGTTTGTGTATCTATTCAGTAGATATAGTTCTCGGTCTCACGTGCACAAATGTCAATGTAATTGTCAACGTCACGAAACTGTCAATGCCTGAGACACGGTGGGAAGAAGCCTGTAGTGAGAAGATTGATGGTAGACAGAACATTGAGGGGAGACGCAGGAAAAGGCATAATAAAAGCTAGGGAACTTGGTACAACGGTGAGCCAGTAGAAATTACAGTAGAACGAAGGATTCTTCAGGTACCGACACTGTTTCGACTCAATTTCGAGAGTCTTCTGATGAAGACTCTGATGGGTTGAGTGACACGGCGTGCGCATTGCGGATCAGAAGGGATTCTGGGAGCTAAATGTACTTTTTTTTTTAAATTTATTTACCAAATAAAGAATAATAAGTACAGAAAGGTAACAAATAGCACATAAAAAACCACAGAGGTTTATAAACATATGCTAATGACATAAGTCAATGTCGATTTTAGTTGGTAACGCAACGGAGTATCTTAGGTAACTACTCTCATTACGTAACCGTTTCATAATAGATAGGTAGTGTTATATACATAACTAAATAAAGAATGCGTAACGATTAATAGTTTATTATGTACGTAAATGTTATAAACACAATAGTTTGTTGTAACACTGTAATTTATCGACTCTCCAATGCGTGGAGTGTTGAGGTTAGATCTCTGATCCCGGCGGGAAAACTCCAACTGTCATTCTGACAGTTGCGTTCCGTAGACTCTATGTGACAGGTAGGTATAAAATAACAAAGTTAGGTATCTATTAAGGTTAGGTTAGAGTGGAGCTAGGTTGGGTGCATATTGACTGTAATATAAAATGCTCTGAGAGCAAAACGTCTTCAATTTACAATGACTACTAGTGCTCAGAGCACTTAGTCCTTAATACTGAATATTCGTTATGTAAAACGACATAAGAGTAAAATGTCCGCAATTTGAAATGTTCGTGTGGATGCCTAAATCCTCTTACGAGAATACTTAGGTAATGGTTAATATAACTAACTTAACTCTTCACCGATATACTGGTACGTGAAAACACCCATTTTTAAAATGAATCATAAATCTATCGAAGAGTAGTAGAGTTCTTTGTGATAGAGCTCGTCCGGGGAAGGACTACCACCATACCTATTTCTGCCTCCAAGCAGTAATGCTCGCATTGCTGTGTGTGAAGGGTATGGTTTCCGGTGAAATTACTGGCACATAAGGCTTTCGATCTTAGCTTCAAGGTGGCAACCCGCGAGTGATACCTCTGGTATTGCAAGCGTCCATAGGCTGCGGTAACCGCTTACCATCTTGTGGGCCGTACGCTTGGTTGCCACTTTAGTTGTATAAAAAAAAAACTATATAAAGGTTTGGTGTTATTTTTTTGTTTTGGTGAACTTTTTATATTTCCATAATCCTCGTTGGTGGGGACAGCTTAGTGGAGATTATGACAGTAATCCAAATCGATGGTCTATTGCTGGTGATCATCCTCAGATGATCGTTTTCGGAGCGGGGCCGGGTCGACCAATCAAATTATGTAAAAATTGCGGAAAATTGACATGACCAATTGGCGTTATGGCGCGTGGTACATTTTTATTTATTACAATAGCGGGGAAATTCCGTTACCTTAGGCGCCGGAATCAATTTGTCGCTAGCCACTGGGAACCACTGTGACAAGTACCTACACGCATTTATTTATGAAAAGGCTGACATCCGTATTTTATACTATTGAATTACTTTTTGACTTGGTAGTGCCCCAGTGGGGCTCATGCCGAGAAAAGTACTGTTATCTAAGATATAGGATCTTAGATAACAGTACTTTTCTCTCTATGTTCCAATATTAAGCAATGAATGGTTTTTTTTTATACAACTGAAGTGTCAGCAGCCTATGGACGCTTGCAATACCTGAGGTATCACTCGAGGGTTGCCACCTTGAAGCTAAGATCGAAAGCCTCATGTGCCAGTAATTTCACCGGAAACCATACCCTTCACACCGGAACACGCAACAAGCAGTAATGCGAGCATTACTGCTTGGCGGCAGAAATGGGTATGGTGGTAGTCCTTCCCCGGACGAGCTCTATCACAAAGAACTCTACTACTATATACTACTACTACTATATATATTATGTTTAGAAGCTGCAACAATAGATGGCTATGTAATCTGTAGGGTACTGAGGAGCCTTTTTGTGACAGCTCAACCCAGTTTTTGTGACAGACATCGATTGTTATTTGACACGAGTCACGTCACAAATAAATTATACGAAGTTATATATATATTTTTTTTTAATGACAGTCTGTTTGTTTAGACAATATTGCCAGTGTCAAGTAGTGTCGACGTATACATCAAAGACGAACAAGTTTGAATTTTGAATTTGACGAACAACATTTTGAAAGAAATGATGGCGTCCTTTGAAAAATTTCTAGGAGAATCTTCGACCAAATTACAAACCAACATCACCCTTCCATTTCAATCACTTACACTTGTGCCAAGACTACGAGTCGTATTGGTTAAACTGCCACCAAATTTACACAATAAATCTCAAAATAACTCGAGAAAAACAATTAAAATGGGAGGAACATCATGTCGTACCGGCAAAATGACCGAAGAAACTCCATACAATTATTTTCGTCACAAAATATTACACAGGTACCTTACATTTATAAACTACACTTTTAATTCAAGAACCTTCCAGTTAGATTTTCAGATTTCTCAGGGAAATTTAATTGCACAAAGGTGCAAATCAAATAAAACCTTTTTGAAATGTCTAGTTTTACAAAGTTTTAGCTTTGTAACCGTTAAAAGCGGGTCACCATTGAATTGAATACTGGGGGAGCATGAGTATAGACACGCTGGTTTGGTAGCCAGTAGACTTTAAATATCATAGTCTGGACAAAATGGTTTGCCCAAATTATATTTCATACGAGATGACTATGACCAGCGCGGCTTCACCTGCCTTTTTGTCGTTTTTATGCTATCCCACAGAACCAGTACATTTTTCCAAAACAAAATTAGCCTATGTGTTATTCCAGTACTTAAGCCATTTACATTTCAAATTTCATCACAATCGGAAAAGTCGTCACGGAGATACGTGGTAACAACAACATTCACAGACTTTTACATTTATAATATTAGTAATATTAAATATTAATATACGACCTATCAACAACATAAGTGCAATAAAATATTTGTATTTGAGACTACGTCCAGCAGTAGATTGCAGTAGGTTACTGTTACTGTTACTGTTAGCCTACTGTATCCCAGTGTTGGGCAAAGGCCTCCCTCTCATTCCTCCAGGATTTGCGATCCTGGGCAGTTGTTCGCCAGGCTTTGCAGTAGGTTGATGATGATTATTACCTACCTTTGACATAATTAATACACAATTCCTTAGCATTGTATAATTCAAAAACCAAATGGGTAATGTAGTAGAATCGACGGTTCCTAACAATATTACACGCTTCGATGGCGCCCCGAGAATGGATTTTGCAGGAAGCTTTCGAAGTTACGAGTAGGTACATTTATGGTCGGGTGCTTGCAATTGGACTACAATGTCGACGACTATAGATAGATAGAAAATAGGTACTCTAATGCACAACTTAAAATATGCTTACAAAGGCGAACTTAGTGCTAGACAGCATTATCTACCAGTTAACCTATGAATAGAAGCATAAAATTGGTGCAAAATGCAACTCAGTGTAAATGTTTTGAGAGTTGAAAATGTATTACCGAAATAATACATTTTCAACTCTCAAAACATTTATAGTGAGTTGCGTTTTGCACCAATTTTATGCTATTAGTATGGGTAGTGCCGAAAAGAGATTACCCTACAAATTTCTATGCAAAATAATTCTAATTAAAAATAGTTTTCAATAAAACCACAAGGATGAAACGTTGAGAAGGTTAATTAACGCCAGTTCCACGCACTTTAGAAGAATCTACCAACTAACTAACACTCGACCGAGCAGAAACGTAACCGCACTGGATCGTTTTTCAAAGTGAAGTACAAAAACAGCCAAAAACAAATGAAAAGCCCTGTTTCAGCTAAGTTTCCTATGTAGTCTTTGTTAGTGTGCCCTTTTGTAACTTTGAGGGTGTGTAGGAGTGCATGAAATTCAACTCCTAAAGGACGCAGGGCAACATAAAGCTTGATAAAAGTCAGAGCGTTGCAATAGTTATCTTCTTTATCTTATTTTATTGAATTGCTGTGCGTTAGTTAATAGTTTGACGACCGATGTGGCGCAGCGGATGCAGGTCCGCCTGCGACGCAGAGGTTGCGGGTTCGATTCCCGCCTCGGGACAAATGTTTGTACGATCTACAAATATTTGTTTCGGGTGTTCTGGGTATTTTCTATTTATAATAAAAATATCTATATATGTATTGTATTGTATTAAATATATATCAGTCATCTAGTACCCATAATACAGCTCTGTTTAACAGCAGCTTACCTTGGGCTAGATGATGCTGTGTGGATTGTCCAGCATTATTTATTTATTTATTTAGTCTCGCTAAAACTCGAAAACGCCTGGAGCGATTTGGCTGATTTTGGTGTTGAAATATTTGTACGAGTTCAGGGAAAGTTTAAACGGTGAGAAAATATGGAATAATAGTGTTTTTTTTATACAACTGAAGTGCGCACGGCCCTCAAGATGGTAAGCGGTTACCACAGCCTATGGACGCTTGCAATACCAGAGGTATCACTCGCGGGTTGCCACCTTGAGGCTAAGATCGAAAGCCTCATGTGCCAGTAATTTCACCGGAAACCATACCCTTTACACCGGAACACAGCAAAGCGAGCATTACTGCTTGGCGGCAGAAATAGGTATGGTGGTAGTCCTTCCCCGGACGAGCTCTATCACAGAGATCTCTACTAGTCTTGTGCGCTAGTCTCGCTATAACTCGACAACGGCTGGACCGATTTAGCTGATTTTGGTCCATAAGTATTTTTATTTGATTATACTTACTCTTTATTAAAAAAATAAGGTATAAATAACTCAATCTAATATCTAGCAGGTCATATAACCTGCAATATGTTAGATTAATCTATTGGAATAATCCATTGACCTTTAGGCTGTCGGATGCGACTCTCCATAACTCAGCCGTGACGTAATTTTCCCGTTCGTTACAAGCCACTTTGTCACGCTCAGGTAGGGTGTAAAATAACCTATTATTTATTACTGAAATACGTAACTGCCAGGTTTCAGGACGAGCTAACATTCTGAATGAGATATTATAATATACTTCATATTTTTTGAACGAAAAATATTTATAAAAAATACTCGCTGTGTGCTAAAGTATTCTGAAAGTTTCAACTTGGGTTTCCCTTTCATTTTTATAATAATTGCTAATGAAAAAAAATTGTGAATGTGTTAAAAATCATGACCATTATTTTTGAAAAAAAAAAATACTAGTAGGAATAGTACATTATGGTACTAGTGTGTACCATTGGTGATTACCGCTGAGGCGCCATTGAGACCCGAGCCGTAGGCGAGGGTCTCAATGGCGAGGGTCTTAAGATAGCCGAGGACGGTAATCATCAATACACACGTGTATCATACGACGTTTTTCAATACACTTGTGAATAAAATAACAAAAAAAACTCATAATAAAATATATTAAACAAAAAAAAATCTATAACTCACTAGTGAGTTATAGCAACGAAAATGTCAAAGTATGGTTATGGGTGTCATTCTGTGCCTAATTGCGATGACCATAGAGCCACTTTATAAGCAAGTGTGTTGAAAAATGTTCTAATACCTATGATCAGGTTCTTAGTGACTCAAAATAAATAATGATTTTATTGTTATTACAAACTACCCTATTTCAGTTAAATCGGTCCGCTCCTACTCAATTTTATAGTGCAACACCCTTACTTAATGGGTAGATAATAATTGGCTGCTCTAATTAATTTAACATATCTGGCTCAACGTATCAGCATTGCCATTCAACGTGGCAATGCAGCCAGCATGTTGGGAACGCTACCTACTCGTAGTGATTTGGATCAGTTGAGCTATCTATAGGTACGATACCTTTAGATACGATGCAATAAAAAAAGTACTGAATACTAATTAATGAAAAATTGTAGTGAAGTGTGTGAAGATTTGAAATATACCGCTTACCCAGAAGGTTTTGTTTTGTTTTTGTTTATACAGCCGCATGTTTTCAAAACGAAACGATGTAGCGTAGCTACAAGATATGCCCCGCCTGAATGAATTAGCGCCAAACTTATGCATAATAAACTAGTAATAAGCTTTTTAAACGGGCATCAAGAATCAGCAGTAAAATGTCGAGCTTACAGCACCTAAATAAGGTCTATATTGGGGTAGAATAAGGGATTGCTATTTTAAGGAAACGAGTTTATAATGGTTAATTTGGCCTATTTTGCTCGTGGTTGGGGCTATTCTGGAAGAAGCCGTGTCAGAAATGCAATGACACCGCGCTCTGATTTTGCTGACCAACAAATATTTTAGAATCTAATAATTGTAGATTTATTTAGCGTATTATAATGATAGGTAAGAATTATACCTACTATCTTTTTAAAACACGTCTAATGAAGAAAATTACATTATAAACTTAAATCTACGATTTATTTAACTGATCTGAGCGTTTAAGCTAGGTACTAATAATGATTAAAAATAAAATTATTTTGGGGCCAGAAGAGGCTGTGTAAAAAATGTCCACAAACTTTATTATTATTTATATTAAGATTAAGGATTACTACCGATTACCGAGGTACTACCGATTCTAAAGTAATAGTTGTATATTGTTTATCGCAAACAAAGAGCGAGCTGTAGCGCGTGGTTCGTGTGCGGAGATGTTAGGTCCATTTTATTGTGATTTCCGCTCAGCATGATTGAGACGTTAGCCTTTTACTAACCTTTAGCTACCTACCTACCTAAGATCACTTGATCATTCTTGAGAGCTCATCTGTGGCGACAGCGGACATTTAGTCATCAAAGGCGAGGCTGAAAAACTGCGTGGCTGTGTCCTCGACCTATTCACATCCACCATTTCTATAACTATAATTACTATTACTATTATAATAAAACTATTAAATAAGTAGGTACCTACTTAGTTATAAAATAATGTGTGGTTTGTGAATAAATGCCTTTTTATTTTATTTTATTTATTTATTTATTTATTTTTCTCCTTCTTGAATATGGGTGTGTGTGTTGCACCGCTAGGATGGGTGCGAGGGGTAAAGCGTTTCTGAAATGAGAGTCGAGGTGCGTTGCTGGACCATTTCTAGTGATAAATTATTGGTACTGGTAATAATAATAATAATAATAATAATATAAGCCTTTATTCAGATACGTCATAATACAGTTTTTTTTAATTTGATTAATTTTTACACTTAAGCATCGCCAACCGTAACTGTTTGTCTAAATTTGACAAAGGCCTCTTCCAACATCTTCTAATCCTCTCTGTTTCTAGCTGTTCTTGACCATGTTTGTCCCGCTATCGCTTTTATTTCATCTTCCCATCTTTTAAATTGTCCTGGTAATCATTAGGTAAAGAAGGCTTTTAGAAGTAGGCGGTTTGTTTATATAATAATTTTGCAATACTTAGGTAGGTACTATCTTTTTCTCAAGGAAAAGCTCTCTTTGACAAAGAAAAAATGGTGTAACCAGTCCCTTAAATATTATTTTTCTGCAATTTTATGGAAAATGCTGTGCATGCCTGTAATTGGCACACATTTTGTAGTATTTAAGCTGTAATGTTGTTTATTTAATGTTTGCTATGTGTACTGTTGGCGTTGCCTAATAAATAAAAAAATAATAATAATAATAATAATAATCATTCTGGACTAAAACAAGGCGAGATGATTAAGAGATGTTTCAAAGTAATCCTTGTGTTTTCATTAAATAAAACTCTTTTTACTTTGGCTTTGAGAGCGGTGGCACATGGTAGCACACGAGTTCATCTCAGAATATATATATTACGAGTGCAATACTTAGGTAAGTCACCTTGACACACATTTCATCTGGCGTAAATTCACCTAGCTTTAGGACGTTTCAAAATGATCCTTGTGATTTTATTGAAATAAATCATTTTTGACTTTGACTTTGGCTTTGACACAGCAATTTCACATGCTAATGCTAGCATACTTACTGCTGCTTGGAGGCAGAACATCTGCACTGCAGTCATACCCACCAAGACGGACTCTAACGGACTCTTGTTGAAGATTCTGATATCGCAAGCGACCATAGGATGCGGTAACCGCTTGCCATCTTGTGGGCCGTACGCTTGGTTGGCACTTCAGTTGTGTAAAAAAAAACCTGCCGTGTAATATAATAAATTTTAAAACTTTTGTAACAGCTGCCGACAAAATATCTTCAATATTTTGATGTCTGGGGCCTTACTCTTGAACGCGATCGGTATTGGAATATGACATTTCGTACTTTTGAGTGCAAACCTAGCGCCCAATTCATTTTTTTTATACAACTGAATTGGCAACCAAGCGTACGGCCCACAAGATGGTAAGCGGCTACCGCAGCCTATGGACGCTTGCAATACCAGAGGTACCACTCGCGGGTTGCCACCTTGAAGCTATGATCGAAAGCCTCATGTGCCAGTAATTTCATCGGAAACCATACCCTTCACACCGGAACACAGCAATGCGAGCATTACTGCTTGGCGGCAGAAATAAGTAGTAGTAGTCCTTCCCTACTCTACTACTCTTAGAACTTTGTTTTCAAGAGTACAAAAATTTTACAGCAGTTAATTGAAATTGAGTTTGATTCAAGAGTAAGGCACAGTTCGGACAAAATGTACGATTGTGTCCTAAACGTCAGCAAGCTTGTTTTAAGAAATCTTAATTTTAAGTAAAGTGCAGCATGACTTGTGTGAACATCACTATTCCTAAAGCATTATATCTACAACTTAGTCACAGGAACACAACTTACTTGTAGAAAATGCGGTCGTGGCTGCCGCTCTCGTATAGGCCTTACTAGTCACGAACGTAGGTGCCTAATGGCTTCATAAATGGACGCTTCTTAATCATCTTTAATAGATGCTATAGGCCACTGATGATGATGATAGCTACAAAAAAAACAACAATTCTAAGATTTAGATTTTTAATCAACCTATGAAAAGTGAAACTTCAAAAATAACAGTAAAATACGCTTTACATCCACAGTCGTGTTTACCAAGTCTCTCATGAAAGAGGTTTTCCTCACTGGAAGTGATAGGTGTCAGATAACGACAAATTTTACCTATGCTTGACAGTTAGTTAACTAAAAAAGTATACTGGTGAGGAGAAAAACTCACTTCACGACTATAGATAGCAGTATAAATCTATTTAAGTAACTCTAGACTATTGATAACATACTAAATAAAACTGTTTACACTAAACCTACGCACTGATTTTACCTCTAGTCTACTAATTCTGAGTATATTTATTTACATAATTTGTTTCTATTAGTAAAATAATTATTTATATAGTACAAATAAACTACAAAGAGTATTTAATAAAAGTAGTAGAGTTCTTTGTGATAGAGCTCGTCCGGAGAAGGACTACCACCATACCTATTGCTGCCGCCAAGCAGTAATGCTCGCATTGCTGTGTTCCGGTTCGAAGGGAAATTACAGGCACATGAGACTTTCCATCTAACGTCTCAGGGTGGTAACCCGCAAGTGATATCTATGATGTTGCATGCGTACATAGGCTACGGTAACCGCTGATCATCAAGTGGGCCGTACGCTTGGTTACCACTTTAGTAGTATAAAAAAAAATGTTCTGTTCTAACGGACCTTACGGGCACGAAAGAACGCTTTGCAGTTATTAGCTCGTTTGTGTCTACGTTTATTCAAACCACTTGTTTAGGTCAGTTTTATAAAGTATTTTTATTTATTAGCGATGCACTTCTAATAATAATAATGGTCTTTGTTTGGTGCAAAAGCAGTAGACGTCAATTAAAGTGTAGTTATATTTATATCTATGTATAGATATTAGATATTATGTATATGAAATCCATCTACAAGTTAAAGAATAATAAAATAACAAAAAGAAGCAAATAAATTGTTCATCTTGAAAATAAAAAAAAACAACATTAAATATATTTCTAGGAAATCTATTTATATTAAATCTTCAAAACGTTCCGACTAAAACAAAAACATTGTTATTTTATTTATAAAACAGAAACACCTACGGGGAAGAGAACAGGAAAATTGTCTGAACAACAGCACTGCTACAATACCTATATTTCACATTTGTATGACAGTTTATATAAGCCAGGCAACGCGTCCGCCCTTTTCTCTTTGCCCGTTGTCTTCGGCCGGTGATATGTTGTCGAGCGGAGCGGACGCGCAAGTGGCAGCGGGCGCCTCGCTGACGCGTCTGCGCGTCAGTGAGCGCGCCGGCTCGCGTCATGTGGTGCAGTCAATACGCGCGCACACCGCAGCGCTTACCAGGGTCGCAGTGGCAAGGGCAATTTGCACACACGCGATCACTACCAGATCACGCGACGGCGGTTTTGAGTCTTCATCCGTCAGTCCGTCGCTGTGCAACAAATAAACCAGTGGCTTTATGTATTTTTGTAGGTAAAGCAATTAGAACCAACTTTTTTAAAGTTCTTACTGGTGGAACATTGGGACTGTCTAGCAAAAGTTATGTTATTGTAAGTAAAAATATATTATGTTATGTACAAAAATAACACTTTTGAGAACAATAATTTTATGTGGATTATTGCGCTAAACGTTAAACAGAAAGTCTAACACGAACTAAACAGACTGCGCAGTAAACAGGGGACTTACTCTTCAACCCGATTTCAATCCCAATTTTAATTAAATTCTAATTTATTGCTGTAAATTTTATGTATTCCTGAAACCAGGTTGAATTTGGCGCTAGGTTGTCATGAAATGTTATATTCCAATACTTGTCTAATACCGATTGCGTTCAAGAGTAAGGCCCCCAGAGCTGTAATTATGCATTACACAGCAAATCACATTATAATTTCAACCTTCATTTAACTACGTTTTGTTTGAAATTAAAAAAGCAAGAGTCCTCAAGATTTACAAGATCTGCAAAGCATCAAACTCACCCATGTTCCGACCCCGGAGGGTCCAGTATCGTCCGGCAGCACTGCACAACCAGGGCGACCAGCAGACAAGCTGCCGCGGCCCAGAGCACGATCGCCGCGCTCGCGCCCGTTCCCGCTGCGCTCGTGACTGAGCCCCATCCGCGTGATGTGTGTATTGACACGGCTGCACAATGACATATTGATGAACAGTGGTAAGATAAATAATGACATGTCTTATCGGTTCAACTTAATAGGATAAATGCTTTTATTACGAACACAATATACTAGCAGGCGGCTTGGGGTGACAGGAAAATGCCAATATTTAGGTAACACTTGGGTAGATATATTGTAGATACCTTATTTTTGGCTGGCACGGTAATAATGAACCTTATTTGTAATATTCTTTGGGGAAAGTAAGCCGTTGGAAATGGGGATTAGGCAGCCAAAATATATTTATCACCCTTATTATAAACGACTAGCTGCACCTCGTGTTGTTACCTGCGGTTAAACAGCTATTTATCCCACGTGTAGCGAGATCGGGTCGTGCTTCGGTTCACGTACGGTATGTCAGTAATCCTCGTACCGCATTATCAAAAATCGAATATTGCGTTTCTATCAATCATGTGTGTCTTACTAAAACAAGTGAGGCTAAATTACCTGACCTGTAGTTATTATTATCAATAAATAAATAAATAATGCTGGACAATCCACACAGCATCATCTACCCTCAAGTTAAGCTAAGCTTGTATTATGGGTACTAGATGACTGATATACTTAATACAATACATACATAGATATTTATTTATATACTTAAATAGAAAAAACCCGGAACAAATATTTTTATATCAATAAATACTATTAAGGCTGGATTCGACCAACTTCTGGAAAAACTATTGCGCAGAATAATTGAAAACTTCAAATACAAGGAAACTGTCAGTTTACTCTCAATTATCTAATTACTAACTACGATTTACTCGGAGAATATCGTCTATTCGAGTGTGGTCGAATCCAACCTATGAATCTTTTGATACCAGTCTAGTCAAGACAAGTGACACTCGCATATTAAGCCAGTTTATTACTTGGAATGGCAACCACAACGAGCGATGAGTTAGGCCAAAGCTAATTCCCCAAATCATAAAGCCTTTGGTTAAACTTAAATGTAGCCACACTCGCCAAATTACGTCACATGTCGACTGATAAAAAAAGGAAAAAGATGTTTTTCGCTTTATGTTTTTACGTAACCTTTTACCACTGAAAAAACAGTGCAAAAAAAGTGTATTTTATCAAGAAACCGTAAAAATATGATCTGTACTAAAGTGTTGTAAAATATTATTTACTCTGGTTCATTTTTCGTGTCGATAATTATTAGCTGCTGCCCGTGGCTTTTCTCGCGTGAGAGTAGTGACAAAGTTTCTAGGCCGCCCAAAGGCCTCTGTCATGACCTAACAACTTTGAAAAGCCTGGACCGACTGCTTAACGTGCTCTCCGAAGCACGGGAGCGCTTAGTTGAAATTGCCACTGGCGGTCACCCATCCAAATGATGACTACGCGGAACAGTGCTTAACTTCGTTGATCTGTTATGAACAACTTAGCCAGCTACGTCACGAGCGGTGAAAACTTGATAGACACAGCGTTACTTTCGCATTTATAAATAGTATGAATTTATAGTAAGTGCAATGTATTTTAAGATAATATTTCTTTATGATAACAAGGTTTGCAAACCAACAATTTTTAATTAGACTTATTACTAATTATTATTCTAAAAACGTAGGTACGAAAACGGAAAATTCAGCCCAAAATTCAGTAAAATAAAGCTCAATTAGTTAATGCTGAGTGCTCATATTACTGTTAATAATGATTACAAAACTATAAGAATAGATATGAAACTAATTTTTGCCTAAAGTTAATATTATTACACCTATTATTATAATTAAAAGATTCCTCGTATTTATATGCAACTTTATAGGTATTTATATTTATATCTACTAAAAGATATGAAACTTTTGATTATTGTGAAGAACTTTTATTGAAATATTTTTTATCTGAGCGATTGAGATCGACTTAATTATTTAAACTAATTCATACATGATAAATTGTAGAGGGTTAGAGTTATGTTTTTATAAGCTAGTCTTTTCTTATTTATTTTTTTCTAAAATTCTACTGTATGTTTATGTTTATGGGATCAAGACAGGATTGGAACTTGAATTTAATTATTTTTTGTTACGCGTATTGCTCTACTAAGTAAGTAAGTTCGAATGAGTCAGTGGCCAACTGGTTACTGTAGGTATTAGTTCTAGAAAAAACCGAAAAGTCTCGAGTATATTTTTATTGTACGAGTTTCAATTCTACTCTCACTTTATTGCTCAGTGGTCAGCTCTGTCCGAAAACCATCTACTCAATTAAGTAATGAATGTATTCATATTCAGAATAAAGCTGTGGTGGTAGCTGTCCAATTTGTTAAAACATTATATTAATACAGAAAAATATTTCACGTTTCGGGCAAAGTATTTTATAGTCGGTAAATAAATTCAGCGAAACTCTGCGTAGTAATCAACTGGATGTGTAGAATGGCCCCAGATCGATGGACCGATGACATATTAGCGATCGCTGCAAGTATTTGGATTGTGGAGGCTCCAATTTTATCGTCTGATCCCTATTTCTAAAGGACCTAAACTGGCCATCCCAAATGGCTCAAATATAAAACTTCGATGAAGATTTACATATTTTACGCCGTTTTGGGGACTTTTAGAAAAAACCAAACAAAATATTGCCAAAAGCGACAAATCCACAAACGTTTTTTTTTCGGTTCGAAACTTTTCTATTATAAATTATATTACGAGCTTACCCGCGCGGCTTCACCCGCGTGTTTGCCCTTTTTATGCTATCCCACAGGAACAGTTAATTTTTTGGGATAAAAAGTAGCTTATGTGTTATTCCAGGACGTTAGCTATCTACAATCAAAATTTCATGCTAATCGGTTAAGTCGCCACGGAGATTATATTATTTAAGATATACCAAAAATACACACAGACTTTCGCATTTATAATATTAGTAGGACTTACTGTAAATTTAATTTTCATAAGTTTCATAATTCGGTTATGAACTCAAAATTAGCTCAGCTAGTTTGTTACTGAATATTAATTTAAACTTGGCCTTTTCAATTTTCGTTTCGTCGACATATGAATGATTAATTATGATCATATGATTCGTCATTCTAAAGAGATGAGGGAGAATAACGCGCAATACACACAGCGGGCGGGCGCGGGGTCAGATCCGCCGGCATACCTGCCGCGGGTGTTTTTTGTTGTATTTGTACTGACGTCAAGGATGACAACACACTGAACGCGGGCGCGGGTCGGGTGCGAGCGCGGCAGCCGCTCCCGCGTTCAGTGTGATGTCATCCTTGTCGTCCATACTAATTAAAACAAAAAACACCCGCGGCAGATTTGCCGCGGGCCCGCGCCCGCGTTCTGTGTGTGTTGCGCTTAAGGAGGGGTTATACACACCAGCTGCTAAAACAGTGATTCCACCGGCTGGTATACCGAGCCCCATGTTGAACTTCTGCCGCTCCTCGATGAAGGCCACGCTGCCCATCACCATTGCTGATATCCCGCATACTATCTGTGAATAACATTGTTTTTCAACGCGATTCTATCACTCAGCGTGTCGCGTAGGTCATAGAGTCTGACTGTGTGACCTAACGCGATACCTAACGCTGGGTCATAGAATCACCTTTGCGTAATGCGATATTTTGATAAGTATCTAAATAAAAGAGTTAAAACTATAGTGGTTAGAAATCATATTAAATTATTCGAGCTTAGCTTACTCGTTTCGTTTGAAATCCTCAAAATATATGGATTTCAAACGAAAAGAGGAATCTTTGAAAGTTATGTTATGAAAGTAAGTTCGTATGAGTCAGTGATGGCCGACCCTAGTGACGGGATTAATAGGCCGCCCGAATGTCTCCTAATAACTTTGAAAAAAGCCGGGACCGACTGCCCGTGCCCTCCAAAGCACGGAAGCGCTCAGTTGAAATTGCCACTGGCTAGGTAAAATAAGTGATTCTTGGTTCCTAACAAGCACATCCCTCGTTACACATCCTCGCACATCTCTGGTGGAAACAGCAGCTTTAGGTCTGGTTCAGACGCGATAGAGCTAACTAGATTTTAAACCACGAACAGTCGAATCGATTGGTATGTCGTTTGGGTTTTATGTCCCCGACTGATTTAAATCAGGCGTCGTTGAACTTTCAAATCATTTTACAAAACGTACTAGTACGAGCGATAGTCGTCTCCTGAAAGTTTATTTGAAAACCTTTAAAGTTTTTTAAATTTATTTATATTTACCTTAAAAAATAGTTTATTTTTTTCATTTTTTTAATACAACTTAAGTGGCAACCAAGCGTACGGCCCACAAGATGGTAAGCGGTTACCGTAGTGATACTTCTGGTATGCGCTTGCATACCAGAAGTATCACTCGCGTTTTGCCACTTAGAGGCTGAGATCGAAAGCCTCATGTGCCAGTAATTTCACCGGAAACCATACCCTTCACACCGGAACACAGCAATGCGAGCATTACTGCTTGGCGGCAGAAATAGGTATGGTGGTAGTCCTTCCCCGGACGAGCTCTATCACACTACTCTTATATTATGTTTCTAGACTGCAAAAATCGTCACCTTCACCTCGTAATTTAACTAGAGATGGTTTAATTATAGTCCTTTTTGAGAGTGCTTACCCGTTTTGATTAACATCTCGTTTTGAGAGATAAGAAAACAAGCGAAGGAGCTTTATATTCAGTTTTATTTTATTCCCTTGACACAGTGACAGTTAACTATTTTGACAAATGGTTGCCTAGTTGGCTACGGATGATAAAACCGGGCCCTTCAGTAAAATGACAAGGATTACTTTGAAGCGTCTCCACGTCTCGGGGGGCGCGCCCGGGTACAAGATGAAGGGCTCGGGATGACCTATTATAGCGCTTTATTATGACCTATTTTAACGCTTTAATGAGTACTGAGCGAGACATCATGACAGCCCTCTAATCTTCCCACTGCTGGGACAATGGCCTACTCTCGAACGAGAGTGATTGGGTCTTGCTTGATCCACGTATATAATCCAATAAAAAGCTAGGAACGTAGCCGAATGAATGAATGAAAATTCTTTATAGTACACCTTACAAACTATACAACAATTGAAATAAAATAAAGGAGAATAATCACAATGTACAATGGGCGGTCTTATCGCTAAGAAAGCGATCTCTTCCAGACAACCTTTGGATGGAGAGAAGCCTCAATAAACAGAAGATTAGTCGGGGTGCACTCATTACTAAATAAAACTTTGGAGAAAAAAAAAAAACCGAGTTTGTTGCCAGATTCTTTTAGGCTGGGGCGCGTGGAACTTGCTTAAACATACCTATTTTTAAGACGTTTCAGAATAATCCGTGTTGTTTTATTGAATAAAAATATATGAAAAATATTTTTTTATTTTAATTTAAAATACTTATTTTTTTTGTGGGTCAACAAATAATTTTCATTCTTTCTACGACTAAACAATAGAAGTGCGCATTGTATAGTTCTCTCGGCGGATCTAGGCTTCCGTGACGTTAGCCGTTTGTGATGCGCAAAGACAATTTACTTAGAAAAAGCTTCATTGCGCATCGAAACGGCTAACTTCACGGAAGCCTAGATCCGCCGAGAGAACTATAACAGGAAATGAATTGTAACAAAAAAGCTTTGGGTGGCACTGCATCTGTAATAGTCAGGCGTGGTGCTTAACATCAGGCAGACGGCGCGGCGCCTTGTTTGTCTTGTCACTTGCTGACATAAAAAAAAAATTGTCCGAAGAATGTGTTGTTTCGTCGTTTTCGCGGGCGACTACTTGACACAACGCAAGTGCGTCACAAGTCACACGTCACAGTACGTGTTAGCAAATAGTTGTAGTTTTTATAATAATACGCATGTTAGTTATAAATTAATATGGGCCGGTCATATACCTATTTTTTGTAAATTATGCCTGAAAGCTGTCCTGCAATCGTTATGATACAGGGCTGGAGGGCGATTCTCGTGCCATAGATATATGGTCACGTGATATATATATCGTCAAAACTGTCAAAAAAGTATAGAAATTTTGACAGTTTTTTTTTTTTTTATACAACTGAAGTGGCAACCAAGCGTACGGCCCACAAGATGGTAAGCGGTTACCGCAGCCTATGGACGCTTGCAATACCAGAGGTATCACTCGCGGGTTGCCACCTTGAGGCTAAGATCGAAAGCCTCATGTGCCAGTAATTTCACCGGAAACCATACCCTTCACACCGGAACACAGCAATGCGAGCATTACTGCTTGGCGGCAGAAATAGGTATGGTGGTAGTCCTTCCCCGGACGAGCTCTATCACAAAGAACTCTACTACTCTTAAAGTCTTAAGTTTTGACGATATATACCTATCACATGTAATGTGCAGCTGATGAACGTACCATGCTTACCTAAGGCGAACATCATTACCTCTCTGGTTTGTAATAATTTACGATTCTCGAACGTTACCTACTTATACGCAGACTCTATTCACACCCTACTATTCTCGCTAAATCATACCTACAATAACCTACCCGCATTAGTCTTAAATTAATAATTAGATATACTTGTTTACGCACGGTTAACTTTAGTTTTACCTACATTTATTCTGTACATTAAATTCTGCCTAGCTGCCTACCTACTTTGAATGATATAAGTTTACATTCATGTCTAAGTCCTAACCTTTTTAGTAATTATAATGTACTACCTAAGAGACCACAGCTAAGAGGGGGCTCTTCTCACACAGGTTAAAACTTAACTGAAGAGCCCCAAACCCTGTAATATTTAATAAGTGTAATTTTAATAAAACATATTTTGATGATTTGATTTGATTTGAACAACTTGAGCGTCATAATACCTGACGACATAAAAAAACTACTGTTATAAAATGTTGGCCGCTTTCTGAAAACTAGCCTGCAAAATTAACTTGCTACGAACTCTGCTTTTACCTATTTCTTAAAACAAACTTTGTATAACTCGGTACCGTAAGCAATATTTTCTTAAATAATATACTTACAATCAAGATTTGCCAATAAACTCATAATTTGTTTGTAACTCCAATACATTGCGTATTTAGATAACATTAACGTCATTTATTAGCTTGTTTTAGTCTGTTCCTAAAATCTTATTATGCAAAACCATAGTTGTTATTTTGTTTTTATCTTATGATTTTCGTACAAACATATTTTTATTTATGATTTTTGAAAATCAAAACAATTATCATTTGCGTTTATTGATTTAACGGTTACAGAGCCGAAAAAAATAAGTGCGATGATACATTGCATCATGGTTAGGTTATTATACCCTGATTTACATACCAAGTAAGCTCTCATTTTGTAAAACAGAAAAAGATTTTAAACAGTAATGATCTTCAGTAAAAAAAACTAACAGTTTTTCTGTAATGTTGCAACTATGCGAACGCATTACGAAACAGTGACACTATACTTTAAAACAACTGGGTATATACTGTATGAAGAAGCAAGTGTTTTGGGAGCTCTTATGATCCAATGCTGATCCCAAAATACACATAATCGGATTTTTACCGAGGAAAAGATAATACCGCGCGAATAGCCATTGCTATTACCATTACGAATGAGATTCAAGATTCAAGATTCAAGATATTTATTTGCACAAATAAGTGTTACAAAAGGTCTTAAAAGTAATATGGCACTTAGAACTTATTTGCCCTTTTCAGGCAATGACTAATGACTTTGAAAGAAAGCGAGCAACATTGGAACTAAATTCAACGACTGACAGGGTATTTTTCAACAAACTAATCTAGATGATATGAGCGTACGAAAAATCAAACCTTAAACTATGTGTGGTAAAGTTAATAATCGAGTGACCGATGTACCTAAGAAAAGAGTTTAGGAAGAATAAAACCATCTTTATGACCGCATGGAAGTACGCTGTAGAAATAATAATGTCTTATTATTATTTAATTGCGTAATAACTTTGAGACTAACTTAGATCACCTACTTAAGAGCCCTCAGAACATTTGCCTCTCTTTTATACAATCGTATAAAAGGTATACACATTATAATCGTTTAATATATTAATATATAATTAATATAATATGAGAGTATATAATCGTTTAATGTTACCCAATTTAATTTAATATGAATGGACTAAGTTGTCAGAGCACTTTCGATCTTAAGGTCGTGGGTACGATCCCGGTCGTGCTTCAATGGAATAAATATGTACGCAATGCCAGTGCTCTCATACGGTGAAAGAAAACATCGTGAGGAAACCGACATGTCCAAGAACTAAAAACTTAGGAGACATGTGCCATCCACCAATCCACATTGGGTCAATCACTCTCGCTCGAGAGTAGGCCTGTATCCAAGCTGTGGGAACATAAGAAGCATGATGAAGTAGTCTGAAAAAATAAATGTATTTTTATTATGTTAAGTGTATTTGTAATACCTTATCCAGCTGCATTTTAGCTTACAGGATATCATTAATACTCTTTGTTCATAGAAAGCTTTATTTAACCTCTCGTACTATTTATATCTGTTCTGTGGTCTCGCTTTGATGTATTAATATTCATGCAAGCTAATTTGATAACAATTGGATTAACGTGGGAATATAATAAGGGCAGCACGAACGGCCCGATTTTACACCCTTACTACGATAATTTCATCAGTTAGGGTAGCTAACCACGTGATGTTTTTTAGCATCTTTTAAACCCTCCCCTGGTAATACTTTCTGAACTTCCCACTATTTTGAGTCTCAAATGATTAATGGACGACCGCTTGCAAAGGAATTGAAAATCGAAAGATAGTTAATTGCTTGACTTACTGGGGTGTTTGGTTAGAAACTAGCTTAAGCTGGTGGGACCCATATCTATTTCTGCTGCAAAGCAGTAATGATTGCATTGCTGTGTTCTGATGCAAAGGGTATGGTTTCTGGTGAAATTACAGACACATGTGGTTTTCGATCTAAGTGTCAACATCGCTCGCTCGCTAGCTGGCGGTGTGGCCTGCACTTTAGGGTGATACCTCTGGAATTGCAAGCATTGGCTGCGATTACCGGCTACCATCAGGTGAGCTGTACACTTGATTGACATCAGGTTAGATTGACTTCTTTTGGTGGCAAAAGAAGGTAGTGGTGGGTACTTACACTGACGAGCTTTATCATAAATAACTCTATTTATTTTGATTGATTTTGATAAGTAGACAAACTTGTGTCTAGATTGTGTGATAAATCGGATCGTCAGTAGAGTTAGTAAAGTTTTCGTTTAAAACAGAATAAATTTATACAGTAAAGTTGAGTAATTTCATTTATTTCCTTCAACCAAATTCAAAATGTGATAGTTGAAACTTGGAATACAGGTTTTATGACTTTATAGAATTTGATTGTCGTCGGGGATTTTTGATAGGGGCGTACTTTCTCCAAAAAGGGACAAAAAGGGGGCTGCTAGATATCTCCGCCTTATATGATTTGATTTCGATGATTTTTATTTTATTTGAAAGGTAAGTATCAACTTTAAGTTTGTTAACAAATTTAAAGTAACTATTTTGCTTTTATGTAGTAAAAAATAGTTCCTCAAAATGCAGTATGTTGCTCACTTTCAAAGCTCACTTTACAAGTTTGTGCTTGCGAGGTCTACTGTTCGGAGAACTGCTAGTTCTATACGGTGACAATTTGTACCGAGCTCAGACCATCACATAGCATATCCTACTAACACACCCCAGGGAAGACTGTTTCGTAACAAGCTCAATACGGGAAAGTTGGCGCGCGTTAGTAAGTTTGTCCTGTTAGTGTGCTAGGAACTTAAGGCCATTAGGCGATAAAAGTAAGTTCGTATGAGTCAGTAGTACTCTGGTGACAGTTATTTGACCTTTTGCAGCCTTTAAACATCCTTTTTATGACCCTTGCTATTGTTATGGATGCCGAGTATAGAGCATATTTGTTCTAAGCTTTTTTGTTATATGAATCGCCGGCACGAAACAACTCGATGACGCGTCGTGCGCATACATTTAATCGGCAAACGCCACATAAATAATCAATCACAAGCTTATTGAGATACCTAGTAGGTATAATGTTTAACAAAATAAGTGATAAGTTTAGTGCGTTGTCTGGCGTAACTGTAGCTGTTCTATACTTTTTTGTTATTTATAATTTTATTCACTGTGTACTTTTTTGCATGCCTAAAATGGTAGAAATAGGTGGTACTTTTCCTAATTCTAAGAACCTTGTAACCCTATTTGAAGCAAATAATAAATGATTGATTGATTGATTATTGGTTATAATATAAACTAATACTACGTATCAAACAAAAAGCAAGATAGCAAACTTTCACCATTGTAGTTCGAATATACGTGTTTGGTCAAGTTTGTTTGTGTAGTTCACAGTTCGATCAACAAGTATTACAACATATCTTACTGTGTACAGAGTAGGACAAACTAACTGAATATGTTAACAAGATAGTAAGATCATTTTCTAACATTAATTGCATTCATTGGAACAGACAAACACGGCAGAACTGTTTTTTTCCATACATTCGAAATTGTTGATAAACTTTATTCAAAATTACAAATCACTTCACGCGAGAGCGGTTAAATCAACCAATACGCGATTATAATTCATATAAAATGCAAACTTGGGACGGTCACAATTCGAACCCGCGTCGTTTGCCTTGGGCTGGCAAATGCCAAAACTAGGCCACCGCCCGAACCAGCGCGGATGAACATACAATTTATTTATATATACAAACTGACACGCGCGGTTTTCTCGTCTTCCTTTTACTTCACCTTCCCTACACTCCCCCAATATTTAAAGACCAAAATTAGCCAAATCGGTACAGCCGTTCTCCAGTTTTAGCGAGACTAACGAACAGCAATTAATGTTCATGAATAAGTAGATTATTTTATCGGAAAATACTTTTACAGCGCACTTTTACTATGTATTTTACGCCCAAGATTTTTCTACCTAATTTTGCTCCGTTTGATTCAAAACATTTTATTCAGGTTACCCATTGTACTACTTATTCCTAAAGCTATGCTAGCTTACCTGTAGAACTCGAAGCCGTAGAACCAAAGCCAGGGGGTAGGTGAGAGCGTGACGGAAGAGCACGGCATCTCTGTCCCCCGTCAGAGGAGCAGCCGACTCCTTCCGCCTTGAAAGTGCTGTCTGAAAACAAGTAAATAAATAAAAAAAAACAAGACGAATAGATTCAAAGATTAAAGAGTTCTGTTCTATATAACACAAGGATCACTTTTGAAGTTCTAAAGCTTAGTGAATCGTAAGACATGGCTGCGTTTCCACCAGAGATATGCGAGACAGCTGGGCGGTGCGAGTGTGTAGCGACGCTGTGAAACGGTGAGCGGATGAGCGGTGCGAGGATGTGTAACGGGCTCGTTTTTGATGCGCACATCTCTAGCACACATCCCTCGCGCACATCCCTCGCAAGTCTCGCAACACATCCGTAGCACATATCCCTCGTACAGATCCTTCGCAACACATATAGCACACATTTTTCCCTTGTTTCGCATGTTCAAAAACCTCGCTTCGCTGAGCCGTTTCCACTAGAACTGGGCAGAGCGAGGCTAGGTAAATTAAGTTCTATTGGTTCCTAACAAACACATTCCTCGCTACACATCCGACACGCATATCTTTGGTGAAAACGCAGCCCAGGCTAGCTCGTAAGACATTTCAAAGAGATCCTTGTGACTTACTGAATTAAACTATTTTGAATTTCAATTTGTAAATACGTATAAATCAGTCTTTGTCCAATTTATCTCTCGGCTGATTTATTTGAAAGGATTAGTTGAGACCAAGCTTGAGACGGTTCGATAGGACTGTGCAGTGTGTTGAACTTTGGTCACCTTTTTTAATCCAAAGATTGACCCATGATTTGCAACTTGCAGAAGAATAAAGACTGTTTTAGTTTGCATTGATTAGGAAATCTAATCTTGATAGATCACCAGTTTTGAGGGAAACTAACTATGTTGTGATTAACATAGTTAGTTTCCCTTAAAACTGGTGAACCAACGTTCTCTTCCCACTGGAAACCATGGGAAAAAACCTCCCGCTCGACCATTTTTAACTTTATGGGAGACGAATGGGAAGTTTTTCCCGCTCGTACCACCATGTACCGCGTACCAACAAGTACCAGTTAATCCACGCATGCGTGTTACTACCCTTCCAGAAATACGTTTCAAAGCAACCGTGTTTATTGTTTACCCTACCTACCGTTACTCATAACTTGTACTACCCCACGAGTATTTGACTTGTTACAAAGTTACTTAGGTACGGTAATATTGTTTAGTAAAATTATGAAGCAAACAAGAGTAGGAAAATATTATGTGTAAACTGTGTCGTGTTTCTAAAGTATAAGGTATACTGAAAATGTATTATAGTAATGTTCATTTTTAACCGAAGAAAAACGGAGGAGGTTGTCATTTTAATAAAGTACCTAAGTACTACAGAATTCATAATAGGGTTTTCTTTTTTTTAACGAGCATAATAAAAGAGTTTCTATTTATAAAATATAACGTTAGAACACAAAAATAATTACAATAATAGTAATTAATTTGAACTCATAATTAAAACCGTACACTATTATATCTTTTAAATAAATCAGAATATATTTATGACAAAAGTTTGCGTTAAAAAGCATTTGTTAAAACAGAATGAGTAGCTCTGATAGTGAAGAAGAACCCAAACCAGTCGTCGAAGAAGTTAGAATGAACAGTTCATCAGAGTCTAGCTTTGATGATGATGATGTACCAACTGAAGAGAAAATTGAAGGCGATTTGGCGGAAGTTGGTGAGTTAAATGCTTTTGTCAAAAATTCTAGAAGAGCATTTTTATTCATACTACTCAATAATTTAAACGTTTAAAAAATATAGTCTATTCTTGTTAATCTTACGCCCGTGAAAAGATAACAATATGTAAACAGATTTCAACGTAAATAATTAATGGTTCACCATTTATACTCAGAAACGGTTACTATTTTATTAATTTATATGGTAGCACCGGTGGTCTAGTGGAAGTGACCCCGCCTTCCGATCATAAGGTCGTGGGTTCAAACCCGGTCGTGCACCAATGGATTTTTCTGTTCGAAAAATTTATGTGCGCAATGCAAGTGCTCTCAGTGAAGGAAAACATCGTGAGGAAACCGGCGTGTCCAAGAACTAAAAATTCGAAAGATATGTGCCATCCACCAATCCGAATTGGGTCCGCGTGGTGGATTAAGACGCAATCACTCTCGCCCGAGAGTAGGCCAGTGTCCCAACAGTGGGAACATTAGAATGCTGTCATGATGATATGGTTATTCGTCTAACAGTTGTTGTCGAAAACGCTTGTGTCGAAATATTTTTGGAAAATTATTGAAATATTTAAAACTTTTTGGTATTAGATGCTATTAAACAAGTACTTAGTTAACTCATTTAAGTTTTTTTTTCGTCAATGTCAATCGAGTTTGTTGTCAATAATGTCAGTCACTTTATCAACAAATCCTAAAATTGAATTTTGCATTTTTGTGAATAATAGCTATTAGTTGTTGATTTGCATATTGCAGTTGAAACAGACCAAACAAAAATGGCTGCCCTACAACCGAAGCCTCGTCGAAAGAGATTTATCCCTAAGTATGAAGTGGAGGGAGTCTTCACATTGGTACTTGGCGAAGAGACCCAGCTACAGATCGAAATGGTGGTAGGAACGCATGTGAACGCACAATTCCCATGGAAGTCAATCCCCAAAGCTAAAATTATAGAGACTATAGATATCGGTGGTGAACTTTCCGAGTTTTTTCCATTAAAAGCAGAAATTGACGCATACGATGATGAAGACATACTTTTAGGCTATATGGTTGATGAATCTAAAGATGTGGATGAGTTCTACATATGCTGTACAAAAGAAGCTCGAGACCATTGCAAACAACAGTCTGATAGATACATCCGAAGGCAAGAAAAAAAGTTAGAAAAATCAGTTCAAAAGAAACCAAGACCATGGAAAAGTCTGGGAAGTGAGGTAGAGATAAAAGAACTAAAACCGATAAATACAAGACCGTTGATGGAAATGGAGATATTAGCTAAATTTCCTAAAGTGTATCAACCAAAGATGTTCAAGGTTAGAGATACCAATTCTAGCAGAGACGGATATATCGAGCTTACACCCTATAGACAAAAATTCAACTTAATTTTTAAACGAAGAGTAGATACGGCTTCTCAGGCTGCCCCAAATAAATCAGATAGGGCAGCACAAACTCTGTTAAGATACCCTCAAAATAAATGGACCCAATCAATAGCGCATGCTTTAGGAAAAGTTGATGATGTGGAGGGAGGTGGTGATGCAAGCCAAGCAGCAGCAACTGAAGAAGGCGAGAAAGAAGGTGGCGAAAAAAGTTCAGATGAGGATGACGATGACGTAATCAAAGAATCACCAGACGAGGTTGGTTTAATGGCTTACAGAGCTGCACTTAAACGTTTGCGACGGCCATCTTATATCAAAATGATAAACAGCTTTATGTCTGAAAAGAAAACTGAAATGGACTCCATAATAGAACTCAATACAGTGATGGATATATACTGCAATGACTACCCAAATCTAGCAGCACAGAAAACTGTCGATATTTACGACTCAATGACGTTCGAAGAGTATGTATGTTTCACTGATGTAAGGTCTAAAGAGAAGTATGTATCGAGTGCAGTGTTTCATCCGATGTGGACTGGGATTGTAGCCATAAGCTATGCAGATGGTTCACCAGCCGTTATGAAAACGTTGAGCAGTCGTCCTGATCCTATACAAAGAGCAGTGTATGGCTTAAATCCAGTGATGATTTGGAGTCACATTGACAGTCTGATTCCTAAGCTTTATTTAGAATCTCCTAGAGAAATCAAAATGCTTTCTTTCTGTCCTTTTGATGAAAACATATTGGTTGGTGGATGTATAAATGGACAATTGGTTGTGTGGGATTTAACAAACAAGTTGGAAAACGTTGAAAAAATTGAAGTCCTGAGCGAGACGAGAGAGAAGTATCGCATCGCTATGAACGCCCACATGGGGTGGATGAAAAGCGTTCAAGACAATGCTGTTGTTCAGTCAACCGTTCTCAGTAACTTACTTACAAGCCACTATGGTCCTGTCACCACAATCAAATGGCTGTCTCCAAACTTTATGGTCACTCCAACAGGAAAGACAACAGTTATGAAGGACAAAAAAAAATCACTCATGTTCTTCACCGGTTCTGAAGACGGCAATATTTTGATTTGGAATTTATCCGTTGAAAATGTTACGATGTTTGAAGGTAAAAAAGTAAAAAAGTCAAAACGAGTGTTGAAACGGCCATCCGGATTGCTGGTAGATGTCTCGCCACTGAAGGTTTTAGACCGGAACTTACAACCCTGTTATAAAGTAATTTTAGGCGTGGCTGGTCAACCGCAAACATTAGCGCTTCAAAGTTTCGGAATAAACACACCCACCGTAAAATATCATTACGCACCAAGAAATTCCGGCTCAGGGCGCAAGTATTTTACGTGTGAAATAATCCCTCAGAACGAAGACGAAATTAGTTCAATATTATACTGCGGGTCTCAGCACGGTGAAATGAGGCGGATCACCTGGGAAGGACACGAGTTTAATACCGGAGAAGTTGTGAACTCAGAGTATTGTGATATTGTGTACAACTGTAATATCCACGACGGTATAATAACTTGGGTACAGAAAAATCCCTTCATCAATCAAATAACAGTAACAGTGGGAGGTAAAATATTTGCTATTTGGTCTGATAAATTGTTGAATCGACCACTTATTTGGAAGAAACGCCCATACCGCCTGACGGACGCAAAATGGTCGATGTACAAACCTAGTATGTTGTTTATAGCCACGTCTGAAGGAGATCTTGAAACTTGGGATTTACTGTTGAGGAGCGATCAGCCGATTTCCATACAGACCTTATCAGGAACTATGCTAACAGGAGTCAGCCTTCACTCATTACCTCTGGCCAAAAATATTGTTGGTGTAAGTGACATTAGTGGCTCATTTAGGATGTTTTTGGTCCCACCTATTTTTATGATCGAAAATCCTTCATATACAGGGCGCATGGAGAGCATGATTGTAAGAGAATTAAAAGTAATGCAATCTTTTAGTGCTTGGCAAGAAAATTGGATGAAAAACAACCAACAAATCTTGCTAGAAATAAAACGAAAGGAAGGTCTTCTTCTTGCAGAAAAAGAAGAAGAAAAGCGTAGATTACGGGAAGAAGAAGAGAAAAGATTAGAAGAAGAAGCTGAAGCTAAGCGCTTAGCAAAGATGAAAGTCATAGGTCCAGAAGAAAGATGGCAGCAGATCATCCAAAAACTTATAGAAAGAACTATAGCAGTAAAAAAGAGAATAAACCGAGCAGAGTTGATAGAGCACGAGAAACCTTTGCGAGAGCTTGAGGCCCAACGTTTGGAGAAAGAGAGAAGAATGCTGGAAATTATGAAGAATCAGAAAACAATATTCAACGACACGGTCGCTATTCTATTCCCAGAAGCTATAAAAAAGAAAGAAAAAGTCAAGAAAAGCCTTCTATCAGATGATAAGCGATCTCTGAAAAAGGAGTACTTAGAAGATTATGAGTATTTGAAGCAAAGTGCTTTTAGGACTGTTAAAGATAATCCATATAAGGTCCCGTTTTCTTGGGATGCCACTTTAGCAGAAGGGAAAGAAAGAAGACAGGCTCTTAATGCGCACGAGGATTATATAAACCTGCATAAAACTAGGATTGAGGAAGAGATTAGAGAACCAGCGCCTCAAGCACCAGCAAAGTTAACTGTAAAAAAGAAAGCTTCCGAGCCGACTGGTGATGTTGAGGACGAACTCAATTCGGATGATGAAATTGCTCTGTAGTTCAGATTATATAAAATAGATATATGAATCCTGGGAAATAAAAGGACAGAGAAAAGACGATCATAAAAAATAAACGAGTTCTGATCATTGACATTATTTTATGCTGTGCATCAGTAGTTTAGCTTTTTAAAATGGGTTTTTAAATAGTTTTCTTGAATTATGCTTGAGAATATTATATATTAAAGTTATTTTTAAGTTTTTTTCGGTATTTTATTTAGATAATTGATAGATTCAGGCGTTACTTTGAGAAAATCCATTACAAAATAAAAAACAGTCGAAAAATATCTAGTACTATTCCGCTTAACCTTTTAACAGTTACCACAGTTAACCTCAAAAGAAAAATATCGACACGTGTTTCATCCCTCCACGGGACATCCTCAGGACCATCGACTTATCAGTGACCTCATCAGTTAAAAGGTTAAGCGGAATAGTACTAGATATTTTTCGTCTGTTTTTTATTTTATTTTATTTAGATCATCACCAGGTTAACGTAGTTGTTAGCATCCTACTTCGTAGGTTATCAATCATCGGGCGTTGCAGTCATCGTCACGTGACACGAAGCGCAGGGCACACCAGCTAGCGGCGAGCCAGTCGTGCACCTCTTCATATTTCGGTTTATACCGCGAACTACAGAAACAAGCTACGTCATACCTATTTCTGCCGCCAAGCAGTAATGCTCGCATTGCTGTGTTCCGGTGTGAAGGGTATGGTTTCCGGTGAAATTACTGGCACATGAGGCTTTCGATCTTAGCCTCAAGGTGGCAACCCGCGAGTGATACCTCTGGTATTGCAAGCGTCCATAGGCTGCGGTAACCGCTTACCATCTTGTGGGTCGTACGCTTGGTTGCCACTTTAGTTGTATAAAAAAAAAAAAAAAAAAGTCATCGTATGGTTTCCCACATCTTGCTTTGCCCGTTCGCTTGCTAGCAGGTGTGGCCTGCTCTTAGAGCTAGCTCCATAAGTTTAAATGAATACTTACCACATTGAGCTCCTCCATATCGTCACAGTTGAACGGCGGCGCGCATAGTTTGCGCTTCATATGTATGGGCGTGGGATGTTTCTGCCGCGAAATCTTGGAGTAGACTGAACGGGTTAGATGTTGAACCTGAAAAGAAACAAAAGTTTTGTTAAGTCTTTTACGAAATCGGCTAACGGGGCAACAACCGAGCAAAAGCGGTAAATACCATACCAAAAAAAAAACACTCAAGTATAACTTTTTTCAAGTAACAGGACGGTGTATTCGTTTGATCTTTGAGCTTGAAGTAGTTCTACGTAGCACTATACTACGCTCTTCATCAAGATTCATAATCATTTTAGTCTCTTTCGCCCAGTAGTTTTACAAAACAATAAAACTTGCACTGCTTAGAGGCAGAATATCTGGTACTCCAGTAGTACCTACTATGACCAAGGGTCCTTAAACCAAGAGAAAGAATGCAGCTCTACTTCCCATTAAAAATATTTGTCGATGGCTTTTAATATAAATAAATAATAAATAATGCTGGACATTGCACACAGCATCATCTAGCCCCAAGGTAAGCTGCTGTTAAACAGAGCTGTATTATGGGTACTAGATGACTGATATATATTTAATACAATACAATTACATAGATAGATATTTTTTTTTTATTATATATAGAAAATACACAGAACACCTGGAACAAATATTTGTAGATCGCACAAACATTTGTCCCGAGGCGGGAATCGAAGCCGCAACCTCTGCGTCGCAGGCGGACTTGCGTCCGCTGCGCCACATCGGTCATTTTATAAAATATATTTCTTTAATGTATTTACTTTTCTGTTTTTGTGACATCGGCTTTAATTAATTGTCCTCTTTGATACGGGATCATGGATGGACGGGGGATGCCGACAAAGGTTTTTTTATGTTCAGAGATAAAAAATACTGCTTCTTTTATCACAGTTACATAATTGTATCATCATTATAAACATGAATCAACCTTTTTCAATGTTCTCACTTTCCACAAGTGGGATAGCCACAAGTGGCTCTCAAACGAGACTGAATTGTTTTTTTTTATATCAGCAAGTGACAAGACAATTAAGGCGCCCACCTGATGTTAAGCACTTTTTCACACAGTTTTCAAGTGTTTGCGTGCACTGCACTGCGCTTATCACCCCGAGACATTGTTGTTAAGTCTCTTTCGCCCAGTAATTTCACTTGCTACAGTGCCCTTCAAACCTAAACACAGTGCAGCTTGCACACTGCTGCTTGGAGGTAGAATATCTGACACTGCGGTGGTACCCACCAAGCCGGACGCTTGCTAAAGAGTCCTACCACCAGGTAAAATTTGTTGTTACTCTACAAAGCAGACACAAACGGATCAGTGAAGTATCTACATGACATGAACCATTCATTGATCTTCCACTGTACACAGTATAGTTCGCACGGCAGATCTAGGCTTCCGTAAAGTTTGTGATGCGCAAAGACACTTAACTTAGCTACGGCCGAGATCCGCCGTGCGAACTATACATGAATATACTTGTCTCATGATGTTTTTCTTCACCGTTTGATTCCACATGAAAATCGTGGTTATATTTACCAAATGGTTACCTACCGGGTTGACTAAGAAAAAGCCGCGTCTAAGTTAATGTTCTTGATACTACATTTATCTCAGTTATTTAATAAAACCTGGTAAAATTATTCGTCGCCCAAACAAATTTAATTTTCTCAAACATTTGTTTGTTCAAAAGGGGAAAGTGTAAAAAGTTTCAAACTCTCCATCCTTTTAAAGCTCAGTGAATGGAATAAATTAACGTATTAGCCGTACCTTTAATAAGAGCTTTGAGTATTAAATTCTGGCTTATGAGCTTGGGTCAAAGTTATCGAAAGGGTTTTGATAACAAATCACTAATGCTTATAACGCTCAAGCTGACAAAGTTGTATAAAGCAGATCAGCGAGGACTGTTCCTCGTAGTTATCATTTGGATGGGTGACCGCCAGTGTATTAAATCCGTTGCGTAGTTTGAAAGATCTAAATTTCTACTTAAGTACATGAATACAGAGAGACAGATAGCGGAAGACGACTGTTTTATAATATGTAAAGATAGTCAAAGTATATGACAAAGTATGATTACTTTGATTATCTTTACATATTATATATATATATATTATATTTATAGTATGACAGATTTTTTTAACAATTGATTTGATTTTATGTATTAACCTGTTTCCTGATAATTGTGACTTAATTTTTATTTTTATTTTTCTCGTTGACTAAATAATTTAGTTAATATTTTTTATTATAAATAATGATGATGAGTTTGACATTTCATTTAAGTACTTATTAAAATTGTATATTTGTTGTATAAAATTGCATGCCGTATAAGTTGGCGAAATGTGTGATACCAATTGTCTCTAACATATTTGAAGCAAATAAATTTAATTTAATTTAATTTCATTTCATTTCTTACATCTCTCTAAATTCTGACCCCGGCTTTATAATTTAAATATGAATAAGATAAGATAAACCTTTATTCGGAACTTACGGCGAAAATACCCGTAAATAGATAAAACCGTTACAGTTTCCTAACCTTTTTACTTATTCTCGACCATCCGTTCTATCAGATGTTCAGCCCGCTAACCCGTTTGGAGAGGTTTTATGAAAAAAATCTTTACTGCTTATGAAAGGGAGGGTGATAGGAGGGTGAAATATGGCGGTCATTTTAGAGCGCTCGTGACGTAGCTGGCTAAGTTGTTAACAGATCAACGAAGTTGAGCACTGTTCATCTTTCAGGTGGGTGACCGCCAGTGGCAATATGAACTGAGCGCTCCCGTGCTTCGGAGGGCACGTTAAGCAGGGTCCCGGCTTTTCCAAAGTTGTTTGGCCAAGACAGAGGCCTTCGGGCGGCCTAGAAACTCTGTCATCAGAGTTGGCGACTCATACGAACTTACTTCCTTTCTTATTTTAGACCGTATCCCAGAACTGACTGTACTAAAGCTTGAGTGAAGGACGTGAATATGAATTAGATTGTTGGAAACAAACATTTTCAAAATTCGTTACAAATACTAGTTGATCGCTTTGCAACTTTTTCCACGCAAACTTTTTCCCGCTGTATCCTCGAGTTGAGCTTTGGAAATTATTTTCTAAGTGCACCTCTACAGTTTAAAAGAAACACAACCTTACGTTTATTAAATAATCATGTTATAAAATCTGTCATTATTCGTTTGAAAGAATAACAATGGAATAACATAGGTACTATAAGTACACATTAGCGAGTTTTTTTATGAATAAGGGCATTACATTCTATTGATCTGTGCACCGATGGTCTAGTGGTAGTGACCCCGTCTTTTGATCCTAAGGTCGTGGGTTCAAACCCGGTCGTGCACCAATGGATTTTTCTGTTCGAAAAATTTAAGTCCAAGAACTAAAAATTCGAAAGACATGTGCCATCCAGCAATCCGCATTGGGTCCGCGTGGTGGATTAAGACCTAATCACTCTCGCCCAAGGGTAGGCCAGTGTCCCAGCAGTGGGAACATTAGAAGGCTGTCATGATGATGATGATTCTATTGATCACGAAGCTATAGATAGTGATTAGGATCAAGATGTGATTGACTGTTATAGTTCGGACTGCCATGACAGCTCAACGTGCCTCTCGAGGCCCGGACGTGTATAAACTTCTAAAAAATTAGGTTAATGAAGTAATTAAAAAGTCTGCTCTGCTTTCTGCTTTGGGATTTTATATTAGGCGAGGTTTCTAACGATATTTAAGTTTGAAAATAAAAAAAATGTAGTTGAACTCCTTGGAAGTCAATGTAAAAATTTTGCAGTTACCTATGTACTAATTTCATAATGCTGGACAATACACACAGCATCATCTAGCCCTAAGCTAAACAGAGCTTGTGTTATGGGTACTAGATGACTGATCAATACATAGATAGATATTTTTTATTATAGATAGAAAACACCCAGAACACCCGGAAAGTTTAAAATTCAAAAAGCAATGGATTTTGGGTTGGTGGGACCATTATTTGATGACTGTTCCCAGTATACATTTTATTTTATTTAATTAATGAACTTTAGTAGAAGTTTCAAGTCTTTTATATGAAACTTTTCTGAAGTAACGTTGCAAAGGAAATCGGTATAAACTTCAGAATTCAGTTTAATAAACTTTGGTACAAAGTCGAAGCTTTATAAGTAAACTAAAAGGGGAACTTAAACTAAAAAACTGAGCATTAAACTTTGACTTAGCTACGTGCAGCTCTTTGAAGTAAATTCTGACTGTGAATACCTTAATTAAAACCCTAATAACGCAATGAGAAAGCACATTTTCCAATTGCAAGGAGCTATCAGGAAATAGCTATTCGTATTATACGTAGCTTTGAGAAGCGCTTGTGACGTAGCTAGATAATTCGTTCTTAAGAGATCAACGAAATAAGCAACGGTCATCATTTGGATGAGTGACCGCCAGTGGCAACCTTAATTCTATCTACATCATTAGATAACAGGCAATGATATTTGCAACATTTCTAATTTCCTGTATAAACTTATACAGCTATACTCTAGTAATGTGCATGCATTACTGTGCTAAGGTTTGAAGGGCACTGGATGAAACTACGTCTTGAAGAGCCGCAATGCAAGATTCAAGATTCAAGATCATGCATTGCCACACAATACTTTAAAACTCGAATTTTTAGGTGACGATATTTTACGACTTTTATCGTTATAGACAAATGTGGTGCGACTTGATTATTTTGTTATTCGCTGACATAAAAAAAAGTGTGAACAAAGCTACGTCTCGCTGACTCGATGAACCGCAGAGCAAGATTCAAGATTCAAGATCATGTGTGCCACGCAGAACTTTAAAACTCAAATTTTTAGATGACGATATTTTACGACTTTTATTGTTTTATTTTATTGGTGCGACTTGATTATTTTGTTATTCGCTGACATAAAAAAAAGGTGTGAACAAAGTTACGTCTCGATGAACCGCAGTGCAAGATTCAAGATTCAAGATCATGCAGTGCCACGCAGAACTTTAAAACTCAAATTTTTAGATGACGAAGCAGCTTTTATGGTCAGACATGGTGCTTAACGTCAGGCGACTTTTCGGCGGAGGTTATTGCTCACATAAAAAAGTGTGAACAAACTGTAAACAACAAATTCTAGAAAATACCAGTCTTTATTTTGTAGTGGCCGTATAGCCTTTAAAGGCTACTTTGTATTATCACTCAATAGTATTACGGTGGACTGCACTTTGAAATAATGTTAGAGCATTTCAGTACGAGTTGGTAAAGAGAGAGAAACTTCTCGAATTCTCAGATGTACTTATGAACTGGTTGAAGTTCCCACGAGTTGTATTTTAGCAAACATTAAAACCTCGTGAACTTATTTAGTTCTAAAGTTTTGAAATAGGCATGATGACTGGCTTTGAAAACTGTTTTATTGTGTTCAGAAGTATCGACTTTATGCAAAATATAACTTATTATTTCAGAAATTAATGGTTTAGTAGTAAATGCGATTTTTTTTATTCAAAAATTTACGCCAAACCGCGCTGAGGAGTGAGTGAGATGATTTTTCTGGTTTTTATATTCCTTGAATCCTTTTTATAAGACGTAAATTTAGTGATTCTTGGTTACTGTCATCATGCCTATTCTCTAATGGTAACGATAAGAACACTGGTGTTCTACTGGTAGTGACTGGCTTACAGATTCTAAGGTTGTGGGTTCGAAACTGTCGTATATTGAAAAAAAAATGAAAAATAAAATGAAAAATGAAAAAGAAAAAATCTTTATTGACAGAGACACATACACAATGCATTATCTTATGGTCCTCACACTAGGCTGAGCCTGCATCGTGAGGGCCAAAAATATATATTTAACATAGCGGTTTATGCCTCGGGTGGAAAACATACCAAAACTAAAGTAGTAGGTACTCACCTACTCTAAAAAGCAGACAAATACTAAAACTACAACATAATCAGTATAAAACTAAAATCATAAGTAGGTAGGAACAAAGAATAAGTTTATTACAAGTGTAGAACAAACATTAAAATGGTCGCCGGTCAAATCAAAAAGGTCAAAGAGTAGTAGAGTTCTCTGTGATAGAACTCGTCCGGGGAAGGACTACCACCATACCTATTTCTGCCGCCAAGCAGTAATGCTCGCATTGCTGTGTTCCGGTGCGAAGGGTATGGTTTCCGGTGAAATTACTGGCACATGAGGCTTTCGATCTTAGCCTCAAGTGGCAACCCGCGAGTGATACCTCTGGTATTGCAAGCGTCCATAGGCTGCGGTAACCGCTTACCATCTTGTGGGCCGTACGCTTGGTTGCCACTTCAGTTGTATAAAAAAAAAAAAAAAAAATGGTCAAGGCTCATGGCACTCTTTGGGGGCAGCCTCTGTCCACTGTCCAGCCGTGCACTTTTATTTGTTACTTGAGCTAACTACTTGATAGTCTAGTCATTAATTGACATTAAAAAACCCAAGATATATATTTATTTTTATTTTATACCACTAAAATGGCAACCTAGCGTACCTGACAGTCTACTTGATGGTAAATGGTTAACAGTCCACTTGATGGTAAATGGTTAACAGTCCACTTGATGGTAAATGGTTAACAGTCCACTTGATGGTAAATGGTTACCGTAGCCCACGCTTACTACATCAAAGGTATCATAAAGGTATCATAAGGTAATGTGTTAATTTAAACTATTTTAAATTTAATGTTTGTAAATGTTTGTATGCCCAAATGGCAGGATCTAGAGCTCATATATTATTATTACCATCATTTTATATTACCTAGGATCGCAAACAATAAATGATTATGATTATGATATGATATGATTATGAAGATATCATACATGTAACTAATTCAACAGCAACTCGAAAGCTACAATAACCAGTGCTAGCCACCCCATTCAACCCTTTCTCCGTGAAAAAAGAAACTCCACACCAATTACTTGCACCCTGAGGACTTAGCAAACAATCGGGACCCAATGAAAAGGCTGAATTATCGATTTCTGAATTCGCCGCTTTCGAGCGATTTTATTGGTTGAAAGCTTGTGGCTCACCGCAAGCTATGGAATAATACTATTTATATTCATACGAGCTGACCCGCGTGGTTTCACCTGCTTTTTTTCAGTTTTTATGCTATCCCACGGAAGAAGTCAATTTATCTGGGAGAAAAAGTAGCTTATGTGTTAGGGATTTATCATCTACATTAATTTAAATTTTTCATTACAATCGGTTAAGTCGTCACGGAGTATACACACAGACTTTTACATTTAACATTAGTAGAATTTCTTACAAGCTGCGCTCCGCAATTTCACCGGATTTTATGCAATTTTTATGTGAGGAAACAGATTTTTTTTTATTGTGGAACTCAGCGACCTAAAAATTTGACAGTTCTTGACCTGTTCGCCGACAGGACAATTCGTCATTGACCTATCCGCCGATAGCCCTCCATGTTTATAAGAATAAGAATAAGAATAAGAATAAAAATAATAATAAGAATAAGAATAAGAATATTTTTATTATAAAACTGCTATAAATGGTAAAATTAAAAATACAAAAATAGTCCAACAGTTTGCCCTTTTCGGACGTACAATATACCTCTAAGCCCTTTTTCATTTTCAAGACTAATTGAATGGAAATAAAAGAACATTATTTTTTGCCAAAAAAACATTTAGATGTATACAACACTTTGATCTCATGTCGCAAATTGAAAAGGTTTTCCATGAGCTGATATTGTGGTGAATTGTCTTTTTTGCCTGGTTTTGGGATAAGCTTTATTTTACAAAGGGCTTTTCGCTTCATCCAGTAAATGTGAAGAGCTCTCTAACAACAAGGGTTAAAATAACAAAACTATTTATAATTTAATTGACTGATAATGGTAACTTGAGAGCACTGGTGGTCTAGTAGTAGTGACCCGCCTTCCGATCCTAAGGTCGTGCGTTTGAATCCGGTCGTGCACCAACGGAGTTTTCTACTCGCAAAAATTATGTGCACGATGCCAGTAAACATCGTGAGGAACGGCACGTCTAAGAACTAAAAATTCGAAAGACATGTCCGATTCGCATTGAGTATGCGTGGTGGATTAAGACCCAATCACTGTCGCTTAAGAGTAGGCCAAAGTCCCAAAAGCAGAAACATTAGTACGCTGTCATAATGATGATGGTAATTTTTATTAGATGACCTCGGTGGACGAGTTAACTAAACCTTTTGAGACACAAGAGATGCGGGTTCGATTCCCACTGCAGAACTAATGATTGCCAGATCTGCAAATATTTAGCCTTCCTTTTTCTTATTATCCCTTCTAATCTATCCCTACTGGTAGAAAAGAACGGATTTTTATTCCACCTATTACTACTAGGGGGGATAATTTTGCACTTATATATACTGTTACAATCATTTAGGCAATAGGTATTATAATTTAACCTGGTTCTAGGCTCCTGGGAAAAAAACCAATAGCATTCCTCATTGTGTGGCTCAAGCCTTACTTGGTTTTCATCACTAGCATTCAACTAAGCCTCGAGGGACTTACAAGCGCCATCAATAAGACCTCACTCAAAAGTGTTTGTACCCTGTTCGAAGAATTTTGAACTATATGTAAAAGTTCTAGTAACTGTGGGTTTGTTCATTGTCGATAAAGAAAATTCCTAACAAGTTTAACTTTGTTTGAAAGTTTTAATTGCTCTATAACTGTTAAAATAATAACATTGCGTCCCTACTGTTATTAAAGACGACAAATATTCTTTATGCACTTTTAACTTTTTGCTATCAAATACTTTACAACATTTTATTTATTTATACATGAGCGAAGACGCAGGCAAAAATTAGTACTTTAAACCACTCCAAACTTAAACTCAATTTAAATGTTTATTATGTAAAGTCACACGATTTTCAACCCTAATTTCATTTGGACAACCTCTCAACCGATCCACAGCGGAAAAGAGCTTTAGAGTAAAAATGTTTCGCTTCGTTTAATCTAACAAGATTCAGTCGGTAGACGTCAATCTAAGTAGGAGCCTCAAGGGCCATCAGTCACTAACTAAATCGAAGTTGAACTTTGACCTGGATACGATAATTACCTGATATAAGAGTAGTAGAGTTCTTTGTGATAGAACTCGTCCGGGACCACCTAATTCTGCCAAGCAGTAATGCTCGCATTGCTGTGTTCCGGTTCGAAGGTTTCCGGTGAAATTACAGGCACATGAGACTTTCCATCTAACGTCTCAGGGTGGTAACACGCTAGTGATATCTCTGATGTTGCAAGCGTACATAGGCTACGGTAACTGCTCTCAAGTGGGCCGTACGCTTGGTTGCCACTTTAGTTATTTAAAGATTGTAACCTATGTATGCTGTCATTCGTATAATATATATTTAGTATACAATTACAAAATATTGTTATTGCAAAACCTCATGCAAGTGAAATGAAATGAAATGAAATGAAATATTTATTGTTTGTGAAACTAGGTGTATGGGGCTGGTAGATAATAAACATCACTGTCAAAAAGTTTCTCTAGTTGCTACCAGCTGGCGTACAAACGTTGAACTTATTAGTAGTTAAAAAAGAAAAAAGTATATACTAAAAATGTTCAACAATTAATTCAAGCATGCAAAAATTACTTTATCATAACAAATGTCAAATAATTAGAATAAACAATTTTTTTTTTATACAACTGAAATGGCACCCTAGCGTACGGCCTACAAAATGGTAAGCGGTTACCGCAGCCTATGGACGCTTGCAATGCCAGAAATATCACTCGCGGGTTACCACCTTGAAGCTAAGATCGAAAGCCTCATGTGCCAGTAATTTCACCGGAAACCATACCCTTCACGCCGGAACACAGCAATGCGAGCATTTCTGCTTTGCGGCAGAAATAGGTATGGTGGTAGTACTTACCCGGACGAGCTCTATCACAGAGAACTCTACTACTCTTCTCTAAAAATAACTAGCAAAGTCAAATTTAAACAGTAATAAAATTACACAAAGGCAAAAAATGACAGCTTTGTCCTGCAACTCGATTGCTTACGATATGAAGGCTGTACTCATGAACTACCTTTGTTATAGTGATTGCATTGTCTGTGATAAAAACCTCTTGTGAGTAAAATAATTTTAATAAAATAATATTTTTTAAAATAATTTTAATAAATAAAGAAGGAATTTTCAAAGTTTAGAACAAGCAAGTATACGAACAGTTTCTGAAAGTTCTGGTATTAAATGAATGCCAAAGTTTGTTTTATTGTTGAACAACGCCAACGGCCGAACGAAAAAGTGTGTACCTACTTACTTAACAAAAGTTATTTTCGTTCAGAAATAATGTGAATTAATTACATGATTAAAAAATATAAATTTAAATGAAGACAGAGCGAGGCCGAGGCTGTCCGAAAGGGATGAATTATGCTAGACCTTGGCTGGAACGAGCCATGTCAGATTTGCTAATATTTATATAACGCTCCCGTGCTTCGGAGGGCACGTTAGGCAGTCGTCCGAATCCGGGACTGGGTGGTGCAGAGGTCAAAATGTCTGTAGGATCGGCTGCCTTACTCATACGAACTTATTAATATTATTATTTTTTAAGAGTAGTAGAGTTCTCTGTGATAGAGCTCGTCCGGGGAAGGACTACCACCATACCAATTTCTGCCGCCAAGCAGTAATGCTCGCATTGCTGTGTTCCGGTGTGAAGGGTATGGTTTCCGGTGAAATTACTGGCACATGAGGCTTTCGATCTTAGCCTCAAGGTGGCAACTCGCGAGTGATACCTCTGGTATTGCAAGCGTCCATAGGCTGCGGTAACTGCTTACCATCTTGTACGCTTGGTTGCCACTTTAGTTGTATAAAAAAAAAATATTATTATCAGCCTGCATTATCCTACTGCAGGGCAAAGGCCTCCCCATCCCCCATACATTCATATGAACTTACTTACTTTTTATTACACCGAGTCTGCGCCGAGTCGTTACGACTCCGAGACGGACGTAGCATACATCATAATACATCCGGACCTTTGGCAAACGTAGATGGCGCTGCCCGCAAAGATTTTGGCTTGTGGGCACTACTTAGGTACAAACCTTGGCTTGAACCATTTGCCAGGGGGAGCGCCCCAAAAGCAGGGCTTTTAATATCGGTATTTTCAAATACCGGCTCGACTGACCTTTATGTGGTACCGGTACATCTTTGGTATCGATATAAATTATACCGCTTCTTTTCTAGAACCGGTATAATCCGACTTAGTGCGGTATCGGTAATTTCATCGGTATCGGTACTAGAAAAGTTTTCAATAAGTAAAAGTCGAAACAGGAGGTCTTCGACCTCGCCAAGATTTGGTGTATAGAGTGTTTTCTGTCTGAGCTAAATGATCAGGTTCTGGATCACCAAGCATGTGCCGTGGTCTACGCAGATAATAACTTAATACATTGAGTGTAGACGTTTGATGACGCATTCTATTTAATTAATGCTTTTGAGTGCGACTGCAAAACGTCGTAGCACTGCTCTACGCAAAATTTTTCGTAGCACGGTGTCAAGCCACCAAAAATAGTACAAAGCGTTTGGCCCACTTGATGTTACTAGGTACGCTTGCAACATTACAGATATCATTTACGCAAGCTGAACAAAGTGAGGCTAGGTAAATGAAGTGATTCTATCGGTTCCTAACAAACACATCCCTCGCTACACATCCTAGCACATTTTTGGTAGAAACGTCTAAATTCTAATGTATAAATGTGTTTTGGGATACCGTAATTAAATTTATTAGTGTTTACATTTCGTATACAATCCCTGCTATATATTACGTTAGCTCGTCCACTGGACAATGTTTATGTTCTTAGTCCGGCTCAATTAGCTGATGGGCGTGTAAATGAGCCGATAATAGCGATATACCCTTTTGCAACGTGATATTTTACCCGCTTTATGAGGGTCTGGGCAGCCATTATATAGAGTATCACGGAGAAGTACTAGTGATGGTCTGTTGAGTACGTCAAGGGTCTACTAACTTCTCGTATTTTTATTTTTAGCATTACTACAAGGAACTTAAACATGATTTATACAGCATCTTAGATAGATATATAGATAAGACATGTATTTGCAACTTTAAGCACACACATACAAAACTAATATACAGAAATAGTGCTCTGACTAATATACAACAATAACGCGCAATACACACAGCGGGCGGGCGCGGGTCAGGTGTTTTTTGTTTTATTTAGTATGGACGACAAGAATGACAACACACTACGCGTGCGCGGGTCAGGTGAAGCGCGGCAGCCGCTCCCGCGTTCAGTGTGATGTCATCCTTGTCGTCCATACTAATTAAAACAAAAAACACCAGCGGCGGATCTGAGTCGAACCGCGCCCGCCCGCTGTGTGTTGCGCGTGAACGAAACGAACGAACTTCAAACGTTTGAATAAAATACTGGAGTGATGACTTTTTTGATTTTTTTCATTACGTCTTTTAAAGCTAGATTCGACCAATTTTTGGAATAACTATTCCGCGGAATAAGAAATATCAAATACAAGTAAGCTCTCAGTTTACTTGGCTAACTACAATTTACTCTGCGAATAGTGCTTGTTCGAGTTTGGTGGATTAACAGGATCTTAAATATTTACTCGTAAAATGCGTTTGACTATTTTGGGTCTAAGCACAAAATAAAAAAAGTAACGTAGAAAAACAAAATAGTTTTTTTTTACCGTATTATTTACATTGCAGCACCATCTCATAACATACTCGTCAATAATTTATCCATTATTGCTCTTATGTTTATATTTAGATTGAAATTTAATATATATCAATTATTACAATCTTAGTTATACTTTACATTATATTATTCTACTGGACAGCATTAGTACCCAAACCAAGAAAACCTGTGATATGGCAAACATGCAAATATTTGGCCCTCCGCCGAGCAAACATGCAAATATTTATAACTAACTGTTGCCCGCGACTTCTTTTGCGTGGCACTCGGGAACGGTACTTTTATGTCCTATTCCCGGTATCTATCTATGTTTTAAATTTCAGGTAAATCGGTTCAGTGGTTGTCGAGTTATAAAGAACAAACATCCATCCAAACTGTAACTAATTATATACAATACATATTTTCTTATTCCTAAATTTCTTTAGGTATGCTGTGTTATTAAACGTTTTGTTATATTTTCAATTCTATTCTAAATGAAATAGACTTCTTTTGTAAAAGAACAAGACTAATTGAAAATTAACAATGCGTGTGATTCAACTACGTGAAGACAGAAACGTCTTGAAGATCAATGGATAATTCGCTTCAGTAACCCATTCACTGTTCAGTTGAGTAATCAAAGAATGAAAAAACCGTATTTCTACATCATTGATTTTACAATTACCTACCTAAGTATTTTTTAAGGTTCCTTCCTTTACCATAACAGAAGAAACGACTGGGACCAGGAACCCATAGCACCACTATGTTGTCTGTCTGTCAGTTTGTCAAGATCCATTTTCTCAGGAACGGATAAAGATATCAACTTGAAATTTATGTCAAGTACTTACCTATCAATCTCTAAGGTCTATGAGCATAATATTGCCGTAGTAAAATGCATTCAAAATACGTTGAATCAATCTAGTTTTTATATAAAAAAATTACAACATAAGAGAAACTCGAATAATGAAGAATTTAAACTTTTTACACCTAAAAATAGACAATAAACTTTGTAACAAAGTTAAAAACTTCATTATCACTCAAAGCTTTAAGTTTCAAAGTTCTGCATGGCTTTGTACTTCGCGGCAAGTTTAAAAACTAATATTTCCGAACTTTCTAGACTATTTCACGAACTTACTTTTATAAGCTTTCTCTGAGTTATAAAACCAATGAATGTGATCAATATCTAAAACATGTTTCAATCAACCTCCACGGTGGAGGTTGATTGAAACACGGTGGAGGCTCCACCGATCCCTTTTAGAGTTTTAAAAGCTGCCCCCAATAGCGTAAGCGATATTATGGTAATAGTACTCGTGATCAGGAAACAATTTTTACTCGCGATATTCAAATGTCTGTTCTTAGGCTGGATTCGACCAAACTCGAATAAGCCCTATTCTTCGAATAAATCGTATTTACTCGCGAGTAAACCGACAGTTCCCTTGTATTTGACATTTCGTATTCCGCGGAATTTCAGATGTTGGTCGATTCCACCCATAGTCTAAAATGTATTTTATCTAAAGTCCATCTAACCCATACAAGTAATAGGCATGATGACAGTAACCAATAATCATTAAAATCACGCTTTCACTTAATGGAAAAAAGATTCAAGGAATTCAAAAACCATATTTCTTTTTACATTAGATGGGAGATTGATAATATTTTTACTAAAATAAAACTACAAAATACAGCAATCCGCCATAAAAGGTTGAACACCGATCAGGAGCATCTAGGCTCTCTGATTGGTGGTATCAAAAATATTGCAGAGTTTTAAACCTTATTGCTAAAATTATATATTGAAAACTGACATGATGACGTCACCGCTGTCACTCCGCGACTCAGCGCGTTTTATCGTGAATTTTAAAATTCAAATTTCAATCGGATTTTTTAACTACTAAACCATTAATTTCTGGAATAATAGGTTATTTATTGCCTAAAGTCGATACTTCTGAGTACAATAGAACAGTTTTTCAAAATCAGTCATCATGCCAATTCTCTAAACCAAGGTTAAATTGTCCCCATAGTATCTCCGATATGACTTTTGGTTACGTAATAGAAGGGCTAGTCGTTTCGCCAAACGAGTCACATTGCTGAAACAGTTTCGTGGTGGATTGCCCATTAGTATATTGCCCATTGAAAAAGGTTAAGCACTTTGTTTTTGAGGTTTAGTTACCTAAATTTCATACAAAAAACCTTAAGATTTATTCTTTTTCAGGTGCGGAGTTCTATAAATTATTAGATCTTATATGCTTTCGCTTTCCATCAAGCAAAATGGGCGACTCCTGTTTACTCAGCAATACAGGTTCTAAATATGTAAATCGTTGCGGCACTGACTGACTGAATGACTCACTCATAATCAAAACTTAGTTAACCGTAAAGTCAAGCCTGAAATTTTTATGTGCACGAAGAAAATAGTTGCTCGAAATTCAACATAGCGGGAAGAAATAATAGTGAAAAAGTTCAGCGCGGACAAAGTCGCCGGATCTACTACAAAATATTATCATGTTATCATGGAAATAAGATGAAATCAGGAGATATTTATATTTTTGCCAAAGGGCGGAAGGTAGAAGTTTTTATATGAGGTAAACTATTTCTCGTTTGCGTGTTTGTAGTATTCTGGGAAATGTAGATAGTATCTACATAATTTCCGTTATATAAAGCTAGCTAAAATGTAAAATCTACTTTTGCGAGTGTGTACACTTGTCAGTGGAATGTTTTCGATTAAAGAAGATAAACAAACAGGTTTAGATTGAAAATAGATATTTTTTTTTGTCCGTTTTCAAATCTTGTCACTCAGTACTTAGCGGAGCGCAGTATTGCGCACCCTTTACCGTTTTCAAAAATTTCATAAAATATTTTGAATTAGAGTTTGAATTTATACTTGAATGTGAATGCAGTGTTTTTTTTTTTTTTTTTTTTTTTATACAACTGAAGTGGCAACCAAGCGTACGGCCCACAAGATGGTAAGCGGTTATCGCAGCCTATGGACGCTTGCAATACCAGAGGTATCACTTGCGGGTTGCCACCTTGAGGCTAAGATCGAAAGCCTCATGTGCCAGTAATTTCACCGGAAACCATACCCTTCACACCGGAACACAGCAATGCGAGCATTACTGCTTTGCGGCAGAAATAGGTATGTGTGTGTGGCCGCAAGACGGAATGTAAAACTGTCCACTGACGTCCCAATATTGTAGAGTATTGGCATGTTTGCAACAAACAATTCCATAATCAAGAAATATACAAGACATTGGAAGTTTCATTTAAAGAGGACATTTCGAAACGTCTTACGAGCTAGGTAAAACATGCCTATGCCGGTAAAAGCCGGTATCAGCAGTAACTGTGTAGGTACCTATCGTTTTTTTGGTTGGAGCACTCTTTCATATCGTTCTCATACCTAACTATTTATCTACTTATTATCAAGATTCAAGATTTTTTTTTGCAAAATATGTGTAATAAATATATTATTTAAGCCTATGTGTTGTTCCAGGACTTAAGCCGTCTACATTCCAAATTTCATTACAATCGGTAATGTCGTTAAGGAGACGTGTTAATAAACATTCACACCACACACCCAGACTTTATTGGGATCTTCCTCGGGGGTCAATAAATGGGTTTCTTTATTCCTTTGTTGTCATGTTGAGCACCATGCTTAGTAACAAGGAAGTATATCGACTTCCTTGCTAAGAAATATATTTTATATTTCATATTTCATTTATTCATTGCTCACATGTACATATGGTTGCTTATGATGTTAATTAATACATTTTTTTAACATAATATATAAAATAAGATTATAATTTCAATTTTCTCTGTGTTGGCGTCTCCCAAATATAGAAAGTTTTGTACAATTTACATTAGGTACTTACTCTAAAAAAAATGAGGCAAAAGCCAATATGGCGTCTTAGGGGCGAACAGACCGGAAATTAGTTTTTAAATTGTTTTAACTCTTTAAAAAATGTGCGGAGTTACCATAATTTAGCATAATTTATTTACACTAAGATAATACTATATTTCTGGCCCTGAAAGCGGCCCTGTTACTTTTTGAGACGGACCATAAAACTAAGCGAGGCTTGTTAGTCGCAGGAAATCGAGATTAAACGAGATCACTTTTTTCCGTAGATTGTCTTTGAAATGGCTCCGTAAAGTGAGAATTGGAATCGTCAGCCATCTCGTAAACTTAATTGAGTTCTTCCATAGCGCATTTAGTAAGTTTTGTTTGAGTTTAGCGCGTTTAAGAGCGTTCGTGACGTAGTTAAGTTGTTCCTTAACAACAAAGTTAAGCACTGTTCCGCGTAGTCACCATTCCATCCCATCCCACCCATCTGGCGGTCACCCATCCAGGTGACCGCCAGTGGCATTTTCAACTGAGCGCTCCCGTGCTTCGGAGGGCATGAAAGTTGTTATGCCATGACAGAGGCCTTGGGGCGGACATAAAACTCTGTCACCAGAGTTGGCCTGATACAAACTTAGTCACTCAAACTGTTTCTTTTTTAATGTCAGCAAGTGACAAGACGGTCAAGTCACCACGCCTGACCATAACAGATGCAGTCCCACTCAAGGTTATTTTTTTAAGTTCAGCGTGGCACTGCACTGCGCTCATCACCCCGAGACAATGCTGTTAAGTCTCTTTTGACCAGTAATTTCACTTGCTACAGTGCCCTTCGAAGCTAAACACAGTAATGCTCGCACACTACTGCTTGGAGGTAGAATATCTGGCACTGCGGTGGTACCCACTAAGACAGACTCTTGCTGAGGAGTCCTACCACCTGGTACTGGTATGTAAAACTCAGTATCCTGGTCCAGGTACAAGTTACTGGTTGTTCAGGAAATATTCAAACTTTTTTTTTTCTTGGGTTCTTATAAGTGAAAACACGTTTTGCACGATTTTTCGAAAATCTTGGATGCAAAAAAAAAACTAAATAGGTAATTATTATTGAAAAATTTGTTTGATTTGACAATTGCATTTTTATAATTAAAGTTTTGAATAAAGTCTACGCTCAATATAAACATTATATTATTCTTCGGGTCTCATTCTTCTTGGTTCGCATCTTCGGGCAGGTAGGTACTTAAATTATCTGAATGCCTGCTCGTACGTAAAATCTTAATAAAAGAAAGGTAAAAAATATGTCGCTATGTATGAAAAAATTCAATCTCGAATACGAGAGAACGCTATTGTATTGCATGACTAGTGAGAGCCTGTGACTTTCTTTGAATTTTAATTTATTTTCTGAGACTTATTTTTATACCATCTGAGTGGTACCAAGCCGTACCCCACATGATGGTAAGAGGTCACCGTAGTCTATGAACGCTTGCAACATCAGAGATTCACCTGAGAGTTAGATCTAAAGCCTCTTTTAATCCAATTCTAATAAACTGTCAAACTATTGTACTCTTGGAAACAAGATTGTTTGTCATGAAAATGTCATATTCTAATACTTGTCCAATCTAAATTGATCAATTTAAGAGTTATGGGCCATTTATACCATACAATAATTGCATGCAAGAATTGCCTTGCCAAATTCAGTTTAGAACATTTTTGTTCCAAAATCAACTTGACAAAGGCAATTCTTGCATGCAATTATGGTATGGTGTGGGCCATAAGCAAGGAACATAACTATCCTTACGCCTTATGGCCCTACAAAATTATGGTTGAGCCTCCATCTGTTAGACCGATCATCTTTTGTGTCAGATCCTCCATTGTCTTACTGTTTCAACTTTGTCGACATTGACATTGGCAAAATTGTGGCAAACTCAGCCACAGACGCCACAAATTAAAAGAAGAAGAGTACGGCCCCTGTATATCGGTTTATGTACAGTCAGTACAACGATTTTATATATATAAAATCTCAATCACGAAATAGCTCGGCTGTCTCCGCTCGCATTCTGGAACATCTCCGGAATCCTTTGTCGGTCACACATAACTTACAAGCTAAACTGAGTAACAATAGGCCGTGTGTGACAGTGTGAGTGACGTGGGTGGAAAAAACTTTAGAGAATACCAGCTGTTGCCCGCGGCTTTGTTTGTGGGGCACGTGAACTGTATGTTTTTAGGTTTATTTATTTAATTTAGGGCATCCAACGAAAAAATCACAAAACGTGTTTAAATAACATTTTTCAGGCTTATATCTATGTGTTTCTCCAATTATAGGATGATTATTATCATGTACTTAGGTACGTGTAACTTATATAAATAAATAATAAAGATTTTATTCTATCTCTGAGCTAAATTGCATCCAGATCCGTTCAGTAAAAAACATTTTACATCCATTTATTCCAACTTACGCATTTGGTTATTGTTTGTTTCTTTTCCATTTAAGATAAAAATAAGTTGTGATAATATACTTAACCGGAATTTACATAAGTTACCCTAGTCACTAAAAGTAACAGTGCAATGCGGTGTAGTTTTTTTTTAATAATGTAAGTTATTTAATTTCTAAGAAAAAAAAAAACAAAATCCAAAATTTATGAATTGATTTAAATGATTTTTTCTCCTTAGAATAATTCTGAAGTAATAATTAGGTACTCAAACAAAAAGAATCATTAAAATAAATTCATTGGCGGAGATATACTTATATCGTGTAAAATAAACAAAAAATACGGTACAGTCGAATAACCTCCTTTGAAGCCAGCTAATAAAACTAAAATGATAAACTAACTTACTGTTCCAGTTTTAAATTGAGCGCCAAATTCCAAAACTTTTTAAATAGCACTATTCCAAATTCAAATATAATTGAAATAAACTTCTCGATTCTAATTTTGAGTTCTGTTAGGTTTTGATCTTAAAAAGTTTTTATTCTGCTAAGCACAAACGCGAAAACATACAGCCAATGAAAACACGGCAAGCTTCGTCTGTAAGCGTGTTGATCGCTTCGAAGCTTTTTCACGACTGATCTACGGACTACTAGAGATGGAAAATCTTTCTGCTCTTGTAGAAATAATACTTTAAAACACATTAGTCAAGTGTTATTATTTTACCTGTTTAATAAATTGATAAGAGTATAAGTATAAGTAAGTTTAGTAGATATAAAACGTATCGTAATAATATTGTCTGCAATTGACGCTCATTCAATGCTCATTTGAATTTTATCTCCATTTTTTTTTCTTAATTTTTATTGGGTTGCAACATTTGCTAATGTTTGTTCCTGGTCTAGAAGTTGTGGTAGGGCTGGAGCTAACCCGCGAAGTTCTCGTACCCATAAACCCACGATACATGGAATCCTAGTGTGGGGTAAGACTAAAATATGACGGGTGGGTGTGTTTTATGCTATGTTACAGGACGTTACGTTATTGTTGTAATAATATTTAATGTACATAGACAATAGATCAATTTAGATACTATGGTATAACAGTAGGTAACCTAGAAAATCAATTATCCATCAGACAATCCATTTATCATACGCATTGTTTAAGTTCAATTAGGCACAGACGAAGCTAATAATAAAGTTAATGTCTTTCGTAAAAACTTACTTATCCTTAGTAATCTCGTTCTTGGAGTTCATCCAATAATGTAAGTAGTTGGGCTCGGTATGATTTGAAAATAGGCCTCTACTTTATGTTAGAGTTTATTATTGAAAGTATCTACGAATCTTTTTGTAGTTGACTGAAATTTCATATCAGTCAACTTCAAAAAGTTCGTTATAGAATAGCGTAGACTTTTCTTTGGTCAATTTGCCGGTACGACATGGTCCTCTCATTTTAATTGTTTTTCTCGTGTTATTTTGAGTTTTATTTTGTAAATTTGGTGGCAGTTTAACCAATACGACACGTAGTCTTGGCTCAAGTGTAAGTGATTGGTCGATTCTCCTAGAAAATTTTGAAAGAACGCCATCATTTCTTTCAAAATGTATTTCGTCAAATTCAAAATTTAAACTATTTGATTCGTTTGTTTTTGTACGTATACGTTGACAATCACTTGAAACTGGTAAAATTAAACAGACAGAATTCAAAAGCGTAGACCGCTAGGGCCAAGCCACAAATCTATCTTTCTTTATTATTGCTGTGCGTTAGGCTCGCTAAAACTCGAGAATGGCTGGACCGATCTGGCTAATTTTGGTCTTGAAATATTTGTAGGAGTCCAGGAAAGATTTATAAAGTGAGAAATTTAGGAAAAATTGCGAAAAAAATTAACGCGAGTGAAACCGCGCCGGGTCAACTAATAGCTAATAAAAAATATGCAGGTAGTAAAGTTACGTTAGTACTAATCTGTTCTTTGACCAAAGTGAAAATATCACAAACATCTTGAAAATGTGGGCATAAGTTTATAATGATCAATCTTAGCATGCAGCCACGACGTACCTACCTACTACATCATTGTGCGGTACGAATATGCGGTCATGCAGTAATGAGCTCGCGGAGGTTAGCACCAATTTCATTTTCTTAATTTTCTTCTTCTTCTTTTAATTAATCGTCTGTGGCTGAGTTTGCCACACTTTTGTCAATGTAAGCCAAGCAGTAATGCTCGCATTGCTGTGTTCCGTAATGGAAAGGTATGGTTTCCGATAAAATTACAGGCACTTGAGACTTTCCGTCTAAAGTCTCAGTGGTAACACGCAAGTGATATCCATGATGTTGCAAGCGTACATAGGCTACGGTAACCGCGTACCATCAGGTGGGCCGTACGTTTGCTTGCCACTTTAGTGGTATAAAAAATATGTCAAGTTGACCTTTCTTCTTTTATTTATGGCATCTACCATTTTATCAAAAAAAATATAAATTTTGCTAGTGTCAAGTAATTTTATCAGAGCGGAAACTTTTGAACTACCAATTGAGCTACCGAGACATAATTATCTCGCTTGGACGAAATAATCATTGGGATGTCTTCGGCTCGAAGCGCCGATAGTTTTAGGATATTATAATCTTTGTGTGATGGTTAACACTATAAAAACAAAAATAACCATATCTATGAGAGTCTTCGACTAAATTATAAAATAATTATGTTCAACATCATCTTTTCATTTCAATTACCTATTTGTGCTAAGAAAGAGAGCTTTTACTCGAGTTTGACAGTCAGGGACGAGTTGTGTAGATTCGATTCTCGTTCCGGGACAAAATATCGTTTGCCTGATCTGAGAAGCTTTCACGGTTTGTAAATAAAAACACAGTATATTAAAATAGCTTTTATATAAGAAAATAGTAACAAATAAGTTATAATATACTTTTATCAAAAATAATTCTAGGAATTACAATTTATTCAAATGCTAAGTATTTGACTACGAGTTATAATAATCTATTCTAAATTATAAAGCCTTGGTCATAGTAAAAGCGCGAAAGCGGGAACTTGTTGCATAGCGATTAGATTACATTGCCGCTTGCATTGATTACAAAAAAAAAATACAAAATATTTATTGAAATTTTACAAGTTTTTCATTTAGGTGGTTTGGGATCTCCTCTTTTAAGTCGTAAGACCTGTATTAGAGGAGATTGCATTGTTTTGGTTTGTTTTTTATTGGATACAATTCTGTCCAAACTATGCAATTGAGAGGATTGCGTTTATTGCGAGCGCTTACGTAATTACCTTACTTTTTTTTATTACTCACCGCTTGTATGCATGGCAGAGTCATACTGGTTTCACATACGCAACTTTTCTAAGTGTCGTCGCTTTCTTTGTTTTTTAAGGTTTCGTACATCTGAATGAAAATCAAAACCCTTAAGAACACTCGTGTGTCTGTCTGCTCGTCTGTCACAGCCAAATTATTTCTATTTTGATGGAGGAACCGCTGGGAAATTTTATTTTCTTACATAAACCCATAAACCAGGTTGGAGTTTGTAGGCGACTGCAGACAAACTGCAGACGATGTGTCGCCGCGTTACGTCATAACTCATAGTCGTCTATCGCTCGGTAAGATAAGATAAGATAAGTTTTATTTACAAAGTAACACAACACATGTTTAAGGGTACTATTAATTTACAGACCAAAATAACAAAAGATGTAGCTAAAACTAAGAACTATGATTCTATGATGTAACGCGACAACACGTCGTCTGCAGTCGTCGCCTACCAACTCTCACCTTAAGCCGTTGTGTATGTGGTACCAGTATGTCTTTCGTGTCACTGTGCCAAAGCTTTAAAATAATTGCATTGTACTATTACACTAATAGGATATTCATCTAATTATTTGGCATCAGGCTGTTCAATAACTAGTTAAGTTATAACTATGTTTTTTATTATATAAGTAAGATCTTTCTTTACGTTATTTTACTTTTAAACTTACGCTAAATTGCAGATAAACTTACACTCGTATTCAGAGCCGTTAGGCGAGTGTATTTTGCACTTACGTAAGATTGATTGAGCTACTGTGACTAAATCCGGGTCTTCTACTGCTCGTGTAGTGAGCTGCATGTGAAGGCCTTGGGTATAAACCCATTACCCTGTCATTACATCTACTCGCGGAAACCACAATATCCGTTTTATTATCAGTTTAAATTGTTTTTAAAATGTAACGGCCTGTACTCACGACTCTGGATACTAGTGCTATTTTAAAAGCTTAATTTTAACAAAGTCTAGAATAACATCAAAAGGCACTTTTAATATCAATGGCAGTTACATTTACATAAAATACCGTTTTCTAGCATTTACCTGAATATTCCAGTTACCTACGTAAGTTCATCATCATCGTCATAATAAAGGTCGTATAATGCTTTCACTGCACACTCTCAAGCGAGAGTTATTAATCCACCACGTTGACACAATGCGGATTGTTGGATGGCATTGTCTTTCGAATTTTTAAAGCTAAAGACATGTCGGTTTCATGATGTTTTCCTTCACCGTTTGAGAACAAAATTTTTCGAGTGAAAAATCCCATTGGTGCACGGACGGTTTCGAACCCACGACCTTAAGATCGGAAACGCTACCAGTTTTTCTTCTAGTACGTTTGTTTTGTAATTAACATTCTGTTATTAAAATAATTACTCTCGTCTCGCTAATTAGCTATTCAGACAGTGGGACAGATGAGAAAATTAAAAAAGTTTTCCCATCTGCTACATAAATCACTTATAAGTAAACTCGCAATCAAAAACTAGTGCCAACAGAACACAAGCGTTGTTAATTTTCAGAGTTAAAAACCGTCGTGCACCAATGATTTTTTCTATTTGAAAATACTGTGTCACATAATGCTCTCAAAGGGTGAAGGAAAATATCGTGAGGAAACCATGCCCAAAGAACTAAAAATTCGAAATACTTTATGTGCCATCCACCAATTGGGTCCGCGTGGTGGTTTAAGTCCCTATCACTCTTGCCCGAGAAAAGGCCAGTTTACCAGCAGTGAGAACATTAGAAGGCTGTCATGATTATTCAGCGCCTAGATCATAGCACTTGTAACCAAGAACGTCTGCAGAGCTGTTCCCAACCCTGGACTGGTGGCTAGACTCCTTGTTAGAAAGGCGAGGGTGGAACAGCGAATCACCTCAAGAAGTGGAACATATTTGGAGCAAAGTAACGCCTGAATCGATCAACTATTCTACCATCCATGCAACAGAAATGAGCTAAGCTAATAAAATCCCCTACTCCAGCTTTTGAACCTTCTTGATCTCCAATAACTTTAAGGTATTCAGTGCCCAGAACATAGCACTTGCAACGAAGAACGTCTGCAGAGCTGTACCCAACCCTGGGCTGGTGGCTAGACTCCTTGTTAGGAAGGCGAGGGCGGAACAGCGGATCACCTCGAGGAGTGGACCGTACTTGGAGTTGTCAAAGAGCATTCCGATGATGGTCAGCGAAGCTATGATGTACAGCACGGAGATCAGCACTGAGATAGGGGTCATTCCCTGAAAAAAAAATACATTTTTAGAGCATAATAAAACGCTTGTCCCATTATTTTTGACCACAGAAGTCTTAAATAAAGAAGTTAAGTCATATTTTTGACAGCTAAATTTAGTACAAGTTAGCTGTCACTAAGCTCGTAGAGGCTGTACCCGTAATAATGTTTTTGACAATAGTAAACGTTAACGTAATGTCCAACTGTCGAGCGAGTCACGACAGACTGTTGACAATCGTAAACTTAAACGTATCGTCCAGCTGTCAATTTGTATAAGATTTTTAACAGCGCTTCCTTAGTGCGTAAAATGAACTACCAAAATCCCATGTAAATTTTGACAGCTGAACAATATGTTAAAGTTTACGATTGTCAATAGAGTCAGTGATGTTCAGTAATTCGCCCTCAGAAATGTTTTGATTATACATAGTTTATAGGTTTACGTTATGCTATGACCTTTACTTTTACTTGAAGCAATTTTTTACTTGATATTATTAATTTTACATACACATTTATAAAATAAAGCGTAGTGGTACTGTTCTTTAAGAAAGGTGACAACACCCTATTGAAGAATTATAGACCCATTTCGCTTCTGAGCCACGTTTATAAGCTGTTTTCTAGAGTAGTAACCAATCGTCTCGCTCGTAGGTTTGACGACTTCCAGCCTCCCGAACAAGCCGGGTTCCGAAAAGGCTTTAGTACTATAGACCACATCCATACGCTACGGCAGATTATACAGAAGACCGAAGAGTATAATCGGCCGCTGTGTCTAGCGTATGTGGATTACGAAAAAGCCTTTGATTCTGTCGAAACCTGGGCAGTGTTGCGGTCTTTGCAGCGATGCCAAATTGATTATAGGTATATCGAAGTGTTGAAGAATCTGTATAGTAAGGCCACCATGTCTATCCGTCTTCAGGATCAGAACACGAACTCTATTCAATTGCAAAAGGGGGTGAGACAGGGAGACGTTATTTCTCCGAAACTGTTCACCTCTGCATTGGAAGATGTTTTTAAGCTTCTGCACTGGAACGGGTATGGCATCAACATCAATGGCGAACACATCACTCACCTTCGATTTGCCGATGATATAGTCATCATGGCGGAGTCGCTGGAAGACCTTGGCACTATGCTCAGAGACCTCAATACCGTCTCTCAACAGGTGGGTCTCAAAATGAACATGGGCAAGACAAATATCATGTCAAACGCTCATGTTGCACCCGTGCCGGTAAATGTTGGGAACGATATCATCGACGTTGTTGACCACTACGTCTATTTAGGACAGGTGATTCAGCTAGGTAGGTCCAACTTCGATAAAGAGGTCAGCCGACGAATCCAACTCGGATGGGCAGCGTTCGGGAAGTTACGGCATATTTTCTCGTCACAGATACCGCAGAGCCTCAAGACGAAAGTCTATAATCAGTGCGTGTTGCCAGTGATGACTTATGGCACTGAAACGTGGTCGCTAACTATAGGTCTCGTTCAAAAGCTCAAAGTCGCCCAACGAGCTATGGAAAGAGCTATGCTGGGAGTTTCACTACGCGATCGAATCCGCAATGAGGAAATCCGTAGAAGAACCAAGGTCACCGACATAGCTCTTAGAATTAGTAAGTTGAAGTGGCAATGGGCAGGCCATATAGCTCGCAGAACCGATAACCGTTGGGGAATAAAGGTTCTCGAGTGGCGACCACGAACTGGAAAACGAAGTGTAGGACGGCCCCCCACTCGATGGACCGATGACATTAAAGCGGTCGCAGGAAGTCGGTGGATGGTGAAGGCCCAAAATCGGTCGTCATGGCGCTCTTTGGGGGAGGCCTATGTCCAGCAGTGGACGTCTATCGGCTGATATGATGATGATGATGATGATTTATAAAATTACTCGTGCCTAAATTAGAATCAAACTCAAACTGCAGCGCCCTTACAGGGTTCATGTACTTGACAAAAAACATTGTATTACTAAGACCTTATACAAAATTGAAATTGATTGAAATTGAAATTGAAATTAAATAATAATCGTTGAGTTAAGATTTAAAATAAAATGTGGTTCGCTGTAGCACATTGACAGCTGCGTGTTACGCAGTTTACGAAGCTTGAGCAAACTTTAACTAAAACGTTTCTGCTAGCTGCTAGCACTAAGCTATATTGTGCCTATAATAATATATCAAAACAGTTTTCCCATTTTCTACAGTATTATTTTTACTACCGAGTGTTGCTTATACTTTTGTTTTATATTGCGTAGAACTCTTTAAGAACTTTTAAGAGTAGTAGAACTCTACTTTGTGATAGAGCTTGTCCGGGGAAGGACTACCACCATACCTATTTCTGCCGCCAAGCAGTAATGCTCGCATTGCTGTGTTCCGGTTTGAAGGGTATGGTTTCCGGTGAAATTACAGGCACATGAGACTTTCCTTCTAACGTCTCAGGGTGGTAACACGCAAGTGATATTTATGATGTTGCATGCGTACATAGGCTACGGTAACCGCTGACCATCAAGTGGGCCGTATGCTTGGTTACCACTTTAGTGGTATAAAAAAAAAAAAAAAAACTCGAGCATAAAAATGCTAATTGTGTAAATTAAAGCCAAGAACATAATTGTGTTTTCATCCAGTTGGAGAGCCATAACTGAACCACAAAAAGCTTAAAAAAAACCTACAGAACACCAGTCTGTCAATCAAATCAAATCAAAAATTATTTATTTCAATAGAATCACAAGGGTCACTTTGAAACGTCTTCATCATGACAGCCTTCTAATGTTCCCACTGTTGGGACACTGGCCTACTCTCAGGCGAGAGTGATTAGGTGTTAATCCACCACGCGGACCCAATGCGGATTGGTGGATGGCACATGTCTTTCGAATTTTTAGTTCTTGGACATGCCGGTTTCCTCACGATGTTTTCCTTCACCGTATGAGAGCACTGACATTGCGCACATAAATTTTTGAAACAGAAAAATCCATAGGTGCACGACCGGGTTTGAACCCACGACCTTAGGATTGGAAGGCGGGGTCACTACCACTAGACCACCAGTGCTCTCTACTGAAACGTCTTACAAGCTAGGAAAATATACACCAGTTCCAACGCGCCCATGCCGTAAAAGAACTTGCAACAACACCGGCTGTGTTCCTATCGCTTTTTTGGCATGACCCTTGCTATTTGTTATGGATGCCGAGTAAGTATGTAATACAACAAAACTGAAATTACTAACGGATTGTACCATAGTATCAAGGAAGTGATTATAAATACTGCAGACAAAAAACATTTTTCCTAAAATATACATTTTGATTATAATGTAACTAATAACTTGACTTTGCGAGTTAAACAAATATTAGCTAAATAATTTGGCTGTAAGTAAGTATAATGAAAAGTAAATAAAAGCCTTTAGAATATTATTAGGGCAATGTTGTTTAAGCGAAGTTGGCAAAGGGCAAACTTGATTTATTACATGTGTATGAAAACATGGATTCCACGTTTAGCAGTTACTAAAAAAACATGCTTGGCTGGTTATGTTTGTTTGAATGAAAACTAAACATTATGAGTAACAACGGACCCAATGCGGATTGGTGGATGAGTAAGAAAGTCACATGAAGACAAAATCTTACCATGTGCCGTCCAGCAAGCTCGAAGAACCCGTACAGCACGATGGAGTAGTGTGAAACCAGGTACAAGTTCCACCACGCCGGCAGATGAACGTCGTATTTATCTCTCGCTTGAACCTGTAATAAAAAGTTAATAAGTTCGTCTGCGTAAAATAGGCAGTGAGGGGCAGACGATATTGAAAATAACCTGCGCCAGGTGCGCCGAACCTGGATAAGGCTATAATCGCAAAGAGTGGCATATACAAAGGACTGTCTATACTCAGCAGTGAGTGAAGTCAGGCTGTAGATGATGATGAAAAAAAAGACTTGCTGCTTTAGTGGGTAGTAGAGTTTTTTGTAATAGAAGTCATCCGGGAAAGTCGAGAAATACTCATAGTGGTAGTCAACCATACGTATTTCACGATTTTTCCTTTGCAGAGTCAATCAAAAAATAGGGTTAGTTTCAAAATCCCCTTTTAAGATCCACTTTGAAGCGTCAAGCTCAATCTAAAGGTGATTTTGAAACAAAAAAAAAACAAAGTCCCCTCTGAAGGGTAATTTTTATTTACTATTCTGTGAAATCTTTCAAGCACTACCGGTTTCGACATTTCGACGGTTGTGTTATGGTTATGTTAATTGAAACATAATCCAATTCTACCCGCAAGCTAACTAAATACTACTACAGAGAGAACCACACCCGTTCAGTTGTACAACAAGCTTTCGCACTTTGTTTAACTATCTGTCTAATTACTGGCACACTCTGGGCTTTGGCACAAGTTTATGTAAACCCTCTTTCCGGTTAGTTCAATATCTTTTTTGGTAACAATAGGTAGGTTACATGTAAATTTTGTCTAGGTAGTTAGATACATTGTACCTTAAATAGTTGAACTACATAATGTTATATAAGTATAACTAATAAGTATAGAAAAATAACTAAATGTAATTATAATATTCAAGTGTTTAAATAAAATTCAAGTAATTCTGCATTTAACAATACAAAACAATAGTCAATTCATCAATGTAAGTACCAATAACCAAATAGAATAGAAAAAAAATATAGGGTGGTTTCAAACAACTTCTGTAATAACTATTCCGCGGAATAAGAAACGTCAATTATAAGTAAACTGTCAGTTTACTCGCGAATAAACTACGATTTACTCGGAGATTAGTGCATATTCGAGTTTGGTCGAATCCAACCTAAATGGCAATAACTAGTTCAAAAATTCTATAGTAGGATTGCTCGATAAGCTACTGTTTAAGTTTGTGTTTGACGCATCTTTTAACAGTTTGTTGGAAGCAAATAACTAAAAGCTTCATTCATAATCATGCTACATATTTTGTAAACCTATATTATTGTTAACACATAAAGTTGTATCATATAAACAGCCGGGACAGTTTAACGTGCTTTTCAAAACACGGAAACTCAGTTGAAAGTCGATAATCCACAGTAACTTGATAGCGTAAAAGATATGTGCTAACCTTTATGTACAGTTGGCACCACACTTGACTATGTACAGCCTAATGAGACTGTCTCGAACTGAGTTCGTGACGTCATTAATGAATAGAAGCTCTTGTGTACTTTGTCGTTAGGCATAATCCTATTGTACCAGGAACGCCTTAACCACTACACCACAGAGGCTAGAGCGCATAGAGCAAGGGAGACAACGCTATTGATACAACCATCATCATCATGACAACCTAATGTTAATTTCTATTACTAATATTATTTCTAATGTTTAATGTTTCACATCATGTTTGTATTTTTATATTTTGTATCATCATGACAACCTAATGTTAAATTATATTACTAATATTATTTTTAATGTTTAATGTTCCTACTGCTGGGACACTGCCCTACTCTGAAGCGAGAGTGATTGGGTCTTAATCCAACACGAACCCAATGCGGATCGGCGGATGGAACATGTCTTTCGAGTTTTTATATTTTGGACATGCCGGTTTTTTCACTCTCAAGTTTTCCTTCACCTTATGAGATCAATGGCATTGCGCACATACATTTTTCGAATAGAAAAATCTATTGGTGGCACGAACGACCTAAGGATCGGAAGGCTCACTACCACTAGACCACTAGTGCTCTTTTCAACAGTGCCCTCAAATCAAAACACAGTAATACTTGCACACTACTGCTTGGAGGTAGAATATCTGGCACTGCGGTGGTACCCACCAAGATGGACTCTTGCTCAAGCGTCCTACCATCCAGATAATGAATGTGATACATACATCGACTTTGAGTTCTTCCTCGCCCAGTCGAGACGTCCCCGGCTCCCAACTCGGGCCCCAGAACACGGCTCTGAACTTATCACCCCAGTTGTCGAAGGAACGGTACTTCTCCACCACGTAGCCACTGTAGAATGTCTGAGGAAAGTAAGTAATGTTAGCCTGTACACATTGACATGGACGCAAGCAGATGGTCTACTCTTGCGGACAAATGCGATAAATCGTGTAGCTCTTCGTGGTTCAGCTTATGCCCGTGAATGCTCTGAACTGAGTTGTCACCGACATAAGTTGAGCTACGATGTTGGCCACGATTATATACCGTTAATAATCGCTTTCTAGAGTAGACCCTCAGGATAATTATATGTTATCGTAATGTTTTTTTATAGCCAAAACGCCGCGTCACAAGTTGGGTCGCATATCACTCATAGAAATTTTGAAGAGATCTAGTTTGAGTTGCTGACCAAAATGCATTTGATGCCATGGCCTCACAACTTTGAAAAAGCCGAGACCGATTGATTAACATGCCCTCCGTAACACTGAAGCGCTCAATTCAAATTGCCACTTATAAATTACTACATAAAGAAGGTAATAATATAACACGTGGAGATTTTTTCATTAAAAAGTCGAACCCGGACAAAACTCACACTAATATTCAGGTGTACGTAATTTCCAAGATCGTATGGTAATGACATTTTTATTTATTTAACTAGATGGCGAAATACAGTGACCCTAATTTCCCTAGAGCTGCGATCCGGAACACGAAAATATCAATAGGTAGGATAGGTAACATTTCAAGGATACTTTTCACCTGATAATGCTGAAGATCTCGTGGCTCGTGGCTTGCTGGCTAAGGTTGGATTAGACCAAACTCAAATGATCACTATTTTCAGTTCTTTTACGGCATGGGCGCGTTGGAGCTGATGTAAATTTTCATAGCTTGTAAAACGTTTCAAAGTGATCCTTGTGATTCTATTGAAATAAATAATTTTTGATTTTGATTTTTTGATTTTCGAATTAAATCGTAGTTATTCGAGAGTAAACTGACAACGGACATTATTACTTGTATTTGACATTTATTATTTCCCAGTAAGATATTCGTTATAAACATTTCAAACTGATCCTGACCTGACTTTACTTTACTTTAATTTATTCCAAGTTTGGTCGAGTCCAACCTAAGTTATTCATAGCGAATCAGCGAAGTTAAGCACTGTTTCGCGTGGTCACCTGTATGCCATTACTTCTTATTCTGCGCTATTATTTATATTACTCGTAAGTAATGAATAGATGTGTACATTTATCATGTTAGGTCATTTATCTTTGTCTCACTGCGACATCGGTTTTATATTGTTAGTTGTGGACAAATTGTAGGCATTGTCTGGTTAGGTCTGTGGTACAAAAACCGCATTAACTGTTAGTGGTTTTTGCGTGATACGTGAACAGACAGATAGTGAAACTACGACAATTGTTAATCTGTCTTTTTAACTTTTCAAAACTATTTTCTAGTGCAGTTGTAGCAACTGAAAAATCATTTTCTTCTAAGACGCAGACAACATCGCGGGTTGAAGATGATTTATACAGCATCTATAGTGGCGAGTTGGTAACTCTTATTGCCTTTTGCACACTGAACGTGTGAAGTGCAGATGCTGTAGTGCCTGGCACAGGTTTTAGATAAAGTAGGCTTGCCCAACATACATCATTCTCTCAGCTTAGCCAGCCTTATCCACAGGCATACACCGGACACTCTCACTAAAATGTATGAAACAAAAGTTTCGTAATCACCACATGCATAGTTTGTGTACGTAAACGGGGCCGTTCTATGTGTGAGTGTCAAGGTTGGCCTTGCAAGAGCGAGAGGTCACGCCTTTGCGCGCTCTTTCAGTGCCGGCGATATGTTCGTGGGGTACCGGCAAACTTGCGACTGGGGTGGGGTAAGTAAAACCGGTGGGAGGTAGGGAGTGGCCATTCTGTACTTAGTACTAATATCTGTTCTGGGCCACAGGAAAGACATGGTAAACGCTTGCGGAGCCAACTTAGCGCGATTTCAGGGCTTATTTCCATCTTTCAACCTAGCTCTCCACCCTAGGTTTGAATTTGGGAATTTTGCGTTTCATCTTCTAACCTCTGCCAGGTTGGATAGTTGGAATAAAATAAATTATCGTAATGCTTCCAACACATTTATATTGTTTAAATTTTGTTTTTTTTTCATTTAATCTAATACTGCTTAGATCGATATTAGTAAGTTAGGTTATGTTAGGTTGGTGAAAAATTTATAATAAAGAGGATGGAAAATGAAACTTAAAGTTCCCAACTTCCAACCTAGGGTGGAAAGCTAAGTCGGAAGATGGGAATAAGTCGATTTCTGCAGTATTTCTAGCGTAGCAGATAGTTTAAATCATAAAACGGTAATTTACCTGCAGATAAAGCGGGTTGAAAGAAGGCTGGTTGTAGATGAGGCCGTATACGATCTCCACCTTGTCTGTCTCAGGGCGGAAGGTCCCGAATAGCCGGTCCCAAATAATAAGAACCCCTCCGTAATTCACATCAAGGCAGTATTTGTTGCTTCCTGCAATGATATATATAAGATAATATATAAAGAGTAGTAGAGTTCTTTGTGATAGAGCTCGTCCGGGGAAGGACTACCACCATACCTGTTTCTGCCGCCAAGCAGTAATGCTCGCATTGCTGTGTTCCGGTTCGAAGGGTATAGTTTCCGGTGAAATTACAATAAGACTTTCCATCTAACGTCTCAGGGTGGTAACACGCAAGTGATATCTGTGATGTTGTATGCGTACATAGGCTTCAGTAACCGCTGACCATCAAGTGGGCCGTACGCTTGGTTACCACTTTAGTAGTATAAAAAAAATGAATATAAGATTGTTTTTTTATCGACGAATTAAAAAATATGTAGGTACTGATCACGAAACTGTAAAAAGATATAAGAAATACATGTATCCTTATCTATACTAATATTTTAAAGAGGAAAGATTAGTATTTTTGTATATTTGTCCCAAAAAAGTCTCAAAAAACTGGTCCGATTTCAAAAAATATTTCACCATTAGAATGCTACATTATCCCTAAGTAACATAGGCTATACTTTATGTCTACCCGTGCGAAGTCGGGATGAGCTGCTAGTTTACTATAAAAATACATATAGGTACGGAAAAGCAAAGTACACGAGCTGCATAGACAATTACACAGTATAAAAAACAGATGAAAAATCACTAGTACTCCGCTTAACCTTTTAACCAATGAGGTCACACAGTTACCTCAGTTAACCTCAAAAGAAAAATATTAACACGTGTTTCATCCCTCCACGGGACATCATCAGAACCATCGAATTGTTCTCCGGCAGACGTGTTGCTCCGTCGAGCGATGGAGCCAAAGAGATTTTTCGTCTGTTTTTTATCTTGTAATGGATTTCCGCAAAGTAAAATCTATCAATTAAATTACACAGTATTTTATAGGTAACTTAATAACTAAACTGGTAATATCTGTTGGACTCACTATGCTGCCGTCTGCTAACTAAAACGCAGCTATGTGACAAAACCACTTTTTGAGAAATCGCTAAAAAACGCGGCGAAAATTTAAAATCGATGCCACTTCATAACCGTTTGACGTATGACAGATTTTCTTTTTTTGGAAGATAGCTCTAATTGAGTACTATCTAATAGCTTTACTTTATTTAACTATGTTTATAGAAAAATATGGTTTTAAACGTGTTTTGGCGTTATAGCATAGCATTTATACAGTGTAAAAGTCTTGTTTACACCACTACAACGCCGTTAGGTATACCTTAACGGCTCTATAGTCGTGGATTAGTTCATAACTACCGCAGCGTGTTTTGGAAAACTAAATTATTTAACAATACATAACTAAAATGCAGTCATTGTGTTTTAGGTTAGCATACTTGCAATAAATGAATTTGCTTTACTTAGTTAAAAAGCTGTTAATGTACTTTAGCCACGTTTAAGACTAGTATTGGTCCGAAAATTGTTTTTGAGTCTATTATAATCTTATAAAACATCACTAAATTGCAGCTAAATCAAAAACATTTCCCTGTAACCGCTTTTTTGTCAAGTATTAGTTATTAAACTTTCAGGTTGTTCTACAATAAGACGTTATTTACTAAAATAAAACAGGATTTAAAAATAAAATAAATTGTTTATTGAATGAGCGAGTGGCTCAGTTTTGAGATTGGCCTAAAATGCTTTTGTCAAACTTACTGTTCTCGCTTACGGGTTGCATTTTAAACCAATATAGTTAAAACTTAGTTCTATGGCTTAATAAATTTTTTTGTCAAGGATTTTGATTGGAAACGTACATAAAAAGGAGAAAAAGGAGGACTTCTAGATAATTGTTTTCGCCTTATGAAATGTTTTATTTTTTATTTGAAAGGTAGCTTTAACTTGATCATATAAAAATATGATGAAGCTCTGATGAGGGATTTCAGTGTGATGAGCAGAATAACTCCTAAAAATGCAGTAAATTGCTCACTTCTGAAAATTTGTGCTAGCAAAGTCTTGTGTTCAGAGAATTACAAGTTCTTCGATCTTAGAGTAAAGCAAAAAGCAGTTCCTTGAAACAGCTCTTGTTTCCATTATCAGATCAAATCAATGTCACCATTAAAACTTTCAAATAAAAGCGACAAAAGTCTGCTAAACCCAATTGCTTAGCGAGAACTAGCTTAAAATTCAATTGCAAGATTAATTACATAGTTAGGTTCCAACATTAGTAGGTTAGGTTGCCTATTACCTTAACAAAAACTCGTAAAAATGTACTTAATTGAAAACTTGCATAAAAATAATATAAATAAAATAACTTGTTATTCCAGGTTATAAGCTATGTGTATTCCAGTTTTCAGTCAAATTCGTTTGGCCTATATGGATATGACCGTGTATAAGCATACTCTCTTACAAACTTGCATTTATAAGATTATTTATTTAATTTCTTTTAATTTTTACTAGTTTGAAAAATTAAAAGCAGCACAATGTGCTAATGGTGATGCTAGTAAGAAGATTATTATTATTATCGTTATTGTTTATCTGTGACTGTCCCACTGCAAGGCAAAAGCCGCCCTTCCCTTCTTTTACTCTTCGTGATCTAACGCCGTGACAGGCCATGAGCTTCATTGTGAGTCAAGTTCACAATCAATCACATCCGGGGTATCTTAGTAAGAAGATGATTAGAAATAATTTAGTAAGATAAACTTAGGTACGATATCGTATGCTGCATACCAAGTCAGTAAGCATAATATTATAAAACTTTTAAGTTAATTTCTTATGTTAGGTTTTATTATATTTATATAACATGTACTTGATAATAATTTGATAATTTGTTAGTTGAGTAGCTACTACATAATAAGTGCACGATATGGCATCCTATAGTTGAAGAAACACAGAATTATGTCTGAAAATGTTATTTTAAACATTTATTGTCATTTTTTCGTTGGATGTCCTAAATTAAATAAATAAATAAAAAAATGATTTACTGAGACATCTTGGGAATCTTCAAACGATGTACAGCCAATCTGCGTGAGTGAGCCCCCGATAAAGAAAAAATAATCACATTACACTTTCACACTAATATTATAAATGCGAAAGTTTGTATGTTTGGATGTTGGTTTCTCTAAAATTCAATGTTCAAAAATCACTACCAGTTTAGTTGAAATTTAAGACAGATAGATAATGACCGGAAATAAAATAGTGGCTACTTTTTTTGCGATCAAAAATGACATGATATTGAAGCAACAGTTTACTTAAATTTACCTTAATTTAACCTTTTTAACCTGTTGATTTTTGAGATAAAACCATTACGTTGAATACCACACCTGTATTAGCTTGTCCCGCATCCTGCTCCGCTCTTAGGACACGTTACTTTCCTTACCCGGTAAGACGCGAAGGCCGCGACGCGAGAGCAGATAACTACTCTTTAGCTATGGAATGCTACTTAGCCACGGTTTAGTGTAGCAACTCAATAAAAATATGTTTTAATTTCATTTACAAAATTTAATTGACGGCGTGAAAGAGTTGTTTCATTAAGTAAATATGAACAAGAATATATAGCATAAACGTAGTTAAGTGACTTTAACTACGTTTAAGCTTAGTATTTACATATAACGGCTCTTTAGCATTGGATGGTGTAAAATTTTGGTAAATAAAACTAGGCTTAAACTATTTAAAGGTACTATAACCACGTTTAAGATTAGTAAAATTGATAAACGATGTTTTAGCTATGCATCACTTAGGTAAGTTTTCATATTACGGCAACGTTAAGCAACTGTAGCTGCGTTTAAGCCAAGTAATGCTACTTAACGACTGTTTAGAATTGTAATTAGAAATAAAAGTGTCACTTTGCCGCTTTCTTACTTTGTGTAACTCGAAAACTATAAACGATAGGAACACAGTTCCAAGACAGGTCGATAGAGAATTTTGAGCTTAATAACATGGCATTTAAAAGTGAAATTTGACCACATGTCACTTAACGGCGTTTTAGCTAGCGGACGGCAGTATGCTTAGCCTGTATCGAAAAATTCTAAATACGAAACAGTTTTTTTGTAGTTCAAGCTGACAGATATACAAAATATCTTACAAAATACAGACTTATTGTATAAGTGAAAGTGTTTTATCAATCTCTCCAACTGTAATAACTTCCTTTTTACATCGGCATGAGATCGCCTCATAACCTGGCTGAGTGAGTTTTCCAATTCCTCGTTTCCGTTCAATTATTTTAGCTTGCTATCGGCCTTGAGAGCCTTAATAATACTAATATTAGGTAAAAATGCAAAGGTAACTTTGTCTGTCTGTTACATTTTCACGGTAAACCGCTGATTAGGATGAAATTCGGCACAGATAAATATAGTTTATAGTTTAAAGACATTCTACTTAATATGTCACAATGTATTAATTAAGTTATGTTACTGGCTGACTGTTAGTACTACACTTATACAGTTCGTAAGGTGATAAAAGATTTTTGTAAGCAAATTACATTGAAGCGAGTAAACTCGTAGGAATTTCTACTTGTTAGAGCATAAAAATGTTATGGACCACAACGTATTTACATATTATAGTTGAATTTTTGTTTTTGACAGGATCTTACATAATATCTCGAAGACGCCTTATGATTATCATAACATTATTATGCTTAGGAAATTGCTTAAATTTATATAAAAATGTAAATGTGTGTATATTTTCGATAATATCTTCGGTAAAAATATCGAACGCAATTCGAAATACTCTGTACCACGAAAAATTAGGTTTTGGTCGAATTTTTTTGATGTACATAAACAAAAACATTCTAGCAGGTAAGCATAGTGTTTTATGTTAGTAGTTTTAGTAGAAGTCACGCAGATCAGAAAGAAGATTATATTGCTTTGTGACCCAGCTAACTTATATTTACTTACGTTCAAACAAAGTGTGTTGAAACTGTTGAAAGCTTTAATATGGTTGACCTTTTTGTTATTTTGAAAATCACGTTGGTGATTGTTAAGCCGGATTCAGTGCAAAGCTTACATCGGCCGTAATTGGTCGCATACAGATGGGAATAATCCGCATGTGTTTGCGTTATATTTTTGTCTCATTAAAGTTGAATTTATTTAAGTACAGCAAAGGTTATTTATTTTATTAAAACTCTCTATAATATTGCTAAATATTTATTTCATTAGAACTAAGAAAATGAATAAGGAAAATATACTTTAATTATTCATTACTTCAGTATTATCTAACACTTCGTAGAAAAATATTTAATTTGACATTAATGTTCTAAATTTTATCAAAATACGTCGATGTAACAGAAATTAATTTTCCCAAGTGGGGTTTATTTTTACAAATTAAATAAAATCTGTGTTTTGAACCAAGATTTTTCAAGGCGCACGCCTGATGTTGAGCTACATGCCTGACTATTACAGATGCAAAGCTTAAAGTTTTTAAGTGTTGTGCGTGGCACTGCACTGCGCTTATCACCCCGAGACATTGTTTTTAAGTTTCTCTCGTCCAGTAATTTCACTTGCTACAGTACCCTTCAAACCTAAACACAGTAATGCTTGCACACTACTGCTTGGAGGTAGAATATCTGACACTGCGGTGGTACCCACCAAATTAAATAACCTAACCCAACCAAACCCTACCAGAATGTTATTACAAAAAAGATCCACCTTTATTTTCGAAAAGTTCAACGTTTTTCTTGCAAAAAAGGTCTACATTTATTCTTAATTTTGGTAGGGTTCGATTGGGTAGGTTAGGTAAGAGACCTTTTTTGCAATTTTGGTCACTAACTTAACCAAAATCACGAAAAAGGTCTCTAACCTAACATAATCGAACCTTACCAAAATTAAGAAAAAAGTAGACCTCGTATACAATTAATATTTTAAGATAATTGAATAGATTCCAGACGTTACTTAGCGGAAATCCATTATAAGATGCAAAACAGATGAAAAATCTCTAGTAGTTACTATTCCGATAAAACGGAATTGTACCTTGTAGGTAAATAGTAGAGATTTTTCATGTTTTGTATGTCATAAGATCAAATTAAAAAAATATATTCCAAGAATATATTTTCAAGTATTCTCGGCAATGTTTTCTGGTTGTTTTTTTCTTTGGATTAGATTAAAAAACAGCTGTAACCTAATATTACCCTACATGCCAGGCAATTGAGGCCAAATTGCTTTTTCAAACTTATTTCAAAGTACAAAGTGCATCAAAGAAAAAATGCAGTCACAACATCGCTGTAACCCGAAATTGCGATGACGTCATCACGTACTTTAGAGGTCACCTGTCTGGGTATTACCATACAAAAACCAGTTATAATGCTAATTGAATTGCACCAAATCCTACTAATATTATAAATGCGAAAGTCTGTCTGTGGGTGTGTGTGTATGTTTTTTACCACGTACTTCGGGCGGCCTAGAAACTCTGTCACCAGTTGGCCACTGACTCATACGAAAGTATGGTGGTAGTCCTTCCCCGGACGAGCTCTATCACAAAGAACTCTACTACTAAAGCTTGGTTGCCACTTCAGTTGTATAAAAAAAAAGAAAAAAAAGTGAATTCGCACGTGTCATCTAGCTTAAAAAAAAAAAATTAAGGTCTGAAATAAATCAAATACCTAAAACCTATACAATACCTACCAAATGCGTCACGTTTATGAATGAAACATCTAGACGTTTTATAAATATCTTTTAGGATTGGATTTTTAAACTTTATCAATGAAGAGGGATCATCAAAAAAAAGCTAGGAACCCAGCCGAGTTTGTTGCCAGATTCTTTTACGGCATGGGCGCGTTGGAACTGGCTTACATTTTCCTAGCTTGTAAGACGTTTCAGAATGATCCTTGTGATTTTATTGAAATAAACCAATTTTTTTGTGAGGTGATGTGATTACTCACCATGATGAACTCTATGATGGCTAGGAGTGTTGAGGATGTACTCCAAAGGCCCGAGGGTCTTGATCGCTTCAGTGTGGATCCAGAACATGTACAAGTAGCTGAACTGATGATGCATCACGAACTGAGACGGAGGGATTGCCACTGCGAGAGGCAGGTAGAATATCTGAGGAAGAATCCTAATAATATAATAAATGCTATAATATTTCTCCCTTATTAAGTTGTACGCTTGTTGAGCACCGGTGGTCTAGTGGTAGTGACCCCGCCTTTCGATCCTAAGGTCGTGGGTTCAAACCCGGTCGTGCACCAATGGATTTTTTTGTTCGAAAAATTTATGTGCGCAATGCCAGTGCTCTCATACGGTGAAGGAAAACATCGTGAGGAAACCGGCATGTCCAAGAACTAAAAATTCGAAAGACATGTGCAATCCACGAATTCGCATTTGGTCCGCGTGGTGGATTAAGACCCAATCACTCTCGCCTGAAAGTAGGCCAGTGTCCCAGCAGTGGGAACATTAGAAGGCTGTCGTGATAAAGTTGTACACTTAGTTCTTAGATATAATATTGTTATTTTAATTTATTTATTTATTTAATTCTTTATTGCACAGAATATACAGTACAAAAGGTGGGCTTAATGCTAACAGCATTTTCTGCCTGCCAACCTCAAAGAGAAAAAAACGCGTGCTTAACTTAGATATTACCTAGGTACCACTGAATATAACTAACTTAAGAGAAGAACAAACTAACAAACTTAACCTAAAACAAACTCTTATTCAAAAATATTATACATAAATAAAATGTACTTACCTAACCATATATATTTTAATATATTTAGAAATACTTAAAAGCTACATACATAATACAAAGATACATATTATATAATATTTTAAGTATGTTTTATATTGTAACAATTGAAGTATACCAATAAAAAAAAAATAAAAAAAATGCAAAAATCTGTGTGCGTGTGTGTGAATGTTTGTTACCACGCATCTCCGTGGCGGCTATACCGATTTTAATCTTTCTTTAATTATTTATTGCACAGATATACAGTAAAAAAGGTGGGCTTAATGCTAACAGTATTTTCTACCAGCCAACCTCAAAGGTAGGAAGAGAAACAAAACTGTGGAATGTCATAAAAAATGCAATAACGCGGGCGAAATAATTAAATAAATACTGACCGGCATTTTTACATCTAACCTCAAATTAAACAAAGCTTGTACTATGGGAACCAGATAAGCGATTAGGATACACATATATTTTTTGTAAACGTATCTACTTAGAACATAGGAAGCACTCGGACCTAGATAAAACATTTGCAGATTTTGCAAACTTGTCTCGCAGCGGGGATCGAACACGCTACCTTTCGCTTCTCAACCGCGCACTCGCCCACCGCGCATAATCATCAGAATAATACATTTGTTACTAAGTTAAGCAGTCGGTTCCGGCTTTTTCAAAGTTGTTAGGCCATAACAGACGCCTTCGGGCGGCCTAGAAACTCTGTTACCAGAGTTGGCCACTGACTCATACGAACGAACGAACGATTTGTTATTGATATTTGATAGTGTTTACCACAACACTATATAAGTATAGTTCTCACGCCGGATCTTAGCCGTTTCGATGCGCAATGGAGCTTTTTCAAACTAAATTGTCTTTGAGCATCACAAACGGCTAACTTTACGGAAGCCTAGATCAGCCGTGCGAACTATACTCGAGTCGAAATAAAATAATAATAAATAAGAAATAAATAATGCTGGTCAATCTTAACAGCATCAACTAGCCCCTAGCTATATATACCTTATACAATACAATAATTAGATAAATATTTTTTTATTATGCATAGAAAATACCCTTGAACAAATATTTGCAGATCGTACAAACATTTGTATAGGCGGGAATCGAACCCGCAACCTTCTGCGTCGCAGAAGGACCTTTGCCCGCTGCGCCTTATAGGTCGTCGAAAAAACTGTTTACGATAAAACATCGTTGAAAAAGACCAGAAATTTTAATAAACTTCAAATTTTTTCCTTACACAGCCCCTAGAGCAAAACATTTTTATCTATAACTAAGTAGAGCGCCTCGCTATTTTGTTTGCGCCACTTCACGCTTAGTTTTTATGCCAATTTTTTCACGCTGCGTTTCTAGGTATTGCATTTTAAGCATTTATCTTAGTGTCTAACATTTTAGAAACCCCACATAAATATATGGCATAATGTAACACTGCGCTAGGGCTTTCGTAGGTAAATAACGCGATAAATCTAGAGTCGTAGCGCCGCGCTAAGTTGCTAGACTTTTCTTAGCTTTACCACAGATGATTAGAAACGTTATAATCGTTATTATCTACGTCAAGTCGTCAAAAGCAGGTAAGTAAGTTCGTATGAGTCAGTGGCCAACTGTGGTGACAGAGTTTTTAGGCCACCCGAAGGCCTCTGTCATGACCTTAGAATTATGAAAAAGCCGGGACCGACTGCTTAACGTGCCCTCTGAAGCACGGGAGCTCTTAGTTAAAATTGCCACTGGCGGTCACCCATCCAAATGGTGACTACGCGGAACAGTGCTTAACTTCGTTGATCTGTTAGGAACAACTTAGCAGCTACGTTACGAGCGCTCCACTATTATTATATATTATAATCCCCCTAACACTGGGATAACTTTATAGCGCGACGCTGAAGCACTTTTAATTTGACAAGGTCTTTATTCAATGCTGGCATTTCACTTGGCATTTATTATTTTTGTGTTAGCAAATTGAACTTTGTACATTCGCAGACTTGATGTTGTATTGGCGAATTATACAAACATTTGAGCAGATATGCCAAGTGAAGTACCAGCATCAGAGTAACAAACTATTTCATCATATGAAAATTGAAATGTCATACTTATAAAACTCTACATTATTCATTTTAAATCCGTCAACATGTTGCTGAGCTCGTGAATAACAAACAATATTCATACCTTGATACATATTCAAAGGCACGTTTTGAAAGTTTATCAATTTTTCAATGTAAATTGTGAGCAAACGATGCATGTTTGAGAGTATTATGTTGTGTATCAAAGAGTAATGTGGATCTACGAATATTTGTAGTAGGTAACGAAACAACCATAATTATGTAATAATAATTATTATATTACAAAACTCCAGCACTCCTTACGCGACTGATAGTGATGAAGATCAATCCCAATCTCATGAAGGTTCCTTACGACAACCACCGCAAGATGGCGCTGTTATAAATTCCAAATTGCTTCAGGAAAAAACGAAAAAATCACGTTTACTGATTTTGGGAAGCCAACAATTAAGTGGGCTCTCACGGAAGTTAATAGATATTAGAGCTTGGAATAAGTGCTACGAAGATTATGATATTTTTTCATTTTTGAAACCTTCTGCAAACACAGAGGAAATTTTGAAACCATGTCAAGGCTTAGATTTAGATGAGAATGACCAGGTTGTTCTGTGTGTAGGTGAAAATGATCAGAATCCTACAAAGTTGTTGCATGAGCTTTCTGGTGCTATCAAATTATTGAACAAATGCAATATAATTGTAGTTAGTATAAACTATAATAGATGTTTAAGTGAACGCATGTTGAATAGCAGCCTAAAAAACTTATGTGTTCAGCTTTCTAACTGTGAATTTATTGATATTGAAAAACACTATCTTTTATCTCGTTCTGAATACCTAACCTACTTATGCAGGAAAATTAATTTTATTGTGGATTCGCGATATTATAATGAAACTTATGTAAAATGTGTAATGGAGCAACATAAAAAAAATTTACTGTGTCATATCAATAGTCCTCAAATTAAAAAAGGTACAATACCCTATTATTTTAAGAAATTGGAAAATAAAAGCTCTGTTACATCCAAGAACACTCCTGTCATATCAGCCGAGACACCAGCCAATGAGAACCAATTTTTTCGTAGGGCAGACTGATTATTTATGTGTTTTTCACCAAAACATTCAAAGTATTTTTAGCAAAATAGATTCCTTAGAAGTATGTATAGATGAGCTTTCTCAGCAGAATAAACGAGACTTGGATGTAATCTGTCTTACAGAAACCTTTGTCAAGTCAGGAAGCGAAGCTAATATCTATCTAAAACATTTTCAAGTAGCCAGTTATTTTTCCAGAATAGGAGAAAAACGTGGTGGTGTATGTATTATGGTACGAAAGACGCTGGATTTCAAAGTGCTGGACATTGGTAAAGGTATTGTGTCGGAAAAAACATTTGAAATATGTGGCGTACAAATTCCGATAATGAATTGTATAATTTTGTGTGTATATCGTATTCCTAATAGTGACATAAATATATTTTTTAATAAACTTGACATATTATTAAACAAATTTGTAATAAAATTATCTAAGAAAATTATAATTGCAGGTGACATCAATATTAATACTTTAAAAAATGACACTGCAGCCAAACGCCTTAAAGACCTTGTTAAAAATTATAATCTCACGCTTCACATTGTAGAGCCGACAAGAAAAGAAAACTGCATTGATCATATCATTAGCAACTTTGAACAAGCTAAAGGATACACGCATCAGATGTATCTTTCTGATCATAACACGTGTCAAACTCTAGTTGTTCCAATTACTTTTATGAAGAAGAAAATGCAACACTATTTTCTTGAATCAAGGAACTATGATGATGAAAATTTAAATAAATTTATCCAGCATTTGACCGCATTGACATGGACAAGTGTATTAAATGAAAATGATTTAAATCAAGCATTCAATGAATTTCACGATACTTTTTGTTTGCTCTACAACTTATGCTTTCCTGTTGAGAAAAGAAAAGTACATTGTAATCTGTCGACACCAAAGTGGCTTACAAAGGGAATAAGAATATGCACTAAACGTAAACGAGAGTTAAGGTTTCTCTCTTATAAAAATAAAACATCTGATATTAAGTCTAAATATAAAAAATACAGTAGTCTTCTCAGACAGTGTATTACTGCATCTAAGGCAAACATAAATCATAAATATATATCTAAGTCTAAAAATAAATGTAAGGCGTCATGGCAAATTATTAAAGATAAAATCGACAGCATTACATTTTGCGATACTATTGAAGAAGTTGGCTATAAAGGTAAAATTCTTAAAGAACCTACTCAAATAGCCGAATCGTTTAATAATTTTTTTATTGATATCACTAACAAAGCGACTCCTACTAATGATAACAAAATACTCTTCCAAAAATAAATAGCGTTAATGCTAGCTTATTCCTTAGGCCTGTGACTGATACTGAAGTAATTAAAACTGTGCTTTCCTTGAGCAATACTAGATCGGTTGGATTTGATCACATCTCAACCCACATTTTAAAACAATGTGTGTTTTTAATCTATCCAATACTTGGATATTTACTTAATCTCTCTTTGACGAACGGTATTTTTCCGGAAAGGCTTAAATTATCCGTAGTAAGGCCTTTGCATAAGAAAAACGATAAAAATGACTTAAACAATTATCGACCTATAACATTAATTCCAATTTTTGCGAAAATTTTTGAGAAAGTTATGCACAAACGTTTAACTGATTTTTTGAATAAATTTAATATAATAAAAGAAGAGCAAAATGGCTTTCAAAAGAATAAATCCACAACATTAGCAGCTTTTACACTGATGCAAAATGTTACTGATTTTATTGATAAACGTATACCAGTTTCAGTCATATTTTTTGATATGAGCAAAGCCTTTGACTTTGTTAATCATAAAATACTTCTGCAAAAATGTGAAAAATACGGTGTCAGAGGTCTAGCTTTAGATTGGTTAGATAGTTATCTATCAGACAGACGCCAATATGTGGAAGTGAAAAACATTAATGAGTCCCTGGTTGCAACAGCCTACAAATCGAATCCTCAAAGTAATAATTACGGGGTG